>JANZLQ010000013.1:12289612-12313994 GCA_026212715.1 Elanus axillaris | reverse complement strand
CCCCCCCCCCCCCCCCCCCCCCCCCCCATGCAATACAGTTCATCACAAACTGCTCTAACATGGGTTGTCCATGGTCCACAGTTCCTTCATGATAAACTTGCTCCAGCATGGCCTATCCATGGGCTGCAGGGGAATAACACTTCTACTGAGGTGTCTCCCACAGGGTACAGGGGAACTTCTGCTCCAGTGCTTGGAGCACCTCCTCCCCTCCTTCACAGACCCTGGTGTCTCCAGGGCTATTTCATGTATTTCTGACTCCTCTCTCTCAACTGTTCTGCAGGCTTTTTTACCATTTCTTAAATAAATTTTCCTACAGGCAGCACCACTGTGGCTGAGAAGCTCAGCTGTGCCCTGTGGCGGGTCTGGCACATCTGGCACAAGAGCAACCCCAGCCTCTCCTCACAGAGGCCCCCTCGTAGTCCAGCCCAGCTACCAGAATGTTGCCTTGTAGATCCAAGACACTAAGATATTGGGTCACTTTCACAGTAACCAGAACTCCAGTATCTCCAAAAGGTTTCCTATTGTACCCCCACTTGACCTGCTCAGGCTGCTTGAGAGCTGGTACTTCAAAATTCTGAGAGTAAGAAGTTTTTTCTGGTGGCTGACAGTAGCTGGATACACATCCAGGTAATAGCAGCACTCCTAAGACTCAAAGGGAGTGTGTAGTATTTGTTCTAGGACTAGATAGTCCTTCCACGCACAGCTCAGGAGACACAACTCAGGACTGATTTTTGTCCCATGGAGGGCCGTGAATTATGTGTGCAGCAATATCTGGATTATGCAACAGATATTTAGCAATTATCTTTTCCTTTGGACAGCCCTAACAAAGTAATTTGCTGAGATGCTCCTCCATTTCCTGAGGAAGTCCTAGTAAACTGCTAGCTCTGTGGCAAGACTTTGAGGGATCTGATGACTGGAAATAAGAACACTGTATTGTACTGCAGGAAGTTGTGCACTTATGTCCTTGCATTTACGTATGTGAAATGTAAAAATCTGTGAATAGCAGCAGAAAGCAGGAGGTATGGAGCTGGCTGTGAACACAAGCTATGCCCTGCCCATCTTTCCATCAGAGGAGGCTGAGAACAACTGCCCCCTCCACAATTAACATAACTTCCCATCCTTCTCTAAGGCATATAAGATCTGGAAGGAACTGGCACAATGTTTCAACCTGTTTCAAACCTGAATAAGATTTTCAAACTAGACATGCAAAATTACTGGACATCTTGTCTGAGTTTCTGCATTATGGCCCTCCAGGTGCAGAACAGAAGTAAAAGCATTGCTTTTCCTCAGAGAGATTTCAACAAGCTTACTAAATTGCTGTGAAGTAAGAAGATGCAATAATACTGTTTGTTAAAGAAAGGGCTTAGAGGAAATTAATACCTTTATGTACATGTGCATTTGGCCATTCCGTGTTTTTAAATGGAGAGCATTCAGTGATACGGATACCAAACATTCCTCTGCATACTGGGTAAAGCAGCACTGTTTTGTAATTTCAATGTGTGACTGTCTTTAAGAGGCTCTTAATCATTTAAAGAAACTGACAACTTATAATTTAGAAAGTGTCAGATCAGGTAGGCATGGACAGCTTTAATCCAATCTTTTAGCTGGGAAATACATATACAAATACATGCATTAGAAATCCTACTGCAAAAATACATCTATAATTTTTGGAATATCCATTTTAAAAAGAAAATAAAAAACCCCAACCCCAAAACTTTGCTATTGAAGTAACTGATTTTTTTTTTTTCATTGAAGACATGGGGAATATGATAATATGGCAAAATTAGTGAACCATACCAGGTGTTTTCATTTAAAATAAAACATTAGTGCTCAACTACTTAATTTGCCTGATCTTTAGCTGCAGTATATGGTATCATAGTGTTTCACACTATTATTACAGTATAAAAAAATATGTTCACATTAAATGACACACCTCAGTTTAGCTGTTCATGCAAAATGCTGCTTTGAAGTTTTTGTTTAGTGATTGAAAATACTTTCATACACAAGAAATTCTACGACATCTTTCTATACACACAGACTTCACACACAGAGACTCTGCTTTCCCCTCTGTCCATCTTATAGACACCAAAAGTTTGTTTAAAAAAATAAATGGAATTATTGAATTTGGAATAGACAAAGTACTGAAATTTAACTGAAGAAAAGAAAAAGTCTTAGATCAGGATAAAATGGCAATTTCTGTTTTAAAAGTCCAGGAAATGTAAGTCCAATAGTGCTCTTAACTTTCAACTTTGATGTTGGCTATAAATACCAGACAGGAAAATATTTTCCCAATATTAAATATCATGGTTGTGTAGAATAGGAATGAGTGCTACCTTCAGTTTATTTTAATTTCTTGTGGTATACTAAGCAGTTTGATAAGTAATTTAAAATACATGCTGACATTAAGGAAGCACATACATACATATTCAAAGGGATAAAACTATTTACTTATTCTATATATTACTAAATTTTATTCCTGAGCTCCATAAATGAGATAAATATTAAGTCTAGTGAGGAAGACAGAGTACCTCAAGATATGAAGAGAAGTATGTGTATGTGGCTTGCTTTGGTACACTCTGTTGTTATGAAAAAATTCCAGACTTGTTTTTTTGAAAGTGGGAAGATAAACAATGATAGTGAATTGCTTGAGATCATACATCTGTGTGTGGGACGGACCTGGCAATTAAGCAAAATTTTCTTGGATACAGGAATAGAGATGTATTATGCATAATGAGATATCCTATGGTGGGCACCAGTGATTTACCTCCAAAATGATGTAATTGAGGATTTCTCATACTGATTTTTAAAATACTGCCTATTTTAAAACTTTTTTTACTCTCTATATCTCAGTCAGCTGAGATAAGTCAAACCTAAAAAAAGCTTCTTATGACTCATGATTTCAAAACATTAATTCTTCTGTTGGAAAATGAAGATACTGTTCTATAACAAGCAAACCAAGGAATTGAACCAGCTTGTCATAAATGGTTATGTAGAAATAATTAAATGTGCCTTAAGGTAATTCTTTCACTAGGTAAGAATTATTTGCTGTTGCAGTGCTGTGATTTGGGGGTTTTGTTTGTTTGTTTATTTGGATTTTTTAAATTGTTTTGACAATCAGCACTTCAAAAAAAGCTTGGGGGCCCATGTACAGCTTGCAAAGGAGAGCAACTGTATGTATGTTTCTACCTTTGTTAGAGAAGCCTGGATTATAATATACGTTGCTTCCTTCAATGTACATTAACTCTTTCACATCTTTAAAGGATCTAGGATTCTGAACTAACTGTGTAATGCAGAAGGGAGCACTGTGGAAAGTTGCTTGTAAAGGATGATATTAACACTGGTTCTCCTTTGTATTTACAAAGCATATCTTCACCAAAAATGAACCAGAATACACTATAGTTTCTTTCTTTTGGAAGAAGGTACTCTATGAAGTCAGCTGCAGGAGGGGCAAAAGAAGTTTGGGTAAGGAAAGGAGAAGTAAGAGTAATCAGAAAAGGTACTAAACCCATTCTTTGGGTTCTTGATTGACACTTAAAGTATCAGTTGAACCGTTGATATCTTTGGTCTCTGATTTAGAAGTAGAATTTGCACATGCATTTTTCTTGTGTGGGAGCCTAGACATTGAACTGTTAGATCTAAGTTATGATAAACTTTTCTTGTAAGATTTAACCTTTTCATTATGAACTCAGATTTTAACTTCATTTTGGGGGAAAGAATGAAATCCTTAAAGGTTATTTTTTTTTCCAAGAAAGTTCTTTTCCAATGAGTCAGAATCAGCACATGAGAGAAAATGAGACATGAACAATAGCAGGGTTATATTTTCTAATTAGTGAACACTGCAGCCTTCCAAGAATGGTTAAAGATTTGAGGAAGGATGGTATAAAAAAATATGGACAAACTGTAACTTGTAAGACTTCAGCTCTCAGCTGGAGTGAATTTTTGTATAAGAAACAAAGATGATAACTTCCATGGCTTTAAGGATCATGTTAAATAATTGATAGTTGTTCTCTGACATGTTTAGAAAAGCAGTGCTATCATTTAAAATCATAGGGAATTGTCTATTTCATGCTTATATGGGAGCTCTAAGTATGCATGCTATCATTAACTCAAAACCTGGAAGATCTAATTCTCTTCTAGAAGGATGAACTCTGTAGAAAATTGAGAAATATTGTCATTAAAGCATAATAACTAAACTAAAACCCAAGACTATCACCTTACACCTTTCATTGTTGATCTTTCTGATACATAGTACCATAAAGCAGATACTAGAAAGGTACAGAGAAATGCACAGATTGATCACTAACTGGAAAAAATAATTTGATTTTAAAAAAAATGCAAATACTCACATAATCATTGAGGACATCATGGTAGATTTATTTTGGCATAAGTATTTTAGTAACATTGTCTCCTTCAGAGTGTCATCATGCTCTTTCTTGAATGAATGTAGAGCTCTGGACAATTACTGCTTAAGCAGGTAAACTGATGATAGAAAAGAACATAATGCATTAAAATACAGGTGGCATTAAGACTATAAATTAATTAATTATTAGTTATCTATGCAGAATATCAGTATGTTTTATGTTCTTTACAAGTTCTACAGTAGAGGGAGGAGTTTCATTGTAATGTTTTGAAACATCATTTGTTACATAAGGCCATGCCAAAACAAAGGTTTAAGGATTTTGTTAGAAGTAGTCAGCAATCATTCTACGGGCATGTAAGATACCCCACTGTTTTGTTCCATTATAAATTTAAATCCAGTGATTGTGAAAGGTCTTACTTAAGTGAAACATAGGATCCAATACTGGTAGCTCAGGTGATAAAATCTTAGAGCAAGGATATTGCCTAAAATCTGTAAAATAAACCCAATTTCAGCAAAAAGTTCAGCTTAAAATTCTTCTTTTGCTGCTGTAACTGAAGTATAAAGGCTTTTATAAAACACGCTTCTGTAATAATAAACTGAGCAAGGTGAAGCAGTAAATGTGATTCTGGAGGATTAGCAAGTTGGTATGTATAAATTCAGCAGAGCTATCAAAAATTGTTGAAACACCTTGAAAGTTGGAACTTCCCTGTATCTACCTAAGGAAACAAAATAATTTTGTAACATTTAAAATCCTAGATTAAACCAGGTGCAGTTCTAGGAAATATGGGAAAACAAAGTCAGACTCAACAAGACTTCATATTTACTGGCTGCTAACACCTATAAAATTGCTGCTGGCTTACCCTTACTGAATTTGTTGGTTAGAAATCTTTTTTAATAGAATAAAAGATGGGGAAAATGCCTTTCTGAATAATTAATTTATTTCTTCCAAGAAAATGTGAAGAGGTTCCATATTAATTTGATCTAAAAAATAAATACACCACCCTACACCCCCTGGTACAATAATAAATTTTTACTTCCTGAGCATCTAATTCTGTAGTCCATGCCACTTGAGTTGATATGATTCCATTGCCTTCAATAAACTCTCTCTCTCTCCCCCCTCTGCCCCAAGTTAGGAAGAATGAAAGCAAATTTGAGTAGAAAAGCTGTTCTGCTAAGACATTTTAATGAGATCAGCTGGTTTTCATCATATTAGAGATCTTGTATTAAATACCAGCTCTGCAGAAACTGATGTCATTTTAATTGCAAATCAAAATGGTGCTATAAAAATATAAACGCTTGCAAATATCTCTTTACAGTTTAGTATGGCAATAATGTGATCTTCAGAATAGATTTAGTTTTGAGATAATGGAGCCTTCTATTACACAAAACAAGTTCAATTGTCTTAAAACTGCTTTCTTGTATGTCATCAGCAACTTCCCTATGTACATTTTTAAAGGCAATTTTTAATCAGGTAGCCCAATATTTACTGTGTGTAGCAGGTGAAAGGTATAGGGTAGGCATAAGCCTTGGTGAACATTTTAGCATCATTGCATGTACTGTTTATGCCAATGTAAAAATTTAACTGTCTTCAGTAAGCTTGTGTGAATTGCATCAAAACAGGCTCTTGCATGACCTTTGAGTCATTTCCTACACATAAATTTTTTTGGCAGAGTTCATGGTTCTAACTTGGGAATACTTACTACAGGTTCAGGGAAGAAAGATCTTCCCAGATGCAAGGTAACAGACATGAACAAGTGCTTTACCTTTATTAAAATCATTTATGGGCAAAGTTTACTGCTGAATGAAAGTACATAGTTGCTAATGTGTTACAAGACCTTTGTTTCCTTACTCCTCATTACTTCACGTCATACTTGCAAAGTCTTAGACTTTCTAAGATGCAATACTAGATACAATTCTAAGAACTGTAAAACAAATTCAACAGTTCTTTTTTTTTTTTACTTGAAGGCTTATGCCAAAGTTTGTAGTTCTGTATACATGGGAATACATGCTGAGCTATGAATGAGGTTCAAAATATGGATTTATCAAAACGGCCTGTTATTTTATACAGCTGTTATTTCTAACACAAGTATAATATTTTTCAGTAAATTTGTAATGTTGTACTTCAATGTTGTTTAAGTGACAGCTTAGTGACAACTTTCCTTAAATATGTGATCAAAGGAAATTTTTTTTAAGGAGACACTTATGAATTGATTGAAACCCTAGAAGTGATCGCAGTCTCAGTTAATCTAATAATTGAAACAATTGTCCCATTCCAGGCCTTAAGCAAAAGTTGCTACTTAAGGCCAAATTCTAAATATTGAGGTACATTCTTCCTGAAGTTTTCATAAAGGCAATCAATGAGTTAGGTTGTTATGACAGGTCACAGAATTTCACATGGAGTGTAGTTCCATGTCTGAAAGGGAATAGGGGATTGTTTCTGATGCATTCATATGATGTGTCCAGGATAATGAAAAATCATGCTGTGCCTAAGTTATTTGCTAATATCCTTCTAAATGTCATGTATTGGTATTTTCACTAACATATACAATATTGTTATATAAAGTTGATCTGTTAGAACAGGAAGAAAGTGATTCAAAGTTTCAGGGAGATCATCTTTAATAAATAGTTTTAATATATGTCCTTTTAAGTGGAGGAGTACTAAATATGGCATTAATTGTGGTTTGGATGGGTTTTTAGCTATGACAGCTTGTTTTGCAAAAAAGATACCTTGAAGGTAGACATTTTATTAGGTGGCCAACAGATAGAGGGTCAAAGGTAGATGTGTGCCAGTGTTGACTCATTTCTTGCCAGTGTCAGAGTGGGACTGACTTTCCTGAGTCAGTGCATTTACATTAGTCCTCTCGTAGTGTAAGTGTGCCCAGTGTCCTCTGCAACAGCCAGAAAGGTTTTTAGCAGACAGGAAAGCAGCGCTCTCTTCAGCTGTCATCAGAAGAGTGTTTTTTGAGGCAAACCTTCCCTTTCTTTCCCCTCTCCTAGCAAGAGAATGATACAAGGTGAGGATTCAATATGAAGTTACAAGGACTGGAAGTTTGATAGCTGGGTTTAGAAGGAATATTTAGGTATAGCCACCTGTATATTTTCTTTAAAGAAAAGGTTAAGAAGCAACTTAATTATGGTCTATATATACTTAAGGAAAGGATTTCTGATAATGGCTAACTTTAGATTCACTTGGAGGTAAAGAGGCATTTTGAAATCCATTTTGGGGGGGCTAAAATTAGATGTTCAAACTAGAAATAGGGTAGCTTTTTGACAGCAATTGGAACACAGTATAAAGGGATCATAGTATAAAGGATCCTGATGCAGAAGTGCCTATATATGTGAGAGGTGCCTTACTTGCAAATGTCCTAGATTCAGACACATGAAAAATTTGATGCAGAAACTGTTGGCTACAGAGTTTTTGTCTGTATGGCAAAAAATTTCAGACTAGGTTCTCAAAATGGTTCCTTATTGATCTTAAATATCTGTGTTTCAGTATTTTATCACCTCCAAGGTAGATGGGTTTCTCTATGACTTATTATTTATGGGTGCCAAAGTTTGACTCCAAAGGAGAATTTAACTCATTTCACTAACTGGAAATTCCACAGTTTTCTCCTGTGCTCTTTCTGCTTCATTATTGCTCAAAAAGGGATGTCCTCCAGGGGCTACATATAGTTTACCTTCTCTTGCTTGTCATGATGAGCTGATTGCTTTCATCCATTTTGAAGATCACATAATTAATTCTTCTGACTGTTTTCTTCTGTATAGTGTTGTTTGGATGGAGGAGGGAGTGTGTACAGAAGCACTAGAGTCTGTTGCCACAGTTAGAGGTGCTATTTATGGTAATACAAATATAATATAAATTGGTTTTTACAACTTATTACCAAGTGCTCTCAAATTAGTTTGGAGGCGAAAACACTATACCTGTGTGTTTCTCTATTACTTGCTATTCATATTTTTTATTTTATTATTATTTCATCAGTGTAGGAATATAATTGGTCTGATTTATGACAGTAACAATATCTACAAACAGAAGAATAAATGCTTGTTTCACATGCTGTGGGAGTCTCATGTTACTCCCAAGCATTCCAACCCATTTGACCCTATCATAGTAGTTGTAGTTATAAGGGAATTCCTGTTTTGGTTTTCTTAGGTTGTGGTTATGTAGAGAAAAATAATCTTAAGCATTGCAAAAATTACAGAATGGATTTGTTAATAGAGAATACTCTGTGATAACTGCCACTCTTTCTTTATAGGGCTGAAGACTTAAGAAGTACATGAAGACTTAAGAAGTACAGAAGGCTGACTGCTGACCTCCATATAACTTTACTCAAAGCAGTTGTAAACCAGGGCTTAATCCAAGTTTTATACAAAACTTATTAGGCTATTTACATATGTTTGCTACAGTAGCAGATGCTATTATTTTTATGAGAAGAGTTGCTTTAATGTCTATGTCCTGCTTTCAGCTGGGATAGTTAATTGTCTTCCTAGTAACTGGTACAGTGCTGTGTTTTGGGTTCAGTGTGAAAAGCATGTTGCTAACACTCTGTTGTTTTCAGTTGTTTCTAAGTAATGTTTAGACTAAGTCAAGGATTTTTCAGCTTCTCATGCCCAGCCAGCGAGAAGGCTGGAGGGGTACAAGAAGTTGGGAGGGGACACGGCCAGGGCAGCTGACCCAAACTGGCCAACGAGGTATTCCAGACCATGGGACATCACATTCAGGAAATAAACTGGGGGCAGTGGGGGCAGGAGATCGCTGCTCCAGGGACTAACTGGGGGTTGATCGGCGGGTGATGAGCAATTACTCTGTGCACCATTTGTACATTCCAATGCTTTTACTATTGCTGTTGTCATTTTATAAGTGTTATTATCATTATTACTTTCTTCTTTTATGCTCTATTAAACCGTTCTTATCTCAGCCCGCGAGTTGTACTTCTTTTCCTGATTTTCTCCCCCGTCCCACTGGGTAGGGAGGAGTAAGTAAGCAGCTGTGTGGTGTTTAGTTGCTGGCTGGGGTTAAACCATGACTATGTGACTGAAACTAATGGATTGCTTTGTATTGTGCAGCTAAGTCCTCCATGCAGATGTTGGTGATGGACAGAGATTTTAACCATATTGTCTGGACTCAAGGGATGAGGAGACTTGCCATTTTGGTGGGACGAGCCCTGGAGTTTGGTGAACCAGTACTGCTAGTGGGAGACACTGGGTAACCTTGCTTTTTATGATGTAGTTCTTTGCAGTGCTGCACCAGCCACTGGGTCAGACACAAAATGATTTTGTGGGCTTCAGTGCTTCTTTGATCTGGGACATTTAAGCCTCTGTCATAGCAGACTTCCAACTGCTGTTTTCCTCAGTTCCCTTTTGAGGGGAAGCAATTGTATGTCTTTCAGCACAAGTCTTTAAATGGGATTATCTGCATTATGTATAACTATGTAGAAATTGTATAGAAAGCAGTAAAATTGAAGTGAGCTGACTTCTGTCCCTACCTTTCACAAGGTGCCCTGTGGAATGTCACAGTGCCTCACTGGAGAGGGTGCTTTTGGGGAATTGTGACATTTTTCTGTTTGAGAGCACATTTGCTTTACATTTTCAAAGAGCTTGAATATGGCCTTGCTACTGCTTCTCACCCCTGCCACTGCCTTATATGCTGTAAAGGATGTTGTGGAAGTAGATGCTGTCTACTGCTATGCTGGAGAGTAAGTTTTTGTAGGAGAGAAAGGAAGAAAAATGCAAAAAAAGAGAGAAGTAAAATTATTTAAGTGTAATAAATGAGAAATCTAGGTAGTCACCAGTTTATTCCCTCAGACTTAAGCTTCTTCTAGACACGTAGCATCTTCAGTTCAGTGAAATGCTAGGCCAGTTGAGTACCTGTAGGGGCAGGCTGAAATAAATTTGACTTTGAACCTGCAGAAATCCATCAATGTAGATATTGATTTAAATTCAATTAAAGGCATCTCATGCAAGTCAGCAACAGTTGTGCCAAAAGTGGCTTCATTTTGCATACATTTCTTTCAAGGAAAGGAACAGAAGGAAATTGGCATTCTGGGCCTTTGCCTCATAGCTCTTCAATGAAAGTATGAATCCTGTCCAAAGTGAGCTGACTTCTTTTTTTTATTATTATTCCCTTTCAATGAAATTACTTTGTTGCAGGTGTGGTAAAACTACTATTTGTCAGATCTTTGCAGCACTAACAAATCAGAAACTATACTCAGTAAATTGCCACTTGCATATGGAGACTTCAGACTTCCTGGGAGGACTGCGACCAGTCAGACAGAGATCAAAAGACCAGGTTTGTCTTGCATCAATAGTAGTTTGGATAGTGTGACCGTGGAAGCAAAAAGTAGCAATTATAATGACTTTTCACTTCATTTTCCGTTTCTTAGGAGGAATCTGATGGTTCTAGACTCTTTGAGTGGTGTGATGGACCTCTTGTTTTAGCAATGAAAGAGGAGGGTTTTTTCCTCCTTGATGAGATTTCTTTAGCTGATGATTCTGTACTAGAGCGACTTAACAGGTATGTCTTAAATGTGTTAGTATTAAGTATCCTCAGTGTGTCTATTCATTATACAAACATGAGCTGGGTGAATCTAGCTTCTTTCAGGCACTTTTGTTTCCTGGCCTGGGTGAGCTGCTCTCTTAATCATATAGTTCTTGCTGAAAGGGAGAATGACCCAAATAACTCTGGCCTTGTTCATATTTCAACTTCTGTGCCAGTTTGCTTTCTTTTTCTAATTGTCATCCATCTGACAGAGGTACTAGTTTTAATCGCAGTAATACTTAGACAATTTTTTGCTGTTTGAAATTTTAATTACAGCTAGGGGTAAAGATAGTAACGTAAGGCAAGATGAAACTGCCTTGTCTTGCCTAAGTCTTGATGTCTTAGCTTACATGGAAAAATAAAAGGTACTTTGATTGAAAAGCAGGTATGTATATAGTTGCTTGACATATGTTGGTACACTGA
Organism: Elanus axillaris; assembly: GCA_026212715.1. Taxonomy (NCBI): domain Eukaryota; kingdom Metazoa; phylum Chordata; class Aves; order Accipitriformes; family Accipitridae; genus Elanus; species Elanus axillaris. Next base: position 12,302,676 of record JANZLQ010000013.1, on the reverse strand, counting down.
TTATGTTGGTTTTGAATGCTTTGGTTGGTGCCATTACCTTCCATTTGGCTTTATAGTACTGCCACAGCGTGACCTGCACTCTAGTTGCTGAATTTGTTTCATGAACAAAAATAAGATGATGAAAGGATTTGCTTTATTCAATAGCTCATGTCCCTGAATAAAGAAATTAAGAACATAAACCCAAGTTCATTTGAAATAGCTTAAACAATATCTGGAGACAGTTTACAGTATGAGTCAAGTTGGAGAATCAAACTAAAAGTAAAATCTACAGTAAACCATCTGCAACATTAATTAATTTTCAGCCTGTCATGAGCTCTCAAAAATGATGCATCTTGTCAAATCCCAGAAACAAAATCTAGTTATTTCCCACTTGTGTGTGTTAAAAATAATCAAATACAAATTCCATTTCATTATCTGCTTGCAGCACTATCCCTAATTTTAGTCTTTTCCATTAGCCATTATACTGAGATGACTAGTGGCTATTTTTTTCTACCATATCCAAACCCTCTCTGTTACAAGCTGCGTTTTTTTCATTGTATTATTGCAGCTATCATTCTTTCATAAAGTTCAGTTAACCTCTTTGTTTTGACAGTGAATACTGAGCAGTGTCTTTCTAAACAGGTAACAGCTCAAACTTTTACAGCTTTTAGTGTGCAGTGAAGTACAGCTCATAAAACAAACAAAATCCCCGCCAAACCACAAAAACAGTAGAAAGCTTCTCAGTTGTATAGTCTGTCAGCGTGAAGACTAGTTCATTGTGCAGACTTCTTCATGTAGCTCCTATGAATATAAATTTTGCCGTCGCTTTTGTAGAGAGCTGTGAGATACTTGATTAGGTAAAATTTTTGACAGATCATTTGAACTGAACCTTATCAACAAGATTGGGTAGAGTTTCCTGCTGAACAAAATCAGAAATGTTCTCGACTGGGGAGGATGAACAGATTTTAAATTTTTATTATGAATTCTAGGGCAATGAAAGTTTAATGAAGCCAGTTTGTATGATTTTAATTTTTAAGTGACCTTTTGAAGTGTGAAACTAAATTTAAAATAAACAATTTTTTTAACCTTGTCTCTAGTGTTCTTGAAGCTGAAAAGACATTGGTACTTGCTGAAAAAGGTGGTCAAGATGATGAGGAGAATGAGGTAGAACTATTAGTTGCAGGAAAGAAATTTCGTATCCTTGCGACCATGAACCCAGGAGGTGATTTTGGGAAAAAAGAGGTAAATGTCAAAGCAACTGGAAGGACAGCATGCATCTTCTGGTCGTGTTGACTTGTTCAGTGATTGGGGGTGCAATGCAAAAATGCATCGTGCCAGCTGTGGCATTCAGTGCTTCCTAGTAGGCATCTGCTTCTTCACTTTAAAGGAGGTTTAGGATCTATCTGTTTTCCATCACTTCTGTGTGCTGTCATTTTGACAATATAAGTTAATATGTGCAGAATGTCAAAGACAACTTCAGCCGTCTAAATACTCTAGATAGGCTTGATATGTAGAATACTTCAAGTACAGGAAATGTGTCTTGTGAACCAAGTAAATCCAGCTCTAACATGAGTCTGGAGTAGTGTGAAGTTGCATAATAGATTATTCTCCCTAATACTGTTCAGAAAGTGACAGTTAGAAGGCATCTTGTCATTCTCAGTGAGTATGAACATCACATCCCAACAGACCTTTCTCATTAAATGAAAAAAAAAAAAATCTGTTTCTGATTTCTGGCTTTAAGTAACTTCAGAGAGGTTAAAGAAAAATAAACCAGAAATTTTAAGCAGTGTTGAGAGCTAGCACTGAAAAAAAAAAAGTAACCTCTTTTACCCAGAGGAAAAGGGTTGCTCCATTTAAGGTGGTTTCTACAGCACCCAACAAGGCATTGTAAAGCCATGTATTTAAAGGGGATTTATTTCTGCATTGCATTTGTGCTAATGATTTTTGCTTGACTAATTCAGGCAGAGGAAGAGGAATTACAGAAACGAGTTGTAAATTAAGGCAAATTTCTGTGTGGTAGCTTGCTTCTATAAGAAAAGGGAGATTAAATAGACATTGTTTGATACGTGATGTCCTAGAATGAAATGGAGCTTTGGTGCTTGCAAACCAGTTTAGTTTCTTCCCATACTCTTTTGAACTTTGTCAGCCATTTCCTGCACTGATGCCACTACTACAAATCTTAAAATCCACATTCTCTCAAAGATTTTGTTACAAAGTGGCCCTGTCAAAATTAGAAGGAAAGGTCTAGCTTGGTCACTTTATTTATTCTTTGCAAGTACTGTGGCTACGAGGCTATCGGTTAACTACAACCTTAAGTAATGTGATGTAATGTAACTTGAATTGCTATGTCATTCTGCTTGTTTGCAGCTTTCTCCTGCATTGCGCAACAGATTTACAGAAATATGGTGTCCACAAAGCAACAGCCGTGATGATTTGATACAGATTGTAAAACACAATCTTCATCCAGGATTGTCTCTGGGTGGAATAAAACATCAAGGTGGGGTATTTCTCTGTGTGTTGGTATTCAAAAGTTGTTATGAAAAAAAATTTAGTTTGGAGGCTGCTAAACTTCTCTCAGAATTTACATCACTGTGTTCCTTTTCTTGTAAGTACATCTCTCTCTGAGGACAGTTATGAAATATTTTGGACTTTGTTCTTCCCTCATTGTGTATGTTACGTGGCTAGCCAGAAGTAAGTTCAAGGCTGTATTTACTTCACCATCCAGGTAGTTGAAATATCCCCAGCCCTTCAGTGCGCAATCTTAGTCTTAATGTAAGGTGTTGAAGGAACTGGTGCTTCATTTTCTGCCAGCAGCTTCATTGTTAGTATTAATTACTTGATTCTGTCTTGTTACTTGAATTTAAAAGGATCTGTAATGACAGCACAGGCATGGACTTACTCTTCAGTTATCCTTCCTGTTAGGATATGGAGTACCCATCCATGTTGCTCATGCATTACAGCTGTACCTACTGTAGTGGTACTTTTTATACAACAATGTAGTAGATGTGACCAACAAAATTATTTGATAACTCCGTTGATTTTTTTATTTATTTATTTTACTCTCTTTTCAGGGGCTGACATAGCAGAGCTCATGATGGACTTTGTTGAATGGCTGACTAATCAAGAGTTTGGTCGCCAGTGCATTCTCAGTGTGCGAGATGTCTTGTCATGGGTTAATTTTATGAATGTCATGGCAGAGGATGAAGAGTCAAATTCTGCCAAGGAATATAGCCTTCTTTACATTTCTCCAATGATGTCTTTTATCCATGCTGCATGTTTGGTATACATTGATGGAATAGGATCAGGTAAGTCTTCAGTGCTCATTTTGGTAGAAATAGAGAAGTATGAAGGTATATGTTTGTATTAATTAATTAAAATTTGTATTAATGTTTTTGAGTAGAATGCAAACAAAATGCTTTGCTGCAGCATGGAACTCTTCTGGGATAAGTTTTCACTTCTGTTTAACAATATGCCATACTTCATGTGCCTTTTTTGTGTTTCAGTAGCAAGAGTTTGAATAGTACAACAAGCTTAAGTAAATTAGAGGTAGTAATAATAATATTACAAAGGCTAGCATACAAATTAAGAAAGCCTGTGTTTTTTATTGAGTCTTCTGAGCTGATATATGATAGAGTACTTAATTACATGACCACATATTATTCCCTCTCTCCCACCCCACATGTCGGCACCTGTGTGTGCTAGCCTGTGTCATGTGCACAGCTCAGAATGCATCTATGCACATTTGGCCACTGGCCCAGCTGATAAATAGGAGATGTGCGAGTGGGGAAAACGTGAAAAGCCACAAGAAACAGCAGGGAAGGAAGGCCTGGGGGACTCTGGCAAGGGGTCAGGATGATGGTGATAGTAGAAGAAAGGGTTTGGGAAATAGGGTGTACTTAATTCTGATGCTCAGAGAACAATTTTTCCATGGTAAACAGTACTGGAAGCACTGGCAAGCAAAAGCACTAATATGAAATATAAGCCTGAAACAGAATACTACACAAAAATGGCACCTGTGAAGGAATTAAGTTTCTTAGTCATAAGATGAACATGCCTAGTTATGTTTGTGAAGCACACTTAACTTTTCTAATTACAGGTACAACATCCTGCTCAGCTGATATGGCTTTATTAGCTCGTGAAAAATGCCTGACATTCTTATGTGAGAAAATGAGTCAATTCCTTGAGCTGACTGATTATCAGAAGAATGAACTAAAGATTTACGACAGAACAAAGGAGAAAGAGTTTGTGTGGATGGACAACTTTATGGGAATCCACCCCTTTTTTATTCCAAGAGGCAAGAGATTTTGTGGGAGTGGGTGGACATTTATTCTGTGGGTTTTATTCCCAATAGTTCTGTTATTCACTAAATCTAAGCAGGATACCTGAACCATTACAGAACAATTTATAGTTTGTTCTCCAGCCTTAGAAAAATGCCTTTTGTGCCTCCAAGTGAGTTGATTGCAACTTGATCTCATTTATTAAGAAGACACATCTGTTAATTGCTTTCTTTGATGGCTTTTTAAAATTATTTGTTAATGGCCCAATTTTAGTAGGTTTTTTTTGGTGTAACAAAGCTTCTTTAATTTTTATTTTTAATTTTCTGTCACTTTGCATGGTCAGAATGTCTGCTGACTTCCACTAACTGAAGTTACAGCTCATCCTGACTGTTTTGTAAGGCATGGGAATCAGGAGTCCTGGGTACAGTGCTAAACAGAATGTAGACTGATGCCCTGCTTTGCTGTAGCCTCTTAAAAGAGTTGCTGCAGTTTTTGCAAAATTTAGTCCCTGCATTTCAGTTCCTCATGTGACAAATCAATGCAAGTGGAACTATCAAAATACTGCTTTCTACCCTTAAAATACAGTGATGGGACTAAAAAGTGATGACTAAGCTTTCTAGTTCAGCTAGTTAGTTTTTAGTACATGGAACTATGTGTTCCTAATGCTATATTAATCAATCATCTTTGAACATTTTGATATTTGTGGATTGTGTTAGTCATGCATAAAATTAGACAAGGTAATGCTTTTTTGTAAATTGCTTTGTTTCCTTCTGCCAATTAGATCAAAAAAAAAAAAAGGATCTCTTTTACACTAAATGGGTATTAAGATACGTAAGGTAAATTGGTGATAAATATCTTGTATACCTGAGCAATGCTGTATTACTGAATTTGGGGTTGATGTCCCAGTGAGCTATACTGGCTGGAATTTGGCAGACAAGCTCTGTACGCTTTCCTTACTGTATGTCATAACAGTAAAGGAAATATATGCTTAGAAGAGCACTTTAACTAAGGCACTCTTCCTTCACAGAACTGGCAGTGAGCATATGGAACAGATTAATACGTTGTCCTATAACATGACTGAATTGTGTCCTGCAGTGCCAAATTTTCAAAAGCTGCTTTTGAGTTTTAGATGTGCATGTCTGAAGCGCAAGGATGGATTTATGATTCTTCAGTAATAGATCTCTGGTTTGGGTAATGAAGGGGGAAGTGTCGGAAGTTTCATGGCAAAATATATCGTATATTCATATGTTTTTTTGCAAAATTCAACATAAATATGCGGAGATCGGCTGAGACAGCTGTGGGTCAAACAGAAAGTACATCCGCCTGATCTCTGAGAATGGGATACAAGCTTGATTTCCATTGCTTGCTGTAATAAGATCAGCAATTAACAGACAGAATGAGCTCATTCAGAAGTACTCTGTCAGCAGCTCCAGCATAAACATTCTGGTTTAATTGTTTTCTGGTTTACTTTTCCTTTGTTTTAGGCCCTGTACTCCAGAGGAACAGCATTACAGATTATGCTCTGAATGCAGGCACTACAGCAGTAAACGCACAAAGACTGTTAAGAGGTCTACAGCTTAACAAACCTATTTTGTTGGAGGGGTCACCAGGAGTGGGCAAGACCAGTCTAGTTGCTGCCCTGGCAAAAGCCTCAGGAAACTGTCTTGTTCGAATAAACCTGTCTGAGCAAACGGTAGAATAAAATAATTATCTTTTTAACTTAGCGTTTATGGCAGGGGGGATGCTTTGTTTAACTTAAAAAGCATAGTTCTTTTTAGCTTTGGCACTGAGTCTGAAACGTCAGCTTTTTCTTCTTGGTCTCAAGATAAAACTAAATGGGAAGAGGGAACCAGAAAAAGCAGTGAGCTTCTGTGAGCAAATACCCATTCCCAGATTTTTCTGTTCTTTTCAAGTGAAGACATGCGTATCTTTTGTCTACCGTGTATTTCTGCAAAGTTACTTGAAAACAGCTTTAAGGCTTTTTAGCTTTTCTGTTCCAATTTAATTTTTTGTTGTTAAATATAGTAGCTGGTCACTGAAATCCTATAATGGAAAAGCTTTTAGCATCTTGCAATTACTGAAATTTTTTAAATAGAGCTAAAATGTAGGTATTAAAAGGGGAGGGAGAAAATGTGAAGTACAGTTAACAAAGGCTTTTTATGAACTTTTGTGGAGTTTTGTACTTTCTGCCCCCCCATTCTCTACTCCCAAAGGATGTGACAGACTTGTTTGGGACAGACTTGCCTGTTGAAGGTGGGAAAGGAGGAGAATTTGCCTGGCGTGATGGACCACTACTAGCAGCATTAAAGGCTGGACACTGGATTGTATTAGATGAGGTAAATTCAAGTTTGGAGCACAGATAAAATAGAATGTTCTGGAAAAGCAAAGGTGATGATTTAGCATGTAGGATAAATACCTTCTCGGGTTTATGACTGAAGTAAATTTTTCTTACTTTTAGTTATGTGCATCTAAGTGCCACATTGAAGGTGATCAGTCCACATAAGAGAAAATTAATCTCCCTCTACTAAGTCCCTCTGCCCATCAGCCCTCTGCAGAGGGAGTGTAAAAGACCGGCTTTGACTAGACCTCTTTTAGACAAGAGAACAAGGATTGAATCCCAGCCTAAATTACTGCAGAAATCCAAGGATAGCTTTGATTTATATTTGAAAGTTTTGGGGAGGAGTGTCAATGGAAGTTTTGGTATGCTCTTACATGGATATAATTTCACTGAAATAGCAAGTGTTTTGCTGGAACTAATACACTGTGTTGGGTACTGATGTAATTGAGATGAAGAGTTCTGTTTTGCCAGTGTAAGCTATCCTGCTACCACAGATTTGTTCATGTACCATGTAGCAAGTGCTTTCAAGCATATGCATGCACAGAGCTCACTTCTTGGCAATGTGCGTTCTAATTATTGCAGAGTGCAAAATCTTCAATTTTTTAGCTGTTTGTATACCTTTGTTTTTTCCTGTTGTGAAGAATATCACTTTAAACAACCATTATATTTAAATAACCCAGACTGCCTTCATTTAAAAAACCAGCAGACAAGCAAAGCCCTCTGAATGTCACAAATGTATGAATGTAAGTTCAGAAGAAACATCTTGAACATGCAGATTTTACAATGGAGAACTGTTTTGTTATCATGGTGAAAACACAGTACAAATAGCAAGTGCACATAGGAAAAGTGTTAGTTGCTCCAATGTAATAACAGTGTAGCTAAAGGTAATAACATATGGCAGTGCTAGAACAGCAAAGAAATTGAATTTTACCTTCTGTGTATCCCAGACTGTTAAACTAGACATTATGCAGAAGTGTTTTGTGGAGCATTAATATTGTGTCCTTATTTCTTTCCTCAGTTGAATCTGGCTTCTCAGTCTGTATTAGAGGGGCTAAATGCATGCTTTGACCACAGAGCAGAGATTTATGTTCCAGAATTGGGAATGAATTTTTACGTACAGCACAAGATGACTAAGATTTTTGGATGCCAGAATCCGTACAGACAAGGAGGTGGAAGAAAGGGTCTGCCCAAGTCCTTTCTTAATAGATTTACACAGGCAAGCTTATTTGTTTGGTTTAAACTATGTCATGATCCTGTTTTGTAGTGTTCTGACTATAACAACCCTTGGCATGCTCTTGATTCTACAGGTGTATGTTGATCCACTGTCAGCAGAAGATATGGAGTTTATTGGGAATACACTGTTTCCTGCTATTGATAAAAATATTATTGCTAAAATGGTTGCTTTCAATAACAAGGTAAATATATATTTTAATTTCTTTTGTGTAGAAGTAGGCAGAATGCAGTAAGATTTAAAAAGCTAAGTCTATTGGTATATTTCCAAGCATTTTCATAGAGAAGTATGTGGGTAAAAGATAGGAATAGAAGTCTACACAGAAAAGTAAAAGTAAAGAAAAGAACACCACTAAAACCCACCTGAATTCTTGTACCACTATGATCAGATACTTGTAGTGGTATTAGAGAAGAGGCATTATTTTTCACAGAAGGTAATATATATATATATATGTGTGTGTATATAAAAATGTAAAAGGCTTTGTTCTACAAAAGGTGGAAACAATTATGGTTTGATAGCTTGGTGAAGTGAGTTGAGAAAATAATGGGTTTCTACACATACGGATTATTCTTGAAGCTCAAACAAAACAAGCTATATCTTAGCAAGAACTGAAATGTGTATTTCTGCTTCTAGACTGAATTTTTAATCTGTTCTTTATTATGGGGTGTTGTTAGTGAAAGCAGCATCTAACCTTTACAGAGGCAGAAGCTTTTAAGGATATTTAGCATTCTTCTGGAACACTGAGAGACCAATAAAAAGAAAGTCTTTCCTGATAGGATTTGTCTATGGCAAAGGATTCAGAGATGCTCAGATCTAAAATTTTGCTAATATAAAACCTTTTCAACAAGCATTAATTGCAAGGTATCAACTTAATAGATATTTTGTGGCTTAGATGCTGCCATTTTGTGCAAAGTGCAGGATATAAAATTCACATTGAGAATTTTATTTATGATCATGCGTCTGAAATTGTGTTCATGTCATGAAACAAAAAAAAGTGTGGTGATAGAAAGTAGTGTTCTATGGCCTTATATAAAATGTTTTGTGGCAGCATCTTACTGAATTCTAATGTATAGAGTGAGGAGTAAAAAAGAAAATTGAGCTTGTTAGAGAATTAGTAGAGGAGAGACAAACTAAAATCAAGCTTTAGTTCCTGACATCTTCAGGAAAATGAATACAGTTTGCTCTTTCCAGTGTCCTTTGTCTTATAAGCAGTCCCAAAGGCAGAAGTTCAGTTGAATTAATGTTTGAAGACCAGCACATGAATGGAATAAAAGATTTTTATTTTTTTTTTAAATTGCTACTTTTTCCAGATTGACAAAGAAATAATGGCTGAAAAAAAGTGGGGACAGAAAGGAGGACCCTGGGAGTTCAATTTACGTGATCTTTTCCGCTGGTGCCAGCTTATGCTTGTTGACCAATCACCAGGATGTTATGATCCAGGCCAGCATGTATTTTTGGTATACGGAGAAAGAATGAGAACCAGGGAAGACAAAGAAGAGGTGACCCATGTGTTTTCCTTCCTTGCTCTTCAGATTGTCAGGAAGTATTTTTAGAAATCAAGTGTAAATTTGAAGATACCTTGCAGTGCATTCATAGGCATTACCTCTTACAAAAGAAAAATAGGTTTGTTTGGGTTTCTGAGGTTTAACATATGTACCTGGTCCCCTTGTCATTTAAAATACCAATTTAATTACCTGCTAGTACAAAAGCAGAAAGCTGGTGTAAATGAAGGCAAGTAGAATAACAAAGGACTTAATGTCATGTTTTGCTCTATTTTCTTGTGTGATTCTGTATTAAATAATAACGTTCTCATAAAAGTTTTGTGGGTTGCGTGCATATTTGTGGGGAAAAAGAAGATAGGGAGCAGAGAAGAGAAATGGCACTGAGATATGGAGAGATTCTTAAAGTTATGGTTAAAAAGCATTTGTGTCAGTACAGTAAGTAAAAATAATGTCCTGTAATTCTGCCCTTCCCTGCCAGCATTTTTAATTTGTTCTGACTTGGATTGCTTTTATTGACTTTTATTTATCTGTCACTTCTTTCATCTGCCTGTCAAATTGCTCCCCTCATTCTGTTAATGCTTACGGTTCCTCTAATAACACACTCACTGCAGTTGTTAATCCACCTTTGCCACCTACTTATCCCTCTCTTGCCTAGAAATCTTTTGCTTTTGTTCAATTTCACAACATTCAAATGATATTAAACTAAAAGTTAACCAGATTGTAAAACTGCAGTTACTGACTGTATGTGACTGGATATTTTTCTCATGGGTTTATTTCCCCTTCCTTGTAATATTATTATATTCTTGAGTGTTATCAGAGAGGTTATTTATGGAGTGAGTTCTTTTGCAGTATTGTGTTAAAGAGAAACATTACTTAGAGTATTTCAAGTCACAGGAAAGCACAGTTAATGAAGGGGGTTGCTATGGGCAGCTCACACTTTAATTGCTTGCTGCACTTTGAATGAAATGTCACTTGTGATTAAACTGTGTTAGTTACTATCACATGGCTGTGGAGCTGAGAGGGAAGGCTACTTTAGAAGTAAATTTTTAGAACAATGGATAACTTCAGACTGATAAGTCTCTTTTTTGCTCTTTCAATTGTTTTAGGTTATATCTATATTTAGAGACATTTTTGGCCAGGAGGCTAATGTGTATACAGGAACCAGAGAGTTTCACATCACTCCATATAATGTTCAGGTAAGCTGTTGACAAGAGGTTTTGCGAGTAGGGAGGGAAGGAAGTGACTTGCACAACCGAGCTCCCATTTGCCTCTGAGTACTCACCCATGCATGTCTCGTGCCTTCCAGATTGGTTATTCAGTTCTTTCTCGTGGCAACTATATTCCTCGTCCTGGCAGAAATCTCTCACTTCTGCACCATTCACTGCAGACTCTGGAGTCCATAATGAAATGTGTGCACATGAGCTGGATGGTCATCCTGGTGGGCCCAGCAGCTGTTGGCAAAACCAGTCTTGTTGAGCTGCTGGCCCATCTGACTGGCCATCGACTAAAAATCATGGCAATGAACAGTGCAATGGATACAACTGAACTCCTGGGTGGATTTGAACAGGTAAATACTGTTTTGGTAATACGACAATATTTCTCCTTCCTACCTAACAATGGTCAGTCCACTGTAATCTTAGTGTTTAAGCACCAAATGGAGCCTTAGGAACCATAAACTTCTGGATGAGCTAACTCCATAATGGCATGTTTGCAGGTTGATATCAACAGGCCATGGCAGCACCTGTTGGAAAAAGTGGAGAATGCTGTAAGCACACTAGTGAGGGACAGTCTTCTTCTGACCGAAATTTGTGCAGATGATGCTGAACTTGTGCTGCGTGCTTGGAGCAATTTCATCCTGAATTACAACCCCAAATCTCTGGGTGAAGGAGGAAGAAGTGTTACAGCTGAATTAGTGGGCAAACTGGAGGGAATACTTGTACTTACCCAGCGACTAAACAACAAAATAAATTCTTATTCAAAGGCAGGTAGGTATAGTGAGTGATTTGAAGACTGTATGTTCCTCTGAAGAAAATAAGAGAAATACATAAAACCACAGTGAACGCTTAAGAAAACTCGGGGGTTTTTTGTAGGATTTTCTATGTTGCTTCATACTACTTCATATTTATACTACGGACTAGCTTCTGAAAAGGTTATGTTGGTGATGGTTCTTCAGGTTTATTTTTTTGTGTGGTTACACCTGATAGCGATCAGTAGTTCACCGTGAAATTCTCCTGAACTGAACTACTCAACATATGATGTAATATAGCTCTTATCTTGTATTCCTAAGAAAGGGAATTTGCGTATTTTATTCTAGCATTTGTTCTCTGAAACACTGATCACCTGAGCTTTACAAATGTCAGCAAAATAATGTATGGGGGTTTCCTCCCTCCCTCCTTCCCTCCCTCCCTCCCTCTGTTTAGAGAGAAAAGTGTCATTCTATTTTATATTTCTCTATGCTTGCAAACCCCCTCTGTCTTCATGGATCTTGCCCATGGGAGGCTACTTGAAGGGTAGACCCTCTGCTGTTATGTTCCCCTAAAAAGTAGAAAGCATGTATGTTTATTAACAAAATAACTACTATTTTTCCTCAATGGAACAGGAAGCTACCTCAATGTAGCTGTAATGTAAGAATGCAATGTAGGTCTTGATGTAAGGTAATACTTCCTTTCAGAATTTGCTCACTTGGTAGAAGAGTTCCGGCATTTCAAGCTGCAGCAGGCCCAGGCAGCTGACCATAACAGCCATGGCACTTTTGAGTGGGTGGATGGGATGTTGGTTCAGGCCCTGCAATCTGGCGACTGGCTGTTGATGGACAATGTTAACTTCTGCAAGTAAGAGATTTTAGTGGCCTTGTTTCACTGAGTACATCCCTTGACCTCCATAATTTACTTTGCCTCTTACTGTATGGTTCACAACTGAACATTTTGCATTTGATGATAATACATGGGAGCAGGAACTTACATTTTCTGGAAGAGTGTCTTCCTTCTTAGAGAGCTTAGCAGTTGATAGTTTTCCTGTTACCTTATAATGTAATTAGCTATTTGGCTTTTTGCTTGAGACGGGTACCATTTTGATTTCAGATCAGAAGGGGATCAAATTGCTACCTTTTTATAACCATATAAATTTCTTTTTAATATAGCCCTTCTGTGCTGGACCGCTTGAATGCTTTACTTGAACCAGGAGGTGTCCTTACCATGAGTGAGAGAGGTGTAATAGATGGCACAATTCCTACAATAGCTCCTCATCCAAACTTCAGGTGCTTTGTGTTTCTGCCTTTTTTTCTCTTTTTTTTTTTTTTCTTCTACCAAATAGGGTTAGAAAAAAAAGTGTCAGCAGTGAGCCAATCTTTTGGTATTTTGGATGCTGTTCAGTTTGCCATATACTGTACTGATGCTGTCTGTCTGGCAAGGAAGAAAACTGCACTGGGATGAGCATATGACAGAGCTTAAGAGGCCTGGCTTTATATCTCTGTTGCAGCACAGACTGTTACCTCAGAAAATTCATAGCGGTATACCTTTGCCTCGTATATTAATTTCTAATTTAGAATTTCAGCATTTCCCTGTCTCACTGTAATGGAGTTGAGAATACGTGTGTTGAAGGTGGTGTAGTATTCAGATATGTTGGTAGTGAAAACTGGTGTATGGATGCAATACCTTTCTTCCCAGCTTTTTCCATCCTATCCATAAATTTGAGTGTCCTGCAGTGACAGAACTTAAAAAACAAAACACAACTTCCCC
>JANZLQ010000013.1:12240678-12262094 GCA_026212715.1 Elanus axillaris | reverse complement strand
CCCCCGCCTCACCCACAAAAGAGAGATTTCTGTTACTCATGGTTGCAGAAAGAAGCTTGGAAACATGGTTAAGAATTCCAAGAAGGCATGATTTTGATAACAAACTAACTCAAAAGTGTCACGGCACTTGGAAAATAAATGAAAACAAAAACATTCTAAATGCTGTTTGGGAGGCAACAGGAGGCTTCAGTTGTAGTTTTGAGTATTTGTAGTTCATGCTGCTTAAATGAGTTGATATGTGTACTGAGTAAATAGTTCCCATAAGATTAAGGTCCTTTTGTATTTAGATGACTGCAAACACAGGTGAATCTAAGTGGGAGGTTTCTAGCACATACAATTTTCCTGTATTTGGCATTTTTTGCACCCGCTGGTGCCAAAGGGATATCTGCCATTGCTGCCCTGTGACGTTTGTGGTGGAGGAATGGCATACTGTGATGATTTAACTAGCACCTAGGATTTGAACTCTTTACTGGGCTCTGTCTTTGGTGTCAGGTGACACCTTTACCTTCCTCATTCATCAGCCTTTCCATGTCTTAAAAATGAGGTGATGGTCCCCAACTCAGCTTTCTTAAAGGACTAGGAGAAGTGAAAAGTGTTGCTCTTAAGACTTGTTCTCCATTTTGTCTGGAAAAATGGCAACGTAACCTAGATAGCTAATGAATATTTATTACAGGCTCTGCTTGTCTTCAGGATACTGTGAAAGGAGAGTTTTAATTGGCTTGAGAGAAATGAGCATGTTTAATCCAGTTTTAAAAATATCTAAAATAACAACCTTAAGACTGAGTTTTAAAAGTTTATAGCTGTAAATTTCTCAGGCTGTAGCCTGCCTTACAGCTTCAAGGCTTTTTGTTTTTACTCTCAGCCACCAACACCAACCTCCTTTATACATGCAGTCTATGTTTATCTTATTTCAGCTATGTTCAGCTGAAGATAGCTAAGCTACAATGTGTTCTTACATTACAAAAATTGCAATATGTTCAAAGACTTGCCAGAAAATGATAGCATCAGGAAAAAAAGCCTGTATCAGAAGGTTTTATATCTTAATATCAACTGTATGAGTGACATTTTTCGTATGAAAGAATGAGGGCTTAAAAGGATGCGTGTTCAAATGTCATTCCAGGTTTGTCATACCGGAAAGGTCTGTCTTGGTCCCGTTCAAAAGACTACCATGAAATACTCTACCTACATCCACTGGACTTGCATAGTGCATTAGGTGTAAGAAATTGTACACGTGAACCAGATGCCACGTATGTACACAGTATTTCTAACCTTTTGATCATATGAATTGCAGCTGTAATATATAGAATTTATTGCATGTGGATTTAGACTGGAATTTCTGGAATGTAGTTTACTTAGGATTTTAGATACCTCTTTCTCTTCCCCCCATTACTTCTCAGTTTGAAAATCCTGTACGTACCATACTGGCAAGTACAACCAAGAGAGAGGTTTTTTAATTTGCACTTTTGATAACTCTACCCTCACTTTCATTGTTACTGTGAATGAGATTTCAGTTAACTGTCCACCACCCAGCTTTGCCTGGGATGCTTCACTCGCATCATATTAGAATATAGACTGCTAACAGTTACATTAAAGATGAGTTGTAATTTACAGGGATTACTCTAATTGTTTTGTCTTCACTGACTAATGGGGATATTTCAGGAGAAAATACGTAGACTTTAAAGTGGGCATTTCTGGAAAAACCTGCATAGAGGAAAGATGCTCTTTTAGATGTTTCTCCATTTTTCCAGCAGCAAGTGGTCATTGAACATGCTGGTTACTGTCTTCCGCAGGTGTAGGGGTTTAATTTATAGTATCTTTCATTAAGGCCAAAATAAAGGCTTCCCTATCAAGCTGGATTTAGCTGCCTGGAAAAAAAACCACAAACGCTATTTAAGTGTTAAATGATACTCAAAGATAGTGATTTTGCTGCTATTGCTTTGGGTTTCCTTAGGGTTTATTTTAAAAGTTGAATGTTTTCTTAAGACTAGAATACCTGTAGAAACGATGAAGAATTACAAGATCAATGCATTTGCAAAATAACAAATTGTAAGCAAATTTGTTAGGTTGAAGAGCTGACCTGGTGGTTCCAGTGTGCTGAGGTACTGAAATTATATACCTTTCTAATATCAGACCTTTCTGTGCTCTGTCAGGTTGCTGACAGAGATTTCTTCTGCCTGGGATGGATGCCAGAAGTATTTCTATAGGTCACTTGCACGCCACTCTAGACTTCAGACAGCATTATTAGCACCTGCCAAGGTAAAACACTGAAGTAAAAATATAAATCCTACTTCTATTAACTTTATTTTACCAGTTTGCACTGAAATTTTCTAATAGTAAAAAGGTCAGGTGAGATCATGCTATGTTCTGTAATATGATACAAAATACATTATTTTGCGGCCAGTCATTGAATGCAGCATTTCCAGACCTGTTGTGTTATGACTGAACAATATCAGTTTAGCAAACTAAGTTAATAATCTGTTAAATGCACAGTATCTTTCATCTCAGTGGTTCCCAAATTGCTACTTTTTGTGCACGAAGGAAACTCCTGAAATGCTGAATTAAAGCTTGTTAGGAAAACAAAACCAGGATTAGTTGTTGCTCATGAAAAAAATAGTTGAGGTTTATAATTTGACATAACTGGAGCCTGTGTCTTCTAACAAAAATTGCCAATGTATTTCTTTGCTTAAAAATTGGTCCAAATCAGTAGAAGGAACAAATGAGTTCTACCAAATCAGTACTGCTTTTGCAGTGTTCCAGGAAAAAGGGATCTCTTCCAGATACTGCTCTTCTCGCTATGCTTCACCCTTTGTTTTACAACACAATCTTGTCAAATGTCACAGCTGACATTGGCATAAATAATGGAACATAGCTGAGATCAGTTTTGCTCTGTTCTGAACATTTACTTCAAGCTTTACAATTGGATCCTTTCTAATGAAAGGAGTGAAAATAATTGTCAGTAAATCTGGTATAATGAATTGTGGAAGTGGTTTTAGCAGTGGTTATGAATGTAAAAATTTAGCTGGTATCTCTTAGATTTTAATCTTCATTTATGTAAGGTAGCTTTACTATTGGAACTAAGATTCTGATAAGAATTGCTGGAGGGGAGTGCGATTTAATATGACTGTTGTTGTAGAAGCTACTTGAAAATCAAATTTGTATGCAGGTTATTTGGAAGATGCAGAAAAATGAAGAGGGGGGAACTGTAATAAGTATAATTTTTGTCTGCATTTTAAGATTTGTTCAGTTAGGCTATAACCTCTTAGCCTGCCCAGTGAAATGAAATGGAAGCACAGAGAATGTTGTTGCCTGCTTGTTCATCTAACTGATTGCTCCCACTTTTTCTGTATCTGTTTTCTTTAGGATATTGGACTAGGTAGCATTGAACGATGCAAAGGATTCACTGCACACCTCATGCAGATGCTCGTTAGACAGAGACAACGTCTTACTGCACTGACAGAACAGTGGATCTTACTGAGGTATTGAGCATTTTCCAACATTTAAATGTTGGGAGGGAGTTTGACAGCAATTCAGTTCAAGAAAAACGGAAAATAAAGGAGAAGAAAATTAAATTCTTCCCCCTACTTTCCCATTTCTCTCCTCCCCTCAATTAAGCCTAGATAGAAAAGATTTAAAAAAAAAAAGGGGGGGGGTGTCTTTATCCTGTCATTGCAGCCTGTACTTTGGAATCAAAGTAATTTGGGAAAAACAAGTTAGGCATACTTGAAGACCATGAAATAATTACTGTAGTTGACAAGAGATGGGCTTTGGACAACTCCATAGGAGTTATAAAGAAGTCACTTTATTCTGCTTACAAGCTTTTTTTATATAGTCTTAATGGTTATACACGTGCTTCTAGCTTTACTATGATTGGTTTTCATAACGTGTTCACATGCACAAGCTAACTATACAGTTGGCTACTAGCTCCTGTCCACGCTCCCTATCACAGGTTCTTAGATCATCCTCTTGTCATGTACTCCGCTTCTCCTGCCAACAAACATCTGGTTTCAAGGGGTTCTTACCTCTTCTGTGAAGCTTGTTTCAGTGTTCAAGGTCCTTCAAGGGCATTAGTAATTCTTCCATGCCGTCGATCTGAAATACACTCCCTACCTGTAGTTACTTACAAAGTTAAACCTGTAGATTGTTAAATCTCTGTCATTTGGTATTGACTTAAGTTAATTGTCTTCAAGTTATTGGTTTGATTTGGAGCAAATAAATGATCTGGATGTTACTTTGAGCCCATATGAAGAAACAACAACATTTACAAAGAAAAATTCTAGATAGGTCAAAACACAACCCCCCAACTTTACAGTTGCAGGAATAATAAAACTTCAAAGATACTTATCTACATAGCTGTGACTTTCATTGCAAATCAGATTAATCATTTGTTATGAGCTGACTATTATGCAGCACTTCAGAGAATGAAGGTGTGAGAGAATCCAATTTGCTTTTATAATGGAGGAAAATGAATAACATTTGAGTATCAGGCCAGGAGTTTAAGGATTGTTTGAAAACATGGTGTAGATTCTGAGAAATCTCGCAAAGACCTGTTTTCAGGACAACTCAAACATATGCAATGGAGAGAAAAATTCAATAATTAAGCAAAGGGTTTTCTTTAAAATACTCTGATTTTGTTTTTTCCAGAAGAAGTTTGACTTCCACTGAGTTCCTATTATCTAGAGCTTTTATGAACTTAATCTAAAGATTGAGCTTTTCAAAGGGAAGTATAAGGTAAAACTTGATGATTGTAACTTTTCCTTCTTTCTTCTTAATCAGGAACCTCCTGAGTTGTATACAAGAAATAGATTCTAGGTTGACTGCTGACAGAGAATATAATGTGGCATTTCCTCCTCAAGACAGTATTCAATGCTGGACTGACAAACTGCAGCAACTTTCCATGCAGTGTGTGATGATTCTCGAGGAGCTGTCTTGGTTTATACAATGCTGCCCAAAAGAAGAGTTAACAAAGTGCAGTGACAATGAAAGGACAGATGTCGAAACAAACATTTTTCAGAGTTCAGGACCTGAAATGGGAAATGTTTTTACGGGAATACCTGACCTAATTCCCTCAGAGCTAAAATGCCTGACTCCGGTAACAATTGAGCAACTGCCTCCTGGATGCAGGATGAGAAATAAGGATCAGTTATGGCTGCAGGTAGCTACACAGTTGACTGCGATGCTGGCAAATGTGAAGGCAATGAAAGCAGAAGTGGACAAAATAAGACAGCAGTCATGTGAGACCTTGTTTTATTCCTGGTGAGTTCTACATGCATTTATATAAGATGTGTGAAGTCATCTTGAATATGTTTGCCTATGCATATCTTGAAAAGTGTGTTTGGGTGCTCTTGAAGCTTATTTGTGTTCATTTTTCTTGCAAAATGCAGTGCCTGGCTTTTCAGACAAATGTATATGTCTTCTCCCACTCCCCTGACAAGTCAGAAAAAAAGTGGTTTATCTCAGCTTCTCAGTTTCTTTGGTCTCCTGGAATTTCATCCCCATAGGTCCTTAGTTAATGAGGTGGATTTCAAATGTAAGTTTAATGAAGAAATTTTTATTTTAAGAGCTCTGTAGCCTAGTTAATAATAATAATAATAACAACAACAACAATAATAATAATATATATGCCTCTCATTTTCTCTCTGCCTCGGTGTGAGTATAAGGAGCACATCTGCTTGTCAAACATTTTTTTTAAAATTCAAGATGAAGATCAGCTGCCTTCCTCTCATCCCTGCCCCAAGAAAAGGTTTAATCTTAAATTGCAGTGTTTGTTCTTCTTTCAGTATTATGGTATTTCTTGTTGCAGGAGCGATTTTGAAGTTTGCACATCAGCTATGAGTTGTTTGCTGGAAGTCTCAGCTCAGTTACAAGACATAGAGTCCCTATTTCTTCCAAGTGGGGAAGGCAGGCAAGCTGCAAATCAGATGGCCCTAATCAAGAGCCTGAAGTATATACAAGAAGAAGTTAATAATACATCTGCAGACTTCATAGCCTGGAGAACACAGCTTCTTGATTCCATGTCAAATTGCAGTGGTAAGGACAATTCTCCTCTGCTTGTTTTGTAATTTAAAGATAAAGATATAAGAATTCATTAGGTTAATTATTGCAGAAGATGGCTCAATGTTCATTCGTCTATCCAGAAACACTTGATGAAATTCGAACTTGCAAAATTTAGTCCAGGCTTAAGTTGTGCAGTAATTTTTTTTTCCCCTTTGGTCACTGTTGATGACAGATCTTACACCATAGTTGTAGATCAGGATTAGCAAGGAGATTTTAGTAGAACTGTGTGGTAAAAATTGCATAGTGCTTATCATGCTTCTTGCATAGGGGAAACATAGTAACCTGTAATTTAATGTTTTTCTATGTAAAACTGCCTGTGTTGTGCTTCAAAAGGAAAACAGCAGTCAGATGAAGAGTTTGTGGAGCACTTCTCAGCAAAAGTGGAAACTGTTATCCGTGTTGTTCTGTATGCCATCCAGTGTTTGGTTGAGAGAAAACAGGAAGATGGAAAAGAGAAGGAAAAATCTCAAGAGGAAAATGGTAAGTTTGTTAATTTACTTGAGGAGGAGGAGGAGAGTTTAAACTATGCAAACCTAAAAAATTCCTTAAGATGCGTGTCTAACAGAGGTACCAAATACAAGGAGATTGCCATTTTAATAGAAGTTGTCTGTTTAAAAAGATAGGATGGCTATTTCTGGGTCACTTGCTACACCATTTTTAGAATGTCTGACTTGATTGTCATTTTTTTTATGTATTTCAAACAAAGAGGATGCAGCCTCATTTGACGTGATTAAAGCAGGACATATAACTAAGCTTTTGGATGAAGATCTCTCTGCTGATTTGGATTCTTTGCATGTGCAGAAAGCAATTTTAGCAGTTTCAGAACTCCTGGAGAATCTGAAATCTTATGGGGAAGATTACACTTCAAATAAACATAAGGTAAAATTGTTCTTTTCGAGAGTTTTTGGCTTAGGGGACTCAAAAGATTTAGAATTGTGAACTTTTGTGGTTAAACATGCATTACTTTGTTATTGTCCAGTACCTTAGAACTAGAAGCATGTGAGAAATTAGAGCCAAATATAGGTACTTTTTTGTACTGCAAAAGCCAGATGTTGCTTCAGTAAGAAGAAAAAGTTTTAGGTTTTTGTGAAAATCTAGAAGAAGCTCTGGAAACTTAAGAAATTGTATTTAAATGTGCCTACTGATATTTCTGGTTTGAACATCTGTTTTCAGTCTCTGTGATCACCCTCTCTGAGGTGCATCTCAGTATGTACATAATCATGTTTGACAGCTGTTCTTTGATTTTACCTGCAGTTCCTCAACCAGTTCTGCTATTTGCTGGTGCGTCTAAAGCCCATGCTCTGCAAGTATTCAGACCTTATCCTGTTCTACCTCACTGTTTCACTGGCATCTCACAGGAGTACTGGAAAATTGCTTTCTGTTCTAACTAGCATTTTTACAGAGCTTGCCCAAAAGGTAATTTATCTCTAATAACAGTGGATTTATCGTAAGCATATATTTAATGTATACAAAAGTCTTAAGTAGAAATCAAGCTGAAAGACATACTTAATACTACAGACAGTTTTGAGTTTCTGTTTACCTTTTTAGGGCTTTTGTCTGCCAAAAGAATTACTTGAAGATGAAGCTGGAGAGGGAGCAACACAGTTTCATGATTATGAGGATGGTGGTATTGGAGATGGGGAAGGCAAGAAGGATGTGAGCGACAAAATAGAGAGTGAAGATCAGGCAAGTGTTTGGGATTGTTCTTGTTTAATTCAAGTAAAACTGAAAAGAACCCTTGAAATTCATGTTATAGATGTTTCAGGTAAAAGAAACATGAAGTTGCCTTCAGTCTCCTGTTTAGGTTGGCTTTTATCTTTGACTATAGGCTTATAAATATTGTATTGGTACTTTAAGTAAGCTTTAATATATAGGCAAGATTCATTGTAATTTTTGGCTTTACCAATAATTCAGATAGAAGACAGTTTTCAAAAGGGTGAAGAGAAGGAGAAAGAGGATCAAGATTCTAAACCAGACATTGAAGGAGAAGACAATGCAATTGAAATGTCAGAAGACTTTGAAGGAAAAATGCATGATGAAGAACAGGAGAAAAAAGGTTTGGTCCTTCCACTATGGCAGACTTTAAAGAGATACTATAGATCAGTCCAGTAATGGTTGATATGTTCATATAATGAAGCATATCCTGAAAAGTTAGTGTTAACGGCAGAGTAGTGCCATTTGTATATTAATACTAAGAAGTAGTAATATGAATGCAAAGAAATGTACAAAGAAAATACTGTCTCCTGTCACTGTGGTGGTTTTGGAATGAAGGGAGATGATTCTTCCTGTTGTGAGCTGGCCTATAGATGCATTTTAAAATTAGTTATTGACTTCCTGGAGCTGTTGAAGATCAACAGAAAACTTGAGAATATGGCTGTAGTTAATGTCAAAACATGACTAACAAAGCTATTGCTAACTTCTAAGCAATGAGAAGAATTTAACTTTACCTTTTTAAAATGGAAAAAAATAGCAATATTTGGTAGATTCATTCTAGTTGCTACTCACCCAAAAGGTAGCAGTTCTTCACTTTAAAAGGTAACAGCTTGAACATCTGAAACTAATGTGGTTTTGACAAAGTGCCAAGAATAAGTTCATCTGCACAAGAGTGGAAGTTCCCAAGATAATAAAAAGATAAAGTGGAAGGGACTTTTCCCTTCCCAGTAATGCCAAAGAATTTTGCAAATGGAGGAGGGAGAGGGTAAGGAATAGAGTTTAAATCATCAAGTTTTGCACCTGGGACTTGTTAGTCTGAGGGAGAGAATGCTCTGTGTGTCCAAGAGAGAACTGAACTACATAATTAGGACCCTGCTTTTATGGCTGTTAGTGCATGTGTGTCTTCTTCCACACCTCTCAGTTAACTGCCTAGGGTGATGAAATTAAGATGCAAGTATGACTGCTTGCTTGTTTGTTTCTGAACTTAACAAAAAAGTTAGCTTTATGTCTTCTGTACTGAAACACATTCTGAACTGTACATAGAAAATGATGAAAATCCAGATGAAGAGGAAGAGCTGGATAAGCAGATGGGCAACCTTGATAATGCTGAAGCTGATGATAAACTGGATGAGAGGCTCTGGGGGGATGAAGATGATGATGATGATGAAGATGCCAGTAGTAAAACAGAAGAAACTGGACCAGGAATGGATGAGGTAAAGAGAACAGGGGTGGGAAGAAGAATATCAAAGGAATTAAGCTCTGTTAACTTGATGTGACCTAGACTGTACCTAGGCCGTGAACTCTTTTGCATAGCTCTTGATCTTGGAAAGGGATAATTTGAGTATATCACAAGTTATTTAGTGTAGTTTTTTCTGTAGGAGATCGTGTCTTGTCACTCAGTCTCAGAGAAGCAGGTAGCATAATCGAGTTTCTTTTTAATTTGTTGGTTAATAGGAGGATTCAGAGCTCGTTGCAAAAGATGACAATTCAGGCACAGGGAACAAAGATAATAAAAAACAGCCTCCTAAGGATGAGGAAAAAGAACAACAAGAAGACAACAGTGGAAATGAAGAGAAAATCCATGAACAAATTGATGAGGTAAAAATTATTTGGACTACATAGAGTATCTTGCTGTTCAACCATATTCTGTTGCTCACATCATGTGTTTCTTATAATTTGAAATACTCTAATAGTGAAGTGCACTGATGAAAGTTCATTTCAGAACTAAAAGTAAGCCATATTGTATCCATTATATTATACGTATACTTTCTGATCCTTGATCAAGAAAGAGTTTTTGTTGGCACTAACCTGAACTTGTAATGGCTGCCAAACAGGCTTTACACTGAATTGATGTTTTGATGCACAAAGCTTAAAAGTTATTGTTCTGTTGTGTTAGCAACAGAAAGATCTTCAGTCAGTGGGGACTCATCCCCAAAATCTGTATACAATATGCTTGAAGATTCTGCACAGTGTGCAAGAGAGCATTTATCACCTGCAAGAGTGCAGATTCCTTTCAGAATCTTTCAGCTAGGAAAATCAGATTCTGAACACAAAACACTGTTTTGAAGAAGTAACAATTTATGTAAATGCATTTGCCGAAATTAATCTTTTCCTGCTATTTATACATGAGGATGTGTACCACTGGAAAGTCATTTTTAACTGATCAGAATGTAATACGTATCCAGTATTTCTGTGTCCTAGAGAATGCAATAGCATCTTATTTCTCATCTTTACCTTTCCTCCTACTTTTTACATACCTGTTATTTTTTTTCTCCCCATTCTTTTGCTGACAGCGTGAGTATGATGAGAACGAAGTAGATCCTTATCATGGCCAGCAAGAAAAGCAGCCTGAAGTTGAACCTTTGGACCTTCCTGATAATTTGAACCTGGAGAATGATGAGAAGAGTGATGAGGAGGAAGAGGATGAAGGTACAGTTGAAAATGTCTCTACAGGTTCCCAGATGAAAGCCAAATGGAAATAGGGAGGAACAGTCAATAATAAGCTCTTTTTCTCTATAGAAAGGAGATGGTGGTAGGATTCTGTATAAGAAGGAGCTGCAAATTCATTTCTCTGTATCAAGATACCAACTGCAGGCTGGATAAGAACTTAACATTAGAGCATTTTACTTTACGTCCCTTACACACACTGTGGAGCAGGCTTTCTCGTGTTATCCAAGTGATACACCCTAATTTATGCTAGAAGCTCCTTATTTCATTGTCCAGTTGCTTTTGTGGTGTCCATTTTTTCTATGATACTTAGAAGCATTTGTACTCAAAGTCAACTGACTCTCAAGAATATTAGGTTAAAGGAAGTTAATACGAATTCATCTGCTGTATTGTTAGTTACAAACCAGTTGTGACTTAAAGAAATTATCTGCCATAGAAAATTATAGATTCTATGTATAGAATTCTCAGTATTTTCTTTAAGATTTTGTTGACAGCCTGGGTAGTTTTATTCCAAGTATCTGTGATATTTACTGTCTCTGTACTTCACTGAAAGTTTTGTATACCTTTCTGATTTTTTTAATCCAGAAGAAGAGAATGCTTTTGAAGTAGATGAGAAACCTGTTGATTTAAGTGAGGCAGAGAAGATGGAAGAACAGAATGACGAGAACACTGGTGAGACAGAAAGAGATGACCAAGATGCAGAACCACCTGAAGAAGACATTTCTGAAAATAAAGAGGAGAAGGAAGATGAAGGGGACAAAGATGCTGATGATCAAGAAGAAAAGGCAGGGGACACTGAGGATGCAGCAGCAGAAGAGGAGGAAGAGTCACCACCACCTGATGAGGAAAAAAATGAATCTGCTGAAGATAAGGGAATCCCTGCTGCTGACCAAGGCCTTCAACCTCAGGTAGAGAGTAATACATAAAATAAGCCCCTTTTTTTTTTTTTTTTTTAACCTTATACAAGACTTAAATGGATGTGTTCTGTGATGCTGTGAATCAAATTTGACATTGAGTAGATGTAATGTTAGTGAGAATCTTCATCGAGATAAGAGATGTACTTACTATTAAACTGGTGTATTTCTGTTATCTGTATTCCTGTTACCTCCTCGGCCTTCTGTTTCCCAGTGTTTTTTAGAACATTAAAATAAACTGACGTTCTTTCAGGAAGAAGAGGGTAAAGATAATTCAGAGATGGATGAACAGATCCCTGAGCCTGAGGAAAGAATGGAGCATGAAACACAAGGGCAGACAGGGCAAGAAAACCTGCAGAGTGACAGTGCTGTTGAGCTGGCTGGAGAAGCTTCAGAAAGAGACCAGTCTAAAGAGGTAAATTACATGGAAGTGTCCTAGTTAAAAATGCTGAACTTGTTAATATGTTTTCAAGTTACAATCAAGGAATAGCTATCATGTTTTTAAGAATTGTGTCTAAGATTCAATTTTTAGAACACCAGTTACAAATCCATTGAAAAAATAGGAGACCATGTAGATACTTTCATAGTAGTGAAAACTGGTGGTGAGTTTAGCCTAACTGTTGAGATGCAGATCTGTGTTGTGTGCTTTCCACAAGAATAATACTGACAGTTGTGAGCCATTTGTCATTCACAATAGAATGTAGCACAGCATTGCAGTTTTACTTCTCAAATTTGTCTGCAACAGTTGCTAAATCTCCTTTCAGTTACTACTGCAATTTTTTTGGTCTCTCAGGAATACGGAAGCGGAGCTTCAAGTGCAAATCAATCAGAAGGCCATGAATCCACACGCATGGCCCGGATGGCTTCTCAGAAGCAAAGCAGAAAAAATACCCAGGTTCACCTCTTCTTTTTTTTTTATTTTTATTTTTTATTTGAATGTCTTAATATTAAGCAGCAAATAGACAGTTTCTCCTTGTTAGAACTTTTGTTCTGATCAGTGTTTGGTTGCACCTGACTTAAAGTTTATGGTATTAATTTGTTCTTTCTCAGAGTTTCAAGAGGAAACCTGGTCAGGCAGACAATGAGCGCTCAATGGGAGATCACAATGAGCATATCCACAAGCGACTGAGAACCATAGAGTCCAGCAGTGAAGCAAAGCAGAATACAACTCAGCCTAAACAAAATGTGGAAGAGGCTGATGCATTTGAATATATTAAACAAGGCTCTGAAATCTATGATGCACAGACATACGGTATGGTGGTATTTCTGTGTGTAAAGAGTTGTCGTTGCAGAATCAAATCCTCCTATCTACTGTAGTTTTTCCCAGTATGTTTTTTAAAGTTACATTTAACAGTCCTTGCTTTGGTTTAAGATGTAGCACCATTTCACTACAATAAATGCTACTCTTTTGGCAATCAGGTTCAAACTAAAGATAAAACTTCTGAAAACACCAAACTGACTCATAAAAATGGATTTTAGTTTAATAAACATATTTAAAATCTATTATCTTCAAATCTTACTTCAATTATTTTGAAGCCCAAACTGCTGCCACGCATGCAAAAGATTTAGGATAACGCAACAGGTTCTTTATTCTGTATCAAATGAATTTTTCTCTCTTTAAAAATATTCCTCTAATCTACATTTAATTAAATAAATTACTTTCTATTAAGGTAACTAGTCTTTTTATTCATCAGGTTTTAGGGCAATAGTTCATTGGCACAACATGGCACAGCACAGTGAAAGATAAAACTGAGGTTTGAGGCAATAGCCCAGATCTCTTCTGAAGTTCACTAAAACTGACATGCAGTGGCCTCAGAGTGTGATGGTTTTTTACAACTTCACTACCTTTGCTTCCTCTTTCCCCTTAATAAGTATTGTTGCCTTTATACAGATGTAGCTAGCAAGGAGCAAGAGAAACCTATTATGCCTCTTGAAGAAAAGGAGGAGGGAGATTCTGAAGATGCGGCTATGGAAACAGAAATGCAGAACGATGAGGATCTCAGAGCAGTAGACACAGAGGAGCTGAAGCCAGAAAAAAAGAAGTCTACTACCACTAAAACTCCTGGTACATTAACTTAAAAAAAACATTATAAATGTATGCTGATGTGCATCTTTCAATGTATATGTAGGTGTTTATATTTGCATGTAATGGATGTGTATATGTTTTATAAGACTAAAACATCTGCTTTTAATTGACTTTTCTGCAGCAGTATTGTTACTCCTGCCTAGTAACCAGCATTAGCCTTTACTAAACTGGTTGAGTGACAGAGGGATTTGCTGTTTTCTTTCAAGTCAATGGTCTCTAATCTTTATCCACTTCTTTGAAGAAGTAAAAAAGCAAACACTGTCCTGCTGTTAGACGCAATGCCAGTTCACTTAATTAATTGGCTTGTAACAACACATTCCAGTGTCACCAGGATCAGCACCACATAACTCAACTTTTTTTGCGTGTAACTTCTGACAAAACACCAAGAAGTTGAGCTGGTCTGAACATCTGATGAGGTAGCTCTGAAGTGTCACTGTCTCACTGCTTTCTTCCTTAAGTGGGAATGAAACAAAACAAAACTGAGCTGCCTAACAGAAAATGGCTGTCAGATGCAAATAGTTGGCAGATGAGAAGATGATAGGTCTGACTTGTCAGCCACACAAACAAAATAAGCTGGATATAAGTAAGTATCTCTTGCTAGTTGGAACAGAAGTATCTCATTTTGATGAATCTAAGTAAATGACACTGTAGCTTGGAATTTTGAATGGTTTTCTTACCAGGCAACACAACAGATGTCTGGAGAGGGGAGATGAGTTTTACCAGCCTGAATTCACCTTCTTGCCTCCCACTGCCTTCAGTTTTAATCTCTTCACTTAAATCTCTTGCTAGACTAATTAGCTTTATGGTACAGGCATGCATGTAATCAGTCTATTTGTTTTTCCACATGATTCTGTAACAGTATGTTGTGAAAAACTAGGATCTTTGAAACATCTCCTACAACGTCATAACTTTTTTTTTTCTTAGAGTAATTCTTTAAAAATGAGTTGTTAAACAGTGTAGTATAGTAGAAACAATAATAAAAGAAAATCTTTAGTCCATTCCTTTATTTATAAATTGATTTCTGATTTACAGGAAACGGTTCCATTATAAAACTAGAGAGTAAAAGGTGAGATAAGAAAAGATGGCCATTATATTTTTTAATGATGGTTTTCTGAATGTTCTCAAATTGCTTTGTACCTCCTGTCACTCTGTCAGAGAGGCTGTAAAGCTCAAAAAATGTACTTCACCAATGGAATTCCAGATGTTAAGGATCTGTTCTCTAATATTTTTTGATTTGGCAAGAAGGTTATGAGAGAAAAAACAGTTTGTATATGGAAATGCATATTTATCTGTTCCAGTGAGTTGCAAGGTCTTGTATTCATCCTACTCCTAGAACTGATAGTCTTAAGATTTGTGCACTTCTGTTAAAAAAAAAAAAAACAGTGTCTGGGTTGCACTACAAAGCATGTGAGACACTTTGTAAGAGTTGAGATACAGTATTGGTTCTCATATAGTGTGTGACCCACAAAGTTAGTAATTAGTTTTGTGGCTGCAGGACCAGGTGAAGTGGAGCCAGAGATCCAGACTTTTGACTCAGATGATGTCAATGACTCTACAAAAGAAAAGATACCAACAGTGACTGAAGAGAGGCCAGAGAGAAGTAAGGACTCGACCATACATACAGCCCATCAGTTCCTGATGGACACTCCCCAGGTACAATAGCCAACATGTCTTCTTATGACTACAGTAGTAGAAACTGTCTGTTTTATTTGACCTGTGTTAATGAAACTCTGTGAATGCAAAATTCGGGATTACTTTCATTCAGACAACTCAGTAGCTTGCTGTTCTTTATTTTTAATATCAATAAGTTTATTCTTTTTTTTAACAACCATGTTTATTGATGTCAATGCTTAACATTTTAGGATCAATTTAAGAGCAGAATGAAAAGTAACAGGCAACCAACTGTTGTATATGCAGCTGAATGATGACTTCAGTATGACAAGTCCTCCCCGTCCTTTTGTGGGAGGGTCTCATCCTCACTCTGTAAAATAAAATTCTTTTTTTCTAACTGTCAAGAACTGTTTTGCAGAGACGAATCTGCTCATCAAATGCTTGGGTAGAGTGGAATGTGATGGGCAGGGGTGTGTGGCCTGAAGATAAAGGGTTCAGAGTGATGAGAGAGCTAGGCATCTGTCACCTTAGAACATCATTGTGGACAAAGAATTCATCTCCGTTAATTCATCATAATTTATTACTTCCTCAGAAGAACCTGCGTGCAAATATTATAGAACCCTTGTGAGCCTTTTATGAATGGCTCAATTAAAAAAATAACATAGCCTAGAAAAAAACCTGGAGCTTCATGTAACACTCATAGTTTCCCAGTGCAAACTGTTAGCTGTGAAAAAAGCGCATTTTATCATAAAGAGCTATGGCATAGAAGCAGCTGATGGTGGACAACCAGTTGATAAAGAAAGAATATTTTCAGCGTCTGTTTTTTCAGAAGTATTGACCTTTCGTGCTTCTAATACTGTGTCCTGAGTATATACTTGGAGAGTTTTACTGTTTCTGCAAACAACACAAAGGATTGTGTGCCAACTATACCTGATACTTCTATATTAATGCCAAATGTGGCAGCTCTCTGGAAAGAGGCTGCTGAATGCAAGAGTGTTCTCCTGTTGTAAAATAGTTAGGTGCCTTTTTTTTTTTGTGGTTGAGTTTTGTTATGTTTTGGGGTTTTTTTGTCAAGTGACATGCAAAATCTGAAACAGGAGGGGGAGCTCTTGCAGCACCAGTTAAAGAGGAAGGGAGAAACGTTGCAGGGGAAAAACTCCCAAGTTCTCACCTTTCAGCAAAACGAAGAGAGAAGCAGCCCCCTCCATGCGCATTCTTCCTCCCTCCCTTAAGCCTGCAGTAGGTGGCCAGAGGGACTGCTGCTGCTTCTTGAGCAATGAGAAGTATTGGTACTGCTGAGTTTGCATTCAAAGACTTATTTTTCTTAATCCAGTAAACCTGCTTTTTTATGGTTATGGAGACTGTATACTACTGTTTGGCTAAACTGTGGTTTTACAAGTCAGGGACAGAAGTTGTCGCTGAAAGCACAATAAAAATTGAAGAAGTGTAATAAAGCTCGGGTGTCCTTTAGCAGAATGGCTTATCAAATAGTATTTGCTGGCAGGTAAAGAGGAAGATGTCATTCAGTTCTTTTAGTGGTTTGAATGAAGCTTTTAAAAAAACTATAGTTAAGGGAAGCATATTATATTTTGGAAGATACTAGATAGGTAGTATCAATAGTTTGATCTCTATTATACTGTCATTAAATCTGGTGTTTGTCACGATAATTTCATTGAATTATCTTGAAGTTCTGTATATGATTATTTTCCATGTCTGTATCATAGATGTTCCTAGCTTTGTTTCTATGTTGATTGTGTTACAGATGCAGGTATTTGTGGGGAGGTATTTATCCTTCCTGTACATGGAAGCTATTTAAAAAATGGAGAATTAGAATCTTCATTTAAGATTTTTCAGGTATTTTTGTGTCTAAAAGATTAAGAATGATGCATTTTTACATTTTTTTAATGGTTTGCTATAGTTTGGAAATCACCAAATGTGTGAACTTATTTTTCTGTCTCATAAATCTCATCACTACACTTCTAGCACATCGTTAGAGATCCTGAAGAGCTAAGAAAGGAACTTGAAAGGCATTTGGAAGCTTGGCAGATGCAGCAGTCTGGAACTCCAGATGAGGTTCGTGACATCATTTTAGTATAAAACTGTCATAAGAATCTTTTGTTGCATTATTTCATCTTGGTTTACTGCTGAAGCACTGAGGAAGCCAAGCAGGCTGGAATCTAAATATTCAAAATCATATGATTTAGGTGTTATTTTTGTTGTTATGTTTTTATTACATTATTCTTAAAGCTGGATGATGGTTCAGATCTTGTTTTGAATATGCTGTGT
This sequence comes from Elanus axillaris, assembly GCA_026212715.1. Classification (NCBI taxonomy): domain Eukaryota; kingdom Metazoa; phylum Chordata; class Aves; order Accipitriformes; family Accipitridae; genus Elanus; species Elanus axillaris. The sequence continues at coordinate 12,244,763 of JANZLQ010000013.1, read as the reverse complement.
GCTATTTGCAAAAAGTTAACTGCAGCTGCAGTGAAGTGCTGGACACCACTTTCACAAAATTATGATCAACAGAAGCCGTTTCCTTCAGTTGCAGTGGTGGAGTACGAGCTAACCAACAGCAGAACCAGAATATGATACTTGCTCTGACTGTCCTAGTCATGAATTGTAAACCATACTTGGAAGTAATTCCTGAATGAAAATGCTGGTGTGGAGGCTTAACAATTTTGCCAAATTTTAATTAATTTTAATTTTTGATGGCCGATAGAGAACCTAGCAGACTTTACAGCTTGCCTTGCTGTAATACCAACTATCAGATGGTGGCCATTACAAGATTTTCCTGTATCAACAGCAATGCCAAAGTTGCTTTGTGTACTTCTAGAGGAATGATCATTGCACATTGCAGCTTCGTAGCAGCAAGGAGCATTCTAAGTTGAATGAAAGTTTTCAGCTTTTTAGAGTGCTTACAAGACACCCTCACAGTTTCAGCTGATAGTTACCTACTACTTTCCCCTTAGTACACTGAGGTTTGTTTTCTTTTTTCAGGCAGTGCTTCCCAACTTTTTGTTTTTTCATAATTCACTTTTATTTCTTTCTGTGATGTATGATGTTTTAGGAGAAGGAAGCAGCACAGTTGTGGCAGAGGTACTTAGTACTGACAGCTCCTTTATCACAGCAGCTTTGTGAACAGCTACGACTCATACTGGAACCCACTCAGGCAGCCAAACTGAAGTAAGTTGGGTCTTTCTGAGGCTTCTAGTTTCTTTAAACTCCTGGTCTTGGGGGACTTTAACCTCTGTACAACTGCAGCTCTACATTGTTCTTACTTTATAGCAATTATTCTTGTTTGCAAACGCATTCATTTTACTTTTGTATGGGAACACTAGGTTATTTTATGAAACATAAACATGATATGGTAGTGGGTATGCATCCTGAGGATATTGCCTCCTATTTTTTTCTTCTGTGCAACAGGTGATCAAACCAACTTAAACATGTGAAGTGCAGTTGAGTCAAAGATTATGTTAAATGTCAAAATGTTTTATGTTCTTTTTAACATTAAGTGATTTTTTTTAAGAGATCTAGACTTGTTTCAAACTTTAGGAGTCTAAATTCAAAGTCTGCCTTCCATTTTAGGCACCTAGATTTAAGAACTTCTTTTTAAATCACTGAATATCCATCTTGCATTAAAAATGAGACTTTTTTTATCTATACCTAAATATGAATATTAGAACTACTAATTTTGTTTTTATTGTATTTAACAAAATTTTGTTATTTTGGTGCACATGATGCATAGGCCAGAATTTCCACAATGAGATATGTACTGATAATCCCTGTCACTGTGTCTTTTTTCTTAACTTTCAGAGGAGACTACAGAACAGGGAAGAGACTGAACATGCGCAAAGTGATTCCATATATTGCCAGTCAGTTCCGAAAAGATAAGATCTGGTTGCGAAGGACCAAGCCCAGTAAACGACAGTACCAGATTTGCTTGGCTATTGATGATTCCTCTAGTATGATAGACAATCACTCTAAACAGGTAAAATAAAACCTTGTAAGAAGTAGGAAGAAACTACCCATTGTTGATGAGTATGTCAGCTGCTGACTTGTTTCATACAGAGCTCGTGGTTGCTGGAAAGCCTGACTGGTGATTCTAGAGCAGCTATTCTTCTGGTCCATGTGCTTGAAGTCTGTTACCTCATGCCTAAGAGATTTGTTAATAAAAGATCAGTGAACGTTAGCTGAAAGAAGATGTTAAACTTGTTAGAGGTGTACATATCCATTGGAAAATTATTTTTTGTAGTCTACAAAAGGCCAAAACTTGCTTAGCTATGCACTTCACTGGTAGATTAAATATTAGTTCATCATAGCTCACTTGTAGGCTTTTTATTTATTAAAAATGAGTGTTTCCTTCTAAATAGTTATTTTGGTGTTTATTTCATTAGCCTGCCTAAAGTGGTATCTCTAAATCAATCAGCCGAAGCCCTCAAGCAGAACTAGTGCATCTTTCTTGCAATGACCTTCTTGCATAACAATAACAGGAAAAAAAGATAGGAAGTCTCTTTGTTTGTTTTACTAGACAATGAAAAATAATTTCAGTAACATTCTTCATATTTAATACTGAGCTGTGAGTAAAACTTGGAATATCTTATTTTTTTATGTAACTTTTTTTCTTTAATAGCTTGCATATGAATCCCTGGCAGTTATTGGAAATGCACTGACTCTTCTAGAAGTGGGACAAATTGCTGTGTGTAGGTGAGTTTATTTGAAATCTTGACTTTTCTTCAAGACTTCAGAGCAGAATGTAAGTACCAGTTTCACACTGTTGTAATTTTTTCTTTTTTTCTAAAGCTTTGGAGAGACTGTTCAGCTGCTGCACCCATTCCATGAACAGTTCAGTGACCAGTCAGGAACACGGATATTGCGTCTTTGCAAATTTCAGCAGAAGAAAACAAAAATAGCCCAGGTACACAAGAATGCCTCTAGGGCAACAAGTCTGCAAATCTTTTCCAGACAAGACATCAGTAGCTTCATGGTTTCATGATCACTTTGACATTTACTGGTTGTTTATATTTGAAAGTCTGATAGCTGGTTAGATAACGAAAGAGATAGAATGGTCACAATTCTGTAATAGTAAAAGTGTTTTCTCACTTGTAGTTCTGATGTATGCCACTTTTAAGCATTTATCTTTCTCTGTTTGTATTGGGCCTTAGACAGTATTTTGGCTACAAGCTATAAATCCTACTCTTGTCTGTATCCCAATGCCAAATCCCATCAAAGTTTGTAGGAGTTCAGGAGGTTTTCATGCCATGGATTCCACTGTAGTAGCAGTAGGAAGAGCTTTGTATGTTTGTCAGGCTGTAAGCTTATCAGACTTGACTGATTGCTGAAGAAAATAACCTTCTGTAGTAACACTTCCTGAGCAGCTGCAAAGTTTTCTTCTTTTAGGAAGGTTTTTGCACTCTTACCTTTCCAGACTTGGATAAGATCTTCAGTTAATAGTAAATGCAAAAAGGGAGACCCAAATAGCTCGATGGTAACCTTGTAAATGCCAAAATTGGGAGGACTTGACAGTTGATGTCCTTAATTTTAATGGGGAATATGTGAATAGATACTTCTGTTGCAAGGTGAAGCCAAAGAAGTTCAACCTAGAAATCGCATGTATATTTTTTTATTATGTCATTAATCACTTGAACAATTTACTGAGGTTTTGATGGCTTTGTTAGCATTGGAATAATTTTAAATCCAGATTGAAGGCTTTTCTAAACATTCTTTAGTTCAAAAATACTTCCTAAATTTGAAGCAGGAGTTAACATAGGAAAATGTTAAGGTCTGTGTCTGTGTAGGTGGTCAGACTAAACCATTCTGGCATTTAAAATACAGAAATGTGTTCTTTAAAAATGTTATTATTATTAAGTTTATTATTTTATGAAAACTTAATCTCCTTATTTATTTCCTCTGCAGTTTCTAGAATCATCAGCAAATATGTTTGCTGCAGCACAACAGTTGTCTCAAAATATTAATCCGGGTGAGCCTTCTTTGTTATTATGCTTGTTTCCATGGCAGCAGAATGCTCACTACAGTCCTGAAACAATATCCTGCCAGAAAGACTCCTAGCACTGAGACATAACTTGCATTAGGGCTTTGGGTTTTGCTCTGTCAAAAGGAATGTTTGGTTAAAATTTAGCTCAAAACCCAAAAGATACCTACCCCATATTTGTCACTAACTCATTGAAATTTAATTTAAGGCTTTTTAAAAAGGCACACCTTAACTGCCTCCCTTAGGCATGTTTCCAGATCATGTTTAAGTCCTAAACACTGCCTGCTTAGAGCATCGTCCAGCTTCCTAGTGACCTTGACTCCCTAGGCGCTTCTGCTCTTGCTTGAGACCTTGATTTCTGGAGGTATCCAGAAGCACACTGTTCTGAGGAGGATAAGTGTTTGCCTGCTACCTGTCTTACACTGTGGTGCAAATTTAGGTCATGAGCTGCTTGAATTTCCCAGAAAAGCTGGAAGGTGCGGGGAGGATCCCCGACATAGGTTCGGGCCTGAGAAGGCGGAGGAAGAAATGCAGCCGACCCAATATGAGT
>JANZLQ010000013.1:12177862-12235496 GCA_026212715.1 Elanus axillaris | reverse complement strand
CGGCGGGCGGCGGGCGGGAGCTGGGCTGGAGGCCGCGGCGGGCGGCCGGGAGGGTGAGCTGGCGGTCGCCCTCGTCCTGCTGGGCTTTGTGTGGACAGGAGGCCTTCGGCACCGCGGCCGTCTGTGTCCCTGCGTGGGAAACGGGAGCGCCTTGGGCTGGGATCCGGGGCAACGCAGCATCTTTCGGAAAAGACGATGGGGAACTTGGCGGTCGTGTAAATGTCTCCCAGAGCAAAGCAGGCTGCTCAGCGGAGTGTCCTCTGACAGCAGACGGGCTTCCTCTCTCCTTCCCAGTTCCTGAGGCGACAGCAGGTGCTTCAGTTATACAGGAAGATCCTGCGGGCGGTTCGCGACGTCCCTGCTGAAGCAGATCGTCAGTATTTAAAGGACTGGGCCAGGGAGGAATTCAGGAGAAATAAAGAGGCGACAGAAGAGGTGAGGATCGGGAACCCGCAACCCCGAGCACCTGCCCTCGGGAACGATCCGTGCGCTCTGCTCTCGGTGCTTTGTCGCGGGTTTTGTTTTGTAGGTGTCACTTCCAGACGGGTAAGAAGCCTCCTGTTACGAATTTCTCTTAAGGAGCATTTGTGCAAAGAAGTAATTCAGCACCTCTAAATATTATCCCCTCTGTTGGTGGTAGTAATGTTTCTCTGATTTCCAGATAATAATCTGGACTTTAAAAGCTAAAACCCAAACAAATCCTGCTTACTTTTAAACCATGAATCAGAAATAAATCAGAAAATACCTAATACAAATATTAGATAACTAACATAAACTTACTAACGCTCAGACTTTATTATAGCTTCTTTTTTTTCATCTTTATATTCAGTGATCATCCTTGTGATGATCATCACAGAGTCCTCTTTATATTCATCCCAAATAAAATTGGATGGTTGGGGATACGAAGCACGTATGAAATGCAGAAACCTTTACAATTCTTCTGTGTCTCCTGTCCTCTGCTTTCTAGTTTGTTCCTTTTTCTAACTAGTGCTCAAGGAATTGGTGGCTGCATTATGCAGACAAAACTTTACAGTATTTAGATAAAAATAATAGTGAGAGAAACATCCATTTGGTCTGTAAAACACCTGTCTTCGTAACATCCCTGTGCAGTTTTCAGTACTTACTTGCAAAGGTGGCAGACACAGGCGTAAAGAAAACATTATTCGGTGGGTGTTTGAATCCAGTTCAAACCCGAGTTTTAAAGCAAAACCATAAGCAGCCCTCAAACACATCATTAAGGAACTGCAGAAAACTAATTTATTTATTCACCTGTTTTTTAACCATCTCGGTGACTATAGTGTTACTTCACACATAGTTCCCAGTAGTGCTGGTAAGAATTTAATAATGTGTTAAACTCTGCATTCTTGTGTAAAGCCTGTGCTGTCTACAGAGACATTCAGTTCAGTAGATTCCATTTTGTTTTACAGGACGCAATCAGGATGATGATTACTCAAGGCAACATGCAACTTCAGGAACTTCAGAGAACACTTAAGCTGGCAAAATCCTGATCTTAATTTTGTTGACAGCTGGACATTCATCTGCTGCAAACAAGCCTAGTATTTCTTGCAGAATGTGGTTACAATAGTAGCCTTTGCGGACAACCTGGTAATGTTTAAAGGTGGAATCTACTGCAGTGGGGTTTGTTTTCCCCTTCGTCATCTTGGTTTGGTTTTTGGTTACCCTCCCCTGTGGAGATCACTTAGACACAAAGGACTTCTTTAAAGAACTGAAGGGATGTAGCATGTGCTGTGGGAAAAGCAGAAAACACCAAAAATTATAACAGCACTGTTATGCCAGGGAAACAGAAAATAAATATAAGACAGATTATTTTGTCTGTTTTCTATTGTGGTAAGTCTAAGTGGTAACATTCATAGTGGTAGCAGCTCTTTCTATACTGTGTGAAGGATTTTTACCAAAATTAGGCATTAAAAAAGCATTTGGGGTAAATAAATGGGCTCAGAACAAATAAACATGATGTTTTGTGTGTAGGTGTTGATTTTCAGTTATAGCTGAAGAAAACTTCAAAGGAGAGGTCTTCATATATAAAAAAGATATTTTAGCCCCAGAAGCAGTTATTACCAAGTTAACAGGAAGCACCCTTTAGTTAGTATTTAAAAGTCAATATAAAGTGGAATTACAAATAGAAAACACTAACTGCAAATATTGTGGTCTGTTTTTTGAAATGTCATATTACTCCACTTCTAATTGTTAGCTTGGAACTGTTCTTACCTTCTTATGAATTGCAGTGTATTTTTTTTTCCTTTTTTTCATATAATTTAAAAACACCGAGGGAGTCTGGGATTTTGTCAACATCAATAGCCAGACAACAGTAGATGGATACCCGACTATCCAGTGTGTGCAGCTGAGGTTGTGGTGTCAAGAGGTGCAGGAACCCTTCCCTCTCCCACTCTGCTATTACAGTTTCACTTCAGGAGCCACCTCCCCTTGCCAAGATGCCTTTCGGCTGAGTTGGTGAGCTGGACTGCCCCGCAGCAAGTCCAGTCAGTGCCACCGCACAGGACAGGACAGTGTTCCCCCTCCAGGCTACAGGAGGGAAGCCCAACCCAGCTCCAGAGCTGGAGGTATGCTTTTTTGCTGGAGCCAAACAAGGAGTCCCTAAAGCTAAACACTCAGCAAAGCTGCTTTGCAAAAAGCTGCTGCTTAACAAGAAGGAATGCCTTTTTTTTTTTTCCCCTCTTAATTCTTTTCCTGAAAGGCATCGTAGAATCGTTTCCTATGATGTTTATTTAGCTTTGCAGTAAAGGATGTGGCTCAGGTAACCAGTGAGGCTGCTAAAGTGTGCACATCTGTATAGACAGAAGCCTTTGAGCTTCTAATAAGTCAGTGATAAACAGGTATGTCTAAATACTTTGTTAAAAATCTAAATATTGTTAACGTTTTCTGGTAGAGTACACTGACAGAACATCAGTGTGTCAGGGGTTGATTTTTCACATTACTGGAAAATTGTTTAGAAAGGAGTTTTGACTAAACAAAGCTGTAATCAACGTTGGTTTTTCTCACATGTACCCTTCCTTTTTCCCTTCGGCCAGCGTTTTGATTTCTGCTCCTTAACTATGAGACTTTACTTGCCACCTCATCGCAGTGCTTTCCATGCAGAGCCCTGAGTCTACATTACTCCTTCGACTCCAGGTTGTATGTTGTAGGTTGTGGCCACATAACCCAGCACTAGGTTGTGCCCTGCAGTGCCCTGGACAGCTGATGACTTCATGAGTGTTGCTGCCCGTGATCTCCACTGCTTTGTGGGCTTGTTAAGATAAAATTGCTTGCCAGAAGCTCTTGGGAGTCCAAGCATAGTTTGCTATGGTAAGTAAATTTACTCCAAGTGTGTCCTGCAGAGAAAAGTAGACAATACAGGTATTTTGTATAGAAGCCCTTCAACTCCAGTAGTTTTGAAGGAAGTAGAAAGGAGTTAGTTAGCAGAAAATGCCTCCCTTTATTTTACAGTACACTTGCTGGCTTCAGAAAACCTCTAACATCACACTACTCTGCAGCCAAGTTACTGTGTTAAATTACTGCTCTAATGGCTGCCATGCTAGCGTACTTTGTATGATGTGAAATAGATTAGAATAGCACTTGCACATGCTCAGGCGCATGTGCGTAATCAGCTGCACAACTCAGCCCTGTGCCATAACTTCTGAAGTGGTGGGTGTGTGCGTCAGCCAACAAACGGCAGTCAGTCCCTGCAGCCTCCCTTGGGACAGCTGGTAGACCCAGTTTCTGTGTTTTACAGCCACAAACACAAAAGCTTAGAAGTTGAAGTCCAATTTTCTGCTCCCCCTTCTGAGTCAAGTGAGGGTGTTGCGTCCATTTTCTCTGGCTAGAAAACATTACACCACAGACTTCTGAGCAACACTTACTTTAATTGCTTGGCAAAACAGTCACTTTATCAAGATGATATAAAACTTAAATAGCATGCTTCTGCATTCCTACAGTAGCTTAAACAAAACTGTAAACATATGAAAGTGTCTATATTAGACTACAGAAGTCAGAGCAATAAAACTAGTATTTCCATAACTGCAGATACACTTTTCTTGATAGTGCATTAATAGGAACTTTAAAAATATTGTTATATAATACAATTCTCTTTTTGCTTTATACATCTGCTAAGAAGACAAAAGCTTAATTACTAATTAGACAATAGTGTCTTCAACACTGTGAAGTATTTTGTATTGATTTTAGGGCTCCTCAGTACAGAAAAACATCTCTTTCTCGTTGGTGTAACAGTACTATCCTGTGTTTAAATTGGTTTTGAACAATTGAACAATCCCATGATCTGTTAAGTAAACTTAATTTTCTAACAGAATCTGATGGCACCTTCTTAGAGGTATCGGGAGGAAACCCTAAAGGGGTGCAGATGCAATGAGTTACAGTGCCTCTAGTGTATTCGGCATCTGTCAGCCTCGACAACATTGGTCATCTTAAGTTTTGAATTTATAACAAAACACATCCATAAAAACTTTAAAATGTTGTCGAGTTCTATTTTGCGGGACTGTTTGTGAAACCAGTCCTAAGACCTGCAGACTCACCAGGGCCCAGCCTCTCTTTTTAGAGATTCAAAGGGAAAAACAGAGAGAGGAATCATTCAGAAGAACAAAGGAAGACAGTCTGGACAAGGTGTCTGCAGAAAAAGCAACATTTGAGTACAGGGAACCAAGCTTTCCCTTCTTTATCGAAAGGACTTTTTCAGGCTTCAGTAGTAGAGAATTCAGCCATTTGCTGCTTGAAGGAAAAGAGAGATAAAGGTTATACCTAACAAGTAGAGTACAGTTATTGCCATCCATGCCCTAAACAACTTTTCTCAGTCACTTTACCGGAGTATGGCCCCAACAACCATGTAATCACAAGGAGCTTTGCAACCAGGACACCATTAAAAAAAAAGACAAATCTAATTTAGCATTTGTTTTAATAATGGAAAACCAAAAGAAAAGCAAAGTGGCAACTGAAGCCTCTGTACCTAATGGGATAGCTCACCTCAGCATCTCACTCGGGTGGCCTGGCCTCTCCCAGCTGGAATCCTGCATCTGTCACCTACGTGGGCTTGTAATTTGAGTTGGTTCTGCAGCTTCTCTCCATTGATGAGAGAGAGGCCATGGGGAGTATCTAAAATAGTATCAATAGCCCTTCATCGCTAAGGAATTTCTGTCAAAAGCTCTCAGACATCCTGAATCTATTTCAGTATTGTATCACCATGTGTTTACATGTAGTATACAATGGAACCCTCTAGCCACACATGACCTATTTTGAAAATAAGGAAATTCCCTTTTCAGAAAGCAGTTTTGGTTTCTAATGCGGTTTGTTTTCAAGCAGCACCTGGAAATTGAGAGTGCAATATTTAATGGACTCTTGGAAATAAAGAAAGGATCTAATCTGCAGCATTTCATTGTCATCAGTACAGTCTGCATATGAACTCTCCTCAGTTCTGGAGTTTCCAAAGTTATTTCTACTCCTGAAAAAGAGCATTTTGACAGGCACTACAAATATATATATATATATCTATCAATATTCCAGATTCCCAAATGAGTCCTGTTGGTTGTCTTTACCCGCTTGGTAGATGCTAGCTCTCTTTCTGTACCTTAGTCCTTAATTTGCTGAGCTCCTCTTCTAAGCTTTTAATATGCTCCTTGAGCGCAGCTTTGTCTTGCTGCGCCTTCTGATTAGCTTGGCACCGGGCTTCTTCTATTTTCCGTTCATACCACTTCTCCATCTGGGTGGAAACGGCCTCAAAGAAGTACTGTGTTATCTCCAGGGCCTGGGAGGTGTCTCTGACTGGAGGGGCAGGCGGCTGTCCCGCAGGCAGGGCAGAGGGCTGCTGCTCCTGGCTTTGATGTGCCCCGGCGTGGTGCAGAGCTTTGTGCCTTGACTGCCCGCTTTTGCTGGACTTCTTCGTCTGAGTTCCTTTGTCAATGAAGTAGCCGCTCTGCGGTTCAGTCTTTGCAGGTTCAGTCAAGGGCTGCAAAGCAGCCTGAACCTTAACGTGTCTCAATTTGGAGCCCAAAAGCTCAGAGGAGGGCAGCTCCTGCTGGAACCTGTGGAACGTGCTGGCACTAACAGCTTTGTCCTTTGGCCTGACATCTTGAGCAGGGGCAGAAGAAGAAACTGGTCCAACAGCGATGAACTGTTGCTCTGTACCTACAGAATGAAATGTATACATACATTTATTTATTTAGAAAAGCTCTGGCCATATATATTAGCATTCAAAAATCCTCGTTGTTCAGTGAATGATGCGGTTTCCCATGTACCATGCTGTGTCCACATCACAGAGGCTTGTATTAGTTTATCACATCTTCACAGTCAGGTGATACAATAGAGTCATTAAAAGAGAAAAGCTGGCTCAGGCAGAGTCACTGCATTGCAGCTGTGGGACTACAGACTGACAACAATCAAAGGACTCCATCAGAAGGATCTATAAAAAGATCATGCTAGATTCCAGAAGTAGTTTATGTCTGCTGATATTTATGAACCCCCCTTGCTTCTACAAAACTTGAAGCCTCACTAATTTTGCAAAGATAACACATTTTGATGCTTCTGAACTGTTCAGTATAGCTCACACTCATGCTACCCTAAGATCATCTGTGTGGTCTTCTGCCTTTCTAGTCTGACAGGGTATCCATGTCCATAGCTGTTCACTTTGCACAGTGTTTTGGAGAGCATATACAATGTATATTACAGAAGCCCAGGGCTTTGATAGTGCTCTTCTTGGCTGTGAACACCTGGCCATTCTGCCTGTGTCTTTTTTTTCCTCAAAGACTTCCCTGACCAAGCACAGAAAGGTGGCTTGAACCGTATCTTCAGGTGGCCTTGATCCCTGAATGGGCTTGAATGTTCTCAGCTATTTTTATTCTTGTCAAATGAACTAATAATTGAACAGACGTTGGTTCAAGAAGAGAAGAAAAAGTGAGAGGTTTAATCTGTATCCTTGCAGTTTGAATATTAACAAGGAAATTGAGTATTTTAGGTTCACATCCTTGTACCCTGCCATTATAGGCTCCACGCATCTGAAAAGCACTAAATACAATACACTTTCTTCAGTAGACTTGGATAATCTGCACGCCTTCCTGACAGACAGCGGGGTAGGAGCAATTCTGACTGGGAAACTGGAGAAATTTCAGAAAACAGTTATTCAGAGCATCAAAGGACTTGGCTTCAAAGACACAATGACATGGAAACATCAGGAAGAGTCAGTGGAATTCCACCCAACCATCTCTTAAAATATTCCCAGCAGCTGCCTTGAAGTGTATCCTAATGCCAAGACATTAGGCATATGGATGGGGGAAAGTGTAGAGCCAGAATTAACATTTGTGGTGTTAATACAAATATCCCTCAGTTAATTAGCTTGCCTTTGAATGAATACAACATCTAAGTACCTGACAAGGTTGTACCCGATGCACCATCTTGTTGAATGCAAAAATGTTGCCCAAAGCTCTGTTCTGGCATCTGGACTCTGCTCCTTCCCCCGTCTTCTGTGAGGCTATTTGGAAGCGTGATACAGGAATGCTGGTGGGAGCCCTCTGACCGCAGCATGGGCTGGTTGGCTTTACAGTCCTTGGCACTGTGGGGGTTGTTCTCAGTATCCAGGGTCTCAGTAAGAGACTCACAAGTGGACAAAGTTGATTTTGGTCTTGATGACCTGGAATCTCCAGAAAGCTTGAGCTCTAGATTCTGAATTTTCAACATGCACCAAGTCTTCAGCTCATCAACCAAGGAAACCTACAAGGAAGAGACTGTAAATTAGATGATCCTATGATTAGATCCTATGGTTCGGGGGCTGCTGAGGACATATGGCAGGGACAAAGAGAAGCAAGCCAGGGTAGGGTACCTGTGGGCTTAGACTCCCTGTACAGATGTGCATGCTGCCACTGGGAATACTTAAAGGACTGCAAATTAGAAAAGACAAAGAACTATGCAGTAGCTAATGAAAGGCACCCTCAGCAGTCTAAGCTACCACCTCTTAGATTTGAATGTGCTACTTCAAATGCAACCCTAAGTCCTCTGATCAGGGATGACTTGTTTAATCATGCAGTCAGCAGCACTTTCTAAGTGCAAGGAACATCACATGTGGTCGAAGCTGCCATTTGTTAAGAGTGAAAATTCAAATCAGATACTTGGGACACAGCTTTTAGCCATTACCAACCTCTGCTCTTCTGTTCATTCGGTGATAAAGATGAGTCCCACACTAAATGATAAATTACTAACAGCTTTCAAATTACAAAGGTGCCTAATAAGTGTCAGCTGCAGAGCCATTTGCCAGTAATGATTTAAAATGCGAGTAGCTCTTTTATCCTCTTGTTCATATAACATCACAAATTTAGGTCAGGTCCTCCCACACACAGGGACATTTAGTCCATGCACTTAGTAAAGCCCAAGTCTTTTTTTCCAGTAGTTTAAATTAGACCCAACAGAACAGGAACAGCTGATATCACTTAATGGTAATTTCAGTTCACCTGATGTATCACTCCACTATCTCATTTTCTAAATGGAGATTACAAGGAGATGGAGCACAAGCCTAGACATTCAGAAGCCAATATAATACTTACATCTCTTACTATGAAATAAAAACTAAAGCTGCCTTAGTTTGGTAAGTACTTTTCTCTGGAGAAAAGTGGTTTGCACATGTTAGACTGAAGTATCTTGATCAGTAGTTTATGCTAGGAGTATCACAGCTGCCAGTCTTTTAACACAGTTTTGGAACTCTTACAAAAAGTCATGACATTTTACTAGCACAAAGTGTATTTTGCAATTCTTAGAAGAATACCAGTAATGAGAAAATTAATTGGTTTTTAAATTTACCTGTGTGAGTGGAGAAACACAAATTTCTAAGCATTTTTAAATGGTGAGTTTTTGCAGAAGCTACAAAGGCAAGAGCTGGATCTCTATGGGAACAGTTATTCTTGTAGTGCTGGTTAAACAAGCATACAGAACTTGCCTATTGGCAGCGATACGCAGCTTGGAGATGGTGCACTGTTGCCAAAGTCAGAGAGGAGAACTGCAGCCTTTTAATACATGGGGAAAAAAAAAGATCAGATGGAGGAGAAAGGAGAGATTCCAAGGGCATGCAACCAAACAGATGAGAAATAAAAGGAACAACACAGATCTTAGCCTTTGTTACTGTTTGCAGATGTTCCTGCTGACGTACTGTAATGAAGGAAAAGCTGAAAGCACAACTGTTAAAAGTACAGCGGTAGGAGTTTTTGCAAAGTGCTATGTTTGATAAAGGATGTTTTGTTATAGATCCCACGCTTCAGACCCACCAAATTAAATTATGACACTGGGACTGGATTTCACATTCCCCATTTCTAATGCAAAAGCTTTATAAATTTGGTTTAGAGACAAGGGTGGTGGATAGGAATAATTTGGTCTTTGAGGCTTTTCTGCCTGTTTAAACAGATGAGATAAATCTCCCAATATTCCTTCTGCCTACTGGAACAAAACTCTTGAGCTGATCCATCTGAGCTAACAGGGAGTAGCTGTTTCAAGCCCTACCTGCCGTTTCTCCCCCTCGTTTTTTTCCAGCTCAGTGTGCTGTTGCAGGCGGTGAAGGCACTCCGTTCTCTCTGCAGACAGCCGCTCAGCCATAAGCTTGTCTAAAACACGGAGCTGTGGAAAAAGAACACAATTTAGCTGAGATGATCATGTTAAAAATCAAACAAAACCCCCATCCGTGAACCTTGTAAGTTAAAGTACAGTCTGTCTTTCAGACTTCATTTCTAGGAAAGCTGCCAGCCAGCTACAATTAGGTGTAGCTTGCAAAAAGGTTCAATCACAAAATTATCGATGAATAACAATTATTTTTTATTTTTAATGTAGATGATCTTGAATCTCAGTGCAAACAGAATTCAGCAAAAGGGATTTTTACAATTATGAACTGACCAGCTTGGGACTGCCTTCTGTCTTTTAAGTTTCCCTCTTAGGGCCTCAACCAGTTTAGATTTATTGTCTAAAGAACACTTTAGACACTTTTTATTGTCTAAAGAACACTTAACACATTAAATGTGTTTTTCTCAAAACTCTAGTTTGCAACATTGGATCCCTGTGGAATGTCACAGTTCCCTGGTCTTGAGTATTAGATTTCAGGTTCGTTTTTACAACACAAGAAGCAACGAACGAACCATAACAATGAAAATATTCATTAAGCTTAGGATATGTTTCTAACAGTCATCTGGGCAAGCTGGCCCTCAGGTCATATTCTTACTTGATGTTGAGTTTTGCTTTCCATCTGGCCCAGCTTAACATTCATCTTATCTTGTACTGTCCCAAACTCAGCTTTTATCTCTTCAACCGTTGCCTCCAGCTGATTCTCCAGTTTATTTATCAGGGGCTCACAACGACATCCATTTATTGGTGCCTGCAAGGAGTCATACATTTACTTGCTACGTCCCGCTGTCCTCTTACCACAGTTGGAACATTATCACAGCCTCCTTGAGTCAGTCTTGGGCTCTTCTGTACCACATACTGTATCTCACCCCCTGATAACATCTTACAGTAGCTCAGCAAACAGGCTATTAGTTGGAAGAGCAGAGACTAGAAAAGGATTGATTTGATTTATATGGACACATCCTAACACACAGCAGTGTTGATTTCACTGGGGCTACAAGCAGCAATGAGCTCAGATCACATATGCTGTGGTACTGTGTGATGTATACTGCATTACAGGCCTATACCCCTTGTCTCGATGCTGTAATTCTGATTTGTACAAAAAAAAAAATCTGATTTTGTGGATGTGTGTGGTTTTGTGTGCATTTGTTTTTTAACCTAATGCCAATAACGTGCTCTTTTATTGGTTGGGGTTTGGGTTTTTTGTGCCGCATGGCAATACTGTATGTCTTTTTGTACTGTATGTACTCACTGCTCCTGTCTGCCTTTACCCTGCTGGCATTCAGCTGACCATTTGCTGTGGACACTGCTGCCTGCCTTCTGACTCCCATGACGCTGTCCCAAGGCTCCTCTGCCAGGGGAGCTGCACTGACCACATTTAAATCTCGCAGGGCAATGATCACAAAAGTCTCCTTTAAGCGAGGACAACTAATCCCCGTCAGCTTCCCCTGCGGTCCGCAGGCAGAAATTGGCTCCTTGAAGGGGGGTGAGTCAGGAGCCCAAAGCAGCTGCTCTGAATCTGTCTGTAGAGGAGCCTCCCTCTCCTTTGGCCCTGCAGTACTGTTTCCAAAATTGAGGGTTGTTGCCTTGGCAGGGGAAGGTGGGTAGTTTGCAGAGTGCTAGAGAAACCTTCAGAAATACATGTACTTAAGAAATTCTGTTTGTTATTCAGGGCCTGAGGGCATCAAAGACAACAGACAAGCAGAAATGAAGGGGAGAGAGGAACGTCAAGTATTTCAGGAAATACTATACGGGAGTCTAGCTCTATTAAGCTAATCCTTGTGCATAGATTAGATTGGTACACAAATCCTATTGCTCTCTGCACCTTTTTCCCCGTTTCCCAAGTCCTTCCTACTGGCCCATCCTCCTACCATCAGATCCTGGGGGCAGGGAGATACTACTTTTAACATATGAAAGGTCCTTCCTAATGTCTGCTATTAGGATAATCCCATAGTGCCCTTGTCTGGAAGTTTCCCAAGTGTTACACAGCAAGACGTTTGGAAAATATGGCCAGTTAAACCTCTGAAGTCTGACTTGAGTGATCTTCTGAATCTGCTGAACTTCTTAACTACAGCAAGGGACCAAGGAGAGCTGGTGGATGGATGTGAGAAGCTAAGGAAATGAAAGGATTAACCTCCCAGAGGTACAGGAGGGGACTATTAAGAAAACAACAATATAGACATTTACACTCTACAGGGTAATTTGCTGACTGTTTTCATGCTTTTTGTAAATGTGTACTGGTAAATACTTGTGTAATAAAATGAGTAAAATATCAGTCTCTAAACTGGAATAAATGCACAAGTGGGTAACTCCAGGTTTCTTTGTGGACCAATTTCTGCACAGCTCCTGCCTCCAGTAATCCTAGAATCCCAAAGACATGTTGCAATAACCAGGAAGAATTGAAACGATGTATGGAGAGTACTCAAGCTCTTGGTTTAGGTAGTAAGCTTCAGTGCTCTCATGCTGCTCTCATTTATTTTCCTTGGGAAAACTTTGCGTTTCCTATTGGAAGTCTTGATATTTCAAAGTGTATCATAAAAGCTCCAGTGTCATTTCCAATCATTGTTCACACCTCATCTCCAAAAAGGAAATACTTTGTTGATCAAAACTAGTTAAGTATGTCTTCAGCATGCACAAAGCCAGCTTACTGTTGACCAGACTTAAGGCCAAAACGCAGCTGAAGCCCAAACACAGAAAACAAACCCACAGTCACAATTTCATACCCCTGAGAGTGCAGTTAATCAAGTGCATTTTCTACCCATTAGCTAACTGTGCCCCAACTCCAAGCGCTGCTCCCCATGCCTCCCTCCACAAGGGCAGCGGCCAGCTCACCTGCATCACTTTCCCATCCTTTCCTCGGTAGAGCGTGTAGAGCTGGTAGGCTCGGACCTCATGGGGAGGGGGTGGAGAGGAGCCATGATGTTTACTTCTGCGCTTAGACACGTTTTGCTGGGGCCGAGGGAGTGTCTGCTGATCGGCTGGGGAGATGGGGTCCGAGAGTGCTGAAACCTGCTTAAAATACACAGAACATTTTTCCCTATTTATGACCTCCCTGGTAAACTATTACTGGTGAGAACGGGACAAGTCCATTGGGGCAATTACAGCAAAACACTACATTAAAACACTAATCCAGCTGCAGTGGCTGGCCACAACCTTAGTGTCTGTCAGCACAATAACCAGATTTCCACACAAATGCAGTTCGTGTGACCCTCCACAGCAGAATTCCACCCCACCCCCCAAAATCGGTTTTGTCTGAAGACTACCTCTGCCTCTGGAGCACAGTGGGGCTCCTGCCCTGACTCACTGACGGGACCCCTGTACTATTGCTCAACTGCTGTCTCTTCTCTCTCTGCTGTTTTAAATCTACTGATACCTTTTCCTTTGGCTTTTTCTTTTTGCTCTTCTTCCCTTTGGGATCTGGTGAGGTTGACCGGGGTTCACCCTTCAGATCGCTCTTCCTCTGCTGTGGCTGGTCACTGCTCGGTGTGTCGTCAGCAGCTGAGACGCTGCCCTGCTTGAAGCAAAGACAGGGAGTTCAGAGCAGTTACAGAGATGAGGAAAAGGTGCCTTTTCTTCAATTTCCCAGTTTTAAGCTGCTCTGCACATGTGAGTGGGCAACTCTTTAGCAGCAAAGCATGACAGACTGCCTCAGACAGCTGCCATGGTCACGCACAAGTGGCGGCTCCAAACAGATTTAGTACTAATGGGTTTTATTTGCACTCCATCCTCACAGCAGATGCAGCTGGTAATGCCAGGCTGTACCTTGCTCTGTACCACTTCATCCCGTGGTACCGACTGAGCTCGCCTTTCCTCCTTCAGTCTCTCTCTCTTCTTTCTCAGGCTTCTTCCACGGTTAAAGCGTGAGACCTGAAGGCAGATCACACTGTTACTCAGTGATGTCACGCTCTTTCCTACCATAGAAGCCAAGTAACAGAGCAAACCTTCTTCACGTCTAACTAAAAGGCAACAGATAAAGGAGAGTGCACTGCCAGACGGATGCTGATGGGCCAAGCGATGTGGGTGTTTATAGCTGTGAAAACACACCACCGCTGACTGAGCTAAGTCTATCAGGGCATTTTGCTGTCCCCTGGAGGGGTCAGCACCTCCTCCTGTGTCCTCAGGCTGGTCGCCAAGCCCAGCCCTTCGCACGCAGAGGTGACAAGGAGGACCCGGCCAGGGGTCACGCCTGGTCTCATACCAGAACACAGACCCCTACGTGCCTTCTGGCCTGAAGAGCGCTGTAGCATTTCACACACAGCGCAGGGCACAAGCAGGAGCAACCAACCATCTTGGGGATGGGACATGTCTGAAGCAGGCAGCACACGGACCCAGGAGCTTTCAGGTACAGGACAGCTTTCTAACCACTGGGCCACCACAGGGAACAAGCGCCTCTGGCTGCTCCATCCTCTGCCAGTCAGGACAGTGGGACCTCTGACAGTGCTTAATGCTGAGGCTTAATCTGCACACCTTGCTGGGCTTGGGGGCTGAAAGCCTCCATGTAAGCAAACCTGAGGCCAGCACACAATGCCAGCAGAAATGTAGATACCTTTCACAGCAGGAGATTAAGGACCAGAGGATGTGGCCTCCCAAGGTTAACTGGCCTCAGCTCCATGTGTATGTGTGTGTTGGGCAGAGATTTGTAATGTACCTGTGATGCTTTAGTGAGAAGGAGCGCAACCTCAGGGTTATTGTGCTGTCTGGCAACCTCTAGAGGGGTCTGACCTGCCTGAGAGGAAAAAGAAAACAGCATTTCCTTCAAAACACAAACTACTGGAAATGTGGAATTTCTCCACCCAAGGTTAGTACACACTCTGTGCGCAAGAATAAAGTGACTAACTGTTTTCATTTACTCAGATATAATTCAACTCTAACCAAGTATTTTCTGCCAACACAATGAAGAGTGTTGAAGGGAGCCTGCATTAACACAAAATACCAAAGAAACTCCATGTCCTGCTTACATTGTTGACAACGGATGCATCAGCCCCTGCCTCCAGCAGCAGCTTAACCACCTTCCTGTGATTTAGAGCAGCAGCTACATGGAGCGCAGTATCCCCTGCCTGCAAGTTAGAAAGCAGAAAACAACCATGTAACACAAGTCCTTGGGTCTCACCCTGCAGAAATCACACCTTCCTAAAAGATGCTCAGAGGTCAAAAGACCTACACTTACTGATGCAACAACTAAGCTTAAATAAGGCCTGGTCAATAAAAAAACAGCAGAGTTGGGAGGAAGGGGAAAGGAGGGGGCAAGGACCTACTTTAGCCTGGTTTTGAGACACGCAGCTGGGGCGCTGGTGATCTGGTTTAACTAAACCAAGTGACACACGATGCAGCTTGGAGACAGCCCAGCTCTACTGCCAGCAAACTGATATGACATCTGAGGGCAGAAGTGGTTTTCCCACCACAACCTTCTCTATATTTTTTTTTGCAGGTTTGATTATTTGGTGCACAGGTGGTCATGTATCGCATTACTCCAAAATAATCAGATAAGTACCAGCAGTGAGATGGCTGGTCTCTTCATGAGATACCTCAAGAAAAACAGGGTTTGGATCAAAGCCAGGAGGCAATACAGGACCAGCACTAACACACTGGCCTGCCCTTGTCCTGCAGCAGTGAGGTGAAGACGGCTGTGATCAGATTCAGGCACCAGTAACAGAGCCAGCAACTGTTCAAGGGAGACGGGACATGTGTGTATAATGCCCTCCTGTCCCCTCTGCCTTGCATTTTACCTTCAGAAAATCAGAACTCCTCCAGACTAGTGGAAATCTATTGCTTGTTGCTAACTCAGATGAGGCGTATTCATAAATAAAATCATTATACGTGCAAATATGGAACAACTTCGGGTGTGCTGGGGAATGAAGGAAAGGGATGTCTCTCTGAGCCAGGTTCACACCAGTTAATATTCAGTGGCTCATTTTGCAAGTTAAAAAACTCATTTCCAAATAAAATTACATAGTAAATTTAACATGCTGAAACCCCTTTTGTTTGCTGTAATATCTTATATCTAAGAAACAAGATTAAATGTACAGATCAGAAAACATACTTACGATCTTCAACTACACAGAGAAAACTTCCCAGGAACATGAGACGATGTGGTTAAGCACCACATAATCTGTTTATTTAGCAGATTTAACACATTTTAATGTACTAAATCCATTCCCTTCTACCACCCAATTAGGCTATGGTATAGGTACAGCAATCAATTACTTCTCTATAAAACAACTATGGACGATTAATCCTAGGTTAGACTGATGATTATTTTGAATTTAAAGCATACTTCTTCTTCACTTTTACGTCCTTTTAATTCCCCCTACCGCAAAATGCAGCAAAGTATTCCAGAGGAATTCACACTTTTGTAGCATCTGAACGTTAGCGAGTTCTGCTTCACAATGTCTCTGTAATGGCCACAGGACCATTAAATCCTAGTTACAGAGGAGAAAAGGGGCCCCATAAAATGACCAAGTGTCTTGCCCAGTCCCATCCTGCACAGAACTGGTAAGGACCCAGAAGTGCCAACTCCTAGCCCTATGCCCCTACCCTGCTCCCAAATCCCCTGCCTACACCAACATATAATTGCAGAACCTCATAAATAGGCAATGCTTTAAAGAAATGATGCAAATGCGATGGCAAAATAATAAACCACTGATATGCCATTACTTTAAAGCTATCCTTAAAAGCTCAGGCATTTGGTGGTACACTGAAACAAAGAGTGAAGCGGGATTACTTGGGTAGGAATCAGTCTTCCCAACTACTAGCTGTATGCAAAGGGCGCAGAGACACAATGAGGTTCATGCACTGACCTGGTTCTTTTCATGGACAGAACAGAAAGCACTGAGCAGCACCCTAACGATGGGCAAGTGATTATAACGAGCAGCCACATGCAGACAGGTATCTCCTGCCTGCAAACAGAAACAAAGCTCTGAGCATGTAATCACAGTAAGAAAGCTTCCACTTGTCATGTTCAGGGATGAAATAATCCTATTAAACCAAAAAGAGCAGTAAATGCCACACACTGCCACTGAACAGCAATGCTGTCTTCTCTGTGGTACAGAATCTGCTATCATGGGTGGGAAGGTTTAGCAAGAGCTGGGGTCAGGCAAGGTGGGAGTACAAATTCTTTAACCACTGATGGCAAATACTGGAATTATAACATGCTGGCTTACTGCACTACAAAATCTGATTTACATTTTTACATTAAACCTGTTCTTATGAACGGCAAATCAATGTGATTTGGAAACTCAACTCAGTGCTGCACTTAATGAAGAAAACATGGGGAGTGGGGCCAGAGCAGCATCCCCATCAGGGGTGGGACATGTGCAGCTGGGACTGGGAGCTGGGAGCAGAGCCCCACAGGTTTCCATTTCTGTGTGCCTCTGCCCACCTGGCTTTTGAGCAGGGACAAAAACATCTGGCTTCCTTTTGTAGGTTTTTTTTTTTTTTCCTTTGTTATGCCAGAAATCATTATGAAATAGGAGGAAAGCCATCTGAAATTGAAGTCGCCTTGAATCCACCTCATTTGACAGACCGACACACAGTATATATTATCTGTCTCAGTGAGGGCAGGTCTGAAGATTTTCACTGCTCTGGCATAAAACCATTTTAAGATTTCCATCTTTTTGAGAGAAGAGCCCTTTTGCAGAATTGCATGACAGTGTATGGGTCAGGCCATCAGGACCCCAAAAAGCAGCAAAGGACCAGCTGTCTCGGTCTGTGCAACAGCAAAACCCCCTTTGGCTCCTTCCATCCTTGTTCAAGAGATAGGTAGAAGTAGTGCATCGCTCAGTCCTATCAACAACATTCCTGTACATGATGTATACAATGGTTTGTTAGTGGTTTTTTTCAATAGCATTTATAATAAAAATCACAGCTTAAAGCATTTATGAGTATTTCTACAAGTTAAAGCAATATAGCTAGAAAAAAGGAACACAAAAATGAACACATTCTTTTCAAAACTCACATTATTTTTGAGGTCTGCTCGAGATCCTCCAAGTAACAAAACACGAGTACTCTGGGAATGGCTATTCTGGCAAGCCAGGTGAAGAGGTGTGTTACCTGCCTTAGAGAAATAGAGGAAAATACAAGAGCCATATTTAGCAATTGGACATAAGCATTAAAAAATTAAACCTCACAAGTCTTCCCACAAGAAAATCCACCCAGCGGTCAGAAACTGTCACTGTTATTCTCCCAAAGATATGAGCTAAATCAACCTGAAGACTGAAATACCCTCTTCATCCTGGGACATAGTAAAGGCGGAAACCGGACAGTCTAATGATATCTGCATTGGTCAAATCCATTTGCAGGAAGCAAAGGCTCTAGAAACAGTCTGGTTCATTAATATCAAACAGCACTATCAGATATTTCATTTAAAGAAACACAATTCTTGTGTTTCAGGTTGCCCCCATGCACACACACACACACAGACACACTGCCATGGCACAGCATCTCTGATCTCAACCAAAGCCAGCCGCAACTCCTGCAGGATGTTAGGCAGGTGAGGGTCACAATGATTTTTGTTTCCTCACGATCACAGCACAAACCAGCTCCAAGTGTGGCTGGGTCTGTAGGTGCTGTCACAGGGCAGGATGCAGATTTTATGGTATTGGGAAGCTTCAGTGTTCGGAAAGCACGCCAGTCTCCAGCCAAGATGAGAAG
Organism: Elanus axillaris; assembly: GCA_026212715.1. Classification (NCBI taxonomy): domain Eukaryota; kingdom Metazoa; phylum Chordata; class Aves; order Accipitriformes; family Accipitridae; genus Elanus; species Elanus axillaris. The sequence goes on along the minus strand of JANZLQ010000013.1, from coordinate 12,217,235 downwards.
GGGGGAAAAAAAGCCACCCAAACCCCAGAGAATCACATGCCAAGGTTCCTGAAAGGAGCAAACATGCAGTTTTTATGGACAGAAATCAAAGCAGAGTTTGCTTGTGTATTCTCTTTGTAACACGATGAAGTATTTTATGGGTTTGACAAGTTTTTCTGGCAGCATTTGGCTTTTGTTGGCCTGAAAACATTTGGGCTTTTTGGCTCTTGGGAGCTAGAAATGAAATCAACTCAGGTAAAAAGGATTCCCATGCTTACTAGGCTACCTGTTCACCTTGATTATGTCCTTTAATTTGCCCCTGTGCTCTCAAGACACAGATCAAAGCTGCAGGGTTTGAATTACAAAAGGACGACTCTTAGATGTGGTCTTACATCTTCAGTTCCATGTTACAGACTATTTCAGGCCTGAATGTAGTCTCTAAGCTGTGGCAGACGTGAACATTTTCTTTCTCAGCTAAATTGCATTTAAGTGTCAATTTTTTCCCTCCTGGGTTTATCTCTGAAAAGCTTCTGCAATGTCTTTATCATTTGCTGTTTGGAAGGTTGGCCCTGGTAGGAAGGTGGAGAGGTCCTGTGCAGCAGCCGATGGGTGAGGACCTCAGTGCTGGCAGAAGTCACGGTCCTGGTGCCTAGGGTCAGGGCTCACAAAGCAGGCTCATCTGGCTCATCTACCACAGGGCGACAAATCTCTCACCAGCTTCTGTGAGGGAGAGTGAGTCCAAGTTGTACCGATCTGGGGGTCTTCACTGGTCTACTGAATCTTCACTGAAATGTGCGGACTGATGGGGGATCTAAAAAGAAGGCTACAACTGATCTCACACGGTGATCTATCACAGTGGAAGAGTTTTTATTAAGCCAACTTGACTGAAAATAAACTGCATCTCCAGGGTGATTGTGGCACAGGAGGAATACGGCTACCTAGGTGGTTTACTCATGCGTTGTTCCATTCCTCAGATGCCTGCCTGACTTACCTTTAAAATCCCAGGTGTCCTGTCTGGCCTCTGCATTTCACGTAATATAGAAAACGTCTTCAATTGCATTGCTTTTATACACTGCACTCAGCGTGCTGTGCTGCACAAAGTGCATCTGTACAAGTGTTCACCAAACAACAGTCCCAGGAGATATTAACCAGGAGTTACAGAAAACAGAGTCAAATCCCTCCATCTTCTGCTGCTTAGCAGGGTTTGCAAATCTAGCAGCCCGTATCTGTCCTATCAAGCCAAAATCACACGATGCCCAGGCATAAGTCAACAGCCCACAGGGTGCTCCTGCACATGGCACTGAGCCTTGGTTGCCAGAAAAGCTGTCAGAAAGATTCTGCCTTGTTGTCAGTACCATAAAAAGTTGAGAGACCAGAAAGACCATTTTGGGATTAAGTAGACTTAAGCTCTTCATTCTTCTTGAAATCAAAAGGAGTAAAAGCACGTGCCTGTGTGCAAGCATGCACAATTCCTGCATTTTTCAGCAGCTCCTGAGGAAAGATCCTGTCTATTAAAAATTACCCAAACAGTGAAATGCAAAAGGAGAGGATTGTGCAGGTAAGACATCAAAGACCAGCGCAGGAGCTGCTCACACAGTATTAAAGTCTGCCAGTCATATTTCAGACGTCAGCCCTGCTGAGCTATTCTGTGCACATGCTTTCCAAGACAGGTTGTCTCCAGTTGACATACGCTGTATTGTAAGCTAAGTCTTCTAATACCCTGAGGTATCCAAGCATGCAGGATAACCAGACTTGCATCTTAAGCCCAAACCTTTGTACAGAAGTATATGTATATACACAGACAAGGGTATCCAGGGATAGGAGTATAATGGTTCACAAGACTATAAAGTCAAGCATGGGAAGTTGTCTAAAGTACCTCTGATACTAATCTAGGTGAACATTACAGCAAAAATAGTTACAGAAAATAAAAATTGGAAGTTGGAACAATATAAAGGAAGGAATACATATAAAATAATATCAAAGATGATGCAGTTACAGACCACAAAGTGACCACGATTGTACAAACATATGCATATATACCGCATATATACACATGCACATACAGAAACACTATGCCCAGGCAACATCTTTTTACTCAAAATCTTAGACTTTGGCCAGCTCTCTCCTTTCTTCCCTTTCTTCACTAGCCCCTTTCAGTTGCGTTTTAGAGATGTGTTTACCAAAAACTGCTCAGAGATCCCATAAAGCCACCCCAAAGCCCCCTCGGCTGTAACGAAGGACACAGTGCCAACCGTGCAATCTGACCCACCCATCAGCACAGCAGTCCAAATGCTAACTCAGCTTACATCATAGGCTGCTATCGCCATTTCCTAGACTATTCCGTTCACTTTTGAATTAGTGAATTGAAGAGAAGTCTCCCACAGGTATTACAATTAGAGTGGAACTAAACCCCCTTTCTTTGTTATTCTTTCCTCTAAATTGCTCTCAAGGTATTACAAATACCAAAAGGAACATAATCCAGGTTCATTACAAGATTTTGGTAAGAGCCTACACTAATATATTAGGAAGAACCTTCTAACAAAAGATACAGTATTTTTTCCCCTCTGTGGCTTACGTTCCTTTGGATGTTTAACTTCCTCCAAAAAAAGGGTTTGAATGTTATTTTCTATCAGTACAATTCATTTTCATTTTAAATCACACCAATCACAATGAATCTGCTTGGTATAAATTAGAGCACTGTGGAGATTTCCACAGGAATTGCAGCATTCCTCAGATGTAATTGATGTATCCTTCAACGCGTTACTGAGTTCCTCCTGCATCAGCTGTCAAAATATGAATTTCCTAATGCCTGTGGAGGAACTATCCAGGTGTAATAAATGCAGAAAAAGAAGAAAAAAAATCCCACTAGGAGCTGGTCCCCCACCTACTGAGAAATGCCATGGCCAGAAATCTCCAGTGCTGAGAATCAACCACCTTACACCAGCACTGAAAGCTGCTCCTGCATGGGTCTCACCTTGTTCTTGGCAAGAACGTTGGCTCCTGCTTTAACAAGCACTTTGGCAGACTGACTGAATCCATGCCAACAAGCTTCATGAAGAGCAGTGTTCCCATCCTGAAGAGCACACACACAAGGGAAGGTGGTTAGTGCGCTGTGCCCGCACCCAGAGTAATGTTACGTTCAGAACGCAGCAGCTGCATGCCCTACATCTCACTTAAAAAATATTTTCCTTTGCTACTAGCTTATTTTCTATTTTCTTTTTAGAAGAGGGTAAAAACATTGTTATTTCTTTTGTTTGGAACTTGGAATTAGTTACATTTACTTCCAAACTAAATTTACAGCCTGGGATTCTCAGTTTCTGGGATAATCAAGGGAAACTGTGCAGTGTTTTGCGTAGGGCATAGTATGGTTGTACATTTCTTTAATTCATCCCTTAACAAGCTGAGAACAGACTCTTAAACCAAAAACTATCAGCCTCGTATAAAAAAAAAACTAAATTAGTAACTTATATTAAAGAGATGGTACAGCTTTTTTTCAACGTTAACTGTTCTAATTACTTTCAAAGCATCAGATACTTACTCAGGAGTATAAACCATAACTTTCTGAGACCTTAATGTTACTGACCGGCAAAGGCTGCCATCCCACAGGGCTTTGCTTTTGCCTGTTACCTTGTCTTGTCTGTCCAAAGCACACCCCTCTTGAATCAGAGTTGCTATAACATCGGTGTTCCCTACAACAGCAGCCCGGTGCAATGCTGTCTGATCACCCTGCAAAAAGAAGCGAATTTGTAATCAGTACCATTCCCACCTCGTTTTGACTCAATGCAAATGCATACAACACACACAGGGGCTGCATCTTCAACACACATCCTGTTTAAAACAAAGCTGCCTTTGAAAACAGTCCCTGTAACAACTATCATTAAAGTTTCCAAGATTAATGAAGTTATTGAAAGTATTAGAGAGCCACAAATCAACTGTTTACAGAAGTTTGCAAGTCATCACAATCCCATATACAGCGCTGAAGCGTTCTAAAAAATATGGTAGAATTAGAAGACAGTGAATCTAATACATTTGGCACTACATGTCTAATAATCAACAGTATCTGTAGGGAACTAAAGCGAATTACAGGCTGTCATAATTCATCATAATGATCCTCCAGTACTTAGACTAACTGGATGAGGCTCTCCTGTTTTGGCTCTGATTGCTCCATCAGCCCTGCTTAGGGTAAGGAACATGAGATGAGATCAGCCTCTTCAGCACCTCTGATGAATTTACCAATTAGTGCTAAGCATGGAGGCAATTTTATGATGAGGACCACAACTGCAAGACCATCGACTTATTTCATTCAAGCAACTGAGTGATCTTGAGGTCATTTCTCTTTGACCTGCCACATAGCAGCAACAAGTTTCTTGTATCAGTTTATCTCCTTTGTGGCCAAGTTTCCAAAAGAAATGATGCTGATGCAATCATCTTGTCTGCCTGCCCATCTATCTCCCTTCTAACAACTGTTGAATTCATTTGCTGAGCAAGAGAGCCCAGGATTAATTTTTTACAAGCCTTCCAGAAACTAAAGGCTAGGGAGACGCAAACTACTGGCCCTGCCCATCAGGGTTACCTATGTATTTTTATGTGCATATTGGTGAGACCATGATAAAAGAGAAGGAATAGGAGGATTTATACAGCAGCGTATAGGGATATAAGACATGGACTGATAGGAAAATGAGCCACAGTAGCTCCACTGCTGCCACAACAACCAGTCTTGGCTTTCCTTTGAAGTTGCTTTGAACCTGCAATGCAGAAGCACAGCCTGAGTCCAGGCACAAAGACTAGCTTCAAAGCTGCACACAGCCTTTTTGGGGGGTGAATAAACAGAATGAGAATCCAATCCACTTCTGCTTATCTAGATAACTGTCACCAAAAACACATGCAGGGCAGAGATATGCAGTGTATCCTGAGGGAAAAAAAGCTTGCAGGAAGCTAGTCCTAAATAGATATAAAATTTCTCTCCCACAAAACTTCATCAGATAATACCACAATATACTAAATAGTAAAACTAGAGGAGTTTCTGTATTTTCTGTAAAATAGTCTACAAGTCTTTAGATAACTGGATAATTTGAAGAATTTGTTGTCAAAGATAATTAGCAGCCGATTTAAAAATTGCTTGTGGTGGTGTTCTTTTGTGCTAATGACACCAAAATAGTTATTACTCCATACAGGAAAAATGAGCACTGCCAACCACAACCTTTCAGTAACCCCTGTAATGCCAAGTCCCACCAACAGTAAATCATTAAATCGGCTTATAATCATGAAGTTAATTTAAAAAAATTGTGTTGAAGACTTTTTTTCAAATTTGTTATTGTCCTGGGTTCAGCTGGGATAGAGTTAATTTTCACAGGGACCTGGGAGGGGGCATAGCCCGGACAGCTGACCTGAACTAGCCAAGGAGCTGTTCCATACCATGTGCCATCATGCCCAGTATATATATAGGGAGCAGGCTGGGGGGGGTCTCTCGGCTTTCGGTGGGGAAGTGGCGGAGCGGCGGGTTCCGGGTGGTGAGTGGTTGCACTGTGCATCACTCGTTTTGTATATTCTCTTATTTGTATCGTTATTGTTCTAACTTCTCTTTTTGTGTTGCCCCGGTAAATTGTCCTTATCTCAACCCTCAAGGTTCCAGGTTTCTTTCCTTTTCTCTTTCTGGTTCTCCTCCCCATCCCACCGGAGGGGCGGGGGGAGTGAGTGAGCAGCTGCGTGGGCCTTTGTTACCGGCTGGGCTGAAACCACGACAGTTATCTATGTTTTGTCTCTAGACAAACTCTCTTACTTTTGTTCTTGTCCCTAATTAAGACTGGAAATGTGTTTTAAGAGATTGTGAACAAAGACAGCACTGCAAGTTCTCTGAACTTGTGTATTTGTTTCAAATTTAAAGACAACCAAAATGTTATGGAAAATGTCCAAATTATACCATCCCACAAGTGCAAGAGTCAGATAGTTTCTAGTAACTATTACTACACAAATCTGCTCGCTAACAAGCCGGGGAAGAACTTGACACCTTTTTTTGACAAGGCATGGTACTAATGACTGGCACAGGTGCTGCTACTGCAGCAATGGGTAATGTGGACAGTGCAAAGGTCATTTTATCTGACTACCGTGAAGTGGAAAGTAATCTGTCAACCTATTCCTGCCAACTGGTATTGCTACACCAGCAAAACTACAGAAGACAGTATAATAAAAGACTAAAACAAGATGACGTCTGCCATTACAATGGATGGAACCTGAACAATGAATGGTTGGTTCCTACTTCTTTACAGTCCAGAAAACTGATCGTGGAGACCAAACTGGGGACAGGAGTGGATTGTATTGGATTTAGTTAGTCATTAAGGATCTTCTCAATGGACCAAATCAAGGCTGTCCTTGTCCTTAGCCCAACCCCATCACAGTAATTGCAGTGAGGTCAAAGGCCGTTCAGCTTTTGGGGGTTTGTTGACATGACAGCTACTTCTAATGTCACTAAATTAAAAACAAACACAAATTAGGAAAGCAGGAAGCACACCTCATTGCTGCAGGAGCAGGTGTCCCTTGGGGAGCCCAGTCCGTGTGCTGGGGGGCCATTCACTGGGGCTGCAGAGCAGCACTGGGACAGCTTCAGCCATGCCGGGGCTTTGTCCCATACCATATTCTGGTCCCCAAAATGGAAGCCCGGGTAGGTGAAGGGACACAAGTCCCACAGATGGCAGGCTCAGGTGCCTCCTGCCCACGCTGTGGGCTTTGGTGCTAACATCTTCCCTACACAAGCATGGGGAGAACCAAGCATCTAAGAGTAAGGTCCAGTCAGCACCCTGACCAGGTAAATAAATACCTCGTCCATGTAACAGGGAGCGTCAGAGGATCTCTCAAACCCTGCCTCACCTTCACTGAGGCACCTCCCAGTGAAGAGACACAGGTATCAATGGTGAAGGACCTTACCACCCCCAGGCCCCTCAGCCAGCAGGGCAGGACCCAGTCAGCCATTCCCTCCCACCTCAGCACACACATTACGTTAAACTGCTTAAGGTGCTGTGGAAGCTGAACCATCAGCCTGCAATGGCCTCTGCGTGTGAGTCACTGAGCGGCCCAGCCACAGACGGCGTAGCCCACTGCTACATAACATAACACTGCCTGCACCGCTGCGTTTCTACCTGTCTTGCTTCCCCATCAGCATAGGAGCAAACCCCTAACTTGCCTCTTAGGGAGTCTGAGAAAACAGATGAGTTATATTTTTTTCACGGCAGGAATTTTCAGACAGTGTAATCACCGACTTGTATGTTTTTATTAATTGCTAAAATAACTGCTTCTGAAAGCGCTCCTCAGAGTTCTGCCTTTAGCAAGGCATTAGGGGGCTGTTCCAGAGGCTCGGAGAGCAATTACACTGGTAAATATGTATTAACTGCCCGGACTATTACGTTGGGCACAATTTATGATCCTATTTGTAAGTGATTTATGCCTTCGGAACAGGTCGCAGATCAGTAGCAACGAAGAGAGATAACGCCAGTGCTGTGTCACACAAATGTGACCTTGACAGAAACAGCAGAGTCTGCCTAAAAGCAGATGTGGGCCCGAAGCCAAAAAGACACTTGGGTGCTTAAGTGAGGCTTGGTAGAAGTAAGGCACTTAAGTCTACACTGGTGCATCTTAAATCCCCTTCCTCAGCTGCCGTCTAGCCCTGAAAGCAACTCAGCCTCAAGTGTTTCCACTCCAGCACCCCGGACACCTCGTCCTGCACGCTGCCACAGGGCGCCGCAGTCATGGCGGCAGTGAGGAGGTGGTCGCAGCGAGGAGGTGGTCGCGTCGCACACACCTTGCCCTGCCGCAGCCCCTGCCAGCCGTCTCCCCTCCCGGTTCTCTCCCTGCCATGTGTGCTGGAAGAGGCCGCCCGCGCAAGCTGCAGGTACACCCACCTCCCTCTGAAACCAGGCCAGAGGAGGAGGAGGCCACTGGCTCTCCCGGAGCAGCCCGGAGGTTACGGGCTCGCCCAGCTCGTCTTGCTGGGCGAGCTCTCCTGCACTGGAGGTGCTCCACTTTTAAGAAAAAGCTCAGCGTTCGCTGGGCTTGAGAGAGGGAGATGCTGGGAGACTGGGGTAGGGGTCTGCACCCCCCGCTGCAGAGGATGCACCATCCTGGGAGCTCTACCTGTAACGGGGCTACTGCCAGCAAGGCCCAGCACCAGCAGGTATGTTTCCAAAGGGTGAAACCATGCTCTTTACAGAGAGCTTAAACACCTGCTTTCAGGAGAGGGTTACAGGCTGGGAGTCCTGAAGAAAGGCAGATACCTAAATCCTGACCTTCTCCATGGATTTTGGCATTACCCTTTCCTTCAGCACTTCTGTGTTGGCTAGGCCAGTGGTGCTTGCTCAGTATCCTGGTGTTTGCAATTACCTCCTTGAGTTTCCTCATTTGCAGAATAACTTAAATCAGTGGATGGGTCCAGGGACCTAAGAACTGGGTAGGCATCTATTTTACATCTGAAGTTCACCCCAAGAGAAAGGAAACAACACAAGCAACTTACAAAAGGGTTTCAGGTAGATATTAGTACTTTTGCCAGCTCTCCTGGGTTACTGGAGTCTCTATTATAGACTCTACTGCCCAAATTTAATGAGATTTAGTTTACACTAGTTTGTAATACGTTACTTTTTCCTTTCTCTGATTTAAAAAAATACTATAACCACCACATTTTGTTCTCCTGCACACTCCTATTCTCCAAAGCATCCACCAGTTGTACCATCTCCTTTAAAGCCCATCTCCAGCGTCACACTTCACCTCCTCACCATCTTTCCATGTCTGCAGAAATAACCAAACAGTCTCGCTACAGGAGAATTGCACCAAAATAACCAGCAACACCTGATGCCTTCAAGCCCTGATACAAAGTGCTGGACGGCCCTTGCAAAGTCTTATACTGTGAAATCAAACCACTAAATTCACAGTAGAAAGTTCAAAATATTTTAAAATTAAAATATAACCAAGTGTTAAATACTCGCAGGAGCATACAAGCATACGTGGATATCCTGAAGCAGCTGTACACAAAGGCAACTGAATGTGCCCCAGTGTTTCTCAGTATCACCATGCTGCTCTCTTCCTCCTTTGCTAAAGAAAGGCAGTCATCATGACAGACAGTAACAACTTCCCTCTGAACGATAAATGATGATGCATGACCAGCAGAAGTGAACAAGGCGTGAAAAAATAATCATGAACAAAACAAATTACAGCTTAAATGAGACTGAAATGGGAGTACAGGGATAAGCCACTTTGCATATGTACATTCAGCTAGAAATTATTATGAACCCTGGGTTATTGTTCCATTTGAAATTAATTTTCTGCTTCTTAAACTGGAGCTTCCAGAAGGGAAGTTTCAGGGCCTCAGGCCTTTGGTTTAAGTCAACTTAGTTTCCCAGTTAAGATTTTCAGAGAGTGCATATAGGGCACGAAACTTGATGCAGAGCACCCAGCGCAAAGCTCGCCATGCAGTCATGCACCACACAAGAGCTCGGTCACGCCAGACCGCCAGGCCAAGGTTTCGCAGCATGCAGCTGTGGGAGACGTCAAGCTCAAGGCAGGGTTGAGGGTTGATGCACAAGATTGCTAACCTCCTTCTCTCTTTCTGATCTTCTAGGTTCCTTCCTAGCCTTTCTCTTCTGGTTTCTCTTATCTTTTTCGTCCTTGATTTCCTTCACCGGGACAACCTTCTCCTTGACTATTTCTGAGGTGTGTGCTGTGTGGATACTCATTGACCATTCAGAGATGGCATTGGGATCCCAGTAAGAGTTTTCAGTATTGGCAGGGAGAAGGAAAGAGTTAGCTCCCGGGGTGGCGTACTCTACAGAGCTGGACTCCACCGGTTGAAATTCATAATAATCCCACTCCAGGCCACTGGAGGTCATTCTTCAACTAATTCTTACGGCTCTTACAGTGTTTTAAAGAATGTATCTGTAGAACATGAAGTGAGTGTTTTAATCTCTCCACAACATTCAGCAACTTTTAAGTTTCTGCTTATCACATAGCAGATGAAAAGTTAGTCTTGCATTCGTTCATTAGCTAAAGAGAGTCAACTCCAGAATAAAACGTGTTTAGGTTTCTCTTGTTATTTAGAAAAATAAAATATAGGTCATCTTTTCAGAACCCAGAGATTTTTTCGTGTTATCACAACAATGCCACAGGAAAAAGTTAACTAAGTAATTTACTTTTCAATTAAATATGATACTCCCCACTCTCACGAGCAATTTAATCTGTGAACCTAAATCTGTACTCCTGAAAAACAGCAATGAAACATACAGATGTTACCCAACACGTGAAAGTAAAATGCCTTCACTGCCAAATAAGCACACAGTAAAAGTGACTGAAGGCATAATCAATAGATTGCAACTAAAAGAGAATATGAACATATTCTGTGTGGCATAAATAAAGTGTAAAAATGAATTAAACAAGGAGAAACTATAAATAGAGAACCTTCTTTGAAGACCTATGTAAAAGGAAAGCAGAAATATTTTAGTTAATACCTTTCACAAGCAAAGATCTTCACGGGGAGTTTTAGCCTTCGTCCTCCTCCGAGACAAATCCAAACACACCCTGTGAGACTCAGCAATTCCTGAGGCTCTCATCAACCCCAGCCAAATTACTAGCACTAAATACAGAGCTAAAATCAGAATACATTTTAAAGAAACAGTATCTGCAAATCAAGCATGCACCTATTCTGTTCAAACTAGTCACCATATTTAGAAGCGGTATCCAGTTGTCGTGAACAAAGCCCCCGAGAAGCTTGCAAGGCAGGTGAAATACATCTACAAGCCGAATATTTCTACAGTGCAAAACTCTTCACTGAACTGAAATGATGCTAAACACTGATTTACTGTTTTTCCATTACAGCTATCACGTTTACATATAAACAGTATAGATTTTATTCCTAGAGGATTAAAAAAAAACCAAAACCAGACTTACTCAAAAAACAGTTTTCACAGAAACTTAATTTGACCAAATCAGTGGAAGCTTTTGCATTCTTAGTGCAGCAACTTACTTTTATCAGGAAAACTGACCGTACTTGTAAAGTACCTGCAATTTTGTCTTAAAAACCTGATGAATCATTTCTGCTGGGAGAAGTCGAAAAACACACTCAGGATACATCTGAATAAACTGATACTCCCATTACACTTGCAAATCTGCTCCATTTCACAGATGGGCATAGGGAAAGAATAAAGAGCACAGGAAGCAAAAGTTTCTTCCTAGAAAAACAAGTTTCCCAGTAGAAAGCTGGCTGCACCAGTACCCGTGCCCTAAGTTTGTCAGACAGACTGCTCACATCTCACAGGGAAGCAGCTACTCATGCAGAGAAGGAAACCAGTTTTCCAATTTCTAGATATTTAAGGCTCTCTAGATGCAAACAGATGCCTAAGGGGATTTTCAAAAGGCACCTAGACATTTCCAGTGTCCTTTTAACAGTCATACAGGTGCCTCCACTAACCACGTTTGGACCTCCAGGTCCTTTGAAGAATCTTCACCTTATTTATTACAGGGGGAACAAAAGCAACCCTTCCTCAAACTTGTCCAGCATGCTACCACAAGTTAGTAATGAATCTGAAGAAGTCACGGTTATTCAACTGCTGTTGCAAATTTCAGCCTACCCTTTTGTTCATCAGAGTGAGGTAACTCAAACTATGTTACTGGTCACTCCAATGTGCCTTAAAGCCTAGTCCAAGATCAGAACCACCCTTACGGAAAACCAAGAAATTCCAATAACTTACATATTTTACCGAATGAAAGCAAACTACCATTTGTGAAATTCAAAGCTGGTTTCATTGTGCTGATGCTTCACCACACGACAGCCTCACAGACGTGACCACCTCCACACTGAGTGCGGCTGCCAACAGGGCGATTTCCCTGCGATGCTGCACAGTGCTCTGGGCAGCTGCTCAATACTCTACACACCGCGGCAAGCGTCTACACAAAAAGCATCTCCCACTTCAGGCAAGTATCACAACACACTGTGTCCCCTACCTGACGTCCTCCAGTGGGTTCCTAGAGTACAACGAACTCTTATTTCATTTCTACACCAAGTGGCAGACAATGACTCTCACTGCTACTCACACCCACCTGGCACAACCAGAGCTCTTATAAAGCTCTGCAGCTTGAGCAAGAGGACCAAGCTATTTGTTGAAAACCACCACATTTTACATTGTCTGCCATGCAGTTCTGCATCCCTAATTAGAGGTTACAACTCCAGATTACAAAATAGAGAGACAGATTTTGTTTTCATTTAATCCTGCTTCAAAGAGGTGAAGAACTACTGTTACTTGCAAATTACCTTTTGCCCTCCATCCCAAGCAAGAAGGTTGTATCTACTTACATCATCCTGAATATCCAGGTCACAACCTGCCTTCAGCAAAACCTGGACAACGTGGAGATGACCCTTGTGGGCTGCAAGATGCAGGGGCGTCCGGCCATGCTATGAATGAGAAGAAAATAATAATACCTTAAGATGAATTTTTATGCATGGTAGTTGACCAGAATTTTATCTGCTTTTCCTCATTCTGCTGTTCACACCTGGCTCTCTGAAACCTACAATAGCAGCAACTGTATGAGCATACCAAAGGCTTTACTTTATTTTTATGTATGCTGAAAACTCCTTGTCCCCCTCCTGCAACATTTCAGTTTATACTGATGATACTCTACAAAAGGGATATTATATTCACATAAGGATACGTCCTTACAAATTCAGATCCGGCTTTGTGTCCATGCCTAAAGAGAATTCATGACAGTTTTTTTCTGTTCCTCTGGAGCGCTGAATTGTCAACTGCTTTCAACTTCGCTCTGTATGTCAAAGTTGCAATAGCAAGATAATTCATACATCATAACAGGTATCATCTTTGCCATAGAAATAAGAACTACTGGACTGTTCTGTATGATGGACACTCCCCTTAAAAAGGAATGGAAGACTTGTAGTCATTCCAAGTGACTTCACATGTACAACAACCAACCTCAATTTGCCAAAGATCTGTCAGGTTTTTTTAGACAATACTTACTTTTAGACATTACCAAGCTCTAACCTACATGAAAGTAAGAGTATAAAATAGTCATGAGAAATTCAATCTATAGTCTAATCAAGGACAGTTCCCTGATAAACAGAAGGACAAAAAAGCTTTAATTAGCAAGATGGATACTTGATGTATGGTTTTAGGAGGACAGAAACCCCCAAAGATTCAAATTTGACAGTAAAATCAATTTGAAAAAAAAAAAAGTATCTCCCCAGCAAATGGGTTCCAAAAATCTAAGTGAAATGACAAGAGGAAAACAATAGTTACTTGTAACTGAGCCCCACTTGATCATCCTTTGACAGAATTTAAAAGAAAGCATTTCAGGAAAAGGGGAATAGGCTGCTTCTCCTAAAAGGGGCGTAAGAATCTATGTGAAAAGAGGCTCAAAGAGGGAAGAGATTGTAAGAGGCAGCGTGGACAACAGGGGAGAGCTACAACAAGTGATTCCCTAAATATTTAACCTGTACAACCTGAAAAAGAAAACTCACAAGGGAGAATCAAGAATTAACTCTTGCTCTAGGAAGTGTGTGTGTATATATAAACATACACACACACACACACATATATATATAAAATCCCAAAGCATCAACATGAAAAGCGAGTGAAACACCTTAAGAACTGTTCAACACCACTCTAAAACTGTTCATTGCAAATTTTATTTCATCACAATTAGAAAACAGAATTTCAGCTATTGCTAAAGTCACAGAGTATCTTCACAAAGAATCCTGTTTTCTCCACTAGGCATTTTATGAGATAAAGAGTTACGTTACTCTTCACCTGTACCTATTATATAACTACTTCTTCATTACCACTGCTATTGTCTATTCTTCCACCCGATGATCTACCCTGCAAAGGGAGATATATTTATCACCTACAGAAGGAGCCAACACCTCAAGAGCTGTCTGACTGCTAGTGGCCTGGAGTAAGCCGAAGGCAACCATCAGCTCTCTGAGGTTTTCAGCAACTTCTCCAGTGGGAAAGCTACTTCAAGCAAATAAAAAAACAAGCTCAAGACAGGATTGTTTTCACACAGCAAATCCCAAACCCGCATAGCTGGTAAAGCCTCAGGAATTCAGCCTCTTCAGTGTAAAAAGGAAAACCAGTGTTGAAATCCACAGAATGGCTAGGGACAAAATGTCCGTGTCATCACTGACTAGTTGCGCCATGCTTTGAAAATGTTAAATGTTGATTAATTGTCCTACATCACCGATCTGAAGCACCAGATGTAAGGGCAAAGTCCCCACCTACTCTGACATGGGTCTCAAAATGCAAACGTTGTCTCCTGTTAGCAGCAGCAGCAGCTTGTTCCCATGTGGGAAGCTTCCATTCCTGCCCCGCTGAAGGCGTGGAAAGGGCTCGCTTTCGGCTGTCACCACTGCCCCTGGGTGCCATTCAGCCTGCTGCCTGGGTGCTTCTTGCTTGACCTGGCTGCAGGTCCCTAAACGCCTGCCCCTCCAGCGAAGGGCACAGAGCTGCACCGAGCTCGCTTCCTTCTCCATCAGCCTGGAGGAGAGCCAGGGCAGCGTTGCTGTTCCAGGTAACACAACAGCGGGAGGCGTAAAAGTCTCCAGGCAACATGGGGAAAAGAAAAAGAAAAAAAAAAAAAGAAGAAAAAAAGCCAGATTGACAAATCATTCCCAGCTATGAACAGTATGTTTGGATTATGAATATGTGCTCCAGCATGTTCAGGTTTATGGGTTCTGACTTTCTACATTACTTAATGGCAATCAGTAAATCACCTAATCCAGGCATCTCACTTCCCAGCAGGTTACTAATGTATCATGAAAACAATTTATTGCAATCTGTGCACGGAGCAGAAAAAATCCCAAACAAACCCAACTTGAAGCCAGCTCATGTACTTTAAAAGGAAAACAGCAACAACTACATGAATATATCCCAGCAGGGAAACTTTCTGATAAGATAACCATCTCTAACCACTGAAAAATGCTGAGATGCAGCCAAACGTACCGCATTAAAAATAAACTATGAAGAAGGGTATGAGTTTATTTCAATATGAGGGACACGTTTTCCTCACCCAGCACACCTTCCTAGGCAATCACCACGCAGAGCGTGCCTGGTGGCAGGGCACAAGCACAAGAAAAGGCTGCAAAACCACAGGAGACCCACATCACACGACCTTCACCTGCTCGTTCAGTGCCTTAAGGCACATTATTTTAAAATAGAGCTGCCCCAGGGGAACAGGCTTATCCAGAGGAGGCTGCCCTTGCCCCAGGGAGCACCAAGTTCTCCTGTCACTGGGACCAACCTGTCTGTCCCTTGCTCTCGACAGCTGGGCAGCCTCCCTGTGCTCACAGCCAGCCACAGGAGATGGGTGGCTGGAGGAGGAGAGGGCACTTGCTGGAAGAGGGCACTGCGGGGCCAGGGAGATCTGCAAGCAAGCGTTGCCTGGCTGGTCCTGTCATTCAGCAAACAGACTCACCGTTACTGTGCATTTCCCCTATCACCATCCCCAAGCGTTCAAAAACTTCACCCAGGTCCCCAAAACTCAGGGTTTTGTTTAAAAAAGAAGAAGAAAAAAAAAGAGTTAGTGAAGCAGAAGACTAGGGAATTATTTTTATTCCAGATGGTCTCTGTGTTTCGAGATTCTCTATCCAAAAGCATAGGTTGAGAGGCATCCCACTTATTGGACACCCCTAGAGAGAGACTTTCAAAGACCAGAACTACTGCATACATGCAGTCTTTTTGCTCTTCCCCCTATAAAAGCATGCTATAAATGAAAACTATGACCCTACCTAGGATGGGAGCTTGGGAAAGAGGATCAATTCCAGCACATTATACTGATTAGATGCTCAGGCTTTGGAAGAGCACTGATCATCTCAAGATTAATCATAACCCTGCAAGAACTGGCAATGCCAGATTTTCTTTTTCTTCCCAGTAACGCTGAAATGAGAGCAGAGATGGGCAGTACAGCTGGACAGTGTTCCAGTGTGGGCAATGCAAACACTGGAAAACCACTCCCACCCACCTCCCCACACAGACACATACACACAGGTACGTATGTCCATATGCATGCACACACTAATCCAGAACAAACTGTGAGGGAGAGACAAGGCAATTTCGGTGCCCCTCATGCTGTGATGACAAACTTGGAGCACAGCAAGCTTTGGGGAGAAATGTTCAATGGGTCCCCGTCACAGCGGGAAGCCCCAGCAGCAACAGTCAGAGACGCTCTTGCCTTCATGTCTGTAAGTCAAACCAACAGCCCACAAAGTTTTTCTCTCACAGCAATGCATCCTACCCAAAATATCTAGGGGGAAGGGAGATGAAGGCAGACGGACAAATTTCCCTTTGCGTGTCTCCTCCATACAGACATTTCACACCCACCACTGCACCACCAAAGAGGGGGTTTATCTGAATACACACATGGGTCCTAGTGGGAAAGGAAACATGTGAGAACAAGAGCATGTCCTAGATGCTCATTGCAGGGAGACAACACTAAACCCTGGGACTGCTTAACATGCAGATTAGCAACTTAGAAGCTTGTGAGCATTTCCAAATATGAACTGTAATGTTTTGGGGGTTATTACAGAAATACAAGTGAGAGACTGCTACAACTTGAGATTAATGAACCAATAAAGCAGTCATTCATACAAAAAAATATGCAATTTGGACTCCTATTCAGATGTAAATAATTGCTTCAGCAGGCAACAAATCATACAAATCCTCCAGTGTCATGGGCTGATTGACAAAATAAATGGGACCTACTGCACTGAGGCTGCAACTTCCAACAACCGTGATACACTGCTATAGCTATGGGGCCTATCAGGTTGCAGCCAAGCACAGTAAACAGCCACACGAATTTCAGCAGTAAAATGCAAGGGTAGGGTTTTTGTTTGTATTTAATCTGTATTCTAACTTCCAGACATTGAAAGGCAGCTGTCGATACATACTGTTTAAAAGCAGAATTTTCTTAAAGCAGCTGCCAGTGTATGCACTCTGCAACCAAATCCATATGGCGGGCCTTAGCACCACGATCCGCATGATCTTTCCTTGTGTTTATGTATTTGTAGATACTTTTATGCAAGTACATTCACTTCTCCATCTCACCCTGCTCTTGTGCTAAACAAGGAATGTTATTTATTCATCCATTCTGCACTTACACAAAAACATGCCTATCTAGGATTTATTATAAAGCTTGAACACCCAAGTCTTGTCACATTGTTCACACTGATGATTTGTTAGACTGTTTTCCATGAATAACCTGCTCACTCAAGTCAGCAGAAAGTTTCTGATTGACCTCAATAGGCATTCAGCAAGTCCCTAAATGTTTGCTAGTCCCCTTTTATTTTCACTTGTTGCTTAAAACAGACACAAGTAGTTTTTTAAACCGAAGGAGCACAAAAACATGAAAGCACCAAAATACATTTTTTTTTTTGTTTCTGTCTGTATTTTAAATGGAAGAAAAAAAAAGATTGTTTTAAAGAACTCAACATGCTCTGAAGTTGAAATTCTGACGACAAAATTACAAGTACCCCAGCATTACACAAGTGTTGCCATATGGAAGGTTCATAACATGACTGGTTCAAAAATTAAAATCAAATAAACAAACAGAATTACTGAATCAAAACAGAAGCACTACCTTTTGCATGTCTATGTTTTTTTCCAAATGATCATCCTTTCTCTACAGAATTCAATTTTATAGTTATGATCTTAATGCTACGCTCTGCAGAAAAGCTATATTCTGCTTCCCTTTGAAAAAATAGTCATAAAACCCATGGCGCTATACAAATTACATTAAACCTGCCTGTACTACCTTTATGACTTCCTCTGGCAATCTTTTGCACATTCAGCAGAGAAGCAGCACACTCCTCTGTGCGTGCTTGCTAATACACAGTTTTTTCTGGTCCTATTACTTCTTGCTGTTGAATGCTACACCCCATGCTACAATACCCCAGTGAAACCCACAAAACACTTTGTTATGGTGAGCTGTAGTGCAGAGGTTCAGACCTGGAAACTTCATCTCCGGGCACAGAGCAAGGCCGTATTAAGGGCTGCCGTTCCCCCAGAAGTGCCTTGTTTCAGCCAGGCATCCTTGGGATATACCAGAAGCCGATGCCTGGGAGGTGAAATCCCACTTCTCTCCATCCTCCAGGCACTGTTCTGGGGATAAGATCCAGAGAAAAGATGACCTCATCTGAGATGTCACTACCACCGCTCCTCCTGTGCCACTCCCAGTGGTCCTCAGCCCTCTCCCTAACCTATCTTAACTCACAAAATCGAAAGAAAAATAACCCAGGAAAAGGAACACAACATCCTGCAGCTCGGCAAAAGTCCCAGCACTTCCATGTCAAAGATGCAGCTGTCAATAACTTTCCTGAAAGAAAGCTCTACTACAAAAGGACTGAAAGAAGGGACCAGCTTTCTTGCTTGCAAGAAAGGACTTCATTATACCAGGCTCAGTTCTTAATTTTCCAGCTTTTGCATCGTATTCACCAAAATACTCTATAAAGGCACCACCTGCTTGTTGGATCAGCCGATTTGTATGATCAGCTGTTTGGGGTATTTTTTGCCTGTTTCAGAAAGAAAACAGCTATAAATTTCACACCTGGGAAGAAAGTCAGACAAAAAGGGATGAAAATGGAAATTGTCTCTCTGTCCTACCAGGCAGAACAGCAACAGAGCATCCTGGTCAAGAAGCTGCCCTTTGAGAAGAGCAGAGCCATGAAGCCTCTGCTGGGTGCCAGGCCATCTCTCGGCCACGACCCCGCATGGTTGGTGGCAGAGATCCCAGCACCAGGACAAGCCCTCAATGTGCGTGCAACACGGTGCAACCAGCCCTCTGCCACTCTGGGCTCCCTGATGTCAGATCGACAACAGCAGTGTGAGCTAGTGGCCATCAGCTCTTCTTTACATAGTTTAAAAGGTCCCAGATCTGGAGTGAGCCCCAGTGTCCCTCGCTGGAGTCAGGGGAGATGCACACTTCCATATTGACTTGATTGCACAGATGCCTTCGTAGTAACACTGTCAAAATAGACCAAGTGCATCCCTGAGGAAAGGCTGAAGTAAGCGCCTGGACACATGGCTTCTCCACTGAATTGTGTTTATTTGATACTCTTCTTCTGAAATCATCTACTTAGAGGTGACAAAAATGAAATACTATTTTGCAGCTGAATTGTTGTTTACTGAAGCAGCAACTAACCACATCATATGACTTTCCATATATATGATAAAAATAGAACTGGATGAGCTTGCCAGCTATCCAGCATT
Organism: Elanus axillaris; assembly: GCA_026212715.1. Classification (NCBI taxonomy): domain Eukaryota; kingdom Metazoa; phylum Chordata; class Aves; order Accipitriformes; family Accipitridae; genus Elanus; species Elanus axillaris. The sequence goes on along the minus strand of JANZLQ010000013.1, from coordinate 12,198,015 downwards.
TAATAGTAGTTGGTTTGTTAGAGAAAATGTCCTTCATTTTTCTTAAGCTATGCTCAATTAATCCTGTTTGAATAAAGAACTCTCTGGCATTTAGCTCTAGATCCTGGTCACCTCAAGCTGTGGCTCTGCATGGAGTTTTTCACAAGAATTGGTCTGTGTTTAAGGATGCATATCAGAAATACATTTAAAGCCTAAAGTGATGTGGGAACTATTTCTCTTCCTCCAAAGAGCTTTGTCTCTGCCTGTCTTCTTCCAATACAACTCTGATAGGATTCAGCAGGAATTTTGGCTCACAAGTACAAAACCCACTTTTATTTTATTTTGAAGCAAATCCCTAGAATTTAAAATCAATTTGACAGAACAAACTGAAAACTATTAATTAAAGCACAGGACAAAGGCATGCACATGAATAAATCTATTTTTATGCTTCATTTTGCAAGAAGTTTCATCTTGTGGAGGGGAGAAGGCTCTGAGTTTCAATTTATATGAAAGCTTAATCAATAGTTCTCCACTACAACAAGCCTGCCATCTAATTTCCATCCTAAAAATTAACAGCCCCTATCCTGACAGTAGTTCTTATTTTGCTCCTCTTCTGCTTATTGGAAGACTGCACAAGAACCTGTCTCTCTGATGGCTAAAAAAAATCCCTTCAAATTTCCAGTTTAAATATGCTCAAGGCTAATTTATACATGCTTGCTCCTGTGACAACCTGTCCTTGACTTGAAATGGCTCTTTTTCCTTCCAGCCTTTTTGTGTCACCAGATTAGCAAGCCAAGCCCTTCCAGGGTATGTTTATACAGCCTTTCATAGGCAAATACACCCATGCTCTCCCTATGCAGCTAGCTGGCTGGGTGAGAGCCAGATGCAAACTGGATGCTATGTAGACCTGGACAGGACACTACTGAGCCTGAACTGATGAGCTTGGTCTCAGATCTCCTGGTTCACATTGAGCTCACCTCTATCTGGCTCACAGCGTGGGAGGAATAAGTGCATGTGTGCCTCCAAAATACCACATGCACATAGCCTTGGTTGCTTCTCCGAGAGCCTCTCCACTCCTCTGTGCGCTCCTCCACCACCTTGCTGATCTAACTTCATCTCTTCTGAGCAGGGTTTGTCAGCGGGCTACCCAAGTACCTCATCTATGCTGTCTGCTGATGTGCTGGCATGCACCCAGAATGACAAGAGGGACAGCTTTTGTCATCCCCCCTCCCTGGGCTCCATAGGGGTGATCCACAACCTCTAGGAAAGAATAGCTACAATCCTGTAGTACCAGATCAGCTACAGGGATGGCCTCACAGCTCACCAGAGAGCATGGCTTTCCAACAGAAACACCAATACTCTGCACCTGGGCACAGTTCTGCTGCCAAATGAGCTTTGCTTTGATTTTCCAGGCAAGGGTTGAACAACAAAGCAAGTTCAAGAAGCAGGAAGCCACCTATACGGTAAAGAAAAACTTGTCTACTCTAGCAAATCTGTGTTTAATCAAATTAAACTGATTTTGTGTTTGAAAGTCAGATCTACACAATTTGCTTTTTATGTAATTAACAGAAGGCACTGAAAAGTGCATAAGAGACAACCTTAACAACGAGAAAAGTGTCAATTTTGCATCTGAATTGTGGATTATGGCAACTAATTCCATGAAACAGTTAAATCAGTGTCATAATTTTTCTGGCAACCATTACAAAGGAACATTTTATGTTCAAACAGCGTGGAAGCTAGATTTGAAATTACACTAATGGACAAATTTATACAAAGCGTGGCATCCTTTCAATTGTTTGTGTATTTTCAGGTAGGTCCCTCAACAGTCTCAAAGCTCACGATCTTAAAATACCAACAAACCAACATCTGTAAGTCAGTATTTCCTGATCTATTACTGACTGCCTTTAATAGCTGTTCATCAGCTACAGAGCTGCTTGGACAACAGAGCCAAGCAGGCATCTTTATGGGATCATTCTTGTTTATTACATCTGTGCTTTGTATCTATCAAGAAAAGGCCACTTAGTTTTGGCAAACAAAATTTACAAACACCAGTTCTCCTTGGATCACTCCAGTTCTCAAAATAAATACTACCTACAACTCAAACACCACAAAGGGATTGAAAACAACTGTCACTGACAGATAAAAAGAGGAAAATACGGATTACTTATCAAATGTACTCACATTTGCTTTCTATCTGTAAATATTAGCTCCCATACATATATAATGTTCAAAACCAATATGGAAATACAAATAAAACTAGATCCGATGGAGAACAATAGTTCATCAAAACAGGATATCCCATATTTTATGTTAGAGCTCTAAAGATCTAACTTATCTAATTGTTTTTAAGGGTTTATGCTGATGAAACCTTCTCTGCAAGAGCTAATTCTGCCTCATCATTTATATGCTAGTATAATTTACAACAGGTTGAGAGTTAGGAATAGATGAATATCAGTTTGAACTCTCTTAAGATCCAAGCAGAAATCCTTCGATGCTGACCTTATCTCAAAGGTACAGGGAACACAGTTTGCAAGCCCCAAGTTTGGAACTGACGGGGGACTACACAGCATGAATCAATGAAGATGCTGGGTATCAGTGAGGCTGCTGTACCAAGAGACTTCAGCGGCAAAAACCACTTTCTGCATACCTTTACCCTACCGCAACAGGTGGCTTTCCCCCATCCCCTCACCCAGAACGATGGGCGCTCTGAACTGCCTTCCCTTGACAGTGATGAATCGCTCCATTCATCAGTTCGCACAGTGTTCAAAAGTCAATGCACGCTTTGAAATGTTGCTGCCCCCCCATCGACACACTACATTTCTGAGGACTCGGTATTCACTACAGCTGTGTCCACTGGGAAGTGTATAAATACAAGACATGCACTATATTGTAAATTCACATGAGCTATTAAATATAAACTTTAAGGAAATCTAAACACTAACCTCAGTCACATTCAGATTGGTAAAGCTACAAGGGTATTTTCACAGACAATGGTCTAGGAGTTATGTTAGTTCCCAGGGATTTCGCAAAGCGTTTTTCTCTAGTTACCTTGGTAACTGCTACCTTGGCACCCTTGTTGATAAGCTGCACCACATTCTCCACTTGGCCTTTGTAGGCGGCTACGAGCAGGCGTTCTGAAAGCACGGCGACCACATCCTGCTGGCTCATGAATTAGGAGAGAAAGGTTTTCAGGCTTCTTGGGTCCAAAAACAAAGGCTTGGGATCAGTTCAAGCAGCATGCAGGCAGGCGAGGAAGGACCCCAGCTCCCTGGACGGTGACGTTATTGCTATGCCATCCTCTGGACCTGTGGATCAGAAAACAACACTGCCGTCAGCAAGGTTTCAGAGACGGAAGCACTGCAGCAGCTCCTCCCCGAGTGTTCGTCTTTGCATCGCTTTGGGAGGGGGTCACAAAAAACCCTCAGAGCCTTCTGAAGACATTGCACTTCTGTTGCAATGCAGAGGGATGTGGACAGTAGCACATTTTCAATGCGCCCTTGTTTCCCTGGTTTGGGACAAAAATCCTTAAACTTTCTGAGAGCTTATCTCTCTTTTGGCCTAACCTGTATTTGTGTGGCCCCCTTTCATTCTCTCCTTCCCCCCAGGTTTCCCAGACTTTAGTTGGCCAAGGACGGGTTAACAACCTCCACTGCTCAGCGTGTCTTGGCCAAGGGAACAAGAATAGGTTATAGTCACTGGCTGCTGATATAAATATACAAACCTCTGCCCTGGGAGGACTGAGTGCAGTCAGTAATTAAAGGCAGCTGACTGTTCCCTCATGAGTATAAAATGCTTCACAGCCTCACCCGAACCATCCCAAGGACACCTTTGGGAGGGATCACAACCTGCAGCTGGGAAACACTCATCTTTGCTGAGAGAGAGAAATGATGTTCCCCCCGCAATGCTGACATCACACCCCACTGACCCAGAAACAATTCAGATTTAGCACTTGTAATGCAAACTTGTGAGCATGTTCTTCTTGCCAGGCTCCACTGACCCGTCCAATGAGCCATCAGAGCTGAAAAGAGATTTCTGACATAATTCCAGAAAATTTATCCACAGATCACTTTGAGCTTTAGGATCCAGAACCTGCCCAGTTTGGGAGGATTTCAGCTTTACCTGTGCTTTTTACACTTTAGTATTTAATTGTTTCAGTACAGGAAAAACACCTTCAAGATAGCCAGTGTGTATACAGATGATTTATCTTTCTCTCTCTCTCTCTTGAAATATCACTGCACTGCTCCTTATCAGCTACTAGTATTACAGGCTTTGCATAATCTAAGGGTAATTGGTACAGGGACTAGATGATCTTGGAGATTGATAATGGAGTACAGTGTCTTTCACCCTTAGGTTATCCCTTTGAATCCATCTAAAATCAGCAATAACTAAAAGCTATTACCGCTTAATGGCTTTGCTGACCCCCCTAAATTGATTTGTTTGTCTCAGTTTAGCTGATAGCACAAAACCCTCCCCATCATAATCCCACCACTCAGAGTACTGACATTTTTGCTAACAGCTTTGGCAGGGAGATCATCACCAGAAAGATTTAATTTCCATCCTCATACCAGAAAGACACTCGCAGCAACAAGGAGAAAATGCATGGGTGGTTGTGGCATATGAACTCCCTGTGTTCTCAATATTAGGAGCGAGACCTTTTAATGAACATCACTCCAGTGTTACAAGGTCGTATCCACCAGTAAACCTCCGCAACAAAAAGATGCTGTAGCCCTGTTTAATCGAATGGTTAATAGGGTACTGGGGTCCTCTGTGCCACCAAAGTGGTGTCCAAAGTCCCTGCACCGTGCAGGATCACTGATCTACACTAAACATTTTTGATCATGTATATTAAAAGCATGTTGGTTAATTTGTAGTAGTAGATGATACTAGGAGAATTTAATTTGCACTCCTATGGTAATGTGTACTAATGAATCTTAAAACGCTTTATGAGCATTAATTCTTATTACACCCCTTGAGGTGAATTATATGCTCATGAATATTACATGCATTTTAGAAAAAGGCCCTTTAAAGCACAGGAAAGTTACTGGTTTCTCCAAGGTTAATAGAAAAGTTATGTCAAAGCCAGGAAATAACTTCAGATAATTGACTACTGATTTCTAAGTATAAACATTAGGTAATACTGTTTCCAGGTAAAAGATTCGGGTTAGCTTTTCCTCACCTTCCTCTTGCTTTCTAAGTGCAAACATGTTTGGAGCAACATGGAAATATCTCCACATTTATTCAGAGAAACAAGACAAAAACTTTCTGGGCCTCAAAGGCAGCGCAACAAGGGACAACAGAGAAGTGGTGCTGTACCCTGTGCCGCTGTACCGGTCTCATTCACACCCTCAATGTGACAGACACAGTTTGGACACCCTGGTAACACAGAAAAAACAGAAGGCAGAAGAAAATCCTCTTATGTCCTTCACCAGCACTGTACACATCATACCCTGCTCCTCTGGCACAGTGATGTGCACAGTATAGTACAAACCACATAAAAAAGCCAAGAAATACAGATGGCCTACACTTAGCAATTGGATCTGTGAAAAGCAACACAAGTTTTAATCTCACCTCTCAAGTATTTGCTTTCCAGTGACTTGTGCTACCGAAGCAAGCTGAACCCCCGCCGAGCCCAGCCTCCCTGCTCCCAACACATCCCTGACCCTCCCATCACATCCCAAAACAGCATCTCCATAACCCAGGAGTGCTTCCCACTCCTTCCCTCTGTGACAGGCACACAGTGCAGGGCAAGCCTTACAACAGGGATCCTTCTCTGTGAGCCTTCCAGGCAGCAGGGTGCTTTCTTTCCATGCCAGCCTTTGCCTGTGAAGTGGTGGTTTCCAGATGAAGCATACCATCACTTGTTTATCCCCATCCTTCCACCTAACCTGGCTGCCTATACTTTGGATGGAGTCACGCACAGTACACTGACAACTCTGTGCATCTTAAAACATGTGTGGTAAGCAGTAACATCATCGTCACTGAGAGATGTCCATATTCCCTGCAAAAATCTCAATGGAAATATTTTCCCGACACGATGACATTTCTGAGCAAATCCGGAGAAACTGTAGATGTTCATTACATCTTAGCCGTACCGCTAGAAACACACAGTAATACCTTAACTGACTCAAGCCAGAGCAAAGTTTAGTGCTGCCAAGGAAAGGTCTGGTTAACAGGTATGTACTGACGCAAGGTAAATGCTGGAAATCGTACTCCCTCGTTTGATTTTTCTCCCTCACTCTCGCTGCCTTCCCATTACTGCAGAACATTCCCCCTGGAGATCATGAGCCTCCTCAGCCTGCCGTCCCCTGCCACGCTGGAGTGACGGACTGTGATGACACTGCTGATATAATGTAGTTTGCCTTCTTGCCTCTTCCACTGCTTGGATCACTGATAAAAGCATAGCAAGGAGTTAATTCGGATATTGGCCTTTTACAGACATCTTCCACGTTGTCCAAGTCCCCAGCAGTCATCGGTCTCCTTTGCCGGCAGGCAGTCACGTCACAAACCTGGCTCCTGCTCCGGGCCATTTCAGGGATGGACACTCACACAACAGGTCATATTCCCCATGCCGGCTGCTTTACATCTCCTCAGCTGGGATTATTTGCAACTCAGAAAAGCGAATCCCATCAGGATAGGAAGCCCAGACAGCTGAAAGACAACTTCCCTTTTTTCCTGAGCTGGTAGGAAAAGGCGATGGGTGACCAGTGGGAGCAGGAGGGGGAACAACCTTCTCATACCCCTCCCATGGACCCTTCCCCAGCGAAGTGGCTCAATGAGCAGTGGCACCACTCCTCAGCAGCTTTAACTCTCTGCATGCCTCAGACACACAGACCACCTTTCCTTGAACACGTCTCTACCCACAGCAGGAGGAGGAAGGTATCAGCTGCCCAAGGACTACAATTAAAAGCTTGACTGCCCCTTTCACACCCAGATGGTGCAAAATGAACCTGAAAACACGATTACAGGCACTGCATCGCATCCCTGCTGCCAGCACCTGCCGCCCAGAATTAAATCCCTCATTATCACCCCCCAAATCTGGGAGCTCAGCGGAGCACAGGAATATTCAAACCTTCTGCCTTCAAAACAAAAAAGAAAAAGGATTTTGCTTTAACGTATTTTTAAATAAGAAACAGCTGTCTCTCCGTTTCTTTGTTTAAGATCAGATTACTTACCTGGGGCGGGTTGGGAAAGCAACACCTATTTCTTAAGCCTCTCCAGGGAAGCTGGCCAGCTGTGATGCCCACAGGTTCAGTTGCTCCACCATGGGGTAATCCCTTCCAAGGATAACCTGCTCACCCCATCGGTGCAGCATGAAAAAGGACAGGTTGACCGTGGACTAGTATTCCCAACCAGCAGCAGCAAGGCACCATTCCCAGGGGCTGAGGTCCAGCCACATCCCCACGGATGATGCCCACGGCTCAGAGTCACGATGCCCTACGGAGGCTCTAGGAGATGTTTGGCCAGGAGTGCACAGCACGGCGTGGGCGGGCAGCCAGCTGCTCGGTGGCAGAGTTGTAAAGCTTACAGCTCTGGCCCCTCTCCCGTGCAACTGGCAGAGCAGGCGAAAAACATTCTACGTACCTTCCCCCTCCCCAGCTCCCTCCCCTCCAAACCGCTGCCAGGCAGCTTCAGCGGCCGTATCACTCACACGTCAGTAATAAAAAAGTACAGGAATGATGATTTTTGAAAGCCAAAGGAAAGTCCAGGACACATCAAACGTCACAGATACTGAAAGGCTAGGCAATTGCCTCTCCTAAATTCACAGAAAGGATTAAAAAAAAAAAGCTTCCTCTCTGAGGGAAGAGAAAAAAGCTGAAAACTATGAAAGATTTAAGAGCTATGAGCTAAACAACTTTATAAGGTCCCCTGTGCTAAATGGAAAAGACACAATGCCAGAGCACAGGTCACTCTCAGTACAATCACCAAGTTAAATTAGTATCTGAATAAAAGAATGCTTACATGGCTAACAAAAAGTTTCCGTGTGTACCAAGGTACAAGATGAAATTAAAAAAAAAAAAAGAAAGAAAAAAAAAAGGGACTCAACTTTTCTGCAAGGGACGCCAAATTCTCTTTTCTAGTTTATCACCAGAAATTATGCTGAATAGTCCAAGAAAAACTCTCTGCACCTAGTAGCTTCATTTTATGCAACATAAATAATGGAATAAAATTATTCTAAATTATTTTAGAATAGCCCAGTGTTAAGATACGGAGTCAGACCATTTTGTTATGGGAGGGTACATTATAGCTACTATTTTATAACAATAAAAAAAACCTTTCCAAGAAAACTTCCTATATCTAAATACTGCCCATCTCTTCTTTGCTCGGCTCTCAGAGCAATGTGGATTTCTTTGCTTATTAGTATGCATCAGTATATTAAAATCTGTAAAATGCTCTTTTTCTTGTCCAGCTTCTTTGCAAAGCTGTTTGTCATATTTAAAATATGACATAAACACAAAGATTGTATTCACTTTAGAGTAACAGCATTTTTCAGCAGTGTGGATTATTGCATTTAGAAAGACTGAGTTTCCTGGAACTCATTTTATCATTTACTGCAGGATGCAGATATATCTGCCCTTTCTCTCAAGTGACTTTAAGAAGGTTTTTCCAAGACCTGCGGCCCTGCTTTCCTTTAAGTGATTTTTCTCCAGTTCCATCATGGATCCAGTATAAACTACTCTGGAAAATGTATGCATTTTGCTAAAGAGAGGACTCTGCCTCTCACCCCTTGCCCAGAAAGGCAGTTAAAAACCAGTCAAAGGGGTCCTTATGAAAACCACACCAGCAGCAGCTCTAACTGGAAAACAGCAAAGCCCCACCAAGTCAAGAACAACATCCTTTTGATTCATACTTTTCTTTACAACATCAATACTAGTTTGGAGTTAGATTTTACACCAGTCAACATTTTGAACTGGACACCTACATAAAATTCTGGTAGCCTGCATGTTGGTCTCTGATTTTTTTTTATTGTTTTCATTGCATATTTTATCGTAACAAGTAAAATTATTCAGTTTCACACGGACAGTTGTGTGATTCATCAACCTAAATATCACCATGATCTGGGACATCTGAAAATGTTTTCTGGGCTTTCCCCCCCCCGCAACTTGTTGCTATTAATTACTTCAACAATGACTATTTAGAGTCTCACAGCGAGTGTCTGCATGACAGCTGCTCATCACGCTTCCCACCACGACCAGACCGGACTGACTGATGTCACTGCTCCACCACAGCTGCTGGCCGCCCACAGCCAGACCAACAGCCAACCCCACCGGCACCCAACGTGGGGAGATCACGACTGCAGCTTCCCCAACTGCTTCATGGAGCACAGCTCTGTTGCCCGACCTCCACAGCTGGCAACTCGTAGGCGATGCCTTGTTACCACCAAAACCAGCCTCCAAAGTTGCACCTGCCGAGCAGAATGCCTTTGGACAGAGGCACGGACACATGGAGACCAACGATGAAGATCAGAGGCAGTTTCAAGTTGTATCAAGTCATATCTCCTTGTACAAAGACAACTGTTTTTCTTCCCCTCCTCCTTATCTCTTTGCCATGTAGCCCTGACCCCCCTGATCCAATATGCAGGTTATATACTCACCACTTTCCATATAACATGACTTGGTTCTTTTATTTGGCTTACCTCGTTGAAATTTCACAACTTTAGTACTCTCTCCATCCTCTCTTTCAACACCTGCCTGCACACACATGTCAAAACAATTCAGTACAAGTGAGCTCAACTCTCAAGCAAGCCCTCATCAGTTGAGCACTATTTACATAACAAAACAATATCTATTGTCTGATAGGGGACAGTGCCTGTGTGCAAACACACATGCATGAGATGTCTCACTCCCATTTGCATAAAATCAGTTAGAAGGTCTTTCCAGCTCACTGCTGTTTAATAGAAGTGCTGGAGCCCAATCTTGGGAACGAAGCAGGCACACGGCTGCACTCGTGGGAGAGCAGGCTTTTATGCTATGCTTACGCACAGTGGGGCTTCTAGATGGGAGAACTGTCCCTCACCATCATCTTCTGCGCAGGGGCCACCTGCCAATCAATTAAAAGGCCACACAGACCTCACCCAAGCTGACCGCAGAACCTCACTGGGAGCCAAAATCCTTTCCATAACAAACTCCCTTTCCTCCTCTGCTGCTCTCCCCTTCGTTCTTACCACCAAGGGTATGTCCTCTGCTGCCAGGAAAGGCCTTCTGACCTCCCTGCTCCACCTCCAGACCAGAAAGATGGTTTTAAAGACACCGCTTTTCAAATTACCTATAGCATGGGCAGTATCTGCCATTCAGTTTGGGGACCCTGCTGCCCCCATGTCAGTGCAGTGGTGCAGAGGTCTCCTCCTCCTGGTGTCTGCTCTGAACCTTCCTCCAGGCCAGCACAAGCAACCCCACTCTCTCCCAGCCAGCACATAATAGCAACTCAGGTAAATATTGCAAAAGACATGCTGGAAAATTTCAAGAAAAAATTAATTCCTACATTTATAGATTTTTTCCAAGGCCACAAAACACCGTTACGATAATCTAATGCCAGCCAGCATCAAGCCACAAACTTCTATTTGAGCTAGATCTTATCTTTTATAAACATGAGTAAAGACGTGCAGCCAGGCAACAATCAGAAAATGCTCTGACTTACAGAGTATGAAAGAAGAAAACACACATTGACCAGCTTCAAAATATTTTCCAGCTGACAGAAGAGCATTGGAGATGTTCTTCCTCTTCAAGAAAAACACAACCTAGGAGCTGCCAGCAGCGATGACACAGTCCCTCCTGTACCATTACAGCTGACGTCTTGGGAGAGCACTGGGAGATGTGCTGAGGTAGCTGGACCAGTGCCCCCCAGCTCAGCGCTGAATCACAGAGACACTGTGAGTACCCAAGATGTTACAGTATTAGCACAATATTCCTCAATATCACTAGGCATCCTGCATGAGTGCAAGACTCTGGCAGGCAGCATGTCAATTAAAAGCTTAACGATGCTCAAGCTGAAAGTCAGTGGATAAAATTCTAGGGATGGAGTGGCCAAGGTGGGAGAGATACGTATTCAGACAAGCATGAGTGGAAATGCTGAGTATGTCAACCATAACCCATGGAGCGCTGTGTGCCCTGGTTGTGGTGCACACTGTTACCATCAAGGGAAGGTAATTTTTCCAGTTGTGTCCCATCACGGGGTACTGAAGCAGCAACAACAATATCCAGGGACCTGGCACACCCTGGAAAATGGGCAAGCAAGAGAAACCAAGCGCAGCAGGGAAGCGAATGTGGAGGTCACATTCTGCTGCATGGAGCACAGGAATAACCCACCAGTCAGCATAGCTGGGATGGCAATCCTCACTTCCCATACCCACATGCTGATCCCCCAGTGCCGCTGCCAAGAAGCTGGTGTAACACCCAAGAAAAAACCTCGTGGGCGGGCTAAAACTAGCGCACCTGATTCACACAGGGAACTGCATTAGGGAAGGTCCCAAACCTGCTGAGCCCACCAGAAAGCTCCCTCTGGCCTCAGCAGACCTTGGAAGCACACCAGAAATGGTCTCAAAATACTGGGGAGCAACTTAAAAGCATCTCTGAGGAGATCCTAGTAAGGAGAGAAACCAGCCTTTAGTGACCACAAAGCCTGCTGAAAAAGTGTGGGTTTAGGGACTATCCTATCCTATCCTATCCCATCCCACCCCACCCTACCCTACCCTATCCATGAGTTTGGGTCAAAGGTAGCAAAGACTCTGTGATGTTGTGCATGAAGCCTCTATGCTGCACACTTCTCACGGTGCTAAGTGTTTTGGGTTACACAGCAGCAGGTGAAGGGGACAAAGCTTTTCTCTTTGGACCACAGGCTCAGTTCTGCACCAGGGCAGGTCAGCTACCAAACCTCCTGTTTCATGGCTGTGCAGGATCCCATACAACACCCACAGAAGGTCCCTTCTCCAATTCTAGTGCAAAGATTTTCATAAATGACAAAAAAAGTGCAACACATATTAAAGGATACATTTGTCAGCAGTCTTAGCAAATAGACTGGACTTCCAAGTCTTTTCTTACACATGGAGGTATATAATAGTACAGAAATGAGTGCAATAAACAGACATTTCAATGCTGTCAGTGTTGTACCCCAGACAATTACTGCACTTGTTTCTTTTCCCAGAAAATAAGCCATTTTATCAAAATGATCCCTAATCTTTTTCTAATATATTAATGAATATAATGAAGCATGGAAGACCACTGCCCATGGATGGTGATCCTTGTCCCATCTTTCATTCCCTTCACTGCTTTCTATTCTAGATAAAAAACACTGAAGTTTTTTTGTCCCTTCCCTCTAGATCACTTTTTCTACCTCTACTTGTTCATCCTCTGCTGTATTTCTTTTGAGGCTTGGTACTCAAAGCCACACAGAGAACTTACAGAGGACTCTTGATATGAACAGCCCTAAAGGCAACCTGGTTACAAGGGGAAAAATACTGAACAGAAAATGTCTGCTGAAGTACTGACAGAAAAAATGCCTGCTGGCCTGTGAGCCTGGAAACTGCCAGCCTGGGAACCAGCAGCATCCTTGAGAAGTGCAGCAGCATCTTTGAAGTGCAGCTGGGTACCTAGAAACCGGAGGCATCCTGAGACACCATCAATAAGCACAAAAACAAAAGACTGTAACAGCAACTTATCATCTGAAAAGGTGAAAAATAGACTGGAAAAAGGGGAAAACATACTGAGAAAGTAAGAATAGGTAACTGCCATTGACCATTCTAAGTGCAAGAACAGGAAAACAGTCTAGAAAATAAAAATTGATTCGAGAGAACAGAAATCATCATCTATCGGCTGTCCTAGGTGAAAAACAGAAATTAACAGCACTTACTGGCTGCTTGAAGAGGTGGTGTCCCACACCCTCTTATGTCTCTGATATAGAAAAGATTTTTTTACCCAAAATGGAGCTTCACCCTCCGAGAATTCCTGTGCTGCACATACTCCCCCTTTTCCTAAAAAGTTTGAGCTCCCTGCATTAACTTTCTACAAGATTTCCTAGACAAGTTCTTGGACCCCCACCGAGGATGCCTGGCTGAATCCCAACTCCCTGACAAGGATCACCTTTGAAGTGAGACTCTGCCTGTTACTTCAGTGGTCGTCCCCCCCAGCCCACTTCTGGAGTCAGTTTGGGTTTTCCTCCCATTTCTGGCATAGTTTGGCCCCCTTCTGGGACTGGTTTGATGCACTTGGTATCAGTAATACAATGAACATACATATATATGTGTATAAGTTATCTACCGTATGAGTATCTACTGTTATACTACCAATAAGTTTACTAGGGATAAGTTTGTAGTAACCTGTAATATTATATATATACTTGTTGCTGCTATTATTGATTGCTGCTAATTTGTAATAGCTTGATATAAACATATATTCACTGTCTTGATCACAGGTATAGTTGCTAGTGGTGAATTTTGTGTTATTTTTGGTAACCTTAATAAAGCAGGGAAGTTTAGAGGATGAAACCTCCGTGTCCTTGTGTATTACAGAATCCTGCAAACCCACGATCACAATCTCATTACTCCCACAGGCCAGGTAACCCTTCAGATTGTGACAGCTTCCCAGTGAATAATTCCCTCTGGTCTCCTCCACAGCTCCATTTCTGCATCCCAGAGCCCTGGAACCAACCTTGCAACTGCATCAGACTAGTCAAGTTCACTTCCCAGCCCACTCCAAACCCTCAGATCTGTTTCTGCAGCCTAGTCAGTCATTCCCTGCCTTGTAGAAAGCAGAGATCCATCTTGGAGCCAAGCAAGTGCAGTGCTTTGCACTCACCTCTGCAGAGTTTAATCCTCTTGACTTTGCATCTCCTCCCCACTCCACCCTCCACAGAGCTTACAGGTCCTTTCTGTCCCACCACCCCACTTGCAAACTAAGGGTTCTATTTTTCAGAAACAGGGGGCACCAAGAAAAACACATTTAAGTGAGTGTGAGTAGCCCAGAAGGCCCATTTTAATGCCCATTTCTGTGTAGTTACACAAGCAGGAAGGACGGAAGCAGAAAAAACTTGCAAAGCCAAAAACCCACAAACATTTCAAGCAGCAACAGAGAGAGTATCTACTTGGAAACTCCTTTTTTATTGTGTTAAAGGAGTGTTTATATCCTATTTTACAACGTGCTGCAATCCTCTCAGGACTAAACAATTACCTTCATTAGTAGCACCCCACAACTGTTTAATCAATCCAAAATATCCAGATAACTTAAGTCAAATCCTTGTGAAAAACAAATCTGGGTGATAAAAATAACATTTTTCTAAAAAATGAAATAACACATTTTGGACAGGGTCATATGCATCACAACAGATTTTTGGGTTTTCTGCTTTACTGTATGGTGCTATTAACCCTAAGATCTTTTAGTGCTGATGGCATGGCTGATCTTGTTTCCATGTCAGCTTGCAAGGGCAATAGGAGACAGCTTTGCAGGGATTATCTCAATGGAAAATCTCTGGCAAGACCTAGAGCTGCACTGGTGGAAGCATGTTAGTGAGGGAGGCTTTAAGAGGAAATAGACCCTCATTAGACACTGACAGTATTTCTTCCCCAATAACTCACGCACAGGCCTTGGATTAGACATCTCCATTGTGGAAGCTGAGGACAGCAAGACCGAAGTACTGGAAAGGAGTGATGCCTACTGAGCTTTCACACTACTCCCTCCTCCTCCCAAAATGAACTTGTAGTACAAAGAGGTTTTACTTTTTTCCTGTTAAAAAACAACCTTAAGGGATGCTTTCTTATGGGTTACGAAGGTGCATCTTCCATAGGTAAAACACGTATTGACTGGCTTCCAGAATTCCTTTTCATCTGTGCCTTCCCAAATCACAGCTTCCCATCCACCTCTGTAGCTCACAAGGCGCCAGAGTGTAACGAGGTCTGCTCCCCACACTGCAGTGACCCCCCAAGATGCAAGGCTTCCAGTCTGGGTCCCTGGGCAGGTCCTGCGTGGTGTCAGGTACCACCCTTTCCCAAGTTACCACCTGAAGCAAGCTCTCTGACTTACCATGGGAAAATCTTCCTCTGCCGGGGAAGGAGACTGAGGTACTTCGCAGATTTTCAGACACCAATATATGTATTTGTGTTGTGGGAGAACAGAGAACTTTCTCTTCGTATAGATGTGATCCTGGCTATCACCAAATACAGTGCCCCTGATTCTAATGTTCACGTTAGTAGGCTGAACACTTGAACATCTTCAGGGTTTGGCCCCTTCATGTACAATACCCATCAAGGACAATATATACAGAACAAATGGCAAAGGATATGCAAGTACTACTTGCTTCATAAATCTATTTGCAAGTTGCGAAAAATCAATCACTATGGGCTCAATATATTTTCCTCAAAGAGAATCATAAATCAATTCAGAAGCTCTCTGCAGATGTCTTATTTCTCATCCAGTTGCTACACCTGAAGGGGCTGCACTGGAGAAGTCTGATGTTACTGCTTGGAATGGTTGGGCACTCTCTTGAATGGGTCCAGAAAACTGCATAATTATCAGTATCTTTTAAAAATACCACAACTACCACAATATGAACTACCTTCTGAATCTCTAGGTCTGTCTAGTAGCAGAATTTCAATATTACACAGATGAAGACTTTCACCACTGAGAGGAAACACATTTTAAAACAACAGCTTAACTGCACAATTAATTCTTCATGTAAAACGCTGATGCCAGTGAGTACTGTGCTATTCCTGTTGCAGTAAATGTAACAGATCTAACATATCTGCTCTGCTTCACTGATAATTAGTGTAGGTAGGGCCATTACAAATTTATGAATCAGGTGCCCTGACTGCATATATGATCCATCAAAGGCAGTGTTAACCGACTTCACCATTTGACCCAACACTGTAACACAGAAGTGTCACCATGAAGTATCCAGCCACATTTTCAGTGTTTTCTGGGGGCCTGCTATTGAGCACATGTTTAGTACCCTTGCCAAGAGCCCCGTACAACCTTGTGAGAATTCCCAAGAAGGCTGGCCACAGTTTGTGAGGGACAAACAGACAGTTCTACCTAACTCACAGAATCACAGACTGGCTGAGGCTGGCAGGGATCTTTGGAGGTCATCTGGTCCGACCCCCTCGCTCAAGCAGGGTCACCTAAAGCTGGTTGCCCAGGACCATGCCCAGATGGAGGCACGGTCCTCCAAGGATGGAGACTCCACAACTGCACTGGGCAACCTGTGCCAGAGCTCGGTCACCCTCACAGTGAAGAAGCGTCTCCTGATGTTCAGAGGGACCGTCCTGTGTTTCAGCTTGTGCCCCTGCCTCTGGTCCTGTCACTGGGCACCGCTGAAAAGAGCCTGGCTCCATCCTCTTTGCACCCTCCTCCCTTCAGATACTTGTGTACATTGATGAGATCCCCCCGGGGCCTTCTCTGCTCCAGGCTGAACAGTCCCAGTTCTCTTAGCCTTTCCTCACAGAAGAGACACTCCAGTCTCTTCATGGCCCTTTGCTGGAAAATTTATTAAGCTGTAGTCACCTGAAGCCATTGAAATGAACCACGTGTTTAAAACTGCACATATGCTCACTGGGTGAAGGTTTACACTACACGAAGAGGAAATTACTTCTTCATCCAGAGAACAGGAAAGCCTGTAAAACAGCAGGGTATGCACTGCTCGCAGAATAGTTTGCACAGCAAACAGATTAATTCATTAAACTTGCAATCTACATGGTTTCTCTTGGAACAAGATTAGGAAAGCTAGAGATTTTCACCAGTGGGACTCAAACAGCAGGACAGCATCCCTAGTGCAAGCATACTTCCACAGTACACCATCCTGGAGCACACTCCCGGTTTTTCTCAGCACTACCAGCATCCTTGTCTACTGTCTCCTTGCTAGCTTCTTTGTCGTCTTCTGCTTCTTTTCATGTGCACAGAGCTCCGAACCCAGTGTCCCATGTGGTCAGTCCATGCTCAGCCCTGTGTGCTGCACATTTGGATCACTCTTACAAGGTTCCTTCCCCCATCTCTTCTACACAGGAAGGTTTTTCCAAATAAATGTTAAGAAACAATCGGGTTCACTCCAGCTACAGTGAAATTCGAAACATCTTCAAGAAAGGATTAAATGCCAGAAACACTGGGATTCATCTGTCATCCATCCAAAAACCAGAGCTGTATTTTCACAAATTCTTATTTTAGAGGTTGCATGGCATGGACTACACTTCTAAGACAAGAGAGCACATACAAGTTTTACCATAAAGCTACGATTCACAGTCACAGTTCAAAAATTATCACTTCCATTACATTACTTGGTGTTCCTCCCAAAACAGTAACTGATGACTAAAGCTAAATCTCAGATTCATGAGAGCAAAAGAAAAAACAAACCGATTGCAAAGAACTGCTTGGCACCGCCTCTGCTCTGTCACAGATGACTGAACGCAAATTTTCAGGACTCTCCAAAACTCAGGGGTTCTCTGGACAGCACCGTGACACCAGATGTAAAGAAAAAGGTTCATTGGGCAGTGCAGACATCTACCACTGACTTACTCAGCTAGGCTCCCTTTATGGTCAACAAAGGACATGATCCATGTCATCCTAAAGTACGTTTCAACTGTCAGATGAATCACACTCTAAAATTACTTACCTCATTAAGCATCATCTCAGATACTGCACTATAAACATCCAAAGTTAGATTAAATGATTCCTTTCCACAGTATCTGTTAGAAACACTTATCTTTCTGCAATTTGCTAAAGGACTTTTATCTGCCTGACTTCACCATGACATCTCCTGTCAATGGTAAATCACTGTGATTTATTTAGAATTAAAACACTCAGATTGGAAAAGAAATGCAAAAAACAACTGGTGCAGAAAGTATCAGCAAATCTCAGTAATGACTTGTCTTCTGCATGGACTTCAGAAATCATGCCACGCTCTCAGCCTTTATTTTTTAAGCCCTAAGCTGCTTCTGGCGATGATCCCACAAGCCTGGCTCATCCCCCAGCATCAAGACTGCTTTATTTCCCAGAAACAATAAAACAGCTTAGTGCATGGAAAGCCCCTCCTTATGCAGCTGATGGGGCTTTCTAGGGGGACAGTCTCCGGCTTTCTCTTGAAAAACCCAGTCATCATCACAAACCTTATTCCAGCATGTGCACAGTGCACTACTGCAACATGCTGTACACAGCCAGGTCAGGAACAAGTACGTTATATGACATCAAATATGTACCTTATTCAAAGTCCCCTAGATGCAACTCCCTCTGTCATGAAAGTAGGCTAACTGGACCAAGCTGTTATTTATTCTCTCCATGTGTATCACATTTATATATATGCACAAGCATGTATATCTATGACAGACCTCCCGCTCATTTCTATATCACTCAGCAATTTAACAGTTAAAGAATATTACAGAATTAGATCCTTCAGTCATTCTGACTCCAATAAAACATTTCTCCACTTCCCTATCCACTCACATATGCTTTCTACATGTAGCCGAGAGGATGAAAATACTATTTTACACATACATACCTACATATGGATGCAGATACGTAGAAGCATGTAAAAATATAGATCTTGCTTCTAAGGAACTATGTGCATTCTTAAAAACTGTTCGGGCTTTTAACATTGAGAACTCCAGAGGCTAAAGATTTTAAGGAACTCCGTCTCCAGATTTTGGTCTCTCTTCCTCTCCATCCAGCACTGCAGTCCTGGTTTGCACACCAGGGAAGTGGTAGGCACTGTATACACATCCATGCAAGTAATCAAAAACACAGTCTTCCACACAAAGCATTACAGGCTCCATCTATCTGAAAATCCAGTATCTCACAATGCTTTCCTGTACCTGAGCATTTATCGTCCTGAAACGTTCATATAGCTGTGATTCCTTTTTAAGTAGAAAATGGAATAAATAAAACAAGCAATTGCAATCTATGTTTCTAACAACATATTGCTCGGTCTGCCATTGCTTTAATTATGGGACTTTTAGCAAAGATTGGTTTGGGATTTTTTTCTTCTTTCATGTGTATCAAAATTGTAGGTGCCTTGATACGTCAAGCAGGACTATTTCATTTTCACATTATTTGCTGTTAAGACAGCCTCAGAAGACGCACAGCTTAATTTCACTCAAGGTTCAGCAAACAGCATTGCTGTACCATGCATAAGAAGTTAATAACTGATACTCTATATAACTTAAACAAATATCCCAGCCAGTCAAGCACTCGACAAAAGGAAACTCCCCAGACTGCCCTGAGAGAAACTAGTCACTGAATCTCAAGCATTTCTCCCAGCTGGGTCAGGGCAGAGCGCAGGTGATGTGTCCCAAGGGATGGGCTCCATAGGCAGACCTCTTTCAGCTGTGGAAAGGCAGGAGTGGTACCTGGGCTGGAACGCCTGGGCAAGGCCTGGACACTGGAGTCATCTCCCTCCAACCTCCCCAGCTGCTGCCTCATACTCCGTAGCATCCCACTGGGTATGCGATCCTTTGAGTCTACAAAGTTCATCTCAAAGCCTAGAGCTACAACCTACAAAACACCTAAGAATGTGCTTTGCGGTGGGTTTCTGAACACAGTCATTCACTACTCAAAAGTAAAAGGCAATTGACAATCCCTGAGAAAACAGCAAGCATCCTGAAGATGTTCTCTGTCTCCCTCTGCCATTGGACACTGTTGTCCACCTGTGTCCTGGAGAAGCAGCTCCCCTGCTTAAGCGAATGAACATGGCTCACAAAACAGGACATCTCCTTTCCTGATACAGCTGTCCAGGTATTTTCTTTCCCACACAGCCTTCATATGAGCCCCAGGAGCTGGTCCCTCCCAGGTGATCTTTTCCCTTACAAATCAGCTCTCCTTCCTAGGAGCCAGCCTCTTGCTTAGGGAAATCCCATTTCAATAGGATGCTTAACGCTTTTCTTCACTAGCCTCAACCCACGGGTCCTGAGAAATGCAGTTCAACAGGGTGTACATGGACAGCAGAGGAGGCAAGGAACTACACGCTCCAAAGGACACAGAGGCGTGACATAAATACCATAACCCTGCACCACAGGTAAAAAAAAACTCCGAGCAATTCTCAACCCCTATTGTCATGGTTTAACGCCAGCGAGCAACTAACACCACGCAGCCGCTCACCCCTCCCCCCCCAAGTGGGATGGGGGAGAAAATCGGGGGAAAAAAAAGTAAAACTTGTGGGTTGAGATAAGAACAGTTTAATAGAACAGAAAAGAAGAAAGTAATTATAAT
>JANZLQ010000013.1:12159246-12177762 GCA_026212715.1 Elanus axillaris | reverse complement strand
TACTGAACTCAAAACGCAGCACTGTACCAGCTACTAGGAAGACACTTAACTCTATCCCAGCTGAAACCAGGACACCTATTCACCCAGGAACTTTAATGCATTTCTGCACAGCATTGTTTTTATACATTTTAGACAAAAAATTTTAAAAAGTCAGATTTTCTTTTTACTCACTCTTAAGGATCTACTGTTCAGTTTTTTCTGATGAACATTTTACAGCTGTGTCACGCAGGGCAACCTCTGGCTGCGGACAATGGGGATGCCAGCTTCAGACTTTTCCAGTGCCGACAGCAACAGCGAGTCTCTGTACCACAGTATGGTACACTGCTCCTGCGTGAGGAGAAACGCATCATAAATGGAGCATCAAAGCAGACTGAGGAGTACAGAAATTTAACACTGGTGCTTTCTGCAGCATTCGGCTGCCTAAATACACCTGGGCAAACCCAGCCATTTCCTCCTGAGGTTTTCACACCCGCTTCCTGCTATAAACAAAACAAGTTCAAACCATGGCTCTCCAGTTCGGCTCCCACTAACTGATCCCTGAAAATGCAAAGCAGTGAGATCTGCGCAATTACACGAACAAGGAAAACGAGACAGAATTTCATCTTCCCAGCAATCACATGACAAATCAATAAAATCAGGAAAAGGACTTGTTCTGCTTCTCTCTCTAGTACCTTCCCTATCACACCTCGCTGTCACCCCAGCCCAGGTATCCCACGTCAGCCACGGCACCTAGGTGGACAGGAGTGATTAGATTTTTTCCCTGGCTATGGGGACTTATTAGGCGTATTCGCTAACGTTTCCATTCTCAGCCTGTGATCCCTCTCTGGTTCTCCTTACAAAAATACTCCTACTAGCTCCCCCTTCTTGCCACTTTTCCAGGTTTATTTGTTGTTTTAACCATCATTACATCCTTTCTGAAGCCAGCGTATCCCCTCTAAACTCCAGACGGACTACCATGTTAGCAGCATTCGTGAGGAGATAAGAAGACTTACAGGCCTGCACTGCCAAAAAAAGCAGGTCTCTACTATTCCCGGGTCATAAATCCAACCCCTGAGGCATGCAGGGGTGGAGGGGCCGGGGACTCACGGTGGTTTCCTTTCTGAATGTAAAATGGCAGCTCTGTACATCTGTAGAGAAGCAAATTGCAGAGGCTTCCCCAGGGCACAGAGGCAGAGGGAGCAGCTGCCACTTCAACAAGGAGGAAATGGACTTTTACTCTCCCCCTAAAACCCCTGCGGTGGAGGCAAAGGGTCTGCCAGAGACTGGGCTGCTGGTAAAACACAGCAAGCCATAAAAGCAAACGATGTGCTCAATTATCGCCTCTAAACGGCAATGACCACGCTGCAGAGAAAGGCAACTGCTTTCTCTTTCTGAAGCCCACTGACATGCTACAGAAAGACACTGGAATGACAACAAGCTTCCCTGTCCCACCTCTTACACCCAGCAAAGATGAGAAATACTTCATATGAAAACTGCTAGAAAATGGGGGGTGGGGGGTGGGGGGTGTTTGTGTATTCTAGCAAAGCATTACTCCACGCTTGCCTGCTTCTTGCATGCTTCTCTAGCTATCTGCTTCAGGCCAGCGCTGGGAGACGGACCTATGGACCATCCACCTTTCACTATTCTCACGTACAGGTGAGAGAAAAGCTGCAGAAGAGTCATACAGTGCTGAGCCTCTGCTCCACTAAACTCACATGCACCTTATAAAAAGTTAGTACCTGTGTAGGGTGGTCTTTTTTTTTTTTTTTCCTTTTTGTTTTTGAAAGAGTGATGCCTTTTCAAATGAACCTTTTTGTTAAAGATAACAGGAGCAGCAGTCATCTCCTCCCCTTACAGTTAGAGAGGAGACCAAATAGCCTGCCTGGGAGAGCCTGGCTCCGCAGGCTAGAAATGAACCCGCTGGCTCAGTGCAATGTCACTGCTTGTTCAACGGTGTTCACAAATGATGGAAGTCACTTGGCCTGCTTGAACTTTTGAGACCTGCAGACAGAAAACTGCTAGGAATAATCTCTCTTGATCTCTCAAGCAGAAATCATTGCCAAAATGCCAGTTCGGTGACTTAAATTAGAAAATGCTGTTGCAAGACCTTACCATCCCTCTTTGCTACTAATTAACATCTCCACATAATTCAGCTGCTTTTCCTAACCTTTTTCCTAATGCATTCAGATCAGCAGATGTGTTTATGTACAAAAAACCTGGTAATACAGAAAGGCATTGGAAAACTAACTGCTAGTTATGTCTGTGACTTGACACTGTTTTACTGTGTTGTCAATGATGTCATTGTCTTGCAAATACACCTTTCTGTTTCATTTTAATTAGAAATATCAACTGAAATGTAAAGAACCAAACAAATAAACTACATCTAAACCACAGGTAGGCTATTATCCATGTTCAAGATGATGTGCAATAAGACATAGCCTGAAGTCACAATCACAGAAATGGAAATCGGAGAGAGATCTCCAGAGCTCATCTAATCCCTTCTTACAGCTTTTACCATAGCTATGGTTACCACAGTTTCTCTGGCGTTTTTTTTTCCAGTCTTGCAGCATCAAAGGCAAAACTTTAAACTGCCTTGTTTGGAAACCATTCTCCCTTTCTCAAAATCCTTATCATTCCCGTAGGATATTAAAACCGCTTCCCTTAAGTTTGTTGAAATTAAGCCCCTTGTCTTTATTGCACTGCTCCCATTCCTTCCTTCTCTGAAAATCACAAATGCTCTTCTCTTTTTTTTAAGGAAAATTTAAGAAAAAAAACCCCAGTTTTACTTAGAGTAGAACAAAATAGCTACACATCTTGCTTGTCCTTCCTCACATCCCTCGCTTGAATGAAAATTTCTTCCCAGTATGCTTTGAGAAGCACATTGGGCATTTACTTTTTTATAAGGAAATGAGAAAGTCCTCTGTGACTATCAAAAACCTTTACTATCATTAACAAACTCAGATATAAGCCTGATTTTTCTTTTCTTTTTTAAGGTGGAATGAAGAGCCAGCAGCTCCTTAAAATATCAATAGGTAGTTTAGATGCTATGCTTCAAACTCCTTGTTCAAGTTTCTTCTTCAACTTTTATTTCTGCAAGCAAGTCAGAATGTGGAATCTCACCCACTAGCAATCACATAAATAAGTACAAAAAATACCAGCTACTGACAATGAGTACAAGTCAGATGTTTGCTCTTGTGCAGCCTCCTGTCACCCTGGGGAGGCTGCTGGGGTGCGTGGAGCTGTGCTGTCGTCTGAGGGCTCAGGGCAGATGGGCAGCGTGCCTGACAATGAGCAAGTTCAGCCGAACAAAACAAAATGGGGGAGTTTTATTTTGACTTTCAACCCAACCACCACACTGATCCCGTTCAGAATGAAATTTAACAAAAATAGTCCAGCCTGGCTTTCTTCTCTTCTTTCACAGTGAGGTCCACCAAAACACACAATACAAAATGCAGTAACACTGAAGCTAAGCTGTAACTCAATTCATGGACTGCAAAAGATTAACTTAACAAGACCTAAATTCTACTCCTTTTATCCTTTGCTGCATAACTTAAGTCATTACTAATTAGCCACGCTTTTAAGAAGTTCTTGCAACTAATACAAATGTTGGTTGTTTATACTATGTTTCAGGATTGAAATCGTGTTTCAGTTCCTTTACCATGTTGTAAGTATCTGCGGATTAACTTACTGCCATTGGACTAAGTGTTGGAAAGCAAAACATAGGCTGTTTTCACAAATCATGTAAAAAGAATTATTTCTTGTTATTCATTTATTCCAGCTGCTTTATAGTACAGCGTGTGTCTCTAGAGCTCCGTATTTTAGCGTAACAGGAACTAATGCTGGTACTTAACAAGTTGGAAATATAAATCTAACCTCTCAAGTCCATGAATTACAAACTCATGTATCTGAGTTCTGGTGACCAGCTTAGAAAACTGTGATTTCTACTCTGGGTGAGCCTGCTTACATGCCTTGCTGAACTGCTGCTCCTCTCAAAACTGCAGTTCATTAATGAATGGAGAAGACAACCTATTGACAGATAAATCAGCCCATGGCCAAGTACTGACAGACTGAGGTACACAATCCCTTTTCCCCTTTGGTCTTCATAGGCAAATGAAGACAGAATTGCATACCAGCGCAGTTTGGGAAAGACTGCAGCAACCACCAGTAGGGCAGCCACAGGGCAAGGACTTCCAGATGCTGAATTGTTCAAATCCATGGGGTTGGATGGGAACCACCCATGCTGTAAGAGCTGGTTGATCATTTCTCTATCAGCACATAAAATCATGGTGAAGTGGAAGAAGTCCCTTATAACTGGAAAAGGCTAACAATACACCCATCTTCAGATGGGATAGATGGGATGGAGGACCCAGGGAAATATAGGCCAGTTAGATTACCTCAGTCCCTGGAAAGATCATGGAGCACATCCTCATGGAATGCACATCCCAGCATGTGCAGGATGAGAAGGTAAAGCATGAATAGCCAGCCCATCCATGCTTGACTCATCAATGAGCTTTGTTTAATATCAATGACCCCAATGACGTCACCGAATGTACCTTTGGCATATCTGCAAAAGACAGTAAATTCAGGGAATGGCTGACATGCTAGAAATTAACATTGATCCCTCAAGCTTGAGAAACTTCAGGACTGAGCCAATGGAAATTTCAAAGGAGAAGTGTGAAGTGCTGCACCAGGGCAGGATAGCGGATGGACCAGTACAGGCTGGGAACTGACCAGATGAGCACTAGCCCTGCTAATGAACGCAGGCGTTACAGTGGTCCCTGCACTTCATATAAACCAACAGCCTGCTTTCACTGTGAATAGGGCAAACTCCATACTGCACTACATTAGTAGGGAACATGACCCAGCAGATCCAGGGAAGCTATTTATCCATCACTTCTGAGGCCACACCTGGCATTCTGTGCCCCATTTTGCACCCCCTGAGTTCAAGAAGGGGGCTGATAAACTGGAAGGGATCCAGGAGAGGGCTACCAACATGGTCACGAACCCAGAGTATGACCTGCAAGGAGAGGCTGAGACAGCACAGCTCATTTGATCTGACAAAGAGGAGGCTACGGTTGATCCAACAACAGCCTACAACTGCTTGAGCAGAAACTCAGACAACTGAGATGGTAACAGAGCCAAATGTTTTGCAGTAGTGGAAGAGGATGTAACAAGGGACAACAGGTGCAAGCTGAAGTTTGGGAGATTCGCAATAGATACTAGGAAGAAATTCCTTACTAGGAAGGTAGTGCAGTGCTAGAACAGGCCGCAGAGACACGATGGAATCTCCACCCCTGGAAATACCCAAGACCCAGTTAGACAGTGCCAGGGCAGACCTGATCTGGTATGGTGACAGGTCTGCTTCAAGCAAGAGGCTGGATCAGATGACCTCAAAATGTTCCTTCCAACCAACATCCTACAAATCTACTGTACATTAAGCCACCTTGACCTAGTGATGACTTATGCATGCAGAAAGAAACATTATTGCAAAATACAGTCGCAAGTACTCTGCTTCTTAAATTCAAGTACATTTTCATTTTTTAAAAGGTACCAAATAAATCAAGATTCCATATCTATGTGCACTATTTATTCTGACTTGTGTTTCCTACAATTTCTGACCATTCTGCTAAGACTTGGTATTTTGCAAGGTCGGTGCGTCTGTATTAAGAATTGTCATGCCACAGAGAACGTAACTGTGATCACATAGGCTCATGCTAGTACTGAATTCACTTAATTCCTCCTCTACACCCTACTTTTTCCAAGTGCAAAGGCATGCTGAGAACAGCCGTTTTGGTAAAAGTGGTCAGGATACAATTATATTACAGCTCCCTTCACCACCACCTAGACATTTCAAATGAGGCCAATTTCTCCATTTGGAAACCCTCAACTCTGAAAACCATCAGAAAGTGCTACTGTTCAATTCATTTCCATTTTTCATGGTTACTTCTTGGATTAACATATATACTACTTAGGAACAAACAGTGTACCCTGAAAACACGTTCTTAAAATGCCTCAGAGAGTGTACAAGGAGCACAGGTTACATGCTGTTACAATTGCATGTGGTAACTGGAAAAAAAGCAGGTTCCATTTTTTAAAAAAACACAAACTTTAGTGCTGTCAACCTAATTAAGCCTAATTCAATTTAGCTTTGATTAGCTGTATCATTCTGTTTGCCTCACCAGGTTCAGCAGGAAGACACCTAGTGTGATTTCACTTGGATATCTTATCTCTTACCTGTACTCCTTTAAAAACCATATACTAACAGAAGTAACTTCCCAACTACACAAACAGTTCATCTGGCAATTAATATGTAAAATGCAGACTGCAATTTATGCAATTACCACAACGTGCTGCTAATTTACACATTATTTGTTAAAGACTACTTACAATCTGAAACTTGGTTCAAAGAAGAGGGTCTAGAAGGTGAAATAGGTCTCAATGAATCTATTTTAAACACGTTGTATTTAAAAATAACAGTTTTTCTAATAGCTTTTTGAACAGCAAATACACCTGCGATGCAAAGGTCAAATTTCCCCCCTCTATTCTACCACTACAGTCTCTGTTTTTTCAGTGCCTTTACTGACAACAAAGCTTTCCCTCACAATTACAGCTTCACTAACAAATATGCTACACATGCATAGAACAGCACAGTTTCTATGGTATTTTGCCAGAGTTAGAAAGAACTGCGATTGGGAGTGTCATGATTTAAAACCCCAGCTGGCAACTAAGCACCACTCCTGGTAAAAAGAGCAGTTTACTGCAAACTCCTAACAGTTCCTCCTCTGAAGTCCAAGCAAAGTGGCTACAAAAACTTTCCAACTTACATTAAATTCATACTGAGAGCTTACATTGGTACACAGAAAATTAAAACATGTAGTTGGCAATTAATATTTGAATGTCTTATATGAGACAGTTTAATAAACACAGAATACATGCTATTTTGCATATAATCTTTGAGACTGACTCCTACGTGAACAGGTATCTATTTTGTTTCTTTAAGGACTTCAGGAGTTTGATCAGAGAAGCTCTGGACCTAAAGTCACTGCCAATAATTTGGACATATGCCCTTTTTTGTTAGATAAATCTACCAGAGAAATAGTGGAAGTAGTATTGGCAGGGACTGTTAACACCCCTCCCAAGGACAAGCAAAATGTCAGCAACTGTGACAGCTGGGCCCCTTCCCCAGTAAATCATTTCTTCATGCTGATAGTCTTGCCAGCTCCCTCCCTGCCGCTGACCTCCCGCTGGAGGAAGGCTGATGTGGGGTGAGGCTGCAGCAGCTGCGCATCACCTGGCAGCCCCAGGTTTGCTTCAGCACCTACATGATTTTGAGAGGCTGCAACGGGACTAAAAAGGCACAGATGGCCAGGTAGCTTTGCTTGCTGTGTCTTTTTTTTAATGATTTTTTACTTTTCCTAATTGAAAAAGTGAAAAGCTGCCATACTGCACCTGTTCCTTAATGTTTGAAATGAGATGGGTGGCAATGGGACTAATTCTCCACCTTCCAGATGCTTGTGGACAGAGGAGATGGCTGAAGGACAAATGCTCTTCATGTGC
Organism: Elanus axillaris; assembly: GCA_026212715.1. Taxonomy (NCBI): domain Eukaryota; kingdom Metazoa; phylum Chordata; class Aves; order Accipitriformes; family Accipitridae; genus Elanus; species Elanus axillaris. The sequence continues at coordinate 12,170,226 of JANZLQ010000013.1, read as the reverse complement.
TGGGATTCCAGCAGCATTACTTCCCACACCAGGCATCACATAAAAAGTGAGGACTTCAAAATTCAGGTGGCCTTCCATTTGGCCAGGTCAATTCTTCCAAGTTTCCTCAGTCTCTAGCAAAACTGTAATCCCTACTTGACCCACTGCTAAGAATCCAAAACTGGAAGTCTGAGCAAACCATCCCTGCTATGTTTATTAGTGTAAATGAGATGGCTGAAGGAGAGTAGAATAATATTGTAGTACTTCACACTGCAGAGAGTGGCACTGGGAGAAAACTTGCTTTTCTTTAATGGACTTTTCTTTTCAAAATCCACTTATTTGAGCTATTTATCTCCAGCAGTTTATTTTATAATGCTTGCTGGTTTCATTCCTTGCAGGCTGCCAGAAAACAGAATTCCCCAGAGAAGAAACTACATTCAGCCTCTCTTTTCCACACTTACGCATTTCAGTTGAGAGCTCATGAGTTGAACTGCTTTTTATTCATACTTCATCTTCCACTGTGATAGTTTTGGACAATGACGGTAAGACTAATTTTCTTACTGTAAGGTACTTCCTTTACATTTGAATAGTTTGATCTTTACAGGTGAGGCAGTTTGCAGCATGAATTTTATAAAACATCTTAAAAGGCAGAAATAGTATATCCTGTTTTTCTCTCAGATTATAAACCGAGGTATTAAGAGTAAAAGAAAAGTTTAAAAAGATAATTAAAAACATTAAAAAAAAAACTTATCAGGAAAAGATCTCACTTGCTGTTTTTATGTCTCTGAGATGTTCTTCTCTCTGTTCTGCCTCCATCTTTTCATGTCTCCATCTCAAAGCCCATCTCCTGTCAGTCTCCTGCACTCAATCTGCTTGCTAATACAATACTTTTCCTTCCCTCCTTTGTGTCAGAGCTCCTGAGCTCCTCACAGTCTTCCCTCCACTGTAGAGATTCAGATCAGCACTTTTTATGGAGCCTCAGTTCAATTTGGGGGATCAAACAAGACATTTTCCTCTTTCATCACTTCATGTACACATTGCAAAATACTTCTGAAATGTACAACTAGTTTAGAATGCACCTACAAGTGGTTCCTGGAGACTACTCCTGTAAATGCATTGACTTTGGATGCATTAGTGGAAACATGGTTGGAAACTGTGTGCTGCAAGAGGGCAAACCACCAATTCTCTACCTACTGCCTTGGAATGCAGTTTGAAAGAAATGCACAAAAATGGCAGAAAAAATTGTAAGAGGGATATATTTTAAAGAAACAATGTAAAATATTTTAACTTGGGCCCAGAGTCTTAGCCCTGTATTGAAAAAACTGTTTCCGGTACCATCAGAGTAATCCCTATTATTTTTCATAATTATCATCAAAACATTTATTTTTGTGTGAAAAATCAGTCTGAATCAGGCTACCATTCAATCTTGGAAAACTGTAACTCACCTGAAATAAAAAGATCCCAAGTATTAGCAGATTCAGTCTTGACTTCAGGTGCCTTCACCACAGCATACCCAGAATCTTCCCCTGAAATATTTCACCCTTCTGCCCTTTCTTCCCACTGCTCCACTGCTTTTCCCCTTGTTTTCTATTTTGATACCACCTCCAAATCAACAGCAACCAAGCAGAACTTAGGGTATATCTGAGAATAAATACAGACAGCTCCTGGGTGAAATCAGGTGATGGACTTAAAAGCTTGTTTACGTCAGGGAGACAGGAAAGAAGTCTCACGGGATGCATGACTGCAGTCTGTAAAGCAGGTTTGCTGACCACCAAAGACAAATGCACATCCTCAGATTTTAGTCAGAAAGCACTAAAACCAGTAACAGCAAACTGCAAGGAAGGCATCTGGAAGCCAAAAAAAAAAAAAAAAAAAAAAGGAGAAAAAAAATCTAAGTTTAATTATCCCTTAATACTCCCACAGCCCAGCACACAGCTGCTGAGGTTGATATTATTACCATGATATCCCAGCTTTTACTATAACCACCACTGAGCTGCAGTTGCATGGCATTACACCATTGCCCAGAAACAGCTATACAAACATAGAAGAGAAGACGATCCCTGCCCTAAATTTGAGAGAAAAACCAAGAGGCAGCAACTGGACCAGACAGGTACACAGTGTAGAAGGGATTCAGCAACAACGCTGTGAACAGTTGAAGAGCCCAGGCATGCTAGCAGCATCTTGGTTAGCTTTTTTTTTTTTTTTTTTTTGCAAACATCATGGTAAAGCAAGGGGAAGGTGCTGAATGAGGCTTCCAGGCAGCACCATGGATGTTTTCAGGTAGGTCTCGCTGGGCACGAGTGTTTGTGTAAATGGGCCAAGGAGGGAACAGAAGGCGACATCCTGAATCAGCCAGGGATGCAATCGAGCTCTTAACCCTGAATGAAAGATGAAAAGTCACCACAGGCTCCAAAAAAATGGCAACCACCCTATGTACAGCATGGTAGAGAGAAGGGGGATGGTTGTGGGGAGGAAGGTGCTTTGGTCAAACCCCTAAGATTAAGGAAACAACCTCTGCAGGGGTATGCCAGAGCACCAGCAGCAGGGTAAAATCCTCACATTACCAACATCACTAAAGCATGTTACAGTAACAGATGTGCTAATTAGGAAACATAAGTTCTGGACACAGTATACAAAAGAGATGGATGCAGAAGAATTTGGCAAGTTTTAGGTACAGGGTCGTCACAATCACCTACGGGAACCCTGAATTAAAGATTTTCTTATTAGGAATCTGAGTGGCAAGAAGAATGATGGTGTGCAAATGATCAAAAATTTGGAATTGCTGGTGACAGTTTGGAAAAGGGGGAAAAAAAAATCAGAGGTATAGAAAAATGTCAGCTGGCATCTCCATGTCCACAAGACCATGCTGGAAAGAGAGACAGGTATTTCTGGCCCATACAGAAGGCAAGTCGGGTGCACAGCAACAAAGAGAAGGCTTCAGCATAGAGGCAGAAGCTGAGCTGATGTTTATCTCAAGGTAGTCTCATCCACAAGGCACAGAAAACAAAAGACAGACGACCAAGGGCACAACCAGAGAGAACAATTACCAAAAAGCTGGATGGAGGAGGATCCTCCAAGCGAATCGCTGAGGTGGCAGAAGAACCCGAAGAGGACATGATCAGAGAACAAAGCACGGGCAGGATTTCAAGAACAGCATCAAGGACTGCAGACAGCTGACAGCTCAAGTGAGGCTGAGGAGGCAGCGCACATTGTAAACTTTGAGGAAGATCAGTAAAAATGCTACCCAGAATGGAATGTGCAAAGCCGGACTGGAAAAGGCAGGGGTGCATTAAAGAGAGGCACTCCACCAACAGCGACTGACAGCATGTTGAGAAATCAGAGGGAGAAGAGAGTTGCAGAGGGTACCTAGAAGCATGAATGTAACTGGTGAGAGCCTGGCCTTTTTTTCAAGCTGGAAGAGATTCAAATGAGCTTATGTTGCTAGCAAAACCAGAGGAACAAGAGGTGAGAGTGGATGCCAAGAGAAGAGCTGAAAAAGCAGTGAAATGATTGAGAGAGTACATGACATGGGCAAGTGGAGGGGTTAGCAGAAGAGGGCAGGCAAAGAACTTCTGCCTTTGCCAGAGAATGGAAGGCTTCTAAGAAGGTAGAAGAGAGGACGCGCAATGAAAAAACTTTTTCTGCCAGTCTTCGCTTCAAAGCAATTGCTGAGTTCCTACACAGGCAGAGAGCTGGAAGGAGAAAAAAGGGAACCCCCCCAGGGACAAGCCCAAGCTGGCAAAAACCTCACTGGGGCTGTGGGAAGGGACTGCTGCTAAGCTGAAGGGACCGCGTGAGTACCAGCCCACTAGAACCATGGGACACCAGCCTGGCGCCGAGCTCTGCATCAGCACAAAGCCAGCCCAGGATACCTCACAGGGATGTCAGAGCAGGTTTTTTTTGTTATTCCAACAACGAGATAGAAGACACATCAGAAGAAAATACATACCCTTAAATATCCTTAAATGAATGCTGGAATGACTCTTGGTGTGCAGTAAAGAAGCAAACATACCTCCAAAGTGTCAATTGTATAAATTATGTTATTTTGATGTGTGCATGACTTTGCTCACAAGTTGTTAAGAAATTTCAGTTTTTAAGTTCCTGCTCTGTTAAGGCCTTCTGGGAAGTCTGAATGTTTCACTCAACAAAGATTTATCCAACATAATGAGAGCTAAAAGATGCAGGAATCATTTGGTAGACTGCCCTATTAGATGTACTGTTCAGACGCTTCCAATTTTCCCCATGTTCACTGCTTTAAAGACTAGAGCATCTGTAAGAATCAGTAAGAGATACACCAGAAAATTTTCTAAATCAGTGATTGCCAAGAAATTTCCAGATATTAAAGTTGAATAGAGTAAGTTTAGTTCAGAAAAAAAATATCTAGCAAGTCTACCATGTTCTTTCCTTGGAAAGAAAGAAAAAATTTCTCCTTTATAGAGTGATCACATCACTCTTCTGCTTCATCAAAGTTCTGCTTATATTTACATTTCTTTTTCTTCCTTGAAAAGTGAGACAAGGCAATAATAAGCCAGACAAGACAAAAGATACAGTGGCATGTTTCCTGGATGCATAACATAAAATTGTTTCAGTCTCATGATCATTGCATTTGCCTTCTGTAAACAATCCAGGCCATATTTAAGCAAATATCTATAATAAATTACAACAGCCTTATAAATTGTCAGATTTGCTTAGTGCACATGATTCAGGAAACACATAGGTATTTCCCAAAATACATGGCAGTGCATTTAGGAGGAGGTATTTCTAATTTTCTTTAGGAGGGAAAAGAAAATTTACATCCTCCTGTCTTTTGTGTCAGTCATGCAAGTAAGTCTTTGTTAAAGAAGTTTAATAACACTTTTTCTTCTTTTTTCCCCCCCCACATTTTCGATGCATGCACTGATCAATTATAAAACAACACTGTAACTGTAATATATAAGGTAGCAAATTCTAATCACTGGAGATCAACAACAGAACTTTAATTCACCACAGTAAGACAAGAATTTGAATTTAAGAGAGCGTGACTCAAACACTAATAAAGCTATCCTCATCTTTGAACTGCTGCTATGAGTGTCAAACATTTCACCTGAGATTAAATATTGCATATACCTGATGTACAGAGAGTTCATTTGTACGCTGTATGCACATAGAAAAACATGCAAACTAAACTGTACAAATCCATATTTAGCCAAAAACATTACCTGTTATGCATCTTAAATACATACTTTAGCAGCATAAATATTAGTTATTATGTTGTGTAAGAGCAGGGTTGTTCCTCTATAGAACCATCAATTAAATATGTTCATATACTTACATTTAGTTATTAAAAAGCAAAGCATCTTTTTCACTACCTTTGAAATATAAATATGTTGACCTCCACCATTCACCTGGTATACTTGGCAAAGTATTGTAAGTGATGTTCAAAAATACAATGAGTTATAAAGCAAAGACTGATAAGGCTAGACAACGCTGGTACTGATGCCATAACTTTTATTTAGTTTTTAATCTTCTAAATCCGGGGGACACATGTTTGGTTTATGTTCAACAACTGATTTGTCAACACAATAATATCTCAGAAAATCAGCTGTTCACAGAAAGGTGATCTTCTTTCCCTCAGTACTGAGACTGAATAAGGTGGAGGGTCTGCTTTTCACAATCATCATCATAAATCAAATCCCATCTTGGTAAAGCCCACCTAAACCCCTCTTGAAACACATTTTACTTGCTAATAATGGTCAGAAATTCTTGGTCTGCCATGCTATAGAAACAGAAAATGAGCAATGCTGCCGAAAAAAGGCCAAACTTACTGAGAAGTGAGCTGCAATTAAAGCTTTCCACACAGTAGCCACAAAAAACAAGACAGAAAATATATAGCACATGCAGCATCAATTTTTTTTTTAACTGAACGTTGGATTGATTGTACAAACCTGTCCTATATAAGGAAGGCAAAAGAGAGCTGGCACTGTGTAACATATTCAAGGAATAACACTCAGAAAGGAAAGTGTTTAGCCATTCACAGACAGTGCTTATATTATTAACTAAGTCTCGCCAAGCTCCAGATGAAAGCAGAAACAGATGCTCTATTTTCTTTGAGACAGCCTTGCAAGTTCAACCCAATGCGCTGGGGACATGTCTATCTCTGGATGCACACACTGCAGAGCTGCACTGTTACACCTCACTGAGAGTTTTGGCCAAGAAAAGATGGTTTGCCTGTGTAAAAATGGATAGAAAAAATGGTAGGCCTAGCTGGGCTAGGTTTAACACAGTATATCAGATGGTTAGCATCTGAAGAGTATTCAATAATATGCATTATCAGGGCATGATACAGCAAATTTCTTTCAAGATGACTGGACTTGACTATTCATGCAAAAAAGCTGGACTGGGTGACCTTGCAGCAGCCCTCAGTAAGGGCACTAAACTGAGAACATGGGCAAAATCCCCTCTTGTGCCAGGGCACAACAGTGAGCCAGAGTCGGCCCAAAGACCCACTGTCATGGCTCATACCTGTTTTCACTCAGCAACACCCAGAGGGGGGAAATGGTAATTTAGTCTCTTTGTTCATTCAGTTCTTTATCTCTCTGTTGAGACTGACAAGGGGGGGGAGACCATTAGTGTCAGCTCTGCTGTGACTTTCTGTTATTAAGGCTACTTAAGCTTTTCCAAGTAAACTGCATGCGTCAAACTAAGGTCAGAGTGATGGTCAAAAAAGCTATTACACAACTGCTCTCCCTTTCTATCGAACCACCCAGGAGCAAGGGGGAAGGGAGAAGACACAACCCTGGAAACTTCACCTAATTCTTTGCAGTTCCCTGTTCCTCCCACCCATTATATTCCTTATTTTACACTATTTACAGGCAATACATTAGTCATTCCCTCAATTCTTTCACTTAACCGGAAGTTAATGACTGGGTATACATGTCCCTGTCAAAGCCATGCAATAGTCACCATGCTTGGTACACCTCACCTAACTTTAAAAGATTTGGTTTAGACTAGTTTAATGTCCTTCTACAGTCAATGGAGAAAGGGAAACAGCTGTAATGCAGTCACAGGATAAGCATCCCAGGTTCTTTCTGGCACCCTCCTCTGACCACAAAGGGAGCTCACCTCTAATTTTCACACACCTCTGCTTAGATGGTGTGAACCCCATACATAACAATGAACTGGCCATCCATTAAAGAAAGTACTTTGCTACTAAGGATTCCATCTTCTTACAGAAAGAGCTAGAAATTGTTTGTAGACTGTCTTCTGAACTGTAATTATAGCCCTGAGCTCCCATCTGCAGGCTACAGAATTCCCAGCACCTTTTAACCACTGTTCATTTATCTGTCATTTACCATCTTTAAGCAGCAAAGGCATTTCTTGTGCCACTTTGAGTATATCTAATCTTACACATGCAAAACCTTAGGTAGAAAATAAGTATGATTCTTGAGCCTGTTAAGTCACAGGGAATTTGCTGTTCACTTTGATGGGGTTTGGATTTCAGTCCAGCTTCTGATACCCACAGAGCTGTAAGGCTTGTTATTGTTCATATTTGCAAATGGATTTAAATCTTTAGGATACTTTTTTAGATCTCTGAACACAGGATCTTTTTTGGATGTCAGAATATTTAATCTGTGGATCTTCTCCATCTATAACACAGCACACTGAAGAATTCTTTTTGCTGGGTGTAATGTCTGCTGTTTAAAATCCACGCCTGTTCTTTCAAGCAAACAGGACTGCCAGCCTGTGATACAACTCCAAAACATGAATTTTAAAAAGAACAGTTCTTCTCAATTCAAATATGTGTTCAACTGAATTATGGCATTTCTACATCAAGTCTTCTTTCCCTCTCTTTTGCTAGTTTCTTTACTGCTTTTCAGAAGGAAATCAAATGAGAAAAGAGAGAAATACTAGAGGGGAAGTCTAAGCACATAAAGTTAGTCAATTCAAAGTTATGACTGCCAAAGGAATGTTAATTCAGCTAACTGCACAGTCACTGTAAGGCACACATTAAAACCAGATACTGTAGTGGTCAATGATGCACAGACATTAGAGAACTGTTAAAGTTCTTGCAGGAAAACATACCTTTCTATTTATGAACCTGCTGGCTTAATTTATTCTTCTCTAAATTCTTCATGATGAACATAACTAGCTGCAGCACTGTTTCATTAAGTACCCTGACATTTTAGCTAGTTGTTTTAAAGGGATTTAAGCCCTTCCATCCTAAAGAGGCAAAAAGAGAGGCAAAGATGAACAAAGGCACTGAGGAGCAGTACAACCGTGGGAATGAGGTGCCCTCCACATGAAAACAGAAGAGCTCTTTAGGTAACAACAGAATGGCTCGCCCACAAAATGTCACTCATTCAGCTTTCTCTAAAATATGGGGAGTTTTAGGAGCACCACGTATAGGAATTAATTCAAACAAATGAACAAGTTGTCAAATTTCCCCCCTAAACGACACCCTGCAACCAAAGAATCTGACGTCCACACTGCCCCATCTGTCTCCCTCACCACCATACTGGAACCCAGACCACCACCCCACAGGACAGACAAGGGACAAGGGAAGCATATCCACAGGTATCCCAGCCCCGTCCTCTTCACTGACTGCAGAGCACACTTAGGGAAACAAAGACAGAAGGCAATCCAGACTAGGTACTTAATGGGGAGATTCTGAACATTCCTCTGGAGGAGATTCTTCTAGTGAATGGGAGTCCAAGGTAGACAAGTTGGCTTAAGAGTCAAGTGTCCAAATTTGAATAGCCTGATGTTTCAGTAACACCCAAAAGACTTCGCAAAATGACCTGCTTATCTTTCTCACATTCATTCTAACTCATCATGTTTAAAATATATTAGCAAACACAGGAACTATTTCTCCTCACCTACTATAAACTAAAATGCATACTTTTCACATATGTATGTGAGGGCACTAGCTTAGTCCCATTTCTGTTTTGGATATTGAGAACCAAATATGGGATTCAGCCACAGTGGTGGTTCCCAGTGTACTGCCACTACTGATTCATTTCCAGTCTTCCCGTAAGAGATCCAGCTCAGAACAGATGCACAGATGCATCTGGACAGGCAGGCAGGACTGTCTGAAAACGCACTCACTGTGCTTGCGAGCATACCTGCTCAGTGCACTGCCTGCTTCTCATCTGTGGCAGGAATAAAAAGGGAAAAGGTTCAAAATCAGGTAACACAACTGGACAGCTACAACTGGGATATTTGCAAACCAAACCCAAAAATATCCCAAAGATTTTCTGCTTGCTTTGTTCTCTTGAGAGTAACCAATAAGCACACTACTTTGATGTTAGCCCATCAGATCTTGCTAAAAAGAATACATGTGATGATGAAAATAGTGAGTAAAAAAGTTTACTTTTTAAAACAATATTTTATCAGCTCCAATAAAAACATCAGAAGGAAAGAAAACATGCAGAAAAAAAAACCCATGTAATTTCAAGTCTTTTTTGTAGGTTTTTATACACTTTGATTGCTTTACAAGGTCTTATTAATTATGTATGCTCTGGACATGTATTTCTCTAATATAGTCAACAGACATTATTTTTGTTAAGTTGTTAGTGCACATGAAAGAAAATCAGGAAACCCATACTACTATTTGCCATGAAGGTCTTCAACCACAACATTTGTCAAACGTTTTACTCTTAAAAAATGTTCAATGAAGCTTAACACATATACTGACTGATTCCCATACTCTGTTCATCTGCATAGAAGGGCAATTTCCCTTTCGCATGCAGACAAGGATCAAACCTCTATTGACTTAGATGGTGCAATAGATAGTGACAGATACATGATTTTGCAGAATGAAAGAGAAAGAAGGAAATTAAGTAGCTCTGCAGTTCTTTGTAAGACTTTGCAATTTACTGATAACAATCAAAATAAGCCCAAGGATTTTAGATGCATACAAAAACAGGGCACAGAAAAAAAAACTACATGGAATAAAGAAGCCAGGTACTGAGAAGTACTCCAGTTCTCTCCAATCTACACAGGTCCTAAGGTTTTCCAATTGCTGCATGGGCCTGTAGTAGTTAATGAAGAAACTTGATTCTTTATTCAGCTGTAACATAAAACAATGCATAAGATATCAAATAATAATGAAAATATCCTTGACAAAAGATAACTGTAGAAATTTCTGGAACTGATTCCATAAAACAAAACCAGTGATTTAATAACAGGCAAAAAAGGGCATTAAGAGGATTTAAATGCCCATATATTTTTCACAAATTGAGGCAAAAAAAATTTGATTGGTCATCTTGTTTGTACTAAAAACAAGAAGGAAAATGTTGACTTGGAGTATTATACAAGATTATCCCATATCTGCTCTACCATCTCAGTCAGAGGGAAGAGGTGCAGCAGCCAGCAGGCCCTCAGGTGTTGAGGCTGTCTACAGCTCTAGTCCATGGCAGGGGAACTGGATATGATCAAGGTGAAGCAACACAGTTTTAAACCCAGCCCAACCACAGAGCAAATCATTCCAAATACCTAATCACTACCAGCCAGCTAACCAGGCACATGGCTGGATTGAAGGTCTGGTGGTTAGCCCCCAGAATAAAACCTCCCACAACTGCAACAGAAAAAAATGACGTTTCACTCAGCTTCACTCCTTCTGAAGACAACCCAACACACACTGGGCTTTTACATCCAAAAGGAGGTTTCTGCAGACTCTTTTGAGCAGCAGACTCAACTGGCACAGAAGTGAGGCATTGGGAGGAATTGATTTAATTTAAAGAGCTATTTTTAGAATCACAAAATCACAAAACCGTTTAGGTTGGAAAAGACCTTTAAGATCATCAAGTCCCACTGCTAACCCAGCACTGCCAACTTTGCTACTAAACCATGTCCCTAAGCACCACATCTACACGTCTTTTCAATACCTCCAGGGATGGTGACTCCACCGCTTCCCTGGGCAGCCCGTTCTGATGCCTCACAACCGTTTTGGTGGAGAAATTTTTCCCAATACCCAATCTAAACCTCCCCTGGCACAACCTGAGGCCATTTCCTCTCATCCTA
>JANZLQ010000013.1:12137059-12152871 GCA_026212715.1 Elanus axillaris | reverse complement strand
TGTCTAGCGAAGAGGGGGGGAGTGATAGAACGACTTGGTGGGCACCTGGCGTCCAGCCATGGTCAACCCATCACACTTCCCTAGAGGATGTTCCTGCCTCTTGGCTCAAGAGCCACAAGCCTCTTCTTTGCCCATCCAAAATCATGCTGTCACTGCTGGTGCAAAACTCTTCTCTGTGCTGCTCGGGTCTTCTGGAAAAGCCTTCACAGAAAGGAGGAAAAGGCCTCCCTGCCTCGTCTACTTCCCAACTCATTTCAAACCCAGGAGAATATGTGCATTTCCTTTCTTGGTCAAGTTTCTTCATTTCTCTGTGTTACTAATTATCTCTGTAACAGTATTACTTAAGTCAATGAAGTGTTTTGGCATAGAGATTGTGAGACTCTTAAAAATGACCTGCCACAGAAAACCTACCCCGTGCCTCTGTAGTATTAAAATACATATTTTTGTGAGGAGAGGGAAAGCTCCTGTTTATTACTTATATTAGAAATTTGTGTCTTGTCTCTCCTGGGATGTCTCAGGAATGACTGGAAAGGCCACGTCAGAGTAATAAGCATCACTGCAAAAGTGCCAAAGGAAAGGAAAAATCCTTCTTGTCGCTTTGTTTGGTTTTGGATTATGTTCAGGAAGATGCATCACTTTGGTACAATTGCCAAAGTATTTCCTGCATCATCACAGTTTGCAGTGTAGAGCTGGGTAAACTCCCATCCTAACCACACCAGTCCTCCATGGAGACCTCCAACACAGTCAGAGAAGACTGGTGTTTGAAACACTGCACATTGAAAAGCAAAGCAGTCAGAAGAAATAGCAGACCCCTTCAGGCGAGCTGCATGCATCATTGAAATAAAAAAATTACAGTTTTCTTCCTTCCTTCACAGATGAACTACAAGCAAATAAAGTGGTGTGATTCTTAGAACCGGTGAGCACTTTGCAGAGCCTAACCTTCCCAATCATCAGCTTCATAACAACACAAAAGCAACACTGACTTTTACATCTCACAAGCTAATCTCTAAGACCTATACAAATTTACAACTCCTCAGCTCAAAGCACCATGACTTTGCTATGTTCACCCAGCTGTACTGAACATGTATCCTGCACCTTGTATTTCTCTCCTTGGGCTGTTCCACCTGAATATGTCATCCTTCTTTCATCACCCTTCCCTAAAAGCAGCCTACTGTTTTCATTTAAAATATAAAGAATGCTTCTTAACCATTTCAAATAAAACCTTTATCAATCATGTGCATATCCCCAAAACAATGTTGCATTCAATTCTGATACAAAATATAATTTATTTGACTCAACTTTCTAGGCCAGATACCCTTCCAAAATCATGCCACAGTTTATGATAAAAAACCCACTATCTGCAGCTACAGCAATGGTAGGGTAGTATCAGAAAAATTACAAGAAAGTTCTGCTGAAGACATAAATATTTATATTATGTGAGTATAGTCTAAATAAATATTCAGCAACAACTACACTGCAGCATAAGAACTGTTTCATCTTCAGAAATTAACACAAACATTAATTTATGAACTTCAGGAAATCAAGCTTAGGTCATTGTTATCCAATCCCATGTTATCCGGAGAAAGTCTATATAACTAACATTATGGATGACTATTAGAAAAGTAAAAAAACCCTCAGTTCCAAATTTTTCAGTGGTTCTTCCCAAAGCAAAAAAAGAAAATAACGTTTCACCCCCCCAAATACATGTGCTGCTGCCACAGCTGCTGGAGAGAGTAAAAGCAGTGGTATTATGTTACCTTGCACAGGCAAAACGCAGCATCACCAACACTACTTGCAGACACCCTCTGAAGCCCTCATGATGAGACCTGTTTGCAAGGCATCTGCTGCTGGAGATCCTCTTTCCTTTTTCCCCTCTTTCAATGGCTGCTGGTCTATACAAGCAACTGCCTTAAACCTAAATACATTGAGACGTCAATCTACAGAGATTTAGAAATGGAAGGGTGGAGTTTTCTTCTTCAGAGCAGTCTTGGGAGTAAAAAGAAAAAATAAAAAAAAGGCATGAATTTGGAGGAGTTGCAGCAGGGTGCGAAGGTCCTGTGTCCCAGGAGGACTGGTGTGATGCAAGGCTGTGCCCAAAGAAAAGCTGTGGATGGGGAGGTAGGAGGGCATGGAGAGGGAGGGAGGATGCTCCCCCCCCACTTTGTTTGGAGGACAGAAGAGTTATATCTAATAATGAAACGCCTCATTGGCCAGCGGTGGTGCTTGAGGTGCAAATGCGTTCAGCCAGCCAGCCATCAATTTCAACTGCCAAGTGTGTTTTCTCAGTCTCCAGAGCCCAAAGAGCTCATGAAAACTGTGCAAAAGGCACTGAGGGCATGCTGCAGGCAGCCCACCGAGGGAGCGTGCTGGGAACGGCCCTCCCTGCCCAGGTTGGGTTACAGTCACCATTTCAGACTTCCTTCTGGCGAGCAGGGTACAAGGCTTTCAGGAAATCTGAAGTGGAGTAAAAGCCAAACCCAGCGAGCAGATCCCAAGCGCGCAGGTGACGGACGCGGCTAAGATGACTCCACAGCACACTCCTGCTGAAATGGGAGCACTTACACTCTTTGCCACGCACTTGGCCACCTGCTCCTGATGCTGGACCCCACGGGTGAGCCGGTTCAACTCCCGGAGCAGGCACCAAGCCAAGGTAGGATGTGAAAACTCTTCTGATGGAGCAATGGAGGGACCCTTCTCTTACAGGACTGGCGAGCTGGATATCACACGTGAAACAAGAGTGAGCTGATCACTGGCATTCAGGGATCTTGGGCTTATGACAATAAGGTTAGTGAAATATTTGCTCAATAACCAGCCGTAGTCAAAGCCTCAGGAATTGACTGGGCCAAGCATTAGAAACTGCTAGGGAAAAAAAATACAAGACGTCCTCAAAATGCCACTGAACGAACAAATGATCTATAAACCAAAGCCTGTATCTCAAATCTTGCATGAGGTTTCAGCCTCCCCGCCCAAAACCAAGATACCAGCTCCCGTACAAGGATCGTCGAGATGAGCCAAAACTCCTCAGAGAGGAACAGAGGAAACATTACAGGATGGTGACATGGGGCAGCACAACATAGTTGCCGTACGGATGAACTGTTCATTGCCCTTTCTAACCAAAAAAAAAAAAAAAAAAAAAAAGGAAAAAAAAGAAAAAACAGAAAAAACAGAGGAAACTGGGAGGAGACAGTTTAAGAACAAGCAAGAGGAGAGCGAGACCTCTGCCACTCCCTGACAAAGGATGCTGTAGATGGTGAAAGATCATATGGGGTGAAGGGAGAGCAGACAAGTACACGTAAAATAAATCTACCGAGGGGTAACAAATACACAAAACCACACCTGGCTCTCTAAGTCCCAGAGCTAATAGTACCCTAGAGAGCCTTAGAAGCCACAAGGGGAATACAGGAATGGCGACGAGCTAAGAAAAAACAAACAGCACAAAATTCATCAAAAATTACGTCTGATCTAATGTTCCCCTTTGACAGGGTAACCTGCCAGTAGGCAAAAAGAAAAGCAGTGTATGCATCTTGACTTCAGTAAAGCTTTTAACACTGACGCACCAGCTGAGGAAATACAATGTATGGGTGCAAGCTAGGTGCACAAGTGGTTTAGAAAATCAGTAACTCAGTAGTTATCAATGTTTCCTTATCAAACTGTCCAGCAATTTCTAACAGGGTCCCTCCCGTATGTGTCTATTCTGTGTACAGTTTTGTTCAATAGTCCCATTTGTGACCAATGGGACAGAGATGACACTTGTGAAATCTGTGCCTGACATCGGTATGGGTAAAGTTTCAAGTCCTTTACAGAGAGACAGGATCCACATTTCAAAGTAATTTCAAATTGAAGAATGGCCTGGAATAAAGAGGATGCAATCAAATGAAGTGCAAAGTTCCACATTTAGATAGGAATAATCAACTCCACAAATGCAAAAATAGGAACAAACTGACTAAGCAGTAATACTGGAGGAAACCACCTGTTAAGACTCAGTGAATCAAAAACTAAATGCAAATGAAGAATATCATGCTGAAGGATGAAACAGATCTCTCAGGCTGGGACATGTTAGTAGTGGCTAGAGAACTGTGGATTTTAACAGGCAAAAGAAGAAAGATGCAGAGACTCATTTGTTTGAATAAGATATGCTGGTGTGAGTTAGACTGTGATTTAAAACCAACTTAATTAAACTGATGCAAAAAATAAGTGATGCTGTTGTAAAGTAACCCATGTTTAATTCATTTAGCATAGCCTGATAAAGAAATCTTAGGCTACTTATGCAAGTTATTCATGTTCCTCCAGATCTCTCCACCTCAACACGGGATACAATGAAGTATGAACACTGACATGCATTTTTCACTTAAATCATTTTGCATGTGACCACTAGGCAGTATTAAATTACAGTAAACCTCACCACTGCATTTCCTCTCTGAGAGAAGTAACTTCTACATCGTCCCATTTTTGCTAACCAAATTATTTTAAAAATGTGCATGAAAAGCTGATCATTTACAGCTGCTCATTGGAAATAGAGGGAAGAAAAACAGTCCAAGGAAAGTGCTGAACCTCTCCTGTGTCTACTCCAAACTGGCATAGGTCTCACCGCTTTCTACAGAGCTGAGCAGCTTCTTCATTTCGGAAAGAAATCGCAACCATCTTTACATGAGAAAATTGGGTTTGATGCGCCTTTTATTTCCCAATTAGAAGCATTCAGCATACAGGATTATTGTATTTCTTACTATTAAAATCTAAAAATATTAAAAACTCCCTTAGCAAACTGTCAACTGCCATCCCTTACAACAGTGCATCGCTCTTGCACTTTGAATATTAAAGCAAAATTTGCCTTTCCCATTTAACATAACCCCCTGCTCACTACACCACATTATTTGTACAATACAGACAGTGACACAAGGGAATCTTCAACAGACTGCCAAAACTGCTTTCTCTACTTCAGGAAACATTCATTCTCTAACTATAAAGGTGCACACAATTATATAAATCAGAAATAATCCTAAGTCCCTTATTCTCCATGGATAACAACAGATATACATTCTGTAGTCTTTCTTAGTAAGTATAATATCCATATCCCACCATATTATTATTAGAGCATATTTATGCTATCAGAAGAATCAGTATCCTGCCTATGTTACTACCATGACAGAAAGCATTATGGAGAGCCAGGTGAACGTGTATACCAAAGCAGTTCCAGAGTGACCAGGCCTGAAGCAACCTAGACCAGAAGAGAAGAGTTCAAATTAGGAAAACAATGAGAACAAAAGGCTGAAAAGGTCAGACAGACAAATAAAGCAGACAAATTAGACACAGAGGTAGCTGGGTCCAGTGATGTGACCAGAACATCTATATTCCCATCCCAGGTTTGATAGGCACTTTCTCTGTGCTTTTGAGAGAGTCATTTAATTTCTCTGTGCTTCTGGGTTACAAGCTATAGAGATGCTGATTCCAGATTTACTGTGACATACAGTGGGACTGAAAAAGTAATGCGCTACTGTTTACACTGAGCTATGATTTTTAGAAAGAACACAAATATGAAAATAGACAGTAGTTAAAAATAAGCACAAGGGAGGAGAAAGACAAAACAAAGAGGAACACAACAAAAACATTGAAATAAGGAGTTCAGGACAGAAGTTTGAAACTGATTCTTTAACTCAAGATTAAAAGTGTGAAAAATCATTAATGCTCCTGAAATACAGGTTTCTCTTTAGCCATGCTACAGCCTAAGGCAAAAACTCCGCAACCCAGCACAAAGCAAGCCACCCTCTTCGTACAGGCTATACAAATAAATATGTAAAAATAACAAGTGCTTTATTTAAGCTATGTTCTTCTCCAGGATCGTCATACTGACCAGTCACAATGAATGAGGACACATGTTCTAGGAAAACAGCATACTGAAAAAATAATTAAATAAAGGCAGTACAAAAATTGCCAATTTGCTTTTTGAAGATTTATTTAGGATACATTATCAAATTGTCCTTGTGGCAAAGATTTCTGCTGGCCAAAAGGCACCTCCAATTTCCCCAAGCTTCAGCTGCTTATTTCCAGGAAGAAAGGAACACTGTGTGAATGTCCTGAAAATTGGCTTTGTTGGCTCAGTCTTCTGCTTTGAATGGAGCAGAAGTTCATACACAACATAATATCAGAAATGACTAATGCTACTCAAACTAACATATGCCTCTATTTTTACACTGTCCTCTGTTCTTCTGCCAGATGCCTCTCTTCGTTCACTTCATCTCCTTAATGAAACTCAACTATATAGGCCCTAGTGCTTTGATTTTAGAAAACGACATATGATACTTTACAAAAAAAAATTATAATTATTATTAAGAAGATGACGGACTGCCTCAAATTTAATAAAACCGCAACATTTAGTTTATCTGTTCAAACAGATACTCAGTGGTGCCAATACCCTAGCCTCCGAAGGCTGAAACCAGCCACAAAACTCCAGCCAGCAAACCGCCCACCTGAATTAAAACAAGCACAGGTTATTTACTGCAGATACAGTCATATGCATGGAAGCGTACACAACATTTTGCCCCCATTTGTGTGGTGGGGTTTTTTGTACGGGCAAAGAAATGGCAATGTAATATGGCTGATCGAACCATCCACAGGTCTGGATGTTTATCTGGGATGCCAGGCCTGCGGATGGTTTGATCACCCTGGGATCCCGCTGAGCCTAGCAAATCTCAGTCTGTTATTTTGCTCACTGCTAATGAATTAGTATCATAACACCCCTTGAAACCTCTCATTTTATTTTTATGCTCCCATTATACACAATGGGTTATACTGCTAACCTGCATGACCTTATCATATACCCTGTTACGTGATTAATTTCTAATTTGCCTTAATTGAAACACTGAGGAAGAAATATAAGTCAAAAAGTAATATAAAGCCAGAGTTTCAACTCATATCTATTACTACTCTGAAGGGTGCAATTCATCTATCTTGAAGAAGCCAGAAAAGTGTGGAAGGTGTCATTTGGACATTTTCTGGCACAGCAAGGACCACTGTGATAAGAGCGGAGCACAGCAGTTCCAAGAAGTTGTGCTGCTCTGGGCAGAGGAGTTACAGAGCAGATGCAACCTTCGTAAGAAATCCTCCCAACCCACCTGCTCTCTCGTAGAGAACACAGTACCACCACTTCCAAACAGGAGGGAAGAGGCAAGGCTGGAAGCAGCTCACAGCTGTAGGGGCTCAGGATCCAGCACCAGAAGCTGCTGTCACCACTGCAGGGTGGGTAAAAGCAGTCCTGAAACTGGAGCACAACTCCCACCACATCCACAAGAGCGGCTGCACTGCCTGGGACCACACAGCATCTCAGGTCTGATGCTGTCCTTTAAAGCACTGGGCAGTTCCCAAACTGTCTAGGGGACGTGCTCAGGAGATGAGAAAAGCCATTAAGAGTCAGTATACAACAGCCATTAGAGTTTCAGAGTTGACTTACTCATTTCTGTTAGGCAGATGGGCTGCACTTCTATATTGTCCTGTTACGTTCTGTGGAATAGGGTAAAAGAATTTTTCTTTACCAGGTGAGATGGACTTTCATATTTCATATCACAGCTGTTTTTACTGACAAATGAGATGATAAAGACAAGTAAAACTTCTTGTATACAAAACCATTGGTAAGAAGAAAGAGGTCAGGTCCCCGCATGTGGCAGGAAGCAGAACATGAGCACAGCTTTAGACAGTCCGTTCAGTGTTAGCTTGTCTGCTTTATTTTTAATAAACTGTGAAGTAGCTAGCAACCTTGACTAGCTGTTAATGCTTTGACCTAGCACATACATAAAAACAGACATAGCCCCAGTGAAGAGGTTTACTCCCAAGGTCAGTCTAACCAGGGAAAATTCTTACATATGGGTTTGGGTTGATCTAATTCAGCTGCCGCACAAACTGGGGCCAAATGCACTGGATGAATGATCCTGTGCAAACATGCCACAAGGGGCAGCTAACAGGTATTACACAGGCCAGAAAAAAGGAGCCTGTTAATGTGGGGTTTCATAGCACACAGTCACCTTCCTTCCTCCCATGCCTTCCGCTGCCCCGCAGAATGACTATGCAGGACAAAGCACTATGCAGGATACTGGAGCAAAATCTGCAGAGGAGAGTAATACCTTTCTAATCCACTTACTAAATATGGATATTCAGCAATTCGCTTTCAAGAGGTACTGTTTTTAGCTTGCTCATGACATTTATGCTGCAGATAATGGGTATTGCAAGAAACTCCCTTAGCATGTGGGAACATACCAGGGCTCTTTTTCCCTCTCACACAAGGCTAAGTCAATGGTTCCCAAATCCTAATGCACATATTGCTTCTGATTTGGATCCCCTTCCAGCCTGAGGGAGTTGAAACGTGTGTTTTATACTTTTGCCCTAGCCTTCAGGATGCTAACATTAAAAACTCATGAACTAAAACATATGAGCACAGTCAAAAGCACTTGTGTGAGAAGTCTGGGTGTCTAGAGGTGGCTGGCATCCCTTGGCCACTGTGCTCCTCTCCCCAAATTTCAACGACTGACTAAATGTCGCACTCCACTATCTCACTTTTTTTTTTTCTAAAAATATTAGGAAATAAAATTTTGCATTTCTTCCAATGTAAGAATGGAAAGTGAGCAAAAAAAAGTGAGCAAAAAATGGAAAGTGTACTCAGTTTGAGTAAACAGTAAAGACAAAGGTTATCCATTACAACCACCAACTGCCTGGGAGCAGAACCTCTCTCTGACACCAGGGAAACATCTGCTTCCAATGCCACCACCCATACCTTCCAAAATCAGAATAATCAGTTCCCAACTGACAAGCCACATCAACAGAGGCATAAGCATGGGGCTAATATTGCCTTACGCAGTATTTCCACACCTGTGCACACCAAGGACAGAACTGGCACAGAGAGGGAGCGGAGGTGGGACATGGTCATTAGTTAACAAGTCCAGGCACTGCTTCTGCAGCTCAGCAGTAAAGTAGAACCATCTGATAGGAGAATTTGGCATTCCCCGAGCCCCTCATCTGGTCCAAGTTGCTCCTCACCTGGAGAAGAGCCATGCCTGGCTTCCTGCTGGCCTGCCTGGTCACCATGGTCATATAAGTCTTTGTGCACCTGGATATTAAGCTTAGCCCAGTATTGGTGAATTACTGGATTTGCTGTCATTTCAACCTGGGTAATTGTACTACCGATCTGTAGTTGTTACTGTGCCGTTACTTAGAAACAAGTTACTGGTCTGGTGTCTGGGACTGTACCCTGAACCGTACCTTGGTGGGGCTGCCTTAAGCCCTTAAAGTCCATCAAGGACTCATTCCTTAAACATCTGACCATTAGTGATTTGACACATAGAAAGCAACTAAGGTAAGAGAGGAGGGAATGCCTACAGAGAACTGGGTCCTACACACAGGCTATAGGTTTGCCACAGAGAAAAGAGAGGCAAGGGCAGGATCATCAGGGTAGTCAACCACCAACTCACCATCTAAGAGATAAAAGAGAGTAAGAGAAAAGGTGGAGGAGAGGCTCACTTTTTAGAGGCTAGCTTTGTGGCAGCAGGAGATGCTGACCCCTTTTTGAAACAAAAATCAAGAGATGACTACTTACTAGCTTGAAATTTTGACCAGCATGACCTTTCTTCATAATGTGAGACCAAACCTTGCAATGTCCCAGTGACTTTGCCCAATCAGTCTTGGAATGACTGACCTCCTGAAAAGATCTCACTGCTTCACCTACAAAGCTGAACACACAACATAAACCTTTTACTGCAAATATCCTTGCTGCCTTTTTCTGAATGGTTACATTTTCATCACTGTCATCACCCTCACCAGATGCTCAGGGCTCAAAAGCTCAGTCAAGGGTGAAGGACAAAAACATGGCAATGATGTAAGAGCAACTCTGAAATGACTGCTAGAGATGAAATCAATAGCGGTGTGCTACTGTTGGGAGATCAGCAACACATTTGAAAGCTTCTGAGCCAAGTGTGGTTTCATCTTCAATCAGAATTGCACAGTGTATGAGGATTTAGTTCCTCTCAGGTATTCAAAGCACTTCTAATATCCAAAGTGTGCAGCTTCCACAGATCTCCAGAGGTCCCTTCCAAACTCAACTATTATGCGACATGAATGAGGTTAGAGAATATTAATGAGCACATATACTGGTAGAATATGAAAAGACACTGTCAATTTAAAAATAAATTAATTTGTACAATGACTATAGTAAGAATTCAGTTCCAAGGCTTACGCTGTGTGTATTCTACTTGCCAGAAGAAATACAAGATACTAACAGGCCAAAGGATGGTTTCACATGGGAATATAATTACATCCAATGACGGTTGAATTCTCCTTAAGCAAGGGAATATTTGCAATAAGCCTTTTTAAAATATCTAAATACAATTTGATAGAAGAAAAAACCCACAGATGTCTTTCTCTGAGAGAATGGTAGGCTGCTGCTGCTATTAACTCATTTTGAGAAAGCTATCCAAATCGTAACTGCCTTAATGATTCAAATGTCCAAGAAAACCACTGGCAGTGTTTTATTTTAATCATATTGTTGGGAGAGAAGCTTCAAAATGAAACTAATCTTTAAAGACAGGAGAATTAAGCTACTTTTCCCTGTAGGCTATGCACGTTCTCTTTGTCAGAGACTTTTACTGTGCATTAAAATGCACTTTACTTCCAAAGAACAACACATTTCATGAGACATATTTTCAAAAATCAAGAAAACATGTTCTGGTTATTGAACTTGTCCACAAAATGATGGATGTGTCTTCCAAGAAGCAGTTATGAAACAACAATTGGGTCAGTCCTGCTTTATTTGTCTGTGCACCAGAAAAGACAGCACTGTAATCAGTGCAGGCTCACTTGGAGTAAAACAGAAGGTGAAACAGAAACAGCAGGAATATCTGCATCAGATGATCTGACCAGCAAACTAAAGCACATCCTGTAGTAAAACCTTAGCTTCTTCCTTCCTGGGGTGCCAGAGACAAAATTATCCTGACGCCTTTATATGACAACAGACCTGCCCATACTTCCCTGATGAAAAAACGCAGTCTAAATCGAATATTATGGAGATTCTGTATGGGATTTCACACTGTTTGGTTCCCCAACTCAGAGGTTTCCACTTGTTGCAAGACCCAGCTCCACATTCACCTCTGTTGGAGCAGTAGGCATCGTTCCTTCTCAGGAGGTTAAGAGGGACCGAACTTACCCCACCACCCACATTCACTTGCAGCCCCAGCAAAGGCCTGTGGCTGCACAGACGGTGCCACGCAACAAGGCATCCCAACCCGCCTTCCCTTCCTGTATAGGGACTGAGCAAGACCAAAGACATTGTTCCAGCTATAGATCTCCCTGCAATGGAAAATGCCATACACCTGGTAATGACCACTCCGCTAGTTCTCCTGCAAGACTATCATGTCACATTTTGAGTATCATACAATGAAGAGCTCTGTGTCTTCATTAAATGACTGAGGAAGTGGCAAGCTGGGGTTAGGGGGAGGAGGGCAGCGATGAGAGAGCGGACAAGCCTGCAAAACTTGTTCAGTCCTGGATGCTAGGTCTTGGAGATCTGTAGCAATAACACCAGGCAACAGCCCAATCCTTTAAAAAAAACCACCAAACCTCAAACCTTTAGACTGGGGAGAAAATTCCTCCCCTCCATGCCATTCTGCAGAAGTGCAATATAGGCTGTAACTTTTCTTGGGCAGGTGCACACTGCAATTTTCACAATGTTCAGTATTTTCTGACTTGAAGCGATACTTCCTATGATCCCATAACAAAACAGGGAATGGTCTGAAAAGAACGAAGGACACCAGCTCCTCCATCTTGCCTCAGAAACAGAGATTCACTTTTACAGTAATGTAAAAAAGATTTGAGACCAAAGGAGTCCCTTTGCTGGGAGGGGAGATTGTTACCTGCTGGCACAAGAGAAAAGGGTATCTTGGCACCCTTGCAGGGAACCATATGTCTACAGCTCTGTTTTCTACAGTGATCTGCTATCTGACTCCTAAGAAGCCAGTGCTGTGCTCCCCAGCTAGAATAGACTTCTTAACAAATTCTCTCAAATGAGCAAAAAAAGCGATGCTGGTTTATGACAGGTTATTCATTCCCTTAAAAATGCTTTATGCCTGTCATACCAGCTTTTGCAGGGTGGAGGACAAAACTAGTCACAGAAAGTTTTCTGAAAAGACAAACATGCTTGTCTTCTCCTTTCCACATTAGTCTGCAAGGTTTCATGCAGAAAACCGCAAGGCTAGAAATCAGAGGCAGGTTCACCATATACTACTTACTTGTGTGCTGGCAGACCTGCACTGTCCCCATTAAGTGTGGAGAGCTTTTCGCAGGGTCTACGTTCCTGGTATGCTCTGCCACAACAAAACCATCAGGGAGGGCAGAGAGTGCATCTGACATCTTCGGTACGCAGGGAGAAGGGAAAAGGCATCAGTGCACCTCTGCATTAAGTGTAGCTGGCGGCATGGGCTATCGGGTGCTACCGTCACAGGTATGGGGAGAAGAGGCTGCCTTGCCTTTGAATCCTTTTGTGCTTACTTCTGGTTTCTCTCCTTTCTTGCTTGGGGAGGGAGAGAAAGGAAGGAAGGAGGTCCCAGCTAGCCACGTATCTTGCTACACTCCCCAACGAGAGCCCTGGCAGGGCAGGTTCCCCCAGCACTCAAAAGATTCAGGTGTTTGCCACTGCATTACCAGGTCTCCCCTGAGATCTGAAGGGATGCTGGCTGCCGTAACTGTTCAGAAGGACAAGCAGCACAGAGGCAGCACAGTCTTCCCGGCCAAAGCCCTCATGCATTACAAAGAAGTCAAACACATAACTTGGATGCAGCATCGAAGGCAGCAGCCTAATTCCTGAGTTAGACACTTTGTCCAGAAGATTTTTATATGAAATAAGGATTAGAGTCTTCTAAAAAGCTCTTCCAGATGATGTGACTGCCAAGCCAACACACTAGCAGCCAACACAAAAAGCTGGAAGCAATCTGTGGAGACAGGGCTGCCCGCTTGAAGCTAGAGACTGATGGCTCTGACAGCAATGCTGAAGGGAGGCGGCAGTGTTGGCTGCAACAGAGCTGCACACTGCAACTTGGAGAGAAGGAAACATCGAAAATGGGCACAACAGGAGCTCTTGCGAAACTGAAGGGGCAGAAGTATTGAACGATGAAAAGGCACTTCTCTCTGGAGGTGTTTAAGTTAACAAGCACCACAGGAGTTTCAGATAATGGATACATTCCAAAGACATTTGCGTGATACACTGTCATACCTCATGAAGAACTAAGGTTTAAAGACAAACTTAGGAGACTCAGTTCTGCTAACTGCAAGCTTTCACAAGCAAGGACTCCTTAACCTGGCAAACTACAGGCAGCTCCTTCATACAGTTCCTACGCTGTTTCAAGGGCCCTTCTTGAAGTGACAGCTCACACATCTATGTTTACATATTAATTATTACCTATTTGTAATCCAATACTATCATCTGAGGTGTGACGGATAATTTTACAAAGGTGTACTGCTGGGACACAGCTGCTGCAGCCCCGACCATGCGCTACAAGTCACCTAGTTAAGTTAGAAACTGCCAGAGTTGTTCTCCAGCTGTTATTACCAGGAAAACTGTAAGAAATACGGTATGTTCAGCAAGGAAAAATTGTACGTTTGGGATTCTGACATAGCCTGGATAAAATAGGCATGCAATTCAAATTCACCTTGTAGGAAGCTCCAAGTTGATGTATTAACAAAAGAAGTCTTAGAATAACAACACTGTTGCAAAATAGTTTAGAACTGAAAAAAACCCACTCAACTTCAAGAGAGACATATTCCAAGGGACTGGGAGTCAACAAGACCTGAATGTCTATTTAATAAACAGTGATTTTAAAACTGAAAGTTTTCATTATCATCTCTCAGCCCAGATCAATATAGTTCAAATCAAACTTTCAATGTAAATTTAAATTTCCCCAAAACTGGATATTTTTAGAAGTGAAATAATACCATTGCTGCATCTTCAGATTTAACAGAGTGAATCAATTTCCTCTGCATTTTTCCCCCATCCCCTCCCCCAGCCAAAGCAATTCATCCCTCTCTTAATTCAGGTAGGACAGAGGGAAGTGAAGGACTTAACATCTTAACATACTTAACATCTCCTCCTCTCCCCTCCAATTCAAAAGAAGGCAACAAAAGACTCGGTAATGGATAACCATTCGCTGAATGAAAAGGTCCAATTTTACAAGATTCATCACAAAGTCTCTTATTCATCAGCAGCCTTGGCACTCTTACTCTTCTCCCTCACACAGACATTTCTGGAATGTGTTTCAGGCTGCTAAAAAAAAAAAAAAAAAAAAAAGGGTAGTTCAGCAGGAAGCAGCAAAGGCTAAAGAAATGAAGAATCTGAAATCGATCCTGCTCCTGTCCTAGCAAATGCAGTTTCTGCCAGAACCATCAAGCAGAGCAGGACTGTCCCCTTGGTGAGCACAGTTTTCTTTCTATTTTTTCTATTTTGGTACCTCCAGTAATATTGACAAACTATTTATACAAACGAACAATACCTGCAATTTTACATCAACAGACTTCCAGCTGTTGTCTTCTAAGGCATTTAAGATTTTATATTAACCAGATTTGGTGACTGAGACCTACAGATCTGTATTTTCATCTGCTTAGGAAGAGTTCTACTTGAAAAGTTTCCTCCTTGCTAGACTGTATGTTGATTTACTAACAGACCTGCTAGGATGAGGATACACAGGAATTCGCTTCAGAAGTTTCAGGAGGTTTTACCATCATTATTATGGGAAGAATATTGCTCTTGCTTGCTCTGATTCAAAGCTTACAAAAACCAATTAAGAGATGGAAACAAAGTCTGCAGAACCAACAGGAGCAAGACATTTCTTAATCGAGTATTGGACCTGTCATCTGGGCAGCCTTTGCAAGAGTGCCAGTATCCTCTCAAAGAATACTTTCTCTGTATTGCCAGAGGCAGTTCTGCTCAGGATCTGATGAGGGACAAAACCTTGTCATTATTCCATTCCCTGGATTTAAACTGATGTGAATTGACCATCATTAGTATAGTGCAAAGAAATTTCCCCAGAGATCTAACCCCTTGGTATAGTACTACAGTCATAGGTATTAAAATGAGGAAACAAAAATCCTGAAACACATTTTTTCCAGATTTATGTGCAGTGTAAATTCATGCAACAGAGTACAGTAAAAGAAACGGACATACAGAAAACGATCCTGGGTTTGATGACTGTTGGTTTGGGAGTGCAATAAGAAACCAAAGGAACACATTTGCCCCGAAGGAGTTAACATAACGCTAAAGCTGAAAAGCAAATCATATGGCAGAATTAGTCAACCGTTGCTCCGATGGTGCGAGCCTGCTCTTGGGTTCCAGGTCACAGCTTCCACACAAAAGCACACTCTTACCTCTCCCGAGCCCTGCCCAGTCCCTGCTTGTCCTGCGCACTACACAAGGCACGTCTCCCACAGAGTAACATACACACGATGACGTCTTTAAGGTTTACAGTGCAGCATTCTTTTCTTATGGTTTTTCATGTTTAATTTCCGTTTTAAATAAAAGCCACGGAAAACCAAATATCCAGCAGCACCCCATGCCTGTACATTCTCTCATACTACTTGCCTATGTTAACGATCCACAGGACTTGTATTCAGGGTGTTTAAAACCACAGTACACACCTCCTCCGGTACTTGAACTACAGGAATAAGTGCTGGAAGAAATAGGCATACAAGGCAGCAGAAGCAGACTGGCTAGTGGTGAGGAACAGAGTCAGCTTCTTGCCAAGGACTTGCACAAATATTTTTAAGACATGAGAGGAATGTTGGGAGTCAAGCTT
>JANZLQ010000013.1:12122833-12136959 GCA_026212715.1 Elanus axillaris | reverse complement strand
ATGTTGTCGGGTACCAAGGGCTTCAGTGGGAGGTTTTGGTTGGTGGTGGGGGGGGGGAGGAGGTGTTACTGAACAGTGAGAAATGGTGTCTACTGGCTGGGTGCAGCAAAATGAGAACAGGTTTGGCACTTTCTGCAAGGCAATGTAGATGCAGGTAAGACTTAGGGCACCTGTTGTAACTGGTGTCCTCGGCATGGGCTGGAGTGGTTTTCTAGACATATAAATATGATTATTGTTATGAATATGAATTATGATTATGAATGTATGAATATAAATAACGCAGAATGACTGTACTTGCCTTATTTCTGTGGCTGTAACATAAAGTCTTGCTCAGAAACAAACAAAAAAATGAAATGCATACATTAACACAGCTGGGTTGATGAATGGGGACTAAAAGCAAAGACCTGTTGCCTTATTCTTCTTCTCACTTTATACAAGTTACAAAAAACACCTTAGAAGAGTACAGCAAACTGCTAAAAATATTTTCAGCTTTATTTTTCACAAACAAGCTACAGGAAAATTTTCCTGGAAACATCTAATGCTGAAGTCCTGAATATTTATTTCTTTCATAATTTAGAACAAAGACCTCTAGTTCTTCACCTTTCCACTTCCCTCCCTGTGGAATTGTATTGCATTTAAGCAGAGAAAGAGTCTATACAGCTAAGTGGAAAACAGGTAAACATTTGGTTATCCAATTTGCATCTGCAAAAGTTAAGTTGATATCACCAGTAAATAGAAGGCAAACATTTTAATAGGTAAGAGGATACCATTTCTGTGTTGGTTTTTTGATGTTGGTTTTTTTTTTCCTTTTCTTCATAAATCAAGCCAGGAACTCTAAAGCTATTCTCAGTAAAAATGCCCCTCGGGTTCTTTGAAGACCTGTGCTGACATGCCAGTAGGATCTTTACAATTGCAGATTTTGAGGGGAGAAGGAGGGGTTACGCTTGAGAAAAGGCGTGTGCTGGGACAGACTACACAACAATGACAGCAGCAGGGTTTTGGTACAAGATCTTTGCTTCATCAAAACGTACTGGGCTGAATATATTAGTAGGACACATTTGCTGACTCAGGAGTTAAAACCTGAGAGTCCAGGAATAACTTTAGTTTATGCAATACGCACTTACTTCTGAAGACAGTCCCAGCATCAGGTGAATAACCCTGCTGACAGAGAGAGGTTTGACGAATTATCTGCAAAAGGCCTTTGGCTGCACTGACCCATCTCAGGCCATGCCTGCTCTTGTTACACCTCCTGCATGGGGTCAGCAAAGCTGAAATTGTTCACCAAGGTCTCAGTCCTTTCCAACTCCTTCACATTCAAATACTTCAGATATCAAGTATTAAGTAACAACACCCTAAATCACAAAAAACATACATTGGCTGTAGAATTACGTCTTGAGACAAATCTCTCCCCCACCGTCCCCCAGCTCCATCCTTCTCAGCCATGCTTATCAACAGTCTGTTAAATCAAGACATCTTTGTACCCATTATCTGCAGTTTTTATGGACTGTACAGTACCAGAATTGACATATGATCTTGCCTAATGGAGCACTGTTTTTGCAAAACTGTCAATCATCGTTCAACCCAAAAGAGGTTAAAATGTCCTTCTAAAACACTACAGAGCCTTAAGATGCGGGGGTGCATGAATTCCTTTTAAGATACAGAACGTTCAAACATTTAGATATACAACACCAATACAAAACTCTGCAAAGAAACCAAGTAACCCAGGCAACCTGCTCTAGGTGGCCCTCCCAGACCTCCAAAGGTCCCTTCTAACCCCAACGACTCTGTGATTCTGTGATCCATTTAAATACATTCAGTGACTTACACAATACAGACTTATGATTTTTAGTTAAGCACATCAGGATGAATAAACTGGGTAGCTATGTTAGAAATCAGAAATTTGTAAAGATGTATTCAAGGATTTATTCTCATGACAAAACAAAGATACAACCACCAGATAAACAAGGACCGGACCAGAGTGTTCCATGTACATAGCCTGAACCACTTCACTCCCCCAATTCGTCCTAAGCTGTTTAACTATTGAAGGAGAAATGGTACAGCAGCAATGTTCTCCTCCACGCACGTCTGAGGATATCCAACCCAACCCAAAGTAAGGCAATTTCTCTGCAGCAAACACAACCAAATCAATAATTCTAATAGGCATATCAAAGTTCATTTTCTTCATCAGCTGTTGATATTCAAGGATGCAATGCTGTGATGCTCAGATCTGTCATGCACAATGTTCTGGTACTTTACAAGTTGTAAAATAAACACAGGTAGTTGAGAACAGGGGCATTATTCTGAAACTCCATGATTCTGCTCCTCTTATACATTCATTTTGCCAGTGAGGAGTTTTTTAATGCATCAGCCTAAAGGACCTAACAGTGACTGCCATGACCATGATAAGTACAATAACGTTACATTTGGATTTGTAGTTCCTAAAGGTTTTGTTACAGAAACAAAAAGATAACTTTTGCAGTTAATGCAAAGAAGAAGAAGAATTAAAACTGAAACAGGGTTTATCACTAAAGCTGCAAAGACAGAATACCACCATGGGAACTATTGTATACAGAGAGATAAACTTGGCAATTACTACCTGAAAAATCAGTTCTCTCAAGTCAGTGAATAATCCGCTTTGGTGTAGCAAATCACCCATCAGGGTGGCTGTCATGAACCAGGAGAAACAAATCCTTTCAAAAAGTCTGCAAAGCACACGCATGAGACTTGCAAATTACAGAGAGGGAACATCTGCGTGTTTTATGTCCTGTGTCTGTCTGAAAGTTTTCAGAAGCCTTTCCCACAACAGAAAGGAACAGCATAACTTTACCCCTAGGTAATTACAGAGTATCGGTGGAAAGCAGATGCTTCACCATCACTCCTACCAAGGAACACAGCAGACCAGCGTTATCAAAAAACCACAGCATTATCAAAAAAACACTGCACTGCTAAGGACTGGAAGTGCAACCACAAAAGCCCATGAGCTGCTGATGTTGGAGTAGACAGAGTTGAAATAAGTCAGAGATGGAAAAATAAGCCCCAGGACCCAAACGTTACTAAAGTCAAAGTGAAAGCAGAAAAAATGAGATTGCAAACTGAGACAGATAAAGCCTAGAAGAGAGGATGAGGAAGAAAATCCCAAACACAGAGCTTTTAAAAGGCCTCAGAAGACATGTCACAACAACCAATTTGGTAAAGAGCACCTGGAAGAGCATGGGAGAGGGTCACAGATCCTTTTTCA
This sequence comes from Elanus axillaris, assembly GCA_026212715.1. NCBI lineage: Eukaryota > Metazoa > Chordata > Aves > Accipitriformes > Accipitridae > Elanus > Elanus axillaris. The sequence goes on along the minus strand of JANZLQ010000013.1, from coordinate 12,133,721 downwards.
CTCACAAATTCTTTTTTAAAGGTTTATTAAACTACCTTTTTCTCTATTCATAGCTCTCCTGGGTTCAAAGTGCTGACTCAGCACTAATTAACCACTGTCGGGAGCACAACTAGCAAAACAACAGGAGATTTGTAAGGGATGAGGAACAGATCAAAGAATGATGATTCCCAGATCAAGGATGCGAGAGTATGTCTGGGACAAAGAGGGGAGAAGATAAAGGTGAGAACAATACAGAGAAGCTTTTGGAAGTGGCACAAGATCAAGAGAAATTTTGCATGGGAAAATGAAATGGAGAAAAGGTTGAAGATATCTTCATTACCTTAAAACCACAAGAGTGGCCTAATATGGCCATAATAAGAAGTCATAAATAAATAAATAAATAAATAATAAAACATGTTGGCATTTCAGTGCAGACAAGATCAAACTTCAGTCGTGAACTATGCCGATTCATTGCTGGACTTGCGGCTACTGCAATATGATTAAGTAAGAATTACACCACAGTTTTGCTCTGTCGGTACTACAGGACTGAATCATACCTTATCACAGGAGCTGCGCTGCCACACAACCATTGGCTCTCAATAGTGTATAAAACAGAGAGAGAAAACTACGGAAGAGGAGGAGGACTTACTCCACTGTTGTTTTCTTGCAGCTAGCCTTCCCACTTATTTTTGGCTCACTACAGGGAGGGAGAAACGAGAGGAAGAAAGAGAAGGCAAGCATATTATATATTTGTATTCTTGTTTTCCAGTCCTTCCAGAAAGGCCAGTTTTGTAAACAGAAAGAAAGCTGAGATTTTCTTTATCTTGTTAACTACTCCCATGATTGTAACATACCATGCAGAGTTGACATGTATCTCTCTGCTGAATGTTCTCTATTGAAAATGCACTGCAACTTCTTTCGCAACACACGTTATTTTAGTCAGCCTATCTGCACCTTAAAACACTCAGCCTATTGTTTCAACAGCACAGACCTGCATGCTGAATTATAAAAATTGTCCAATATCCTATCATCTTGGCTACAGATTTAATTTCATGGAATATGAAACTTCACTGAAAATTATTATACGAGACTAGGAAACACAAACATTGGTTTCCTTTTTTTGTTTGTTTGTTTGGGTTTGTTTATATTAAGTGTAAGCCCACTACAGCTCCCTCTGGGAGGATGTTTTTCATACAAAGCCACATTCTTTGAGTCTTATTCACATAAACAGTCATTGAATTAAATGAGAACAGTCACACAAGCAAGGAAATCAGGTTTTGACCCAGCATTACTGTTACAAAATGCAGCATAAAAATTAATTTTAAAAAAGACCAGGATAATAGGCATCCCTCTTTAAAACATCTAATAATGCAAAGACTAGTTGAAGGTTTTGTTTTTCAGGTCTACCTTTCTCAGATTTAATACAGTAAACTAATTATAATTTTACTACACACAAGTTGTTGATAATTACCTCTCAATGGGCAATACTGTTATTAAAGTATAACCAAGAGAATTTTTTTAAGAGTAATTATTTTAGTATCATTTTATTCTTGATCTTCAATTAAGCAAGGCCTGAAAATCCCATTGACAGAGCATATTAGAAGTGATTTTTTAATGGTACTTGGTAAAATCTGCTAACTTTTGCATTACAGACACTTTTGTACTATCCTGTTTTTCTCAAAAGACCATGTATATTTGGAGAACTAGTAAGTTCAAGATACACAAACCACGAGAAACTTCTCTGTTAGCAGGAGTGAATATTCATACTCAAAAGCTGAAGCATGAGAACTAATCAAGTAAGGTTCTGTTTGGTTTTTACAAGTAAAAAGCACAGCGGTGCAACAGATGCTTGCCTGCTATATTAAAATTTAAAATGTGAATTTATCAGTAACAATCAGACTGAGACACTGCCTATATGGTTAATGCATTTCAAAATCTTAGTATTCTGGGAAGGATGACAGTATACAGCTCCCTAGAATGATAGGAAAATCAATCATCTTAATGTGAAACACTGTAGCACACATTTAATAGTGTGCTGAGAAACTCCATCGCAGTTTCACTCTACTCTGCTAACCCTGCCTGGCTTAGCTTACTTGAAAAGTGCATTTAGTGTTTTTTCCACCAAGGCAGCGTAACTGTGTGTTTCATGAGAGCTATACAGAGGACTGAAAGACAGAGCAAGATTTCCATTTCACTGACGCTCTTTGTTCCATCTCTGGGAAACACCAAGACAAGGTCCCAGGTAAAACTGGCTTTACACCACAGCTTAATGAGTTGCTCAACATTTACTTCATCTTAGTCAAGGAGAGATTCTTAATTTCAAATTATGAGAAGGAGAACAAATAAACCTTTAATTTATTTTTTAAAGTGCTGTGTTCAGATCTACTGAATGCATGACTACCTGTTTTCTTGGTTTGCCTGTGTGTTACCAAAACCAGTTCATCCCATGTAATTATATTCAGATACTTGCTGCATATACAAAACCACATATGATACATAAGCAAATTAATATTAAGACAATATTTCAAAAATAATTATTCTTAAAAGCTAGAAATATGTACATCCAAATTCTGGATTATAGATTTTGAATAAAACATGCTTCTAGCTTCCGTGCCAAGTGTTCCACTTTGAGGATTAAAAACAAAAAGAAGAAGAAAAACCTGACGTGATTCTAATAACTGCAGCAACAACATCCTCATTTGTATGTCTGCACAGTTATAGACATGAAAGGCTAGGTTCTCTGAAAGCGTAATGGGAGTGTGAAAACTAGTTTTGATTTTAAACTTCTCAAGCACATGTGTTGGCGGGCAGGGATAAGGGGGAACCGAGAGGAAGCGGAAAAAAAGTTGGGGTTTGTTTTTTTTCTACTTAAGTTACTCCTGAAGGCACACAATGAATCTGGGAATAATTTTTAAAAATAGTTTCTTTCAGTTAAGAAACTCTGCCAAGGACCAGAGCTTATACCTACGAATTTGGCTTCAACTTACTGGTGTGGCATGCTACTTGGTGCAAATATTCATATCACTCTTTTAATTCTGCCATTCACTTTTCACGTTGGGTCCCATCTTGCTTCCAGATAAACAAAGTCTAAAATTCTTATTGAGAAAGGACTAGATACTTTCTGAGTAAGCATGGGAGGCCTAAACATAGAAACAGTCAACCTGGTCTGACAAGTAGGAAGAACATGAAGCAAAAGTGAGTTACTCTAAATAGTTTTTATTTGAGATCTGTCAAACAAATTCACCCAGGGCACTCTTTGGCCAAAACTGAATCCAAAACAGAATACCGAAACTTAAAATTTTATGAAGCAAGCTGAGATGTGATTGTAATGTAGACTAGTTGGAGCTGAATGCTGATTGTTTGGACACAAGAAACATGTTTAAATTAAGCTACTTCACATTTGTGGTGAGTTTGCACATAGCCTGTTGTTGTGGTTTCAGCCCAGCCAGTAAGTTAACACAGCTTTGCTGATGTAAAGTTATTCCTCAAGCCATGCTAACTCAAAGGAAGGAAGGTTGCTTAAAAAAAAATAATTTTAAAAATCAATATTATAAAACCTAGGCAGCTATGGGGTAACAGCCAACATCCTCATCTGTATAGAAAACCAGCTTGTACCATTTATTTAATGGTACAAGGAAAAAGCAGTCAGTCTTCATAGAGGAGGGACGCTAACACTGCAACCCCACAGCCATCTGCATTAAGAATATATTGTGTTCAACATACCCACTAACAAATCACAGGGGAGGCAGGGAAAGATTACAACAGTTAAATGACAGATCTCACTTATAATCCTAAATTATTCAGGATAAAGGCAAGTGCTAACTGCAAAGAGATACAGGAGGACTTAATAACACCAAATAACCAGCCAGTAAAATGGCTGGCAGAATTCAATACCATTTCAACACAGGCTGGTATTCATGGCGGGAAAAACCAGCTCAGCTTCATATGCATAATGACGGGGTCTGGATGATTTAGGAACGAGATCTTGGATTTATAGTGGATTGTTCTTATGAAAGCATTAGCACAGTTAAAAAGCAAGGAGAGTGCTAAAAATTATTACTGCAGAGAACACAACTAAAAGGACCTTTATTCAACTGCCTAAAAAGTTCAACTGCATCCTGGAAGTTGTAACTCTGGCCCTCTCTTCTCAGAAAAGACTTAGCAAAACTAGAACAGTTTCAAGGAAGGATAAGATAAGCCAAAGGCAGGACATAATTAGGTAGAGGAAAACCAGGTTGGAGAAATACTAGAAGGCATCAGATTAAAGCAGCAGATCTCAGGCTCAAAACAAGTGAGAAGAAATGGCTCTTCTTCTCATAAAGAAATTTTCAAGCTGTGGTTTTCCTAGCCTTTCTCCTCTGGTTTTCTCTGCCTGTTTCCCATTCACTCACGTTCCTTCCTCCTCTTGAGAGAGTCACTGACACGGATACCTTAGAAGAGTAAAAGGCATTAAGGACAATATATGCCATCTTTCCCTGCAAATGAAATGCAGCCTACGTAACAGAGGTGAGAATTAGCCAGACTGACCATGAAAAGTGTTCACCCACGCTTTCAAACCAGGCTCACCATACCTGCAGGCAGGTGACTTGCTCAGCCCACTGGCCACCATGCAGAAAGAACTGAAAGATATCTCCCTGGATGGACAGTCCTGTCTTAGTCAGCGAGCGTTGTCCACCTCTCCCTGCCTTCAAGTGGACTGAAATAATGTGATTCATGAAGATGGCCAAACAGAGAAGCAGCTAACATTAGGCACTCTGTTTCTCCAGGCTATGTCAAAAGCATCTATATCACTTGGTAAGTTTTTGAAAACTCTTTATGTTATTAGATTTAAATAAATTAGATTTGCTTTTGCTTACTTTGAGGCTAGTAGCAACTAAGGCAGCCAACATCAATGCCCTCTCTTGACCGACCTGTCCTCACTCGCACCAAATCCAGTTCTGCTTTATCAGGCATACTGGTAACTAAGCTATCCATCTGCAGAGGCATCTCCACTTGCCCATCAAGACATCAGAGAAAATGAAATGGATATTGGCCTCCTACAGTGCATGCCAGGTCAGACTTTCTTAAACCTGGGCTTCTCCAAACTGATTAAGTGTAATCTTACGGTGAAACAAAAGAATCCAACTTGGTAGCTGATTCTTCATTAATAATGAAATACTGTACTTTAAATTCATGCTTCAGCTTACTGCGTACTAGAGTCTCCAATCCATATTGATAGACTTAAATCATAGCTGCACTAATGCAGGGCAGTCAACACTATTGAAGCTGTTCCTGGAGGAACCTAGCACACCTCTGGAAGAAATTGTCACACATTAGAAATGGAGTACCATCTCCTGTGGGGAAGCAAATTTATGTCTGTTCAAGGGCTGGAACATGTAATCCTCCACAATCTCTTTTCTGGGAGGGCATCTGACATAATCCTGACAAGTCCAGAGACTGGATTTCAGCACGTCCAAGAGAACCTAAAACTGTGAAAGTTGAAGGCAGCGAACACAGGGGCAGGAGGAAAAACAATTTCCAACTACATCTTGCCTCTGAGCTTTTTCCATGCTACCGAGTTTTTTGGGCAGAGACTCACACTTACCTGTAGGGCATCATATGACAGCACACAAAAATGGTAACATGAAACAAGTTAAAGCATAATATTTATATCTTATTCTAACTACCTTCAGACCCTGAAAAGAAAAAACAAGCTGGTCAACATCTGCTGTGACATCTGTCTGCAACTCCATCATCCAGCACTCTTCAATGAAAAAACGTACCACTGAAGACAGATACTTCAGCAGTTTTGTTGCCAACAGAAATCTATCCAAAATTCTTGTGCTTCCATACATGAAAATTTTAGATCTTGGGGGCTAGTCAAAGGCTGAACTTACACCACATTATAACAAAAGGGGAAGAATGTAAAGATTTAAGACCAATACCACTTCTATTTAGAGAAAAAAAAGAGCACATGGAAAGAGCATGGCCTAATTTTACACAGAAGCTGCAAAAAAAGCTATAAAAAAACTATACTTGCAAGAATTCAGAAGCTGCTGTAAGTCTGGAAAAAAACAAAATGATAAGAAAGTGCTGTACTTTCAAAATCTGGATTTAAACCAGAACAATAACACCAATGAAAGACTGCAGATGGCAGGCAGATAATTCCACAGCCAGAAGAAACACAACCCCCATCCTTGCATCCCTAAATCCTCTCAAAAGACTTCAACCAGACATAGTCTAATCACAAAAGTGGTCAGAAACAAAATGAAGGAAAATTACTCATATGTAAGCTTTACAATGTACTAATGAACTGACTTAAGCAATGGGTATGTCTTGCAGGTATTAGTGCAATTATCTGACACAGTAGTGATATGGTGGAAAGATCACGTCCTGCTCAAGACTCTGAACCAGCTGCAATTTCTGCAATGGTAGTGCATGTATCGACATCAAACTCTCCATAAAACACAGCTAAAAGGATTCACTGCGATCACTATTAAAAAGTTACACAAATACTGAACTGATATAAGATTACCACACATTCATGGTGCTTTTTTATTTTATAAAGCTGGCACTTTCCTCAGTGACTGACCCATCTGAGACAACTTAGGGAATTTTGACTTAGAAGTGTATCAGCACAATATAAATAGACTAGCAACAGGTCTGGCCAAGATGTCACATTGCAGATGCTGTTAAAAACAACAGAAGATATTCCTGACTGGCTTAAAGCAATTGGCATCTCAAACTGTAAAAGAAAATGATCCCGCTGCAATGAGGACACAATGAAGATACACATCCTCGTGGAATTCATTTCCATCAAATCCAAATGCATTTTCCCTAATGCAAACAAAAATGCTTTCATCCAACACCATGCCAGGTCATGCACCCAAAAATTTTATCTTCCATGGCTCACTTGACGAAAACGGATGGTGTTTAGGTGGAGAAGAAGGCAAGTCATGAGAGAGAAAGGGAAAGTAAGGGATAGACTATTAGAAGAAGCTTGTTTTAAACAAGGATTTGAAGGAGGTATGATTTCATTATTTGAAGAGTACTCCAAAGATGCATTTTTAAAACATAAGATAAAAAGCTTACGCTTCCAGCATAGGGCCAAATAAATTTTTCTTCAGGATTAAGGCAAACCTGCTAGGCTGCCCACACTCAGCACACCGTACCCCAGTTACCCCATAACCCCAGTACCCTCCACCTGGTATCCACACCAGATACCTCCAACCACTACTTCCCACAGATGTGCCCAAATCCCACCCCTAATCACAGCAGCTTCCCCACAGCTGTGGCTTGGCTGAGATGCACCTGGGGTTTGGAGGACCTGCAGAGGGTCTGGGGAGTGGGAAAGAGAGAGCCACAGAGGAGCAGGCAGAACACACGAGCGCTGGCAGTAAGACCGAGTCTTCCTGTTGATTGCAAAGACCTTGAATTTCATGCCACACACAGCAGGATCACTGACAAAGGATCAGAAGTAAAATGGTGCAAGAACAAGTCAGCACAGTATCGTGAGCTATCTATGCACCCAATATTGCACCAGAACTACATCGCTGGAGCTACCAAGACAACCCCTCCACAACCGGGTAACACAAGAATTCAAGTTGTTGTACTGCGTTGGTTAGGCCACCCAACATAGATTCATTTATCACAACAGGACTGTTGCCACAGGACATCCTCATCTTTCAATACACCAGATTAACTATTAATAGTAAGGTGCTATATTTCTTTTAACCTCAAAGTTCTGTGCAGCTAATGCTTCATTTATCACACACTTCTCAAAAACATATCCTAAACTGACACTTATTCATGTCATCACTGGTTTTTGACAGCATTCTTCACCCTGGTATCAAACTACTGGACAGCAACAGTATCCTTCCCTGCTTCACTGCCAAGACCTGCACGTCTGCCATTGGACCTCAAGGGTTTTCCAGAAAACAAGAAAAATACTTGTACGGCCAAACTAGCACCACCTTGGATAGACAGCATCACTGTGTCATGTAAAATCATGTCCTCCAGGGAAGCAATACAGGGAGAACATCCCAGCATGGATGCATTTGAAAGCTACACAGCAAATAAGCCAAGAAGTCACACATGTTTATTCCAGCTCTTCCTAACTTTTGAACACGTGCCTTCACAAGCCCAACAGTCTTTTGAATGGCAGCATGAGATAAACCAAATACAGACAAAAGGAGAAGAAAAAGTTTAGAAAGAAGCAATTACACATAATTCAGTGAAAGGTCACAGCAAAACACAGGGGATTTCAGGATTCCACTTTTCCCTCTCACAACTGTTATCAATATAGCATAACAAACTCTTCTTCAGCAGCACCTGCTAACAAGGAGTGGAATAATCAAGACAGAAGTAACTAAGCTCTTCCTAGAGCAAGAATATTTGCTATTACTGTATTCAGAAATTATTCTGGAGAGTTCTGGGGTCAAAATAGCTGGACAGGAGGCGGGGAAGAAAATTAGCCCCTTGCTATTCTGTTACAGACTGAGGTGCAAAGTGTAGCTCTACACCTCCTATTTTTGGTTGGATGATTTTTGAGGAAGTCACATATTTCATTCCTTAATAAACAAAAGGAGCTAAAGTGACTTTGTTCAATTTTTTATTTGCCCAAAGCAATTACAATTCATTTGTGTCTTTGACAAATATCTCCCTAGACCAATCTTGCCAGTGAAATATGGTACATCATTTGTGGTTTTAAATAAAATACTTGCACTAGTGACATGTTGCACTGATGTATCTCTACGAAAAGATATGACTATGAGTTCTGTGGAAGTTCATCCAAAGTCCTAACTGTGGAGGGAAGAAGAGGAATTACAAATCTGAAACTAAAGAGAATAAATGAATAAAACATAGTTGTCAGATGGTATAATTAATTTAAGAACCTAAAAGTGCTTTACAAACATTCATCGTCACACCACCCATCCAAATAGAAAGTATTTTTAGTTCTATTATACAGATTTAGAGAGTAAGGGGCAGCAGGGTTCTTTTCTTACATCACAAAATGACTCACTGGGAAAGTCAAGCAGATGTGAAGCTTAAGATAGATGGAGAAATGCAGCTCAAGGCTCAATCGCTCATTACCATACCCTACAAGCACCTGATTTATTAAGATATTGTTGATCTCATCAAGTCCAAGAACATCGTAAATTTGACAATCCGAATTCCAGACCATGCTACCTGTGACAGAGCAGGATGCTAAGCCTGGTGCTGCAACTACATTATATCAGCAAACATTGGAGCCCTATTTGTGGAACCAGCTTCCCACAGTTTCTGTTCCCAAAAAAAGAAAAGAGCTCTGCAGAAACCTTCAAGAAAAGCACCTGGATGATCAGGAGGTTGATCACTTCATTTTTACCAATCATTTACTGATCCCTTCATTTCTAGTGTTCAAAGCCAATCTCCTACCCAAGGTTGATAGCACTGTCTGGGTAAACATCTAGAAGTAGGGGAAAGCAACTGAGTACTATCACAAAGCCACTTTTGAATTTTATTACAGTTTCTTTTCAAACAAACAACGGGGAGAGAAGCAATGAGATTACTACTGTTCCAGAATCCCCATCCACTCTCGCAGACTAATAGCTCCTCACTGACACAAACAGGAATACATCATCTACCTACCAGGCATCTAAACAAGGATTTGTATCGACCTTAACCTCTCACTGAAATCTACAGGCAGATGCCTAATACTTTTTGTAGCAAGCCAACTGTAGTTTTGGTACATGCAGTGGATGTAACTGTATTTTTCTGCTCAGAAATTATTATGAAGTTCTGAATTGGTGTCATTACACTACGTCTTGCGGTCTGCAATGCAACTGCAAATCTTACATGTAATCCTCTACATGTCCAGAAACACTTTGTTTTCCAAGTATCTAGAGAATGAAGATTACACAATACTTGGAACTTGAGCCTGCCAAAATAAGTTGTTATAAAACTAGCTGCGTACCCAGACCCATCATGTTGAAAGCAAGCAAGTTAAGGAAATAACATTCTCCTCAGAATAAGCCATACGCTCAAACAGTCCTACTAGAGGATTTGGACCATGCCTAACTAATGCTGCATAAAAAAATTAGTCTTTGCTACCTTTTTCCATCTTTGAACAGAGACAGATTTACTGATCTTCCCAACAGATTGCTCCTTTAACATTGGTAGGCCATTCTAAGTTCATTGAAACAACTCATGGGGGGAAGAGTCACTGACCCACCTGCCAATAAGATGCTTTCTACCCCCCTTAGCGTTTTCCCTGTGAATGAAAGGTATTCGATAGCAGGTCATGCGTATTGCAGAAATACCAAACGGAAACCCAAATAATCACTTCACGCATAATTATAAAAATATGAAGATATTGGTTATGCCTTTTGAAAACACCAGAGCCCTGTCTGCAGTCTATGCTGTAGCACACACAACACCCCAGGGCGTGATAAGCCCTTTATTAATGCTTGCAATAAAGTGAACACTGCAGAACAATTACACACCGTAGCCGCAGATTTCTAAAACCAGAGAGCTCTACCAGCAGCCAGTGTATACTCACAAGGTGTTGAGACCTCAGGGGACGCTGCTGTTTGCAGTAAACTAGTGGAAATGTTTTCAGTGGAGTTTTCAGGTGATGTCAACAACAGGAAGGATGACTTCGAGCCAGATTTCCATTTCTCATCAGGCACGGCCTTAAAAGTTGGAACATGAGCGTTAAGGCTCCTCGTGGATACCCCCCAAACCCCGCAATTAAGCCCCTGAGTAGATACAGGCTCCCGTACCTGTGCGGCAGCCCGGAGAGTTCGCGTGTGCACGAAAGGGGGGTTCCCTCCCCGGACCCTACGCCGCGGCCGTAATAAGGAAACACTTTAATTACTGGGGCACTGAGCGCTGATTTTACGGGGCCCGTACCCAGCTGCAGCCCCGCCACCGGCTGTCCGCCCCCCCC
>JANZLQ010000013.1:12094010-12117839 GCA_026212715.1 Elanus axillaris | reverse complement strand
GGAGGGGGACCGGGACAGGGCGTTCGCTGGGCGCTGCCGGGGGGTCGGGGGAGTGGGGAGCTCTGAGGAGGGAGCCGGGCAAGGGCTGACAGGTAGCAGGAGGGGTTGGGAAGGAGGGAGGAGGCAGAAGGCGTGCAGACAAAAGTGGTGGTGGGGGGTAATCGCCTTTCAGTGTTCTCCACTGGGGTAAGAGTTATTAGTGGCCACAGCCCGGCGATGCGCCTCGAGTGTGCCAGGGAGGCGGGGGGCTGGGTGTCAGGCTATAAAAGGCAGCGGCAGCGCGCAGCTCTGTGCCCAGGGCTGCTCCGCAGCTGCGAGTGTCAGTCCCCGCAGCGGCAGGCGCTGCTGAGTGCCTGCTGCCCGTGTGGCTGTGCGTGCGCGGACCCGCGCTACTCGCTGCGTATCCCTGTCGGTATGGATGATGATGCAAGGAAGGACAGGCTTACCAGGAAAAGCAGCCTCATTCAGTAAAAAGAGGCAATGCCGGCTCAGAGCCTGTTGCTTTCATTCAGAGCCTGAATTCATTCTTCGGAGACGTATTTCACAAAGGAGCTTGGAAAACTCTCAGTATCTCAGGGTGAAGAAAGAATTGCGTTTCTATAAGAGCATAATAAAAGGCCACATGTTTCAAGGCTACTTTTATTATTAGCATGCAGAGCGCTTCTACTGAAAGGCCGAGTCCTACAGCCTGCCATGGGAGGTATTGCATTGACTAATGCAATTTTGGGGAGGAGGGAAGGTCAGGGCTTTGAGTGCAAGTCTTCACGGTGAAAGGCTGTGGGAATGCTAGGATGTAAGAGATGTAGCTGAGACTAATTAAAGTCTTATTTGAAACTGCTTAAAAATTGCCTTTATTTCAAGGCAAAGAGAATATATTTAGTGTGTTTCTTTAGTGCTAAACTAACTTAGCATTTTCTGTTGAGAAGTAATCCGTATTCTGTCCTCAGAGGAATTTATTTGGATATTTTTCAATAGGAACTTCGCTAGACTGATAAAAATTTCAATTGCTTCTTCATAGTAACATCAGAATGTTGTACTTAACAGAAACAATCCTTTACATCCTGAATAGCAGGAGAAGACAGTCCATGAAGGGACTTTTTTTATGCAGAATTAAACCAAAGGGCCATTTTAACAATCCAGATCCCCTGTCTTTCTGTTACATTCTGAATTAGCTGTAGAAAGAGGGATAGAGGATCTGTAATGGAGGGGGGGTTGGGTGTGTGTTTTGTGTATTTAACACGGGCCTCCAGGGCAAGGGGCTTTCCTTTTCCCAGTTTTTCTCCTCTCTCTTCCTGGATCTGTACAGTAAGCAGTCCAAAATTCAGTGTCACAGCCTCTACTTTTCCACAAAGAAAGAATAGAAAGGGTGATACAAGGAGAACAGCTTCAATGCGTGGCTGTTGAAAGTGAAGGGAGAAGCCAGGCTTAAGAGTGAAAACAGAATTTGTCCTTGTTGGCATACGGGAGATTTCAAAACTTCGTATTGGTCATCTCTCACCCCATACTGATTTCTTGTCTCCAGCCTGAATGCTGAAACCATGTCTCTTGTCCTCTTAATCTTTTTACTTTACACATGGGGTCATATTCAGTAAAGTACTTTAGTTTACATAAAGCCTAGTCATACTTTTGGTATATACAATTAAAAAGTATTTAGAAGCTAGGAAGCCCTCTGCAGAGTGTCCAAGGAAGTAGCTTTAAGACATACCATTGTACAGTGCCACACTTGTGGCAGGGTGGAACCAGGTCTTCTGGTTCTGAGTCTTTTCTTTAGCGGCAAGAATTTCCTTCCACCGGGCATTTCTGCGATGTTTATGAACCCACAGTAGCTGAACAGCTTTCTTGATGGCATATAAGCTTTTTGTGTTAACTCTTTAGGCTCAGGCAATCTGTTAGCATTAGAGATGTTCATTGTGTGTGTTTTGTAAGGCTGTTGTCTCGACAGCACTCCAAAGTGCTGCAGATATCACAGTCACAGTAGCATTGGAAATACTACGAGATCAGCGGGCTTGAAGGTACATGACTGGGAAGTTTGAGACTGCTAATTCTCCTTTACACAAAAAAGGTTGCAAGTTAAAATTAATGTCATTGAACTAGTGGGCAAAAAAAAATCATTATTAGCTGTATTAGTTTAAAACTAGACTCAGAAGCTTGTTACTTTATGGATGGTGACATGAGCAAAATAATTCCTTTTGGCTTGACATCACTTGAGCAGATGAACAGCCATGCTTTATTTGGGTGTTTGAAAACTGGTGAGATCTACAAATACACCTTCCAAGGTGGCATCTCCATCATAGATGTCTGTGAAGCACTGACGGTCACCTGCTTTGACAACTAATTGCAATCGATGTGGAATTCAGGATGGGCTTCGCAAAGTATTTTAGTTATCAATTAATATTTCTAATAGCTTGAAGTAGATAGTAAAGTATTCATTGTGTCCTGTGCATGCTGGTGAGACAGGACTACTACGTGCAGTTCTCAATTAACTCCTCGGATTTGGGCTCTTCTGCATGTTGCAACACACACAAATTGTACTCCATAAGCAAGGACACAGTTGCAATTACAGAAATTTTGTAAGGAATTGAGTGCTTCTCTGTGGGGTTTTGCTCTGTGGGTATTCTGCTTTTGGGTTTAAGTTTAGTTTGTGAATACTTCAAAGGATATGGTGTCTAACTAGCATGACTTCTGTTCTTTATGGCTGCTTAGAAAAGCTGAAATATGAAGGACTGTCGATATGCATTAGAAACTGGCATTTTATAGCATTTACTCTTTGCAAAAGTGAATGAAGCAGGAAATGCGTTGCATCTCACAATAGGGAAAATTATCTTTCCCGTTACAGAATAGAGAAGAGTTCAGTGTTTCTCTTGGGCATATTATGATCTCACTCAGTAACCTAGTCTGGGAAGTTGCAGTGATACATCTGCTGGCATTTCTGTGGCAAATTAAAGAAGGAGTTGTCATGTACTCTGCAAAGGAATGTGGGCAGGCAGTGCATCGTCCAATTCCTTTACATATAAGGTAATCTCTTAACTCTCTCTCAAGAGGAAAGTGCTATAGCAGCCTTCCTATCTAGTCAGGTTTGGATGATACTCATTTACATTTCCCTGTCTTTGAACTGGCAGGATTTCAAAAGCTAAGTAAGTCTTACTAGCAGAAGAGCTGGTGTTCATTCTCCTCATTGGTAACTCTGTTTGCATTTGACACTGTATTTTTTTTTTTAATAGGCTTTAATATAAAGCAATTTCTTTCTAGTAAGTATTACAGTCCATAACAATCTAACAGCCTGGAATAATTTAATATAACAACAAAGTAAAACCCCAAGTTATTAAAAATATTTTTTTAGATACATATGAGTTTTTTAGCCTATTTCTTAAAGAAAAGGGAGTTATGTAGTTAGCCTGTCTTCTGGTTGCCTCATCACTGGTCAGAACTTTGGAAACTGCTGTCCACCTTCAGCCACATTTGAACGAAAGACTTCTCAAAGATGATTAAGTTCCCACAAGTTTGCTGAAAACTGGCATTCAGAAGAGAGAAGAGACCCAAATGAAAGTGTCCTCAGAGGCACAGGCGAGCAGATGTGTGCGTTCTCTGTGGCTGCAGCTGGCAAACCAGTGTGTACACGTGTACTGTATGGTCTGGCCAACCAGCATGTGTTGAGCTCCAGATCAGCCACAACATGTCGTATCTGTTATTTGGAGGATATGTCATAAGACATACAGGGGGAAGTTGGTGTTACTGTGGCGGGTAGAGGAAGGGGACACAAAGTACAAATGTAGCAAATTAGACTTCATAAGTTCTGTTGTGTACAGAGTAAATGGGAGGTTTTTTAATTTTCTGAAACACACAATAAAGCCTCAGCTGGAAGACTGTTCTTTATATGCCTTTATAAAGCATTTTATTCAAACTAGTTCTTGTAAAGCTTTGAATAAATTATTTTTCATTCTGATGGCCAAAATGCAAACTGCATGATGTATGGGTATATGCATATTAATGAAACTGGGACTATATGTTTGGCAACTGTGTAAAATTTGTATGTTGGAGAAGAGAGTGGAGTGGGGGAAACACCATTAAGTCCTGAACCTTTGGTTTGCTTTATTGACAAGACCGTACCCCCCAAAACATAAAATATCATTACATCGTCCTAGGGCAGAGGTTTATTATCCTTTATAGGTGTGAAGTATTGTAGGCACGTGTTTCTTGCAGCCACAGGAGGATCCTATCACTGTTCAGGTTGACAGAAAGAGTAGAGCAGCGTGTTGACTGCAGTTTATTACTTCCTAAATTTGTTTGTGGATCAGCAGAAGTTGGCCGTTGCTGCGCTAGGAGAACGAGATTCTTGCGGAGTTACTTGTCGCTCTTCTGCTCGAAGGAGTTTCATCTGCTCACTGCTCCAGCCTGGCAGAGTTTCATGTGTGATAATTGACAAGAGTACTGTAAGTGGTAATACCTGTCAAGGCCTTTCAAAGGTATTTAAAATGGATAGGATGCCACCGATAATGAGTTTTAAACTCCTGTCAGTCACCGTGGTGACACGGGCCCACACTGAGTGGCATAACCACGCACTAGCCAGTAGATGGTGCCAAGGGGATGTTTTATGCTAACACCGCAAGGCCTTCCCTTGGGAAGCCCCAAATTGGCCATAACTGAAGCTCAGGAGGCACAAACGGAGGTGAACAAGGTTCTGTGCCCTCCTGGCAGGCACGTCCTGCTCTTGTGTTTCTGAAAGTTGTGAGTGAGGCTTGAGGACCATAAGAGGACAGATGTGATCACCACCCCTGGGTGCAAAACATCCTCCTAAGCAAAGGGTTCCTTCAAGCTTTTCATGGTTTTTAGCCTGTAAGGCTATGTAATAAATTGACAGGTTCAAATTGTTGTGGCTGAGGTTTCTTGTTCTGGATTTTCATACCTTTGGAGTAAAGTTGATCACTTAAAGTATGCAGGGCATATGCAGGAAGGATGCGTATGAGCAAATGTGTGTCAGTTTTCTGCAATTCAAAATTTATCCCAGCAGAAAAAGAGAAAGAAATGCAATTATGTTGTACTCTGAATTATGTTGAATAGTCTGTACTTCAGTGGGTGGCAGAAAGTCTGCCTGACAGCTACTGTGTTTAGCTTGTTGTCTGATCAGTATTTTAAATCCGACCGCTGTGTTCTGTGAGCCTTACTCTGCAGATTTAGGATCGACAACTCCATTTTTTTGCATTGCTTGTGTTTGACACTGCAGACAGGGTGTCACAGAGTTGTTCGAAAGCTCACTATATCTGCATGCAGTGCCATCTTCAGCTCAGCACCGAAGGACATTTCAAAGTTGTAGGCCAACTAAATGCCACAATATAGACTGTTGTTACTTTTGGTTAGAGATACTTGAAACTGAAGTTCGTGTGCTTACAGGTGTGGAGAGCTATACATTCATGTCCTTACAAATATAACAGTATAGTTTATTCCTGTAACTATCTTTATGCTAATATAACTGCATCAGCACTAGAAAATGTTCTGGTTTAGTGGTACCGGTTTCAGACTGGGGTAGGTAGCACAATGAAATCACTGCATTCCCCAGCCTTTGTTTTGCAAATAGACAGGGGATATGCTGTAATCTTACTTACTGGATAACAAACTTTTACAGATAGTAACACAATTTACTCAACAGCAGGTGAAAACCTAACCACCTTAGAAAAGGACTCCTCATGAGCTCAGTACTGTTTTAAGTCCCAACAGAGAGGAATTGCGTGCCTTCTGAGTTGTCCTCTTCCTAGAGCTCCTGGGGATGTGTGACTTCATTTAGTTATTTACTTACTTACTTGAGAGGAAGGAAGCCCTCATGTAGCCTTAGGAAGATCACAGAGATGTAACTAACACAAACTTACGCCTTTCTTCCAGCAGTGTGATGGAAGCTATCAGTTGTCAAGAGTATTTGTTACTGGATGATACTCTTTTAAAGTTGGGTTAGAATGTATGTGGGATAGCGTTAATTATAGTAAAATTAGGTATTTTAGGATATCTCTGTGTGATAATGTTTCTCACATACAAACTGAGCAATCAAGCCTTCTGCAGTCTTTGTCTTAGAGGTGAGAAGCAGATTTCCTGATAGTATAGCCTAAGGGGCAAATAATTCAAATTAAAATGTCTGTAGCACCACTCCCTAAGCTTAAAAATTGTTAATATTTGCATAAATCCAAGTAAAAATGTCATAAAAATAAATATAAAATGCATGTTACCTGGCAGTTACTAATTATATTGCCATAGTGTATTACTTTTCTTCTTGTGTGATTTTATTCAGTTTTGGATTTCAATGATCCATTCAGTACTGAAGTTAAGCCAAGAATCCTGCTCATGGGATTGAGAAGAAGTGGAAAGTCTTCCATTCAGAAAGTTGTCTTTCACAAAATGTCGCCGAATGAGACTCTCTTCTTGGAGAGCACAAACAAGATCTGCAGAGAGGATGTTTCCAACAGCTCCTTTGTCAACTTTCAGATATGGGATTTTCCTGGGCAAATTGACTTCTTTGACCCTACATTTGACTATGAGATGATTTTCAGAGGCACTGGAGCACTGATATTTGTTATTGATTCTCAGGTAAAAAGGGTACTTTAAGATACCTTCTTCTTTTCTTCCTTCAGCAATAGACAAATGGGTTGGAAAGCATAGATTTTTTTTTTTTCTGAAGCAAATAAATGACTTAACTTACATCACACATTAAAAGAAAGTCACTAAACCTTGAAGAGCTGCTTGATTATTTTCAATCTCTCTTTGCAGTACATTCAAAAGTTAGCTAATTTGCTTTAACATCTCAAGGTTCTTGTTCAGATTCCTAAGTGCTGACAGCATGAGATTGGTGCACATGCTGAATGTAAGCTCAGGCTTCCACTTATAAGAAATAAAAAAAAATAACCTGTTGTTGAACTGTAGCATTATCTAAAAGTAAATATCATAAAATTTTATGTGTATTTTTAAGAACTTTCCTACAGTTGTAGCTTTTCTTTTTCCTTCATTAGGATGATTATATGGAAGCATTAGCTCGGCTGCATCTTACTGTGACCAGAGCCTATAAAGTGAATCCAGATATCAACTTTGAAATCTTTATCCATAAAGTGGATGGTTTATCTGATGATCACAAGATTGAGACGCAAAGAGATATTCACCAGAGGGCAAATGATGACCTTGCAGATGCTGGATTGGAGAAAATTCACCTCAGGTGAGAAAAGCTGCTGTGCAGAGAATCCTAAAGAGGAGAGCAGCTTATTTGACAAGTTACCATCTTCTGTTCTCTTGGAAGTAGGAGCCAACAAGCTTTTGATATATGAAGGAAAATGATAATCAGAGACATTGCATTTGACCTGAGCCAAAGTTTCTTATTTCTGATTGCTGTCTTAGAGGGAAAGATGGAGAGGAGATGTGCTTAAAAACAGATGACAAATACACCAGAGTCTTACCAGTTTTTGCTGCAGCTGCTGTCTTGAAATAAGTTGCTTGGACAGTGGCAGCAACCAGTAGAGCTCCAGCCAGTAGAGTGTATATGCCACCTACATGACTTTTGCCTTCTTTCAAACCTCTCTGTCTCACAGTCCCCTCCCAGTCACTAGTCCTCACTGCTGCAACCTGCTTTGGAGCCACTTGGGAAGACAGGTGCTGCATCTTTGCTTTACGTCTGCTGAGAAAGCAGATTATTGTAGCAAATAATGAAAAATAGTGGACTTCTGCAGACTGGGAACTAGAGGACATCAAGTTGTCATGGCTTTCTTAGCACTTAAAGCCAAGTACAAATACATTAAAAAGAGAGACCTGCTCTGTGAACATGCCAGCTCTTTAGAGCTCTTAACTACTTGACTGCATCATTGCATTGGTAAATGGGTCCATAGCTTTCAAAAAGCAGATCGCAACAGACATACTCAGTAATATTCCTCTCCTGTAATTTGAAAAATATTTTCCTAAGAATACTGAGGTGGGAGTTGCATCATGAAGTTCTACATCAAGGTCTAGTTTGCAGTGTCTAGGGGTTTTTTGTATAGATATGAAGTCCTATGCTTCAATCATAATGTGACTTTTGATCACAAGGGGTAATTGCATAAGTATAGGCACTTGCTGTTTGATAATATTTCATTTCACTCATATTATGAAAGGTACATCATGTTCACAGTATGTGGCTAAAAGGAAAATGTGGTGACATTTTTTTCCAGCTTTTATCTGACAAGCATATATGATCATTCTATATTTGAAGCATTTAGCAAAGTGGTACAGAAACTGATTCCACAGCTCCCAACACTGGAAAACCTGCTTAACATCTTTATTTCAGTAAGTACTTGTTATATACTTTGTCTGTAGATTCAGTTATGTCCAGCATGCATGTTCAGATACTCTGTTTGCTGCCTTCTGAGAGATTATGAGTAATGTGAACTCTCGGAGAAATTAGAATGTATTTGAAATGCACCCACATGCAGCTTGGCCTCACCTCCCTGTCTATTGAACAGTGTTGCTAAGCTGCTGAGATACAGTATTTCCTGAATCACTTAAAGTGGGTTAGCAATCCTCACTTTTCTGCTCATACATTAATATGAATGTTGCAAAGGTCTGTGCTGCATGCATTTGTTTAAGTAGTACTTAAAATTTGTGTAAATAAATTCTTAAATGAACATCACCTAGTCTGACCTCCTATGTAGAGCTGTCTATAGTGCTTCGTAGAATTAATTATACTTTGTATTGAAGTTTACCCCGCTTAAGAAAAATCTTCTCTTGTCTTGAAATTTTTAGAGGTAGAGTCCATCACAACTTTCACCACTTCCATAGTTACTCTGAAGGCCAGTTAGGGAGCTTTGTAGATCTAGCGGCTTGTTATCACTGTGGAGGTAATTGCTTGCTCCACTGTTTCTGTATGTGTGATTCCTTCCTCTCCTTTGTACTGGTTCTGATATTCACCTGTTCCCTCATAGAGTCACTATGACACATGCTAATACACTCTTGAATTTAGTTAATAGCAAGTCATGGAGGAGTCCAA
Organism: Elanus axillaris; assembly: GCA_026212715.1. NCBI lineage: Eukaryota > Metazoa > Chordata > Aves > Accipitriformes > Accipitridae > Elanus > Elanus axillaris. Next base: position 12,108,853 of record JANZLQ010000013.1, on the reverse strand, counting down.
CTTGTTCTTGTTTTGGCACAAGATGAGAGATGGGAACATGTCGCCATGAGCAAAGGGGAACAAAGTGAGTAGGTTGTGGAAGGGGGGAACTCCCTGTTTTGATGGTAGTGAAGTCAGGTGATAGCAGCTCCTGACACTGCACCCTTTCTCACAGTATTCTAATTTTGCACCTTGCATTTAGCATTAATTTGTCAAGCTTCAATTTCCAAGCAAGGTACTTTGTTGTGCCTTTTTTGTGGGTTTGAAGTAATGAAATTATTTAATATCATACAACAGCCTACTAGATAAAATTAGACTTCACAGTTTCTTTGTGTAGGGTGTGAAAATGGAGAGGGAGAAAAGTTGGATGTGTTGCTGAAAGGGAGAGCTAGGATTAGAGGAAGGTCTTTCTAAAACTTACTGTCTTGCTTTAGGCAACAAATGATGCTATTTCATAATGAATAGTTTGTTACAAAGATCTGTTTCTGCCAAAATGGCTGGACCATATACCAGTTATCATCCAGTCTTGAACTCCACTTAGGGCAGAAAGGTTAAATGAAGGAGTGATGACAACAGTTCTGGAACAATTGGATACTGAATATGCTACACAAGTCTTAAAAGAGAATGCTCTCTGAATGATAGTCCTCCTTGTGCCAGAGTCACCTCAGTCACTCATAACTGTGCGTCAGATCTCTTTATGGGGTCTCCTTGCTGTTTGGAGTTGGTGGAGAATTTCTGCCAAACCAGCAGATGAATCAGGCATGAGCTGCTTCCTGAATGACTGACTGGTGACAGTTGCTTGTGTGTCTGGAACACCCAGAAGGCAGCTCCAGTAATAACTAGACTATCAGATGTAATTTGTAAGGAAAAACAAGTCTTTCAAATGAATGGGAAGTCCAAAAAAGTGAGAGAGGTATGCTATTTCCTCTCTTCAGTAGGAGGAACGGTGTCAGACTGCTTCTTAGTTCCAAATAGAGCAAAATCCAGTTTGTTAATGAGCTAGGGCAAGAGGTAGCTGCTGTAGCTGTGTCCACAGCATGCTTGCTCTCTGTTTTTATGAGTATCTTCTGTCTGTAGACAGGAGACTTGGAATGACTCTATTTGCAACCGCAGAAAGACTAAACATCATTCCACAGCATAGAATTATTTAGCGGGTGCCTCTTTTACTTTAGCAACTTAGTGACAGCAAATCTTGACGTGAATTTTGGTCATGCCTTACCTCAGGAAGCCAGTGTGTTGGATATCAAAGTGTGGGTGTATTGGTGTTCTAGTTTGGGTTTTGCAGCAATATTCATGAGGATGTGCTTTCATTTATGCCATTAAGACTTCTAACACAAAAAGCTGCTGATTACAGAAATAAATCTGTGATCACTCAAGTTCACATCAGGTTTTTGCCTAACTTTATAGTGCCACAGTATGTTAGCTTGTACGTTTGAGGAACCATTAGTGTCATAAAACTGCTTCTACATTCTTTAATGTAACTGCTTGTAAATCATAAAATAACAGTTGGTTTGGCATTCAAAACCCATGTAAGTCTTACCTGACTAACACTCTTATCAGCTTCATATAGAAGCATGTCTAGGTTTTAATTACTGTGGCCTTAACAAGCAATCAAGTTGTGTGACATGGGAATGTGGATTTTCATTTTAGGGTTCTTGGGGTTTTTTTTTGAGGGATGTTAAAAAGTATGTGTAAAAACAAAAAATGAGTTATCATGATAAAATTAAGTACAGTTTTGTTTATTTAAAGATTTAAATTTCATAACCCGTAAATTCAAATGTGTTATTTAAAGTGAAAAATCATCCATGAAATCTGCTCTTGGCCACAAAACCTGTTTAAATAACTGTCTGAAATTCATCCCTAACTGTAACTGACTGGTGTTATCCTGTAAGTTCTTTTTAAAATTACTTTTTAGGGCCAAATTCTGCCTTACTTTTTATACTTTCAAGAAGGAAAAAGATAGGCCCTCTTACCTAACCTAGGAATTGGAGTAACACTACCAGTTTTATTGAACCCATTCAATTTAAAGAATAGAAACTGCATTCTACTTTATCGCACTCAGTATAGTTGAGAAACATGGTTTAAATTCCAACTACCTCATGGTTTTTACCTATCCAAAATCGAATCTCATATATACATGGCAGAACACTTTTCGCAATGACTCTCTTGGTTCAAATTAGCCATGGAATGCTCTTAGATCAATTCAGAGCACTTGGTAGAGCTTCTAGCGCATGTTGCATCTTCTCTCCAGGCTGTAGGGTTGCAGTCAGAGGTAACTAGTGCTTATTCTGACCTTGACACGAATGGCAACATTTCATTCAGTTGTATAAGGCAGCTGTTGGCCTTTGTTTCTCTAATAAGGAACCCTCCTACAGTTGTTTTCTTATTGTCATTTTCCCTGACTGAGCATTAATGGTGTAATGTCTCTTTGAATCATATTTTTTATCCACTGGTTCCTGATTTTTTTATGACTTGTAATTATTGTTTATACTGGTGGTTTTTTTTTTCCCTCGAGCAATTTCCTCACAAACATTCTGGCAAATCCTTTGCTTTTTCAGTTGAAGTTGTACTAAAAACCCTGGCAAACGAAATCTTTGAAGTCATGTGGGTACAATTCAGTGGTTACTACTGGCAGTCCATCCTACCCTTTTGCAGAGGTTTCTGTCACCATACAAAGTTCAACAGAAGCAAATATGTACCAGTTTCTCAGCAGGTCCTACCATGATGTATTAGTTTCAACTGAAAACAAGCATGGTTTAACTTAAAACAGCAAGCTCTGCCCTTACCAGCAGGCCTAACTGCTGGCATGGCGAACATCACAAGATGAAAACCTTTTTAACTGTCACTGCAAGTACAGGCAGGCTGCAGCAGCTGGAGTTCTGAGATGGAAAAATCACTTCTCATTGTTAAATGTTATTATATTGTCACTGGCATCTTAATAATTCAAAGTACACCTTACCAGTACAGCTGAAATTGTCACTATATCTCTCTTTATGTAATACAAAATTTTATAATTGACTCGTCATGAATGTCACTACAGGGCTCAGGTTCCAACTTCTTTTGTCTAAAATTACTTGTGTGTTCAAATATGTATTTTGGCAACAAATTATGGCTGTATACTTATATGATATTTACAGGTAAATCTTGTGATTAATATAATTTGACAGCATTTGTTGAAGTATGTGAGGTGCTGTCAGAATTATTATTTAAAAATTAAAATTACAGAATTATCACGTGTGGCCAGAATAACCAAAATAAATATGCATACACTTTTGTTCTTAGTGCTCAAAGATCGTAGACTTGTAGAGCCATGTAGGCTGAAAGGGACCTGCTCAGATTCAGGCCAGTTAGAGCAAGTTGCTCATGGGTAGGTCCAGTCCAGCTTTGTGTGTCTCCAGGGATGGAAACACTATAGTATTAGGTGAGCATGCTCCCAGTGCTTCACCACTCTCATGCCAATTTTTTTTTTTTTTTTGTATCAAGTCAGAATTCCCCCTTGTGCCTTTTGCCTGTTTTCCTTCAACACTGTAGCTCTGAGAAGAGTTTGGCTCTGTCTTCTGTGCGCCTTTACATTAGGTATTTGTAGATGGCAACAAGCCTTCTCTTCTTCAGGCTAAATAAACCCAGTTCTCTGAGACTCTCCTTGTACATCGTGTGCTTCAGCCCATATGCATAAGGTATCCACCGTGTATACTTTGTTTTGAATATTTTTTTTATTAATGACTTACTGAAACGTGCCACTCACGGAGTCTTTTCCATAATGGAATGCAAGATATTCACTGCTATACTCTTTTATTATTGATAGATGTTTCCAGCCCTAGCTGTGTGTGCGATAGTGGAAGAATTAAGCCTCTTTAAGAAGCAAATGCCCAAAATATTGCTGGCTGTTGTTCCATAGCATATCTAGCGTTGAAATTTGTCCGCCTGTTTCAGGAAATTTGGAAAGTGGGATGGTCCTTTTAGTCTCTTAACTATGTGTTAAATAGTTGACTTAGAAAAGAAAGAAGAAGAAAAAAGGAAAAGTGCTGTAAGTACAAAGGAAGCTGAAGCTATTAAAACTTGTTAGGGGTTTTCAGTGTGGTTTTTTTGGTAGTTGCAAAACTGCTGTGGCAGCAGTCCCAAACCGTATTAAAAAGGTAAGCCCATATATGGAGTAAATTTGGTTTGATGGGAGAAAGTTCCTTCTCTTCCTGTGTAGGTGGATTCTGAAGCATATTTTATAGCTTGAGCTTTAGCAATACTGGGAAATTGCTCTTTGCGTTCAGCTGGAACAGCTGCCCAGGTGCAATCCCTTGATATCGGCAAGCAAGGCTACTGTTTTCAGTTAAGCAATACACATTTTTTCCTCCTTTATTTCCAGGAAGCAGAGGCTTATGGCAGTTTACCTTATCTACATGAAGAGTATGAGCTAGCTTTCCTGGCTAGCCTCCAAGAGCTGTGAATACAATACATCTCCAGTATGGAGAGAGTCTTAATCAGCTTTGCAGGATGACAGGAATGTAGCTGTCATCACATTAGCAAGCCTTAGCATTATAAATGTGGCTTTAACCACCAGTGCTACATGAAAACTGAGTGATCACCATCAAAATACTGGTCTTTCTCCTGTGATCCTAAAAGACGTTCTAAGGAACCAGACAGTAAAACAGCTACAGACCTCAACGAGACAATTTCTTAATTTCCTTGAGAAATTAGTTCCTGAACACTACTGCCTTCTTTGCCCATCAGCTTTTTCTTTTCCTTGTTTCCACCTTCTTACCTGTCCAGCTAGAATAATTTTAAATTACAGCTCTCTTTTTATGTCCATTGTTACAATCAAAAACCCAAAAGCTTGATCTTGAAAGATTTTTTTTTCCCCAAGCAGTTTCCACTGAAAACAAATGTAATCTTTCCAGATGTTTCCCAGAGAGGGGAAGTTTGGGAGTGTAATTTGGAGTTATGTCTGCTCAGAGGTAGAAACTGTTGGAAGGTCTGTGAGGATCACAGTTTGCTACAAATATGACAGTACTGTATGTACTGTTCTTTCCAAACAAGCTTGATTGCAGTTTAACTTCCACTTCTTCAGCCTAGCTTTTTGTATAACAGGCAAGTAGGGGCACAAAAAAGCTTGGTATCAATTTGAAGACCTGGCTTCCATTTTATTTTTCTTTCTTCTTTTCTTAAATAGAATTCTGGCATTGAAAAAGCATTTTTATTTGATGTAGTCAGTAAGATCTATATTGCAACGGACAGTACTCCAGTGGATATGCAAACTTACGAGCTCTGCTGCGATATGATAGATGTTGTGATTGACATTTCTTGTATATATGGGTAAGTAAATTGTTAACATTCTTTGTAAAACTGTGTACCTAGAATCTGAATGGCCTCAAAATTAGAATGATGTGTGTATAAACAATAATGAGAATGTGTAATTTGCCAGACTAATTTGTCAGGACAGGGAAGAAGGAGGAAACGGCAGGCCTCAGAGGTACAGATCTACTGTCAGCAACAAGCACAGCTCCCTGTCCAGCCTCTTTTATTAACAACTTCCTCTTTAGATGCTAATAGTTTTATTTGGAGGAAGGAGTAGGTAGTAACCAACCTAAAATAAAGGGAAACATTATCTTTTTTTTCCCCCAGGGATGAATTCAACAGAAGAATGCCTCCCATTTAAAAAAAAAAAAGTGGGCCCATGTTTAGTTTTATTTAATAGCTGGTGGCCTCTACTGGCCTCAGAGAGCTGCTTCACTCTTGCTTCAGTTCTCTGTCCTCTTTTCCCTTCACGACCTTTGTGGGTTTTTTTTCCAGTTTCCCCTCCTTTTACATTACCAACTGGAGATCTCCTGGGGTAGCATGTATATCTCTTGCAAGTTATGCTTCACGTAGCTTGGCCCTTGGCCAAATGTAATGCCCACTATTCCTGGGAAAGGTAGGGGCACATAAAGAATTAGTGCATTAAGATGCATAGACTTGGAGGCTAAACAGCAGCATGCTTAGAGTGTGGTAGTCTTTGGTAGCTTTGCATTCTTACCCATTGGTAGACTTCTTGTACTCTTGGAGAAGGTACAAGGGAGAATCCTGGTGCAGATTTGCAATAAACATTGGAACTTCAAAAGAACAACAAATAGTTTAATACCTTTCTAAAATTTCTTAAGATTGTATATTCTACTGTGTGTTTCAGATTTTGCAGTTGGTCATTTCAGTAACTGTACAAGAAGTTGTGTTTTACAGAGGTATACAATAAAGGATGCTGATTCTGTGGCATTTTTTTGTACAGAGAGATGCCGCTGTGTAGTTTAAAAGACTATGTGTTTATTATCTGTACATCACCATTTGTGAGGTGCTCTATTCACAAAATACCACTCTGCCACTGTCTCCGTGTAACCATTTAGGATTTACCACCAGAAAACTGCTTGCCATGCTTTAGCTATAGACTAAAGAAATTATATTACAATTCATTTCTTGTCCTCTGCTCCTGGACCATCTATGGAACTTGCTCCCTTAATATATTATTGATACTAATTGTTCTGGGAGGATGGTGATAACTACCCATTTAACAAGATCTGTGTGTGCATTCAGGAATAAGGGTAAAATTACAAGATACAAAACTAATACAGTGATCATCATGACACATCATCTGTGAAAGAGAAATCTCCTTTTGTGATACGATGTTGCAAAAGGCAACATCTCATGAGGAAAGTCTCATGATGGCTTAAACTATCAGTCAGCTGCCACTGCTTAAGTAAGGTTACTGGATTTGGAATTGTCAGTACAGACTTACTGTTTCACATGTTTTTAGATAAAGTTGTAATACAGGGCACTGATTAAAATAAAACACAACCTTGTAGTAAATGGTTGGTAACTAACAGAGGAAAAAATAAGGCTCCAGTTCAGGTACTTGGCAATCAAACAATTTCTAGCACCAGGTCTAAGATTTGGTGTGTGATTTGATAAATTATCTAATCTATATGTCTTCTTAGTTTACATAGTGTGGAGTTTGAATAAAGTCTCTCTGAAAGGTTAAAATGGAAATTTCATAAAGTTTGAGATTATCTGATGAAAGAACCGATGTGGGAGTACTTCTGTTAACTCATCTGGTGGCTTATCTTTTCTTGTTTGTTTGTTTGTTTGAATATTGCCCTTTAGGCTTAAAGATGATGGCACTGGAACTCCTTATGACAAAGAATCAATGGCAATCATAAAACTGAACAATACAACTGTCCTTTATTTAAAAGAGGTGACAAAATTCCTTGCTCTTGTTTGTTTTGTCAGAGAAGAAAGCTTTGAGAGAAAAGGTATTTTTCTCTTTTCTAGTATCGTATTACTTTTCCCTTATATTAGCGAGTTAATGAATAACTGTGGTTGTCATTAGCTGGTAACAGTCTCTAGCTGTATCACAAATACTAAAGGTAAGTACAGCTTGATAGAGCTTACAAAACTTGTTTAAAGCATGAAGTATTTGTGGTGGCATTAAGATAAGATGAAATTGTAAATGTATTTGACAACTTTCTGATATGAAAGCATATGAAAGTTTATATCCAGTGCAGTAAAGCTTCCATCTGCAACAGTAGAATGTGTCACTTTATCTTGGCTAACATTGATTTGTACCTGTTGGCGCCATCATACGCATTTGGAACAGCTTGTGTGCCATAACCAAGGGAAAATTACTGAAACTGGCTGATAGAAATAAATATGTTCTTTCTTTTCTCATATCTGAAAGGAGGCTTTTGAAAAGCTGCATATTTGGGAGCTAGGTGGCTTTCATATTTTGCACTTAAAGTGCATAAAATTTGTTATCTCTCTGACCCTGGTCAATGTCAATACTGAAAGCTTAGCTCACAATAGCTCTGCTCACTTCCATGATAGTCACTGTGTTACTGGTCTTAGTTAAATGCCTGGAGACTAGAACTGAGCAGTGAAAGAATGAGCCATCATCTGGGCCTGTGTCCCCATCTTGTGATATTTAATTCAGCAGTCAGTGTTGGTGTGTTTGTGAATGCAGTACTCATACTGTGTCTCGTGGGCTGTTTGACAGGCTATTTAGGTTTTATTTTATAGAACTTCAACTGGTTGAATTTCTCACAACTGTGTCAGGTTGTTGTGTCTACATGGTTTGGGATGCTTTGTGCTGTAGCCTGTAATCTTTAACAGCACAGTTCTGGTATTATAATGCAGATTAGCTTTTGACGCCTGTGACTTCCACATAGTATTTTGTCTGAGCTCCAGGGAGAAGGAAAGTAATTCCTGGAAGAAAATCAAAGTGTAACATGGTAGATTTAAACCGCTTAAAATATGTATCATCTCCTGTTAGGGAAATTAAAGTGGAAAACACTGCGGTGTTTGAGTTAAGGCACCTTACATCATTAACCTTGAATGAGGTCATAAGCTCAGTACCAAAATTTTAAAATCGTATTGCAGTATTACACAGCTGTAGCACCCAGTAAGTCTTCCAACTGACTACCAATATGGCTTTACAGCTTTTCTGTGGGATCACATTCAGCCCCCTCACATGGTAATGTTATCTGCCTATTATGTATGTATGTAATCTAACAGCATGTCTATTGTGTTATTTTTCAGTTACAATGTAAGATGAAATACAGTGGCTGTTGTTTGGTAATATTTCTATGAAGTATCCATTTAAAAGCTTATGTGTTGTCAAAAACTGAAAATTCTTTGATTACTAGATGCTACTTATTTTTATCACAGTTATTCTGTAAAGCAAATTTACAGAATGATGCCATATTTTGTGAAAGATTTTAATTTTTCTTGTAGTATACTGAGCACTTCTTCAAAGCTCTTTATTAAGTTAAAGCTTTGTTATCTGCCGGTGAACTTTTGTTTTCTCTTAAGACTGAGAAGTATATTTAATATCAGATATAGCGTGAAGTCAGAATGCTCACTGAATTGTTTGTATTTATCAAACGTGCTTTTGCTTAGCACAGAAGAAAATGCCTGGAAAATTCACTGATTATGACCTCCAGAGAGACAGTATGGTATTTCACTAAATGTAGAATATAAACAACTTTTTCATTACCTAATTTGTATAAATGTCTTTATTGATATGGAAAACATTTCTGTCTCTGTAGGATTAATAGACTACAATTTCCATTGTTTTCGAAAAGCCATACAAGAAGTATTTGAAGTAAGAATGAAAGTAGTAAGATCTCGAAAACATCAAAGCCACGTGCAAAAAAATAAAAGACCCACTCCCAATGGGACACCAAGAATGCCACTGTAACTGAGGTTTTCTGGCAATGTGGCAAGCAAAGTTTTCGTGAAGTTCATGTGACTTCTGCATCTCATTGCACTGAGTGAAGAGGAAAACAAATGGGACTGATGTATTATATGAATTTTCCCTGAACGTTCAGAAAGCACTGTTTAAATATTTTTATCCGATCAGTTTTTTTCATATAGTGAGCACTTTGAGCAAAATGTTGTATATATAAGCATTGAGGTGAACACTTGTAAGAATTTTCTTAATATATGCTGTAAACTTTTTTCATGCCATATTAAGAAAAAACAGCTGTGACAGAGATACTGGGTACATAATTTGCACTTTTTCATGTTTTCCTTGTGGAGTTGGACTTTGATAAACTTAGTTTTTATGGTGATTTTGATGCATGGTGTCAGGTAAAACGTATGCTGTAGTTTATTTACCTGCTACAATCAAATTGGTTAGTAAACAATCAAGAAAACTTGGTACAATGCCTTTTAAAATTTGTGACAGCTAATACGTAACATTCATACAGATCTAATTTCATATATTTTTCAATTTGTAAACTGAAGAATAATTTTGAAGTATTACAGCAATAAGCACCTTACCAGGGATCGTAACTGGTAGGTAAATATTAGCTTTTATAAAACAGGCTTTTGGCCAAATTTCATCCGGAATTCTCTATAACACTGGTCATGCCCTCTGTTGGGTCTGTTTTTGTTATTTACCTCAGCATATACTACTAAAATACCTTTCTATAAAGATAATTGTTTTGTAAAATGGCTCTATGTTGCACTGGTATTTTTGTAAGGCTTCAGAGGAGGGTGTTGTATCTGAAAGGTTGAATTCATATTGCTGAGTTTGTTTTGAGAGCCTGCACATCTACAGTTGGTGCACTGAAGAATCTGTATGTATTTCCACCCTGATGTTCTGATGTACTGATAGGAAGTCCTAAAGATGTGAGCACTGGGTTCTGATTCCCTCTAATAGGGACACATCTGTGATTGAAATCAAGAAGAGACCATTAAAATGAGGACTGGAAAATCTACCTGCTGTAGTAATCAAAGTACATCACTACTTTTTATTTTAATATTGAACATGGGCAGACTTACCACGGGATCACCCAGGACAGCTGAGCACTCTCAAACCTAAACAGAAGTAAAACTTACTTTCCGAGTTCTGTATTCACTGGTTTTGTTTTATTAATGATACAAAATTATAGTTTCTAGTCAGAAGAGCAACTCTTTCTTCCCAGTCCCGCCACAGACCAATTGTGTGTGTGGTCCAGCGGTGTTGTTGGCAGGTCTTGGGAGTGGGAAGAGCTTCACCTGAATGGGAGGCAGCTTGCTGTACACAGAAACAGGTAAGGGGAGCTGTGCTTCACTCATTCATAACTAATCTGCCCTAGCTGAGGTAGCTGTGGGGACAGATGGGAAGATGGAATTTGAAAGTTTTCTCTTAGCTAAGGTAAGGCATAATGCTGCATGTCTGTCAGTGAGTTGAGTCCCCAGTGTTTGCTGGCTTCTGCTGAACAAGGAGGGGTCTAACCTGTGGTAAGCAAATGTAAATTCAGTTGTGGTTTGAAGGCAAATGCAGAGTTACTGTATGCTATGTATTGACCCATCTTGAAGCTCTAGTACTGTACTGAATACATGAGCTGGGAGAGCCAGCTGGCATGGGTGCAAAGGCTCTCTACACAAACACCTGCCAAAAGGGAGACCCGTAGTTTCCAAACTCTTTACTGCTGCCTGATGCAGGCAACTTTTTGGAACAAATCGGCTCTTTTGGCATGAGTCTATTGAATATATGTGGAGTCCTTAGAAAAAAGTGCTAGTCGATAAATAAGGCTTATCTCCATCAAGACTCACTTGATAAGTAATGCAGTTCTAGGTGCTCAGGAAGGTGAAAAACATTGAGAATAGCAAAAAGTACCAGTCCTGGTGCTGGTGTGAAGGATGACAGTAGCTGTAATCAAAGCAGAATGCTTCAAAATTACAGAGAGTTCTCATTTCTTTCAGTACTGTCACCATCTGTCATCATGGGTGAGGGCAGCTCTTCTGACCAACCCCTCAGTTAAAGTAACGCAAAGCTGTCTTCAGAGTTCACCAAAGCAGTGGTGGGTAAGAGCCAGCTCTTGACAGCTCTCCAGTCCACAGGACTTTCATTGAAGGGCTGCCATAATTTCTTGCCTTCTCCCTTCACTCTTTCAGGTATAGGTGACTGTGGGACGAAGAACACCTACCAGGCTGGACCAGACACTTTTTTTTTTTTTCTTTTAATAAAGTATCTCATCATACTGGCTGTGGTATGAATCATAACTAAAGAATGTAGTTTCCATATATTTGGCCTGAGTTCTGTGTAGTCATGCATACCCTTGTATTTAGGGACTATCAGCTTATTTAAGACAATTAAGTTAGTTCTTGTAGTCCTCTCCAGAATTTGGCATAGACTATGTTGCATAATTTAGTGAAGGTGACTTTAGCTGATGTATGAAATTTCTAATTGGATATTAAGCATAACTTTTATCAGATTACTTATGTTTCAAATAAGCTTAATTATAAAATTGGAAGAATGTAAAAAATGCATTAGTTTTACTGTTTAACTTCAGTATTTTCAGTTTAAGTGATGACTCGTGTGTTCCACTTTTGAGTAATTATTTTCTAATTAGTACCTCAGATTTTCATTTTCTAGCTGAAGTGATTTGAACACTGAATGAGGCATGCAAGGTTGTTCTTTTTTAAGAACATATTATTTCAAATCTCCTGCTTTTTCTTAAAATTTTATTGAGATTCTATTTTTTATTTTAAAGGGATGAAATACCCCATATACTGCAAGAGTGAATTCTGACAAGGCAGTGTTGAGATACCTTTTTTTAAAATTAGAAATTGTGCAAGAAGTAATCACTTCCTGAATAGTGTAGTATTTCCAAAATACCTGATCTGTGAGTCTCCTTTTTTATATATTGTTGGTGTTGCCTAGGCATAGTGGGGACCATTATTGAACTAGATACTGTCCCTTGTAAAGCAATGGTTTAGAATAAACCCAAACCAATTTAGTATTCCATAGACACGTTAATGGCAGAAGCTGAATAACTATAGAACATTGGTTCCAACAACTGATTGTAGTTCAGGAAATCTCTGTAAGTAATTTAATAGGCAGCAGCCCAGAGTACTTAATGAATTCTTTGAAGAGTTAAAATGCATCCTTGAGCATGCACTGGAACGTGGCTATTTAAAATGTAACAGTGCTGGAATGTCCTTCTAAAATTCTGTGATTACAGCCATGCAGTGCATTAGCATGGAAGTGTAATCAACAGAAGCAAACTACTCTGATAAAGTGTGATTCAAATGGATCATTTGAGATCTCATGTTTTGTGGTGGAACAATTTTTTTCTCATTAAAACAAAAATCCTGGGTTTTCTTGCATGTGAAATTGCACTCCTGTGATAACGTTCTATACTGAGGGACTTCATTCTGTGAAAGTACTGCAATGATTTTTAAAAGAAATTTTAACCTATAAACTCCCTCCATTTTTATGCATTATCAGATTAAGTTGAAGAATTAAAGAAAATAACCCTAAACAGGTCATCATATACAGTAGCAACTGTTTGCTTTAATGATGCATTTACTGTCCCTGTCATTTGCACTAGTCATAGAATATTTTTTTCTTAAATTGAACATTGAGGTTTTTCCATTTTTGTACTGAATGATGTGCATGACATTATTACATAGTGATTTTTTTGTTGCTGCTGCTTTACCTCTGTGCTGTTCGATGGGGAAATCAGATCATTAACACCAAAATTTCTTACTCTAAATATTTATTGATAGCCACATGTGAATTTACTCAATTACAGACAAACACATCAACTTCACCCATTTCAGCTGTGTGGGAAATGAGAAATAAGCTTGGTTGGGAAATTCTTTTGGGCTCCTCTATTATGGTGGCATATGGTTGACATCCCACTTGATTTCCCACTGTATTAATATTTCCACATTAGCTCATGCACATATCCACAAATGGCTACATTTAAAAAAGACTCTAACAGGCTTTCTTTTCATTTGTTTTCTCCCTGATACCTTCTGCATTACCTTTCTCATTTTGCTATCTCTGTATACATGGTTTGTTGCAAACAGGTTAGATGCCCAGTCTTCTTGGTTCCTACCAGCCTATTCTCTTTGGCTTGTCAGTGTTATGAGCTACAGGCTAGGTCTTGAGCAAAAAGCTACTGAATACTGAGTACAAAAATATCTAAATTGTATAAAATCCATTATATGCTACAAATGTCCTTAAAAGATACAACATATTTATGTAGTCTTGGTGTGTATCCACACCATACAAATATGTGTTCATATTCAAGTTACAGTTTATGCTGGCAATCAGATTTTAAACATTTCTTAATTGTCTGCAGGACGTATTTTAAAAGAAGAGAATCATATAGATAAATATGTCCAGGGAAAAAAATTGATCTCGTGCAGCAGTCTGTCACAGTGTCTCTTGGACTAAACTAATATGTTTTTGATAAGGTAAAAGAGTTTCAGGAGATTGGTCAGAGGAGATAACTCTACTGAATATTTTCCTTAACACTAGGAGCTGTTGTGAGATAGAAGGATTATTTCAGAATTGCTGAGAACTAGAAGGTAGAGAAAAATCACTGATGTCCTTTATAAAAACAAACAAACAAACAACAAAACATGGCCTAAATTGAGAAGGATTGGAATTAAATACCTCATAGATGAATGCAAACATGAGAGACAAAAAAAAAACTACAGAGTGGCCTAGTGTATTTCACAGTGTATTCCAAGCTGCCTTCTTTCACAAAAGGCAGGCTAAGAAAAGATGATGGGCTTATCACGCCAAGATGCAGGTGTGTACATTGAACCACGGTGAGGTGGTCTGGGCAAGCTCAGTTTGCACCATATGGTCTTCCAAGGCCCACATGGCAGTGCCCTGGGAGTCACTTACAGGACAGTATCAGAGATGCCTTTGCTATTATAGCAGGATTTACCCTTTATATAGGTTTTAATCTCCACTCTGCAAACTAAAAGCCATTCTGGACTCTGCTGAACTAAAGGGTAGTGGTGGTACAAATATAAGTATAAACCAGGCATGAACATGTTCCCATTGGAAATTGAAAATGGATTTCTAAAGCATGAGAGCAGTGAAGTTCTGGAGCCTCTGCTCGGTGCAGGGAGAGCAAACAGCCAGTGTATATCCAAGAAGAACCTCAGCTTGTCAATGAAAAGAGGTGTAAGTTGTGGTCAGCATGCCAATTATCTGAGAGTGCTAGCATCAGGGAATGTTGTAGTCCTAACACACTTTCTCATCAGCACCGCGAGTTTCTGACCCAGGTAGCTCGTGTTTGCGTATAGGTGTTTAGATGTCAGGTAGGTGTCGGCTCAGCCAGTACCAATCCATTCATCACTGGAAGTTTATGTTGGCCCTCCTAATTGGGCTGTCTCCTCGCTCCTTCCCACACAAACCCCAAGTCTCATGCCTAGTGCGTGCTTCCTTGTTAAATGCTGCCCTAGTCCTTCCTCAGCTTCCTGTTATTCCAGATAAAACAGCCATCCAACAGTTTGGGAGTCTGTAGTGGTTTAACCCCAGCTGGCAACTAAGCACACTACACAGCTGCTCGCTCATTCCCCCCCCCCCCCCCCCGGGGGAGGGGGGGGCG
>JANZLQ010000013.1:12063441-12085187 GCA_026212715.1 Elanus axillaris | reverse complement strand
TGCAGCGGGCGGGCCGAGGCGGCGGTGGGGAGGAGGGGGGACGGGGCCGCTGGGCCGCGGCGGTGCCCGCGGGGGTGGGTCAGCTGCGCGCCGGGAAGGCCGAGGCCTTCAGACGGAGGCTGGCCGGGTCGCTTCTGCTTCCCAGTGCCGTGGCGTGGAAAACTCCCTCCGAGCTGTAACTCGGTTGAGAACGCCCCGGATACCTGGGGGTGGGGGCGGGTGGTGTATGTACACGCTTTTTTGCCGGTTCATGGAAGCGTACCTTTGAACTTTTTGTTGGGTGGCTGTTCCCTGTTCCCCTGGGCATTGCCTCCTTTCCTAGTAGGTGCGTGTGAGGTGAGAGATTGCCAACGGTAGCTTAGTCTGTGTGGTGTGAGGTCATTTTACAGAAGTGTTACCGTGCACGCCGTATTTACGTACGTGTGTGTGTTTGTTCATGGGGTTCCGTGTTAAAACTCATGCCTTACAACTCCTTTCTTTTGAATCCTTGAAGTGAGAGGGATGCCTCAAGAGATGTGGGAGATGTCTTGAGAAGCAGCGCTGGAAGGGAAGGTTTTGCTGCCTAGGAAGGGAAACTGAGGACAGGTGGGGTCCCTCCCGCAGCGCTGTGTTGGAGCAGTGGCCCCTCGCCGGCTGTGAGGGCCTTCACCCCCTGGGAGCTGCGTGCGCAGCAGGAGGCCTGTTGCTGCTGAAGCAAAACCTCTTCTGCAGCTTGTAAGGGCTGGTTGGGCTTGTGTGTCAGTTGCTCTCCTGCCTCTGCTTTCCCCTATTCTTAGCTTCATATTATTATGGTGAATAGTGGCATTATTCCTTACTCATACTGTCCTATTACCAGCATGGTTGGTGGGGAGAAACTTAACATTGTGATGATTGTGCCTTACAAAGGTACATGGCAGGCTTATTTACAAAACATGCCTCATGGATGATGTATCTGTTGCTAAATTATGTCCCTTGCCTTCACACCCAAGTTGCATAACTGAAAGAGAAGAAGGATCACAAAACAAAAGATGTAATTGTTATACTTTTAAAATATCAGGAAGGAAGGCTTTTTTTTTTTTAGGGGTGATATGATGGATATGTTGTATATGTGAATTTACAAGGCCACACAAACATGCTTACTAGTTATGGTTTGCCACGTCACTGGAAATAGTGTTGGTGTGCTCCATGACGTGCTCCTGGGATCTGAGTGGAGAGGGCAAATATTTGTGTTTAATTTAGAAATGTTCTTCCCCTCTGTTGTTACTAGTCCCCCTTGTTTTCAAGCGCAAATTACTTATACTGGAATTGATTTTGAGCACCTGTGCTGTTCTGTAGCAAAATGAACCTTACTTGGCAAAGGTGAATGATTCATACTGTGGGTCAGTATTGCTTCCCCAAATTAAACATGCTCTATAGTATATTGATGTATTAAATTATTTCTTTCCATATGGATGCTGAAGGTCTATAAAAGATTTCAGTCACTTTTAAAATATCTGTAATATGATTTAAAACACTCATTTCAATAGTCACTTAATCTGCCTGAAATCTTCCATTAAAAAAGATGGTCAAAAAGGTATTGAATAAATACCAAGAAAGATTTAAATAAATATTGTTTCAACAGTAGCTGTCCATTAAAATGAGTTGACTGTAATTATGTATAGCCATTGCTTTTAGTCTGGCACTTTTCTTGCTAACCAGGTAGATAAGCATATGCAATTATTTAATAGTTTTGTGTATGTTTTACAAATTCCTGTCTTGTTATAGTTACATGTGCAGTTTAACAATTATGGTATCTTGCTAGTCAGTGAAGGCTTAAAATGGAAATGTAGAGTAATGTAACATTAAGATGGTTTTAATTAATGTAAGAGCACTGAAATACATAAAAACAAATTCACCACATTTCCTATTTCAGATGATTGTGTCAACTGTGGACTGAAGGGATTATTTTGGTAATCGAGCCCTCTAAGGCTCTAAAACTAGTAGCTGTCCTTGTGCCTATTGTTCTAGTTGCTCTGACTTGAACAGAGGAAGAACCAAGCTGGTAACCTTTAGGTCCTGGTCATCTTTAAGGATTTGTAAAAGTGCTCTCTTGGGACAGAGTGGGAAAAAGAAGTAATCGTTTTGTACCTGCACAGGAGGCTTCTTATGTTGAAATCTGCTTTTGAACTTGCAAAAACTCTTGCAAACTCTGGTTGCGGACGGTGACTTCCATCTGCTCACTAGTTTCAAAAAGAGCAAATACTACTTAGAGTTTTAGTATAAGTTACTTTAATGATTATAGTAGACTTTATCCAAAATGTTGTAGAGGAAAACACATTTTAAATAGGAAAATTTTGTTAAAAGAAACCTGTGCTTTTATTGATCTTCCTTTTAAGGCATATTCTGCTCTAGAGCTATGACAGGAACTGAAGTTCTTCTATGGTTATACATGGCTACGTGGATCCCTTTTCTGTGACTAGGTGTGCTAAACCAGACTGATGAATGAGGATCAGTTAGGCTCTCTAGTGCCTTTTTTTTTTGTGTGCTTTCAAATAGACCACGTAAAGAACAGTATTGCTGCACAGCTTTGTCCTGCTGCTAATTGCTCCTATTCAATATATTCATCTTCTTCCTTATCCCAGTTTCTCCAGCTAATGTTAGTCTCCATCCCAACGTATCTAAAAGATGGGAACTCCACAGCACGAAACCAGTTGTTCCCCTGCATGCTGTGTCCCTGTCGATGAGAGGCAGTGCAGCTGGTGCTCTGGCAGCTCTCAGTTTACTGTAGGTACACATCGTGGCCACCACGGGTCTGGGCTTGGTGGGGGTGCTATGCTAAGCTGCTGCTGGCTCCTGTTACCTTCTGTAAGGGCAAGAAGGTGTGGGGGCACTCACCTCAAGCTGTCTCCTTACACCATCTATGAGTGTGAGGTTATTTATTCCTCCCCTGAAAGACTGTTAATTTTGGAAGGGAAGAAAATTCACACTCCACACTTCAGAATTCTTTGTATTGCTTCAATAAGGCAAAGCCTTTTAAGCTGTTGCTTCATATTTTATGTCTATTTTTGGCACTTGTAAAAGGGCAAGCTATTTTCTGTCTTAGGATTTCAAAATGGATTAGTCAATGTATATCAGCCTGCTACCATATGGCTGATAAACCTCTCCCATCAATATTAAAGCTCAGCTGACTAAAGCACAGACTTCATCCTCTTCATGCTTCAGGAACATCCCTATTCTCTGAAATTTATAAGGCAGCTACTTGGAATAATCTCTTTACTTTTTCTCCCTGAGAGCTGTGACCCTTAGCCTGCTGCAAGATCAGGCACCAAATCTTGCAGTCACTTTTTTTGTAGTGACAGTCTCCCTCTTTCATGTAGGATGTTACCAGTCTTCTGAATAGGTATTAGCACAGACACACTTAAAGAATTATGAACAGCTACTTACAGTGACTCGCACAGAGCCCACAAACAACAGTGCTTTTATTTTGGGTGGGGTTTTTTGTTTTTTTTCATCTAGAATTTGATTAGTGAGGGCACTGGAGGACTGGGGAGAGCATGTGAAGGGAGGCGTGGCATGTGTCCTGCATTTGCTGCCCAGGGACAGCGCTTTTGAATGCTGAACACGCAGGCAACGCAATGTGCAGAGATTGTGATCCTCTTAGCTGTCATCTTCAATACATTTACTGCTTTTCCTACAAATTATATTTCTTTCTCCACTCCATACCTTTTACCAGTGAGAAGTGTTCCTTGTCAGCAAGCATGCATCAGTTCTCTGTTAATAAAAAACAGTTAATAGAAAATAAGCAGTAGGTACTGTGCTGCTTAGTACCTTCCATGTATGAAATAAAGATAGAATTTTTTTAAAAAAGAAAAGTTGAATGGATGTTAAATTGATTAAAGTTGAAAACATTGTTTAATCTTCGTGTGTTCAACAAGCACCTTACATTTAATAAGTTTTATCTCCCTTTGTGTTGACTGGTCAGTTGTTTTGAATTTTAACTACAGGAAGAGTACTGTACTTCCTGCGGCTCTGAGGGAAATGAGGACTAAAGGTTTGTCATTTCTGAGGGTGAGAGGAAAGAGAGAATAGACTAATTAAAAGTATTCTCTCTTTTTTTTTTTTTTTTTACAGTTGTCAACACTTTATATGAGTACAGGAGGCTTGTGGGTCTTGCGAAAGGATATATGTGAGGCTGTGAAGATGTAAAGCAGCTATTCATGAGGCTTGTGGGTCTTGGGAAAGGAGGTATCCGAGATCCTGAAGATGTAAAGCAGCTGGCCTGTCTCTTCGCAAATAGTATTTCCATTTGTTTTGTAGCAGAAGTCAAAGGAACCGTCAAACCAAATTTTAAAATAAAAGCAGTTTTGGAACCTATGGCTGCCCCAGACAGTTGTTATAGTTCTGCTGTCACACATTTTGGTTTTGTAGGAACAATTGTTTTGTCTTGTTACGCAAGATCAGCAGTGGAGAACATCACAGAAGCAGTGAATGATGAGCGACTTCATTGTCTCCATTTGCTTTTATTTAGACAGAGAAGTGTGATTTCTCTAGTATGGTGAAACAGTGTTCTGCGGATTATGATGTTTAAAATCAAGTTGAAACTATAGTAGATTTCAGTAGAGATGACTTTTAAATTGGTGATGCTGTTCACCTGAGACTGAAGTTTTAACTCCTCTTCATTTTGTCCCTTCATCTAGCACTGGAGGATGTAGGTTTGATAAGGTGGTTGCTGGCAGTATGGGAAGGATTGTTAGCATTATGGGTTGCTTCTGCTGCAGGCTTTCTAGTTTCAGAAGACTGAAAAATCTGGAAGTCTTTACATGGTCCGTTGCATGTATGCCTGCTTCTACATACTTCTGTTGCTCAGTTGTCAGAGCAAAGATTTGTGTAATCCACCCTCCCATCATAGGCAGAGGCAGTAGGGAATGCTTAGGAAAAGAACTTTAAAGAAACAGATTATGTAGTATGTTCTCCTCATCAGTGGTTTAAGGACACACCCAAGTGAAAGTTCCATCTGTCTTCCAGGGATTTTGTTCTGGTTGGACGCGACTGGAACGTGTGGGTTTTTTATGAATAAAGATTAGGTATCTCAGTCCTAGTGAAACTTTAAATGTCATCAGTGATTTAAAATCAAGTGACTATAAACTGCTATGCAAATTTTTATGAAAATACAGCCACATTTTTTGTGAAATGGCATACAGAAATATATACAGGAACCAAAAACTCTATTTATAAAGACAGATGTGAACTCAGAAGGGTTAAGAAAGGTGGGGGCAAAATGAATAAACACGAGGAATGCAGAGGTAGAGAAGAGCATTAGTAATGTAGACCTCACTTGGAATTGTGGTAACATGGGTTTATTGCTAGAGTAGATACCATTTGACACCCTAATCTGCAAAGGGATTGTAAGTTATGTTTCAGAGTACTTCTGTCTCAAGACCCTTTTGACCTCCTTTTATTGTTTTTAATTCACTAACAATCACATATCATTCACAGGTTCTAAGCTGTCCAGGAAAATCACATCCACAATAGAGTAGGTGACACACAGTTACCTAGTGACACTGTGCAGGTTGCTGTGAACCTGTTGGAGTCTCTGTATGTATTTAATAAACCATTCTCTAGTGAGTACAACACTACTTAAAAAAATGCCATTCTCCGTATTAAAGAGCTGCAGTAAAAGTATTTCATAACTCTCTGGTCTGCTATGACTCTTTGCTTTAAATGTGTTTCTTGCATGCTTTAGTGACCACATCACTTAAAGTGAGTTTTTGACTTAAAATGTCAAAGATCATTGAATGTTGTCATCTTAAGAGAAATCGTATGTACTTTACACAAATTTAATCCTGCCTGGTTTTTTATTGTGTGATCCAGTCTCTGTGCAGTTGAACTACTGACTGACTGACTGTGATTCACTGTTATTTTTCCCCTTACATGAAATTTAAACTTACCTT
The DNA here is from genome assembly GCA_026212715.1 of Elanus axillaris. Classification (NCBI taxonomy): domain Eukaryota; kingdom Metazoa; phylum Chordata; class Aves; order Accipitriformes; family Accipitridae; genus Elanus; species Elanus axillaris. The sequence goes on along the minus strand of JANZLQ010000013.1, from coordinate 12,079,278 downwards.
TAGTAAACAGGATTTTCTTTTGAATGTGAATACAGGCAGTCTGGGTGAATGGTTTCCCAGGTGCTTTGGGTGGCTGCGGGGACTGGTGGTGGTTCAGCAGTTGACACTGTGCAGTGTGAGCTCTGAAGTTCCTCAGTGGTTACCGGCCATGGGTCAGGCACTCTTGGCTCCATGGTTGGGTATTGAGGGGAGGGGGGGAAAAAACCAAAGCCAGCTGGATTTAAAAAGACTTTCCCAAAATGTCATCCATGACATATGCATCATATAATTGAAGGGCCTTGATGCTTGTCGCAAATTGATTGTGCAGTTTCAATTTTTTTTTATTTTTCTAATACTGCTGTCTAATATTTTAGCACCATTAATAGACAAGTAATGAAGATGACTTGTATTTTACTAATAGCTCAAGTAGGTTAGGTAGTTATAAACCCCTTCATCCCAGAGAAACTTTTTATAAGAGTTTTACTAATTCATCAGAAAACCTAAATAAGTAGATTGCATCCTTACTTATGTTGTCTTGGTCAGCAGAACCATGGGAAAAAATTGCTACTTTCTCTGTATTTCTGCTGCGTAGATCTCTGAAATCTTACCTAAGGTAAAGAAAAAAGAAATAGCAGCCATTAAAAAAAAAAAAAAGTAAAAAGCACTTACTGAAGTAGTAAAAGCTGTCAGGTTGTTTTATTCCTTTTTTTCCCCCAGATCAGATAAGTCACCTTCAAAGGTTAGCAGATCTCTAGCTTTATGCCAGCTGTTTCAGGTTCCTTTATTTATTTGTTTATTATGTACTTTCTTTTTCAAACAGAAGAACTGAAAATTGGTAGAATGAAATGGTTGCTATCCACTTGAGGAAGATACTGTCACGCACGACCCATATCACTTAAATATGAATTTGTTTCACTGATTATCCTGCAATCATCTTTGTGTGCACGAAATGCTGTCTCTTGATGTGATGAAGCAGTAGAGGCTGAGCCCTGCTGAATTGAGACCTCCTCCGGCTTCCTAACTTGGGTTCGATTGTGGTGTCACCCACCTCACCTCTAGCATTCCCCTGATCCAGCTCTCTTTCTCCTGCTGAGCTCTTGTACCTGAGTACCATTGCCTTTTGTAGACAAGTTGTGACAGATCTTCAGGAAGCTTGTAACGGTGTCTGGGTTTTTGGTTTTCGAGTGTTGGAGGGGGTTGGAACTTGCATCAGATTTTCTGAACTTCCAGTGAGCAAAAGGCGTGCAACTCTCTTATGCTGAAATAAATCCTGTTGCAATGTTGTATGCTATGTTTACATTAATGTAACCTTGATCAGCTCGTTTGATTGCTGCATGTACTACTACCGGTCACCAATAATGTAAAAATGAACTAAAATCCTTCCTTGTTAACTACAGAAAGCTACTAAGAAAACAAAGCTCTGCAACACTAAATATAATGGCTTTAATACTATTTTTATTTTCACAACAACAGACTCTTTAAAAATAAGGCATGATATTTTACTAAGAGAACACAACCAAAGTTCAAATCCTGTCATCTCTTTAAGCAGTAATACTGATATTATGAAGATTGATCACTTGTATTTTCTGTGTACAGAAGGATTTCCTGTGCCATGAGTTGCAGACTAGTCTAGTTGGGCATGATAGCAGTAGTACTTGAATGTGACTTCAAGATATAACTAAGAGAAGTAGTTGTGTTAAACAGAAATTTCAGGATAGCTTAAGGTAAATGTTAATAAGAAGTAGGATTTGACCAGGACACAGTTTTTGACAGAATAAATCTACAAATCATACACGCATACATTACACAAATTTTGCTCATTAATTGTGTTATTCCACCACTGCTCAATCCTAAAGCAAGCTGATGGCTTTAAATTTGATTCTCAGATTTTTAACATTCATGTTCTGCTTTTCAGAAAAAATTTGCTAAGTTTGGTGTAATACAAGAGGCAGATTGTCAGGCAGAGCCTCTGGCCCATAACAAACACCCCATAGCAGTGGAGAGCTCCCATGCCTCTTGCTGGGATGGGAACCCTCCTTTGCTCTCTAGACTTAGCCCAGAAACTTAATTTCTGCAGTATTTAATTTCAGTGAACATTATGATAAATAGTTGTTGAGTGTACCTGTGAAAGTATGGGTTTTTTTCATGGTGACAGTCATGCCACTTTAAAAAAATACCTTGATTATTGTGTGTCTCAGACTTGTCTTGGACAAATTGAATGTCTTGATTTGAATTTTTTTGGGCTGAATTAGTTATACTTTTTTACTTTATTGCCAGTTCGCAATTCTTTATTTTGAATGGGCCCAAACCGTTCTCATCTTTCAGAAGTGCCATTGCCAGACGTTTACTCAGATGACTCAGTGTGATTTTAAGCGGGTTGAAATACCATGTTTTGTATCAAAACTTTTAAATGAAGATTGGATAAGAATGTCATATACTCATTGTAGGCAGACTTTGTGAATTACGTTTCTTCCATTGCAGTTTTCAGTAGCCAGAGGAGGGAGGGGCTGGGTTCATGAATACTGCAGCTATGCTTAAAGAAGAAAGAATCTGATGCTTTCTTCACTGGATTGCACGTTCTCAGAACGAACCTTAGTCTGTCCAGGCTGTTCTCTGCAGCCTGTTAATTGGCGGTTTTCAGCAATGTGGAAATAGAACCACAGAGTGGTTTGGGTTGGAAGGGACCTTAAAGCTCATCTAGTCCAACCTTCCCGCCATGGGCAGGGACACCTTCCACTACACCAAGTTGCTCAAAGCCCCATCCAGCCTGGCCTTGAACACTGCCAGGGATGGGGCATCCACAACTGCCCTGGGCAACCTGTGCCAGTGCCTCACCACCCTCAAAGGGAAGAACTTCTTCCTTACAGCTAATCTAAATCTACCCTCTTTCAGTTTAAAACCATTGCTCCTTGTCCTGTCACTACAGGCCGTGGTAAAAAGTCTTTCTCTGTCTTTCTTACAAGCTTGTTGTAAGTATTTTAAGGCCACAGTAAGGTCTCACTATAGCCTTCTCTTCTCCAGGCTGAACAACCCTGACTCTCTCAGCCTTCCTTCGCATGTATGTGCTTCTTTTTCTTAATATATCCTATGTTGCCTAATACTGAAAACTTCTTTTAAGAAAGTTATCTCTGTGGTATACAAAAACTACATTATATATTTTGCTGCATTTCATGTTCCAAGAATGGAATAGCATTTCATATTCTTTCAGTGTATTTTATGCTGGCTTAAAATATCTATAGTCTGGCTTCTTGATAATAAAATAGTGCTATGAAAAACCACATACAGTGTCACTGTTAATTAAATACCAAAATATGTTGGAAAAACGTGCTTTAAACTGCTTCTGTTTAAAATTCTACTTAACAGGAGCCCACCTGCTTGTTGTCCCTACCTGGCTGCTGTCACTGTTCTCAGTTCAAAATCTTGTTTTATCTGTTTCTGCCTGCCAGCTGCTGGCACTCCACACTGGGGACAGCCTTGGAGCTAAAGCGGTAAAAAGGCTGTTCCTTTTGGGACAAATCCAAAGTGCTGATGTGCACTGCCAAAGATCCTGTGCCCAATTTTAAGCTGGTAGTCTGGGTACAAACCTTTCTTTGGGTGTTGGAGACTTTTGTAGAATGTCCTGAAATACTTTTTTCTTTCCCTCTAATAGTTAGCTTTCCCTAAGTTAGCATGGGTAACTGCATGTGATGCTGATACAGGGGGACTGCATTTATTTTCTGTCTTGGGCCCCTTGTCTGGGAAATCTCAGTAACAGAGTTGTCTGCCTTGTCCACAACTATTCTGTCTTCATTAGGCTTTGTTATATACATTCTCAGTTTTCTCATGGTTACCCTTTTACTTCATGGGGTATTCGCTCCTGAATTAGCTCACCCTGGTGTGTGCCACTCTTCTTCTGAAGGCAAGTGTCCAGGGTTGTTGGCTGTGAAGCAGTGGTGGGTCTGAAGCCTTTTCTGGTCCAGACTGGTTTTCTTATTATTCCTCGCTAACAACCTAGTAAACCTTAATGCAGATGAAAGAGGCAAACTGCTTTTCAGTGGAGCCTGGGTGCTGCTGTCTGTGACGTGACCTTGTGGGCTCTGCAGGTTGTTTGATCAACACCTCGCCCTGGCAGCAGCAGAATTGGGACAACTGGCAGCAGCAAATTTCCTCATAGTCTGTTTGCTTTTTGGGTTGTAAGAAGTGACATTCTCAAACTTCGAGCTGTTGTTTATAGCTGTCAAGAACTGCGAAGGAGGAAAAGAACTTTTCACAGTAGATTGGAATAAAATTTTTTCTGCAGGAGGGTTAGAGTAGGTTCCCTCACAGCATCATGAAGGTGAGTGAAGCCCTGGAGTCTGAGCATGCTACACAGCCTACAGTCAGCTGGTGATGCCAGGCCTTGTAAATCAAGGAACTATGGTTCACTTTCACCATATCTTTAGGCTTACAATGTAAGGGAATTTGGTCAATGTTTCTCCTTCTTTGTAGTTAGATAATTATATTATTGGGTGGGACATCCATGCTTTGAACTGACTGCAGAGGATGGATTAAGGCATCCTGTTCCTATGTAGCTGCTTAAAGAGGTAAAACTAGTATTTACACTTTCTCCAGTAAGTAGGAGGGAGTAAGAACTTTCTACCTAGCCTTATTCATGAGGTGGCATCCTTGAATTTCATGTCTTTAGCTCTTACGTTTAGTCTGCTCTTCAGTTTGGCCGAGTTCTTTATTAGGCATTAATGCATTATACACACGAGGACACCTAGCAGGACAAGTGATGGAACAGAACATACAAAAGGGAAAGAAAAAAGGAGATGCAGAAAATACAGATGATGGTGGTGGTTCTGAATTAGATGATTGAAGAGGGTAACTAATGGCTATTCTGAATTAAGGATAGAAAAATATCAGTGTGTCCACAGTCAGTAGTAGGTTCAGATTACGAAGGCCCTGGGTAAATTTTTCTGGCTGGGCATATGCATTTTCAAATCTAGTTTAACACTTCATCTCCTCGTACTGCCACTGTGTTGGTTTCTCTCAAATCTTACTGTGACTTCCTTTGGAATGATTAAGGGAGTAGTCATGTAATAGTCACGGGAGGTGTCAGGATAAAGCTTTTCAGCAGTTAAAGATGCACATTATGTTCTTTATGATAAAATACTCAGGTTATTAGTCTTGTACATCTTGTATTTAAAGTCTCACACTCTGTTAATGACACCTATGTTTTTCCTCATGTCTTTGGTGCAATTAATGTAAAACAACTTTAGTCCCAGTGTTCAGTGTTGAGAAACTCTGTGACCATGCCACATACTTTCCATAACTTTGTGCTTCAATAACTCATTTAAGATTTATTCAGTGCGAGTAATTTATATTGTATCTTGGATTATTAACTCCAGTGGAGAAACTGGGATGTGCTAATGAAGATTAGTTACCTGAAAGGAGCTCTTCAAGAAATGTTTATGTATTTTTGTATGCAATGCGTATTATTTTTTTTATTCTCATGTCTTACACTTTCTCTTTTTCAGCTGTCAAACGTTTGATGAAAGAGGCAGCAGAACTGAAGGACCCTACGGATCATTATCACGCACAGCCTTTGGAGGTTTGTTTCTCTATATGTTTGTAAGAGCTTGTAATTGGGCTGTGTTATATATACTCTTAAGTTCTCTGTATACATACGTATTTAAAATGTACATACTTGGATACTAGCAGACCATTTGAAATTGATTCAGTTCTTTTTTTCCTATGATGGAAATCAACAGCAGACTTCTATTTGAAGAGTATTATAGTTCCAGGTTGTAAATGCAAGTACATAATACTGGGTTTACGTTGCACTGAGTAATTTTATCGCACAGGTATAATATATTTATTCTCCCTCCTTCTTCCTGGCATTACATAAATGCATTATGTTTAAGTCAAGCTTTTTACACCCAAACCTGTCATCTGGCTCAGTTAGTGAGTTGCTCAACTCTGGTGGATTGACCCTGGCTGGGTGCCAGGTGCCCACCAAAGCCACTCTATTACTCCCTGTCTCAGCTGGACAGGGGAGAGAAAATATAATGAGAGGCTGGTGGGTCGAGATAAGCACAGGGAGAGATCATTCGCCAATTACCATCATGGGCAAAACAGACTTGACTTGGGGAAAATTAATTTAATTTATTACCAATTAAATCGGAGTAGGACAATGAGAAATAAAACCAAATCTTGAAACACCTTCCCTCCACTCCCCCCACCCCCCCTTCTTCTCAGGCACAACTTCATTCCCAATTTTCTATACCTCCTCCCCACCAGCAGTAAAAGGGGATGGGGAATGGTGCTTGCGGTCAGTTCAACACATATTATCTCTGCTGCTCTTTCCTCCTCACACTCTTCCCCTGCTGGGAAGAGCAATGTGGGGTCCCGTCCACAGGAGACAGTTCTCCACAAACTTCTCCATGGTGAGTCCTTCCTATGGGTTGCAGTTCTTCATGAACTGCTCCAGCATGGGTCCATTCCGTGGGCTGTGGTCCTTCAGGCACAGACTGCTCCAGCATGGGTCCCCCGCAGGGTCACAAATCCTGCCAGAAAACCTGCTCCAGTGTGGGCTCTTCTCTCCATGAGGCCACAGGTCCTGCCAGGAGCCTGCTCCAGCGCAGGCTTCCCACGGGGTCAAAGCCTCCTTTGGCTTCCCACAGGGTCAAAGCCTCCTTTGGCTTCCCACGGGGTCAAAGCCTCCTTTGGCTTCCCACGGGGTCAAAGCCTCCTTTGGGCATTTCCCTGCTGCAGCGTGGGGTCCTCCTCGGGCTGCAGGTGGAGATCTGCTCCCCCGTGGACCTCCCTGGGCTGGGGGGGGGACAGCCTGCCTCACCGTGGTCGTCTTCACCACGGGCTGCAGGGGAATCTCTGCTCCGGCGCCTGGAGCATCTCCTCCTCCTTCTGTACTGACTTGGGGGGCTGCAGGGCTGCTGCTCTCACGTCTTCTCACTCCTCTCTTCGGCTGCGGTTTCTGTTGTGCAGCAACTTTTTGCCCCTCTAAATCTGTTCTCCCAGGGGCACTGCCACCATTGCTGATGGGCTCAGCCTTGGCCAGCGGTGGGGTCCGTCTTGGATCCAGCTGGTATTGGCTCTGTGGGACAAGGGGGAAGCTTCCAGCAGCTTCTTAGAGAAGCCACCATGTAGCCCTCCTGCTACCAAAGCCTTGTCGTGCAAACCCAATACACTCAACCAAACACTTAAGCTTAGGTGAACTATGAGGTTTCGCTATTTTGCATACAAAAACCCTAAAAAACGTACATGGGTGCAATTCTGGATGCGTTGTAAGAAAGAATGTTTAGATTCCACTTAATTAGTAGCTTCCTGATGTCTTCTAAACACTTAGTTAATTTTTTGGGCTGAGAGGACAATGAAGTTCTGGTGGTTAGAAGCTTAAATAGAAGTCCCTTCTTATTTCGCTGGAATAATGAAAAAGGCAGTGTTCTGTGATATTCGGTTCGGGGGTTTGATTTAGCTTTTCATAGAAAGCCCTAGCACACTTTACATGCTTACAGAAAATAGCATGTTCCTAGGTGCTATCAAATATACCTCATTAACGACTAGTTTGTGTTTGTACCTTTTGTTTCCCCTTTCTGTTGTGAAGTGTAAGGTTTAATTCCTGCTATTACTTGTAATATTGTATTGACAGCAAGCCTCATATGGACTCCTCTCCTAACAGTGGGAGTTGTCCCGCTTGTAAGTATTCAAGAAGTTGTGGGCATCACAAGATCTGATACACAAAGCCAAACACAGAACCCCAAAGAAATAATGCTTAAAGAGAAGTTATTTATATGTCCAATGAAAAAAATATTCCAAATTTCAAAGTGTACCTGTTGTGCAGTACGGCATGGTAGCTGTTCAAAATTGTTTATGGAGAAGCAAAAATGGATGGGAATTCCCTGGGGTGTGAGTCAAGTCCCTGTGTTGACTTGGGCATGGAGGGGGCTTTGGGAAGGCTGTCATTAATGTTCTTTCTTGGGGTGGGTCTCACCTCAGTTCTTGAGAAATTATTATTCACTGGGGCAGGCCTCACCTCAGTTCTCCAGAAATTATTATTCACTGGGGCAGGTCTCACCTCAGTTCTCCAGAAATTATTATTCACTGGGGCAAAACCCCAGGTTTCCCTTAGTTGACTCAGTTTTCCATCTGTTGGGTAATAAAACTTGTCATAATTGATACTACTAGAGTGGAGGGCTTGAATAATGAATTTGAGGGTCTTGGCAAAGCTATTTGGTAAGAAAATTACCAGAAAGCTACAATATTTTATCCTTTGAATCAGAATCTTAGTACTGTGTTGCTTGTCTTAGTCTCCTTTTGATTTTGACTTCTTAAAACTTCTGCTGTGCACTGTTTGTTTACCCTGTCCTTGTTCAAGGAATGGTGTTTAGTTGTATTCTACTTTGACACACTCTTCCTTCTTTTTTTTTTCTTCTCCCTTTCATGGGGGCATTTTAGGATAATCTTTTTGAATGGCACTTTACTGTTAGAGGCCCTCCAGATTCAGATTTCGATGGAGGGATTTATCATGGGCGAATAGTACTACCACCTGAATATCCTATGAAACCACCCAGCATTATTTTGCTGACGGTAAGCACGTTTACTACTTTTTCCTTTTTATGTGATCAATTTAACTGTAGGTGTCAGAGAGGCAGATTCTTGGCATTTAAGGTAATGTTATTTTTTAAGAAAGGTGGCATAATACAGTTAATGCTGCCAATTTTAGACCAGAAGACTTCCAAGGTGATTCTGGTATTCTGTAATTACATGAAGCTTTGTACCTAAGAAATGGGAGTATTCTCCAGGAGTAATCGCATTGCTGACGTGATTGTCTAAACTCCTGTTCTCTCCATTGGCCTTCTTGGTCTCTGTTGGAGACATTGGTCACATGTAGGATGGCAGACATATGGTTTGGGGCAAAGGCCCACATTTGTGCATAGTTTCATAGAGCTACAGCTTTTCAAGCTCTCTGCACATGGTGTGTGGGTTACAGGAGCAACAGGAAGGCCACCATGTCACACTGGGACATGTGAGGTATCAGTTAAGGGTTTCTTCATGCATGAGTAGAGGCAGATAGCAGACTTCTTTGTTCAGAAAGCTGAATCCAAATTTTGTGAGGTTGGCAGTAATATAATTACGAAGTATTGTTTGCATATAGACTTGTTTGATCGTGATTTTTACAACTTGTACCAAAACGCAAGAGTTAACTTCCAGCATGTTTTGTTATATCCTCCTTCTTCCTTTGAAGGCCAATGGCAGGTTTGAAGTGGGGAAGAAAATTTGTCTAAGCATCTCAGGGCATCATCCTGAAACATGGCAGCCTTCATGGAGTAGTAAGTAACAATTATTTGGAAAGTGTTACCCCCATCAAGCAACTAGATCTTTAAACTGAAAAAAATCTCACAAAGAATGTTTATAGCAGAAAAGGAGACAGATTTTGAGGCAATAAAAGTATGGGAGAATTTAAGAAATGTAAAATCATGAAAGAGTGACATAGGATTTGGGAATGGTATTAAATGTGCTGTGAAAGGGTTGAGAAACTCAGGGGTGATAGTAAGCTTTTATTTATTTGGATGTACAAGCATTAAGAATTCTCAGACTACTTAGAGTATTCTTCTGGCTATACTTCTGAACACTCAAGGGGAAAGGCAATGTGGTATGAGTTCAGAACAACTGAATGTTTTCTACCTTTTTTTTAAAGTTTTGTTATCACAGAAATTGAGTTGGCATAATTCATCCAAGGCAGTATTTCTGTGTTTATGTAATTTTAGTTTTGCTGAGTACAGTACATCAATTATTTCTTTGGATATCAATTGCACTTTTAAAATATGTTGATAAGATCTTAGTAATTTTCTAGCAGACCACTCTTCAACTTCTGTAAAATCTCCTGTTTTTTTTAAAAAAAGTAGAAAATACTGTCCTCTAAGTAGGAGGTGTAAATATCCTATCTCTGTTTTGTGGTACTTATCTTCATGTGATATTTATTTACCAAACCTACTAGCAAAGTGTCTTGAATTCTTAAATTTCATGACTGTGTAAAACAAAATTGAAGGATAGATACTGTCAAAAGAGATGTTTTAGATGACAATTCTGTTATGAACTGTTAGTAGTATTTTTAAGTAAGCTCCTTCCCCAGCATGATTACATAACAGGAACAAATTCTGCGGTGCACTGCATAAAAGAAAACTACTGAGCTTGTGTACACTAAAGTGCAGAAATTGTGTCTAGTAGAAAACACATACAAAAAGAAAAATGCCTTACAAATCCTCCTTTTCCGCTGCCTCCCCCTGCCATATGTTAATTCTGCCTTACCTTTTTTTCTTCAGAACCCATTTTTAAAGTCTGGAACTCTAATATTATGCTGATGCAACATTTTTGTGAAAACTTATCTTTTCTTCTCTGTGTTGGCTGATGGAAGACTAAGGCCTTACTTTTCATTTTTAACATGAAGTTTAAAAAATGAAGAAAGCCTTGCTGTGTACCAAAAACGCCAGTGCTGCTTGTATGAAATTCAGACCACTCCTTTGGACAAAACGAAGTTTTGCAGGCAGAACTGCACCTTTTCTATACTGAGTATAGAGTGAGATGAAATAACAGTTGTTTCTGCAACCTTGTTTGTATCTCTGTTTTCCCATTTTAGTAAGAACAGCTTTACTAGCTATTATTGGATTTATGCCAACCAAAGGTGAAGGAGCAATAGGATCTCTGGATTATACACCAGAAGAAAGAAGAGCTCTTGCAAAGAAGTAAGCACTAAGTTTGTTACTGTAGGTACATATATATATACTCTCTTTTAGGGTAAGGATTGAGTAGAAAGTAAGTCACTTCAGTCTGTTCTTTTGCATTTATTCCAAATATAAAAAAAGTTCTATGCTTCGTGTGTGCGTGTATATATATATATTTTTTTTTTTCCTGAACATTGTGCAAACTCAGAACTTAGGTTCAAACAAAATACTTTGGGAGGGCTGTGTTCCTTCCAGCATTGTGTGGTCAAATTAGAGGTTTGTCTGAAATTCAGGCTTAGACATGTGATTAACGTTGTGATACAGCGGTAGTTGCAGCATGGAGGGAAAATGAGTATGATGGAATTGATAGTAAGTGTAAGTGAGGGAGAAAACAACCAAAATAATGATGCATCATTTCCCTTAAGTGTATAATAATAATAATGAAACAATGACAAAAAAGTCTGAAGCAACTGCTTCTGAATGATTTTTAGGAAATTAACTTGGAAATTACTTTAAAATTAGATTTGTGACTATGACGAAATGATTAGCTTAGTGGACAAGGGGAAAGCAGTGGATGTTGTTTATCTTGTCTTTAGCAAGGCTTTTGATGCTTCTTCCTTAATATCCTCATAGAAAAAGCTCATGAAGTACGTACAGCCTAGTTAAGTGGGGTCAGTAATGTGGATTAAGAACTGACTGAGCTCCCTGTCTCAAAGGATTGTGGTAAGCAGCACAAAGTCCAGCTGCAGAATGGTCACTACTGGTGTACTCCAGGGGTCAATGCTGGGGCCAGTGCTATTCAGTGATATTAATGACCTGGATGATGGGACAGAGTGCACCCTCAGCAAGTTTGCAGATGATACAAAACTGGGAAGAGTGGCTGGTACACCAGAAGGTTGTGCTGCCATCCAGAGGAACTTCAGCAGGCTGGAGGAATCTCATGAAGTTGAACAAAGAGAAGAGCAAAGTTCAGCGCCTGGAGAAGAGTAACACCAACTGACCAGCTGGAAAGGAGCTTGGAAGGGGAGGACCCAGGGACCCTGGTGGACACCAAGCTGATCAAGAGGCAGTGATATGCCCTTGCAGCAAAGAAGGCTAATGGTATCCTGGGCTGCATTAGGAAGAACATTGCCAGTAGGCTGAGGGAGGTGATCCTTCCTCTTTACTCAGCACTGCTGAGACGTCTGGAGTGCTGGGTCCAGGTTGGGGCTGTGTCCGGGTCAGGGTACAAGAAAGATACAGACTTAATGGAGTGAATCCAGTGTGGTGCCATGAAGGTGATTGAAGGGCTGGAACATGTTTCATACAGGGAGAGACTAAGAGAGCTGGGAAGTGTTCAGCCTGAAGAAGAGAAGGCTCAGAGGGATCTTATCCATGCGTACAAATACCTGAAAGGAAGTTGTAAAGAAGGCAGAGACAGGCTCTTATCAGTGGCATCTGGTGACAGGACAAGAGGCAATGGGCACAAACTGAAACCCACAAAATCCAAATGCAAGAAAACACTTCTTTGCTGTGAAGATGGTAAAAGCACTAACACAGGTTGCCCAGAGAGGTGGTGGAGTTTCTGTCCTTGGAGTTATTAAAAATGTGACTGGAAACAGACCTGAGCAACATGCTCTGTTTGACCCTGCTTTGAGCAAAGAGACTGGACAAAATGATCTCCAGAGGTCCCTCCCAACCTAAACTCTTCTGTGATTATCCTTAAATGAAATCTTATACCTGTGGGGGTTTTTTTGGTCTCTCTCCTTTCCCATCTGGGAAGGAGAAGGTATTTCAAAGGCCATATCCCTATGTAATAAGCAAAGTTACTGTATTCCAAATTGTAACTAGTACATTATTTGGCTCAGAGTACAGGTAGAATAAGCTCACACCTGCCTACAAATTGGAAGCCGCAACTTTCCTGTTAGTATGGCACTGAGTCAAAGCTAATAAACCCTGCTGAGAAGGTAGGGTTTAGTGGGTTCGTCTTGGTACTGTGCGATCAAGGCTGTGAGGTTTCTCATTGTCCTGGAGAGCTGCCTGCAGTATGCCCTATAGATGAATTATGTGTGCAGGGAAGGAAAGGCAGTGCTCTTGCAGAAGCTGAAATTCCTGGATTTAAGGTTCAAGCTCCAGGGTCCAATTTAATATTTGTAATAATAGATATTTATAATTTACAATTTTAATTTGCTGCAGGTATAAAGTAAGTTTTAAAATGTAACAAATTATTAATAAAATATAGATAATAGCAATATGCAAGTCAGTTAATACCTTCCTAAATGATGTGAGAGAATATGTATTTGTAGTATAGATAATTCTCAATGTATTTTTTCAAGACTGTGTGATTTGGGGGAAGTACTTTTAAGCTACCGGTCTTGACACCACTTGTATTTCTGTTGATTGTTTTGCAAATAGTTTGTTTAAACAAGCACACAAGAACATTACGAGAACTTGCTATTCTGAGCTATGTCATTTGTGGCCAGGTCACAAGACTTCTGTTGTGAAATGTGTGGCACATCTATGAAGACAGCCCTCTTACCACTAACATCCGGAAGTGTGTCAAGCCAGGCGGACAAGGAGGCTAAAGAACTTGCCAGACAAATTAGCTTCAAGGTGAAATCACTGTTTAAACTTTTATCTCTGTTATATAGAATTAAAAAAAAAAGAGGAAAAACTTGTAAATTTTAGAAACATTCATCATTTCATAAACCTTCATCAATCACTACATGGAAACCTGATTTTTTAGCATAGTCTGAAAGAAGAAAATAGGAATGGATCTCTTGTAATATGCCAATTAATAAATTGTGCATCTCAGGCACTGATTGATTAGTTTTAATTCCAGTGGTGAGCATTGTGGTAAGAACTGCGTGACTGTGTTGCTTTTACTTCTGTGTTTTCAGTCACTAATAACTTGATTAAATTCTCCAGAATTAGTCTTATCATAAAAGTGTTAGGATAGTTTGGGCAAAGCTAACGTAAATTTTTTTTCCTTTGTGATTCCCACTCCCCCACCCCTTCTGGCTTATGGAAGGAATAAAACATAGTCCTACTGAAAAATGGTTACAAATTCTTTTGAACTACTCTGCAGCTGAAGATACTGAAAGTTGAACTCTGGAATGGAAGTTGCTGTTACCCAGAAATGTGTTCTCTAGCTTGTGTTTCAGTGAAAGTAAGGTTCGTTTAGCCGAATACATGCCTTAGAAAATTGCATGTCTTGCATGCACAGTGTTGTTTTTCACTGGGTTTTCCTCTAAACTCTTAAATCGGCCACTAAGGAAGACTGCTGTGCATGAGGGCAGGGAACTACAGTGAAATACATTATGACAATGTGGCATTGGTACAGAACATATCCTTACTAAGGTCAGGATGCTAATATGTCCCCTTTTATCACCAATGGTCTCCTAACACTGTCCTAAAAACTACTTTTTGTGTGTGTGTGTGCCATGAGAGTAAAGATTGCCTGAGCATTACTGCCAGTTTTGCAGGACCTGCATATTCCTGTGCGATCTCCCATCTAGACATGTTGACATGGCTGGGTCTGTGTGTCATAATGGTTACGATAAAAACATCTCAAAATATTCTACAAAGATGAAGAGATACAGGGACAGAGTTTTAAAGCTGAGCTATTTAAGAGAAGCAATGGACTGCCTGCTCCTGCCTTTTTTACAATAAATATGTGTTAAAAGGTGTAGGATTAATTTTTACTTAAGAACTGCTAATTTTTACAGAAATTCTAGAAATATCAGAGTATATTTTTTTTTAGAAAGATCTCTTAACTTATATTTCGTACCTTTTTTGGTTTTATAATGAAAGACCTAGGGACATCAATCTCTACAGAATATTGGTGATTTCCATGTACCCACATATTTAACTCCACCTCCTAAGAACAAGCACTCAGCAAGGAAAAATGAACAAAAGCCTCAGGTTTCTACAGCCTTTTCCAATCCATTGTGGGTTTTTTACAAGGTGAATCAGTTCTGTCTTCTGGTTGCACATTCCCTTCCTTTCTCAAATAGAGTTTTAGGGACTGGAGTTTTTTTAAGCTTCCTGCTTCTCTGCTTAGCTTGACTTTGTTGTTGTTTGATGTTAGGCTGAGGCATTCAATTGGTGTGTTTGTAGTAAACTAGTAGTATGAATTACTAGCAGGGAATACAAAAGTTTTTAATCATTTGGATATATTCCATGTCAATTTAAGGGGTAAGATTTAACATCAGATTGCTGATTGAGTGTGGAATTTGAGAGAGCTTCTCTACTAGGAAACATATTAGCAGTCTCTGCATTATCTTGATCCTTAAAGAAGAGATATCCTAACTTTTTCTAGATGATCCTAGGATTATGACAAATTATTTCATACCAGCCTTAAGCAAAATGGTAACTTGTAAAAAAAAAAAACCATGTGCGGTATTGAGAAAGGAATATGAAATTCAGCAGAAAAATTTCCTCACATTTCCTCATTACAGTTTTCCTGTTTCTGTGAGCCTCCACCTGTATTCCTGTCCGGTTTAATACAACATTACTTTTTTTTTTAATCAGCTTTACATTGACGTGCAGATTGTTTTGTGCATTTTAGATGCTATATACCATAAATTCCATTCCATTTAAAAAAAAAACCCAAAAGACAGGTGACTAATAGCATACGCATTACTATAAAGCAATATGGTTTATCTACATGTTGCCATCACAAGGCATATTTTGCAGTAAAATCAGTTCTCCACTCACCCTCGTTATTATTTTTAAATATGTTATGGTGGATTGACCCTGGCTAAACATCAGGTGCCCACCAAAGCTGCTGTGTCACTCCCCTCCTCAGCTGGACAGGGGAGAGAAAATATAATGAAAGGCTCATGGGTCAAGATAAAGACAGGGAGAGATCCCTCGCCAATTACTGTTGTGGGGAAAACAGACTCGACTTGGGGAAATTTGTTTATTACCAGTCAAATCAGAAAAGGGTAATGAGAAATAAACCCAAATCTTAAAAAATCCACCTTCTCCCACCCTCCCTCATCCCCAGGCTCAACTTCACTCCTGATTTCTCTACCTTCTCCCCACCAGCGGCACAGAGGGATGGGGAATGGGGGTTGGGGTCAGCTCATCACAGGTTGTCTCTGCTGCTCCTTCCTCCTCAGGGGCAGGACTCATCACACTCTTCCCCTGCTCCAGCGTGGGGTCCCTCCCA
>JANZLQ010000013.1:12046109-12059148 GCA_026212715.1 Elanus axillaris | reverse complement strand
GTCATTTTATTAGTGTTGTTATCATTATAATTACTTTCTTCTTTTCTGTTCTATTAAACTGTTCTTATCCCAACCCATGAGCTTTACTTTTTTTTTCCCCCTATTTTCTCCTCCATCCCGCTGCGGGGGATGGGGGTGAGCGGCTGCGTGGTGTTTAGTTGCTCGCTGGCGTTAAACCACGACAAAGTGTTAGATGTGGGCAACATCAAAACTGTTGGGTTTTTTTTCTGTTATTGGATAAAATGTTTACCATTTACACTACAACTGTATGTTTAATTAAACTCTATTGTAGAAAATTTGCTGTTGTGAACTTGAGATTTATGCCCTTTGAAAATAAAAAGGACAGAGGTAGACTCAATGCTGAATCCTTGTATTAGCTTGCATAATTCCTTCTGGTATAGTAGATTTAATGTGCTGAACTCTGAAGTCATGGGACCTTATGTCCTGCTACACAATACAGAGTTAAAAAATAGCAGTAATCAATTGTGCAGGAAGAACAGAGTGTTACCTTTCTTCTGCTCTTACAAAGTTGTAACTAGTCTTCATTAAAAACATGGTGGTAAACAGATGCTAAGGAAAGGATCTACCTGTGGGTGAAGAGGAGGGAATCTGTAGGCCAAGTTTTACTATGGGAAAACCAATCTACAGACTGCTTCACAGGCAAGTTTCTTCTTTCCAGCAACAATTGTCTATTCCATGATTTTTATCTTTAAGCTGCTTGAAAGGACAGAGATTTTTGCCGTGAATTAATAGCAGGGCAATTGTGATGCCCTTCCTGGGATAGGTTTAACTGAATTCTTGTGTGAAGAGCACACTGAAATGGGTCTGGCATAGCATTGCTTTGAGTCCATTCCCCATGTTCCACATGGGGCCTTATTCATGAAGAGGGACTTTCTCATTCCATCAGAAGAAAAGATATTTTGAATTAACTTTCCCTTCTGTCGGCTTTCACTTAGGAAAAGGAACATAGTCTCACTGACTAAAGAAACCCCAAGACTTACAGTATTTCAGTAAAGCATATTTTTTTACTTTCAAAACTCAGTTTGAAATAGTGATTTCTGTTTTAGTAATAGTGATTGTTATATTAACAGCAATGCTATCGTAGTGTGAACTGTTGTGTTGTTAGTACTTCAGTCTTACAGATTTTTGCCTGTGAAGAGACTTGCTGCATGGTGTAATTGTTGCATGGATGTGTCTGTCTGTGCTGTTGGAGAGGTACATTCAGTGTTCTTGACTTTTGGGCTCTCCCTGCCTGACCTCATCTTCTAGGTCACTTCCCTCCCTCCCCACCTTCTCTTGTCATTTTGCCAGACCAGCAGCCAGTAGCATGATGCCACACTTAATTACTACAGTGTCCACTTTGGTGTGCACTCTAGCAGAGGACTAAAAAACCTTCCCAGTGCAATGTTGAATATGTATTTCCTGAGTTCCTGCTGTTTAAAAAGCAGACAGAGGGATAGAAGTTGTCTCTCCAGCATAGCATGTGGTGATGATGAAGATGACTTTTCGCCGTACTTTTCATCAAGACCTGCGCATTGGTTGTTCCCATTCATGGCCCTGTTAGCAGTGACTGAACTGTACACCACTAGTACAAATGTTGCACATTGCCTGTTAAAATTTTGTGCACCTATATTACTAGAGAATATTTATCAAGTAATTAAGTAACTTCTCTCTGAATGAAGAAAAAGGAGGGGAGGGTGATGATTCTCACATCAGTGGTAGTTGCTTCCCAGGAGAACTTACCGTAACAACATTATCGAGGTTTGCAGGTGCAAGGCAATGAGTACAGCAGCATGAGAACCATGAAAAGAACAACGCTGCCATGGAGGGTCTGCAAAATGCTGCCACAGCAGCTTGGGTAAAAGGATCCAGAGCTGCAAAGAACAGACTTTAAGCATTATTAAGACTAAACAATAGGCTACCTAAAGCATTATGCAGTATAGTACTTCCGAGGAGTCTGAAGCCAGTGCAGAAAATATCTGTGACTAGACCACTTCTGACTATATATATATATATATACACACTTTTTTTTTTTAAAGTTTGTAGTGGCTGTTGGTGTCTACTCAGGGCAAAGTATTGGTACATTATTCCTCTTTGAGTATTCATATTGCGAGCAAGGTATTGCTGGAAGTTGGCTTGATAAAAGTAATTGCCCTTAGCATTAAGAAAGTGAGATTCTTCCACATCTGAGCAGAAGAATGTTGGTCACCTAAATGTTGGTACAAAATTCTGATCACAGTCCATGGTACTGGTTACAGGAGGCTGGAGAGCACTGGAGCTCACTGAGAGGAGAGGCTGGCAGGCTGCATTGCTCTGTCTGTCCCCCGATCACGCTGACTAAATCTGCATGGACTGTTATGGGAGTCTGAACTCCTACCACGCCTGTAGCAACCTACATTTAGTGGATTGATGTGGAATGCCATCCCACTTTGATGCTTATAGTCGATTGAATGAAATTATAATTATTAAGTATCAAAGTGACAATCTAAAAACTGTGGTTAGAATTTTTTCTGATAACCTGGGAATACATTAAAATTCAGTACACCTGTTATTAAACAATATACTAAAGTAGTGTCCTGCACTAATATACTGGCCAGATGAGGTGTAATAATGAGGAGTGATGAAATAAACAATATAACTGAAGTCGGCTAATCTTGAACTGACGTGGGGGGTTTCTGTGAGGAAATGAGGCTATGTTCTGATACATGAAATTTATAGAAGCCCTTATTTTTAATCATATGTTCTGAATGATACATTGTTAAATGTGTTTCCTTTTATCACTATTAAGTGGTGTCTTAAGTTTTGTAATACTACAGTAACAATTTTAAGTGTCTTGGCAATCAGGAGTACTGGCCCAATTTTGATTCATTAAAAAATAGACATTTTTCTTGTTAGCCTTTAAGCCATGCTGTGTC
Organism: Elanus axillaris; assembly: GCA_026212715.1. Classification (NCBI taxonomy): domain Eukaryota; kingdom Metazoa; phylum Chordata; class Aves; order Accipitriformes; family Accipitridae; genus Elanus; species Elanus axillaris. The sequence continues at coordinate 12,056,233 of JANZLQ010000013.1, read as the reverse complement.
AAACTTCAGCTGTTCCTCAGTTGGAAGTTATATACCCAAAACAAGTATTTCACCTATACTTAAACCTTCTTCTGTATCTCTCTGACATCATAACTAAAAGAGGCTTCAGTAACCCAGAGGATTTTTATGGTTCTGAGTTCCTAGAGTTTGCTATGTTTTTAAAACATCCCTTCTAAGATTATTTAATACTAACAATTCTAACTGTTCTAACAATTTCAGAAGCTTCAGAACTAATATGACACATAAAGTGCATATTCAGTGATTGTAAAGATCAAATGCTAAAGGTGACTACAATGTAGATCTTATTAAACATATTTATTTTTGGTTTATTAAGCCCTCATCCCCAGCATTTCCACTATGGTTTGGCTGAAAATGACTTAAAATTGAATGGAAACTGTGTCTTGTGAGGTATTGCGTTAGTCTAAAAATCTTGACATTTTTGCTTAAGGAGAACTTAAAAACTTGCCATAAGTGAAGCCAAGATGATTGTGATGTTTTAAATTTATAATTTATTTATAATAAAGCCCACCATTTTTTGGATTCTTAACAATTAAGTTTTCAAACAAAAAAAACTTTATCTAGATGTATATATTACTTAAGATATAGTAGCATCTGGTCCCAAATTTATATTGGGTAATGATCACTCCTTTCTTATCCAACTTGCTTCTGCATGCCTGCTGATACTTGGTCATTGATTATGTTGGAAATCCCAAGGCAGAGTGTTAACTCAGCTTTGGGTGAAGCAGTCAGTTTTCTGCTGTCCTGATGCATCTATATAATTTCCTCCAAAAAAAAATAATTTAAAGCCTTGCAATTGTCAGTGAGTTTTCTCTTGATTCACAGCTCCGTTCATGTCAGTGTATGGCACCTTGTCTCATTCAAAACAGGGCCTTTTTTGTTTTATTTTTAAATTAAAAATTTGCTGTGTTGGGAAGAAACCCAGGTGTGTGACAGCAAGTGCTAGTTACTTTTGTTAGTAAGTATGAAGGATCAGGAATATTTCTAGACCTCTTTTTGTTTTTCTACTCCTTTTTTAAAAGCTACTTTAAGAAGAATAACCCTTTGCCTGCTGAATTTGCAGTTCTTGCTTCCTGAATTCACTTCTTTACCTCTCCCCTTCTGAAAGATGGGAGTGTAGGTGAATCTAGGAATTTCATTTTGCAAAAGCTCAGCTTCCCTAAGTCTTCATTTTCCTTGGCATGAGGAGCTTTCAAATGGGTTCAGTATGGAGCAGAGTGAGTTTCTTCTGCAGTGTAGTGGAAATCATGGCAAGCTGCTCATGGTGTTCTTGGCTGTCTCTGCTGATAAAATAAATATTTTAAAAACATTTTCCTTTGAAGTTACCCAAGCCATTTGCTTGCTTAGGCAAGAGACCTGTGTAAACAGGCAGGTTGTCAAACGTGGCAAGTAATTACATCAGTCTTCCTTGCTGAAAATAAACAGTAGGAAATACTAATGATGAAGAGATAGGAAAGGAAGGTCTCTTCCCTGGGCTAGTCAAATCACTGACTAGGTGAAAATTTGGAATTCTTCTCCCACATGCAGAATATGTGGCCAAAGAGTCAGAGGACCAAGTGCTACTGACTGTTTTGTGGATCGTCCAACATGATACACAGTTGAGGACATTCCCTGTCTGGCCATATGGAAAGGATATCTTTTGTGGATGCAGCAGCTGGCTGAAACAGTGTTTAGGGTTATGGATATTGTGTCCATTAAAAGGCCTTTGCGTGGAAGCAAATGTCCAGAATTCTAGTTTTACCTGCTGTAATGATAATCAATCTTTTAGAAGAAGGGAGCAGGGAGAAAGGTAACTCTGGAAAATAGCTGCAGGGTGCTTTAAGTGGGGATACCTGCAAACTGTTCTGTGAAGAGAAGACCTCAAAAAAAACCCCCTCTTTTTGTCAGAGCTACTGTTTTTTTTAAACACAAACATTTTGACAATGTTCAATTTTAATTTCCAGCAACTGTGCTGTGCTCTGGTTTTAATATTAAAATGTTGGGAGTTTGAGCCTTTTAGTATTTCAAGCAGGGTTACGCTGGTGGAATATCAGAACCCATAGTTTCAGTCTTACAGACTGAAAAATTATTTTCTTTAGAATAATACTCTCCTGAGCTGAATATCAGTTGCTGGTGTTGTTCTTTTTTACTGCACATAATGGTAGACCAACGTGTGACCAGTAGAGGGCAATAGGTATGTCCATGCATAAGTATAGTGCTCAATAATTCGTGCTGGAATCACTTAGGTGTTCTGTATCCAGGATTTTTGTTTTGTTTTTTCCAGTGGTGGTGGTGATGAGAACAGACTTTTGGACTCAGCTGTCCACAGAGAGCAGTGCAGCATTGCTTAATTATAGTTCTCTGGACTTCTTCCTTTCTTGCCCTCCTGAACTTGTTTCCCCTTCAGTATAGGTGACATTACAAATCCTCAGAGACTTAACTATCTGGAGGATTATTAATGATTTCTTGAACTGCAGAGAGTTACGGAAATCCTAGACAAAGATATTAGAAATCTCTGAATTTGGAACTAATCTAGAATTCAAATACTTTTTGACAGACTTTCTTCAGACTTCTCTTGTCCTTAGAACTGCTAATTTGCAGCTTGAAGTAGACTTCTTCTCAAGATAGTGTATGGACAAAAGTGATGACTATAATGATCTCGTAATTACCAGTGACATGTATTAAGAGGCTTTCAAGTATTAAATATTATCTGAAGAGCACATTTTAGTCCTAATGATTTCATTCCTTGCTAATCTTATGCACTATCTTGCCTCACAAGTCTCCATGTTTCCTTTTCAGTCTGAAACTCAGAACAGCAGCACAGTGGCCAGTCAAGAGCACACTCCACCTGTGTCCACTAACACGTCTATGAGTCCTCGGCAGCGCCGTGCTCAGCAGCAGAGTCAGAGACGGGCTCCGTCTTCGACTGACTTTAATCGGGTACAGCAACAAAGAGTCAACATGAACCACACTGGATCAACCGTTCTGATTGTCCTTCTGACTTTTGCATTGGCAGCTCTTATATTTCGTAGAATATGCTTGGCTAACGAGTATATATTTGAGTTATAAGGTTGTTTATCATAACAGCAGTGACTTGAATGCTTCATTGAACATTCTGTATTGGGTATGACATGAGAACTGTTTACAAAGATTACTTTTTGTATTTACGCTTAAATTCTTATGAATGTTAATGTACCTACAGATACATTACTTGTAAGAAAAGCAAAGTTGGAAGTTTAACTACCAACAAGTGTTAATTAAGTGCCCACCAGATACTTGGAGAAACAGTGCAGTGGAATAGTAACATTAAGGCATGTAGGAGAGGAGTCAATTTGAGTAATTTATCAACTAGAAAAAGACAATTTTAAAAAAGTGATTGATTCACTTTTTTATGGAATGTAAATGCATTTAATCACCCCATCTAAGTTAGTATAAGATTTGACATTGGAGAAGGAATTATAAAATGAAACATTACTATGTGTTTGTGTCCAGTGAACTCTTAATTTAGAGGGGATACAGTTTTGTAACCACTTTTATTTACCATGACACAGTTTTAGAAGGGGAACACATATGAATTGGTTGTGATGCTGCTTTGTGTGTGTTAATGGGGGAAAGGAGTAGGGGAAGAAAGCAGGGGCCAGAAAACTACTTGCATTATTTTGATTTTATTTTTTGGAAGAAAGATTGGATAATCTTTTGCAAGATTTGAATGTCCTCTTCTAATACTCACAATTGTATATCTTGGTTTTTTAAATTTGAAGATTATATAAACATGTCTATTCTTGCAATAGTTATAAATATATAATATAATTATTTACCCAGAGCTATTGTCTTTTAATTATACCAGAAATATACATAATGTGTTGAACTGAATGTTTCATATGTGGTTTTATTTACTAAAGAAAATTTAAACCTTATTATACTTAAACTCTCATATATATGAACATGCTTAGGATAAATATTTATTAAAACCCTGGCAGTAATAAACAGTTTCAAGCCAGTCTTCAGTTATGTTTCAAGTATTACATGGCCTTTTGGGTTTGGTTTGTGGGGGGGGTTTTTTGTTTTTTATGTTTCAGTGGGGTTTTTTTTAACATAAAATCAATATTGGACCCAGAGGCTTTCTGTATTATTAGTTTATTAAAAAAAACCCCTCGTAATATTCCTGAATGCTGTGAAATCACACATACAAGCAATAGACCTACAATTGTTAGGTTTTTGAGAGGTTTTGTCTGTCAATGTTTAAGTATTGCAGTGAAGTAGGAGAAAGCAATCAATGGGATAATTTTCCTCTTGTATTATTGTTCACATATAAATGTATTCTAGCATGTTTATTTCAAAGACAATGAAATTTAGCTAACTTACTTCGTTGCTGTCGAGCACGACAGCAGTGACTTAAGTGAGATTCTCATCCTGTTTCTCAGCAAGTATTTATCAAGCTACTTACAGCTTTCCTAAAGTTTGTTAAATACAGTATGTATTAGTGTTGTGAAACATTAAAGTAGCTGTAACAACTTCTAAAATAAGGAAGGCCCATTGTGTGTCTAAGGGGAATGTGGAAATTTAAAAAAGCACTACCTGTGTTCCTTTTTAGCACTTCTTGTGGACTGTTGATAGTCTTGTTTGCAGGTACAATGGAATAAAGATCAAAAACCAGTTTTTTTAAGAAGTTCAGACAAAAGTATGTGGTTTGTTCATCCAGTTCAGCAGTCACACATTCTGCTACAGAACAATTTGATGTCAATATATTCATTGATGTGTTTTTACCTAATTAGTATATTTATTTCATCAGAAATTAAAACCGAAAAAAACCCACACCAAAACCCCCCCCAAAACCTCTCCAGATTCTGTAGCCTCTAAAATAAAAGCATCTGTGTTTCCTAGTTGGTATGTTGCTTGAATACCTGTTCTATTCAAGTATTGCAAACCTGGGCTCACAGAAGAGAGTTCTGAAGGAGGTCTGACCCAAAAGACAGTCTTGCTGGGTTTTGACCCACCTGCTCCTTGAAGTTTGCTCTGAATGTGGTTTTCTTTTCTTAGAGCCTCACTGCTGTGCCAAGCAAACTTTTGCTCTCGTACCTGTGCCACACACTGGCTGTTAATAAAGCAGCTAAGTCTTCTGCAAAGAGGCAGTCTGTGTTGCCCTTTGAATGGGTTATGAGAAAATAAGCTTTGAGTGGTTTCTGAGAACAGCCTCTTCCTTGTGATTAGCAAAATAGCTGCTTTCTAGCTTTTCATTTTTATTTCAGACTTTTAAAATAAAAGTTAAAATGTCTGATTGTGCAAATACCTATTTGAAAAAATAAATATTAATGGTGACTTATTTATGTAAAGAGTCTATGGCATGTATAGACACCTTGGCGGTTACTGTGTTTTAGTTTTCCTTTAAAAGTTAACAGTAAATAAAATCATCAGTTTCAGAGGAAATAGCTTATCTTTTTATCTTCAACAGTGTAAAGAGCCAGACTAAACTGGAAAATAAAGTCTTAACTGCTACAGAACCATCAACATATGTACATTTTACAATGATACATGTCTGAAACATGACACAGGCTGTTTCCAGTTGAAAAAGATGCCACGTGAAGGAAGAGAAAATCTGGAAAGCCTAATGAAAAGGGACAGCCCGGTTTTATTCAGTCTGGCAGACGGATAGCGCTGCCCTGAGATTAGGGGATTGAGCAAAAAGCCGGCATGCAGAATTGCGGGTTTTTATATAATGGCTTTAGTAAATATCCTTTAGGACCCAGTGGAAATGTTTGGTGAGGCAAACTTCATGAGTAATGGCCAATCATTAAGCAGTGATGAGGCAAAAGCTTTGAGTGAGAAGCCCCTGAATGCCTCTTGAAAACATCAGGTTGGGAAAGCAGTGTTTCTACCACCCATCCGACAAACACGCGAATTAGAGTTGATTCAATGCTTAAACCCGGGGAGACTTGTACTACAGGAGGTTACTGGAGTGCAGAGTGCCCGACTCCTATTTCCAGCAAGATGCCTTATTTTGCGAAACTCCTTTTATTAATCTTTTGCTTAGTTCTTCTTGTGGAAAGCAGAAAACACAGGAGGAGGAGGTGGATGAGCCAGCTGGAGCTGCAGAGGGCAAGGTAAGGGTTATTAAAACATGTATGTTTCTTTTCCTGGGGTGTTATAAATACATTACTGCATAGACATAAAAACCTGCCCTGCCAGTGTCTTTGTGTGTATTGTATGTGCAAACAGCTTTATAGATAATGTTTTTATAATAGTCTGGGGTAGTATACTCAGTTTTAACTGTAAATGGACACGTTTAATGCTAATGTTAATTCTTAACGTGGCAGGTTTTGCAGAGAAGCTGACCACTTCAGCATGGATTGTGGTAAAAACATTCTTAGCCCTATATGTGAATTAGTGAGAGAATTCAGGGAAGTTGAAATTAACAGAGATGTTAAAATCTACATATCGTTTCAGCACTGTTTCAAGAGCAGGTTATTTACCCTGCTTGCTGGAATCTCTGTGCTACATATGTTCACTTGAAATTGCATGTTATGCTCTAATAATTTGACTTGGGGATGTTGGTTAGCATGCATTACACTAATTAATAACAAATAAATCCCTGGAAGTTACCCAGGGATTATAAAATTAAAAATATATTTTGAAGAAATACATGGAAACTTTAAAAAGATATATATTAAAGTCAAGCAAAGGCACAAGAAAGAGTTAAAGGTCTTAGCAAAGTTTATTAGATTTACTGTTGCTGAGATTTGACCCGCGGTTTACATTAGAAAAGATAATCTTCCAAACCTGTCAGACAGTCCAAAGTATGTTATCCTTTTTTGTAGTTATGTCATCCAGTAGTAATTATATCTTACAAGACTGTTCATTGTTCAAAGGGCTCAAAAAAAAAAATTGGGTTAATCCATCCTATTAAATGGCTTCACTATGGCTGTAAACCTTCATCTTTTCATTTATTTTGTTGGTTTTTTTGTTTCAACACTCAATGCTTTTCTAGGGAGTGTTGTTACTTGAATGTTTTACAAAGAAGTGTTGTGATATAATTGAAAGCAAAGAATACCTAATATGCTCTCAGACTTACACTACTTATTGAAAAAATACAGTAGCATATGCTTTTAGTGACGTAAATGTTATAAAGCTGAAACAGGCATGATCCTGAAATCCTAAAGCCAACTGAAGTTTTACTACTCATTTCCACAGAATCTCCATTATTGAATGAGATCTTTCATTTAACTCTGAAAATTTTTCCATTTTTTTCCAAAAATATGTTCTGGGAAATGGCGGGGAATTCAACAGTAGCATTTTCTTGCAAACCATTCGCATGTAGAGATCATCAACTTTGAAGTAACAAAATAATAGAAATCCTTCTTTTAAACATGACTTTGCTGAAAAGTAGTACCAATCTCTGGGTTAAAAGTTGTTTGAATATTTTGTATTTCATTTAAACATTGCAGAAATAATTTACGATTTCTACAGTACTGTTATTTTTGTGAAGCTGTGATGGAGTGGAAGTCAAAGTACTGCTAAAATTACTTAGGTAAATGAATTTACTGTGAAGAATAACTGATACTATCTGGTTTCCTGTGGAATAATGATTTTCATCAAGTTTTCCAGCCAGGTAGAACCTAAGGAACTATATGCCTTATATATACATATACATATACACACACAGCCCCCCCACATTTCCTATACAATGTACTTATTTAAAAGTAAATAAAATTGAGTTCTAGGGACTATCAAATGTGAATGCCATTTTAAATACAGAGAATTCTGCAGTACTGAAAAAAGAAGAGTGTGTGGAGCAGTGACATTGATATTTTAAATTTCAAGTTGCGTAGAAAAAAATATAGTTGTTTCTAAACCAGCAATGAATAGTAGACTCTCCTAGTAAAAGGAAATTAAAGCCAGTTCCTCTGCTGGTTTTCTAATCACATAAGAGAAATGAAAACAGTGTCCTTTTTAATGATTTCATCACATTTTCTGGTTCATATTTCTCTTGCGAACTTACAATAAGAAATACAGTAAATTTTATGGTAAACATATTAGCTGAGAAAATTTATTCCTATGTTTGGGAATCTACATTCGATAAGTTTGATATTTCATGTCCTTCAAGGTGATACATCCATCCGATAAACGGCTCTTTGCAGAGTTCAAGAAGCTAGCTTGGGTTGTGCGAGTGCAGAACATCTTCAGTTCTGTAGTTCATTACTTGGGTGTTGCACAGAGGTTCTTGCCCACGGAGCTCTGCGGGCTTGGGGCAGCTGCTCCTGCAGGCGCCCAGACAGCTGTCTGTCTGCCAAGGGTCCACGGAGAGGCTGAGCCTGTGCCTTCATGGGAAAGGAAAACCGTAAAGCCAGGTCAGGGCTGTGGCCAAATTAAGAAATGCCAGGTTAAGGGTTGCCTGTGCATCCTTCATTACTCCCCTCGTTAATATTGAACTGTAACGCATTGTTTTTTCTGAGAATGGTACCTCAGCATGCTGAATGGATAGCACTTGCTTAATTAAAAACCGTGTTGTGTTTCATTTTCTCGTATTCCTGCACTCCCCACCTCACTGATATTGCGGCTCTTGTACGAAGCAGAGGTATGACCCCAGAAGCAGCTGCCTCTGTGCAGCATTGCCATGACCATTGCCTGGAGCAGCCTCATGTCATGCTCTGGAGGGCCCGGGCTTTGCGCAGGAAATTGGTGTGTGCTCACTGAGTAGCAGCTCTTGGCTTTGTACTTCGGTGGTAGGGTTTTTTTACATTTTCCAGGGATACAGTCCCTTGTCTCTTGTCTTAAAAAGTCTGCGTGAGGGGATTCAGTGACACCTATTGGTATGAAGTCGAGAGCCTTTTTGCTGATGTACAAGCTGGCAAATGGTGCATAAAACCAAGGGCTTATAACTGACAGAAGATTTGTTGGTCAAAAAATTTTGCATTCAATTCTGTTTTAGAGAAATCAAGTGATTAAATAAACAGCAAAGTAAAACCTGTCAGAGTCACCTGGGTGACTGCTGGGCAGGGGATGTTGGTCCCAGCGTTACCTGCACACCAGGGAATAAATTTCCAGAGAGGAGGTAAAGACTTTGGTGCTGAAGGAGATGGTGTAAGTGTGGAAAGGTGCCAGCGTATATGCTGGATGGGCCATGGTCTGTCCTGCCATGTTGCTAGCTGGGATTTTCCAGGGAGCTGTGCACTGCTGCCAGGCCATGGCAGACTTGCAGTGTGTTGTACTGACTGTACAGTGCACGTGTATGTGTGCTTGTAGCTTCCTTGGAGCATCAGCCTTACTGTAAGTGCCAAGGAAGTGATGTTGCATGTCCAACACTGGACTGGAAACAGGTCAGGGTGCTTCTTCAGTAGCGCTGTGATGCTGCATCCCAGGAATTGCAAATGCTGGTAGTCCTAGACTATCCATCTGGACAGAACTTCCACACAGAAAAAGAGAAACTCTGAAAAATAGTGCTTTTATTAATATTTATTGCTCTATAATAATATATATTGCCTTTTAGGCTGCCCAGGGAAGTGGTTGAGTCACTGTCCCTGGAGGTGTTCAAAACGCCCATAGACAAGGCACTCCAAGACATGGTCTAGTGGGCATGGACAATGGTTGGACTCAATGATCTTGAAGGTCTTTTCCAACCTAAATGATTCTATGATTCTATAAAAATTGCTGATAATGCTTCTGGTAATGTTTATTGTTCTGCATAAATTGTCCTAGAAGAGAGTGGTCGGGAGACATTTGCCATCTCGGCTGTGCCTGTGAATGCTGTGTTTCCAGTGCTCCACACTGGACAGACAGAAAGACACAGTCTGGCTCCGAGTCTGCCTATTCCTCTCCTAACAGTTGTGCAAAGCCTCATGCTTCAACCAGCAGAAACCCTGCACTTTGGAAATAGAAGTTGCTTTGAGCTTCTGCTAGCTAAAGACTTCTTGCCAAGGTTTTTGGAAGTGGTGTCCTAGTTTCAGCTGGGATAGTTAATTGTCTTCCTAGTAGCTGGTACGGTGCTGTGTTTTGAGTTCAGTATGAGAAGAATGTTGATAACACACTGATATTTTCAGCTGTTGCTAAGTAATCTTTAGACTAAAGTCAAGGATTTTTCAGCTTCTCATGCCCAGCCAGCGAGAAGGCTGGAGGGGCACAAGAAGCTGGGA
>JANZLQ010000013.1:12008924-12046009 GCA_026212715.1 Elanus axillaris | reverse complement strand
TTCAGCTTCTCATGCCCAGCCAGCGAGAAGGCTGGAGGGGCACAAGAAGCTGGGAGGGGACACAGCCAGGGCAGCTGCCCCAAACTGGTCAAAGGGGTATTCCAGACCGTGGGACGTCATGGCCAGTATATAGACTGGGGGGAGTGGGGGCAGGAGGATTGATGCTCGGGGACCAACTGGGTGTTAGTCGGTGAGTGGTGAGCACTTGCATTGTGCATCACTTGCATATTCTGATCCTTTTATTATTACTATTGTCATTTTATTAGTGTTACTATTGTAATTATTAGTTTCCTCTTTTCTATTCTCTGAAATTGTTCTTAACCCACAACTTTTACTTTTTTTTTTTCTCCAGTTCCCTCCCCCATCCCACTGGGTGGGGGGGAAGTGCGTGAGCGGCTGCGTGGTGCTTAGTTGCTGGCTGGGGTTAAACCACGAGAAGTGGTCAGTGATTTGGAGTATCTCTTAGAGATGGAATTTTCAGGACGTGCTCAGAAGCAGAAGTAGACCCTCAGGGCATGGCAGCATGAACCTCAGTGCACAGTCTGTTCTTCCAAACGGCCATCCACTGGGGCAAGCAGTCCGCTGATCCCTGCTGAAATGGCTGCTGCTGGCAAGTGTGCTCCCTCTGTTGCCTTGCAGGGCTGCATTTTTTCCCCACAACTTTTGACCAGGTGCAGCAGGCAAGTCTACTGGCCTGGGATACCTCCAAGCCCCTACTGTTCCCCTCTGATGTCCAGTGATTTCTCAGAAAACGTGATATTTGTAAGTGGCTCAGTGGTTAAAATGTTGATAACCATTTTTTACAGATGTGTTGCTTACCTGGGGTTCAAGTGTAGGGCACTGCACAGCCTCTAGTTGTGCAAGATCTGATGCCTCCTGAGATTTATTCACCGACACCACAGCTTCGCAGCAGGACCAAATAGCAATGTGGAACAAAATCAGGGAGGGATACGCACGCACGTGAATGGCAACAGCATATCTGAGAAGGAAACCTCATGCCTTATCATGGCAGTGTGCTTCAGCTGTGGTTCACCTTTGCAGTTACAACTTCTCAGCTGTTGCTAACGTTGCCCCTGACCAGGCTGCAGCTGTGTAGTTGTCGGTGTAGACTGTGAGATCTTTAGAGCCTCAACGTTGCTTCCTCACCAGCTTGTGTGCAGTCAGCACTGTCTCTTAGGCAGTCGTGCCTCCTGCCTCTTCAGCAGAACAGTGGCCACGGGCTCCCTTGGCTAGACCCGTTACCCCCCTCATCTCTTTCTGTTGGCTCTCTGCAGTGTTCGCTGCCCAAGCAGCCTATTTACGCTGGAAAGCTGAGCGTTACCACGGTGCTGTACCTCTGCAATTAAACACACTGGTTTCCTTTTGCTTCTGCTGGCACTGGTGTGGCTTGCGCTGATTTCACAGTGAGGATGGCCTGTCATTGTTTTTTTGTTTTGACAAACCAAGGAAGACATCTTAAGTGGCAGGGGGTGTGTGGACAGCCAGACAGATTGGATAAGTCTGCCCTGAAATAGTGAAAACAAAAGGTTGAGTTATTAGCCTTGCAAGGGAGCGTTTCTGCATGAAACATCTTTGTGAGTGTTACCCTCTGCTTACATTACTGTTGCTGGCTTTGGGCTGGGTGGGTATAGGAAGAGGCAAGGAGTGCAGGGTTTGGGATATGCTTGGTAAAAAAAGGCTCCATTTATTGCTGTGAAGAACAAAAATATTCTGCATTCATCTTTAATAAGCTAAAAACATGAACAACCATAGCATGGATTTTTTTTTCCCCTGGTTAAAACCCATACTTTATTAAACCAAGCAAAAATAGAGGGTACCAAACAGTAGATGTTAAGGTATGTTGGGCATGTAACCCTGAGATATTCGTAATGTATACAATAACAGTGATTGTGTCTGAGTTTCTGTCCATCATTTTCCAGAGTCTGATTTAGCTTTTTTTCTAGAAAACTGGCAAAGAATGGCACTTTTCTTTCCCTCCTGCTCCAGGTGTAAAACCACAGATGTGTCAGTGTGGAGCATGTTACATCCAGAGGCAGGGCAACAGAGTCCCTCTCTCCTGCGGCTCTGGAGACAATAGGGACTGGTGCGGCCGTCCATGTAAACCAGGATAGACCTGCCTTGTTGGGGAGCTACCAGGGCCTCTTGGGCAACTGGGACTGGTCAAGCCCTCAAATTGCTGGCCCTGACAGGTGATGGAAGGACACCTCCCCAAAGTCAAGGATCCTGAGGTTCCCAGCTTGTCAGAAAGTTCTCGACCATATGTGGTCCCATGTGATCCATGTGCATTAATATTCAAGATACACATCTATGTGGGATGCCCCCATAGCATATTGGAGATAATGAATTTGGAATGCTCATCTAGGAGCAAGTTAATTGTTATGGCAGTCATGAACTGCTATTGTACCTTCTCTTTTTCATTTATCTTCTAGGGGATTTTTGCAGCAGTCATATGCTTTGCTGGTTAGAAAACCAGTAGGTTTCGTACCTTTCTTGGTGCTAGGTTTACACAGCGTGCATCTCCTCCAGCTTGCTGTGGCTGCTACACAAAGTAAATGACACCTTCAACTAATGCGTTTTGGGTTTTTTTTCCCAGAGAATATACTGAAGTGTGGCAAGATTTTCACTGAAACTGTAGAAATATTTTCCAAATCCCAACAGGAAATGGGATAATAGGAGCCAATATCCCATGACCATGAGATACCATCTTGTTGTGACCAAAGTCAATGCTGAATTCTCCCAAGGGAGATGCAGAAACCTCCCGGACCCTGGTTGCCGGCAGCTGCACCGTGCTCCAGCCAGAGATTATATTTCCCTTCAGGCTCACTACTTAGCTATTGCCTTATGCCCTACAGCACAAGGAATGTTTCCAATTTTATAAGTTCTTTATCTTGCTCCGAGAAGGTCTGAATGTCTGCTTAGATACCTGCTGCTTTTTTCAGTCCTGCTGAGCTGTTATCTGATTTCTCATGCTATCCAAATTTAATGTTCTTTGATCTATTTGGCAATATAAAAAGGATCTATTTTATGCAATTGAGAACAATTCTGAATAAAAATTACTGGAAAGGAAAATATAAAAAAAAATTAGGGCAATAATGGAGAGGCCTTTACAGGGGCTCGATGAGATACCTGTCCCCTTCTCTCCTCTAAACAGGAACAAGTCCTCACAAAAGACAGTTTTATCAAACTCATCCCACTTGAGCTAAGTGTAAACAGCAATAAAATTACATATCAAAAACATGGCAAAAAAAGAGAAAGGAAGATGGGTCACTTTAAACGAATCGAGTTGCAGAGAATGCATGAAGCTGAAAGAAACCCTGACAAATCTATAATCAGAAGTGCTAAAGACCCTAAGTACATCAGGGAGGATTTATGAGATACCAGTGATCAGATTGTCAGTAAAGGCACCCCGATGAGCAGGAGCGTTTGGTGCATCCTTCGGCTCTGCAAAGGGACTGGCGGCTGTATTCACCTTCACTGCAAATAATGAAATACTACTTATGCCAAACACTGGTGCGGGTGGCATGTGATACCTGCCAGAGAGGATCAGGAGATACCAGCATAGCCGTTGTCACTTAGTGTTATAATGAATAGGTTTTTTTCTGGCAAACTTGGTCTTGCTTTTGGATTAAATTGACAAAAATAGTTGTTATACATTTCAAAGGCTGCATTGTCATTAAAAATAGCTCTATACCAAATTTTTTGTAGATGGATTAAATTGATTAAAAATTAAATTAGAGACCTCTGTCTGTAAATTCTGAATTGTCCATCATGTACCTGAAGGATTGGGCATGAACTGATGATTAAATGCTGGCTATTAAGTGCAAACCCTGGCTCAGGAAGTTCCTGAAAACTCTGTTTTCTTCCTAAGGCAGTGCCAGTGGTCCCAGCCCGCCCTCTGAAGCCTCTGCAGCCACAGACTTATTCTTAGCAACTCTCATGTATGCTATTTGCTGTTTGATGACTTTTAAGTGAATTGATCCGAGCTTGGTGTTTCAGTAAGGCTGTGCCATCGATTTACAAGATGGCATTGTAATACAGTCAGGGTTTGCCATACTATTCCCTGATACAGCATGCAATCCAAAGTTTTATTGGACTTTTAATATGATTTTTTTTCCCCATTCTTTGAGTAGAGAGGTTTGATTGAACATTCACTGGTACTTAGGCCTTGCCCTGATGGTTAAAGTCAAGCAGATGCAGGAAGATCATTCTTCTCTGCTTCCAGCTTTTCAGGCACAGAGGGAATACTGCAAATTGTGGAGCGTTTTGTCAGCAACCCTAACCTTTGCAAAGAAACACAACCTTCCCCTGCAGCAAGCAGTTAAAAGCTAAACTTTTGCCTCCAACCATTCCCGTTAACGGCTGTGCTTGGGTTTATCTCCCTGCTCTTAGGTAAACATTAATGCAAGCCGTGTTGGGAGTGCACTTGCTGCAGCTGGCTTTTTTTTTTACAGCTAGCAAGAAGAGAGATGGTCCAACATCCCAATTTAAACAGGAGCCCAAAGTGAGGTGAGGGGGATCCAAATTTTCCTATGTAGCATGTGCCCTGGAGCATAAGGGCTTATATTCCTTCAAAACATCCATTTAATACTTTTTTTTTTAATTCTGTTGCTTCTTTTTCACCTCCTTATTAAACCTATAAAAGGTTATCAATGTTAGCAGCAGCTATAAATGTCCCTTAGGTTTTATCATTTCTTTTCTGAATTGAATGCTCTGATGGGGAACTTTTCTTCTGATTTGTGATTTATGCTCCCTTTGCTCATACTTGTCATGATTTGTGTTTTAATGACCCTAAAGCATGTCCACAGCCCTTCCACAGCTGCACTTCTGTGTGTGGTGATGGTCTTTGAAGCTCTGAATTTTTGACCAAGATTTTAAGCCTAATTCACCCTCATTTTTTTATCTATTAGAGTAATCCCTTATTTTTCCTCCAAGATTTTTGTTCTTTACCAGCCAGTAATATTTCTCTCACACAGGTAAATCTGAACCCTTTTGTATAGAGTTCTATTTATTATTATTCTTTTTAGTAAGTTGCTGACAAAAAGCTAATTGCAGCAGTATTTACAGCTTTATCAGATCTTATGCCCAGAGCAAAGGGGTTGAGGAATCTCAATGGTGCAAGTCCTCTCTTCCTGCACCGCTGGGGAATGCCAGGGATGCTGATCTGGATTTTCTTGTGCAAGTTTACACCGCATCTCTCTGTCTGCTGTTTAGTTACCCACTTATGCCATTTTAGTGACTTTCTTACACTTTTCTCAGGGGGTTGTCATCCTTGTTCCCCTGTTATATGATCTCTCGAATAAAAAGTTAGGACTTTTCCCCCCTTAATATTCACAAAAGTGAAGGGTTGCAGATCTTGCTGACTTCTTTAGATAACCCCCCTCTTTTCTTGCTGCAGTGGAGGGAAATGGGTGATTTTGTCATTGTTAATAGTCAGAAGGCAAAGCGAGCCTTCTGTCCACACAAACTGCTGGTACTCAGCCGATGTTTGTGGGGCAGATAGTCTCAGAATAGCTTATGACATTGCGTGACCACCACCAAAAAGGGTTTTCCCATGGTAATGTCGCCTTGGGACCCAGCCACGTCCTGGCTGGGTAACGCATGGGGCAGAGCCAGCTGCTTCTACTGTTGCTTGCCCCGGCACGTTTGGTGCCTCCCGGCTGCTCCGTGGGATGCTGTGCTCTCGGCCTCGTGCCCTGCCACGGAGCCACGGTGTCCAGGGTGGGGAGAGCACCGTGTCCATCTTGGAGGCGGCAGGGCTGCCCGCAGAGGAGGGGTCGGGGGGCTGGTCTGGGTTAACGCTGTGGAGAAGCGGCCTTGGGCCTGCCCCGCTGGCCTGCGCCACGGTGCTGGCAACAGCCCCGCTGCCCGCCCTGGGCTGCGCCCGCAAAGCTGCTGCTCCCACGGCAGTGAAATCGGGTGGGCAGAAGTCGGCCGCGGAGCACCGCTCGGGCCCCAGAGACGCCGTCAGACCGATGCTATTGTTGTCTTTTGCAGTCATATCTATAAGAGGAATCATGACGTGACCAAAACCTGGAAAGGAAAGACGGAGCAGCTTCTCAGAGTGGATGACCATGACTTCACCATGCGGCCGGCTTTTGGAGGTGAGAATAAAATGGTTCTCTTGACTTCATGCTCATCTAACAAAAAAGCATCTAATTATCTAATTCATCTTCTAATTAAAACAAAAAAAAAAAAAAGAAAAAGCCTCTGGCCAGATGGACTAGTGTGAAGGGAAAGGACTTGGGCAGTCTTGGGAGATATTCGAGGCAGTTCAGAGAGGCCTCGTCCTCACCTCATAGTCCTCTGTACAGCTCCTACACTCCTTCCTGTTGCTGAAGCTGGCTCTTTTTTTTGGCTAGTGTTCCCCAGAGCTCACGATGAGCCTCCCAGTAAGTGCTTCGCTCTGTTAAGAAGACAAACAAGCTGCAGGTGTTAACCTGTGTTTGTAGTTGTGAAGTTGCAATGAGCCTTTCAGCTGATGTGATCAAATTGCAAAGTAAAGAACTCGTTAGGTGCATCACATCCCATCCTTGCTAAGAGAAAATGGAGTGGTTTTGTCCAGGTAAAATCTTGTCTCAAACTCTCTAAAGCAACCAAAAGAGCAGGAGGGGAGGCCTCTGTCACCTTCACTTTTGTCTTCTGTCGTACCCAGTTACAGGAATGTGCTCGCCCGACCTTTCTAGAGCCACTGCAGCAGAGGTAAGAGAGTACCTGAATAAAAAATGTGCTGGAATACCAGTAGGGAAATCCCTCTTCTGATTAGATCAATAACCAAGCCTCCCTAGACCGAAGGACAGAGTTTTCTGCAATTTTTGCCGAATGACTAATACTAATACTGAATGACTAATCCTTCTAGGATTAAGTGCAACATCTCCCTGTCCAGAGGGTCACACGGGTATTTTGCATTTTGTACCTAGTCCACAGAACAGCGCTTGTCTGACCTGCCCGTTGGAAAGATGTTTCTCGCCCCACAGCGCAGATGTGCTGATCTGACAGCACAGTGCTGTCCACAGGCTCACAATTTATATATCTCCAAACTGCAGAGTTTAAAAAGTGTCATCACCAGTGGTTTCCCTACACACACCCTGTAATTTACTAACAGGTTGCAGTCCAGCCTGCCTGTTGGAGGTAACTGTTTTGATAGTCAGTGGTAAACTTGATCTGCTATTTCTAGGGTTGAAGAGTTTGCTTTACATTGTCCTTTGGGTGGAACATAGGCAAATCTCCCTGGGGTTGGTTTGAGCATATCTGACAAGCCCAGACATGCAGCTGAGGCTCAGGGCTGAGGGCTGGGAGCTGGCTCTGGAGGCACTGGGCATGCCGGCTCCTTTTTGAATCGTCTATAAAAGTGATGCTGAATGAGCTGTCCCTGGGCCTCTCACCTGCTTCAGACGGGCATCTCCTTGACAGCGATAGTGCTGCTCTACCCTCTGGCTAGGGAAAGGGAGATTATGGCTTACTGCTGGTATTTCCTCTCCTGCCAGGTTGCTTCTTTAGGAAGGTGAACCTTTCAGCAGGGTGGATTTGGGAGGGAACCTAACTTCTGAAAGATGAAAAGACCAGGGAGCCCTGAGATTGGTTTCAGGGACTGACCTAAATCCTCTTGGCTCCAGGAGGAGATGGTTACTATGAGGATTGTCCAGCCAGCTACCTTGTTGGCTCAGTCTCCCGTTTGTTTGTTTATTGGTCTTGGCTTTCTCTACCTGACCTTTTAGCCTTCTTTTTTCCATTCTTCTGTTCTGTCTGCAAAGCCTGAATCTGTGAGGTGTTGGCTGGATGTCCACTGCCTTCAGTCTGGCTTTGTTTTGTTGGCATGCTGCTCTGTCATGGATATTGGTGATCCCACATGGCTTGCCCAGCACAGCAGGGCTTTATCACAGGTTAACAGAGTGGTTTGGGTTGGAAGGGACCTTTGAAGATCATCTAGTCCACCCCCCTGCCATGGCAAGGGACATCTTTCACTAGAACAGATTGCTCAAAGCTCCATCCAAAGTGACCCTGAACACTTCCAATGCTGGGATCAACACTTCACTGATTTTGATCAACACTTCATTGATTTGTGTTACTAGATTGTATGTTGTCTTCTGAAGGGGGATAGGAGGCTGCATGGTTTCATGCACATGAAGATGGATTGCTGATCTGATACGCTTTGCCTTTCCTAACAGAAGACGAGACACTGAGAAGTAGACACCATGCTCTGTTGAGTGGGTTCACTGAAGTGTACATAACGTCCCTAAATACCAGGTATGCCCTCTTCTGCTATAAGCTCAGAGGGCCCCCCTACTTCCCACCCTGTAGATCCTCTGTCCTTCTCCTCTTCCCTCCCCCAAGGCTTTAAAAAGAGAGCGTTGTGGAAAACTGCTGTGGCTGCTTCTGAAGCAGTAACTTTTTCTTGGCTTTATTCTTTGCCTACGTTCAGCTAGGAACCACTACCGTGTGATAATCTGGCTGCAAATACATTTTCCTCTGACCATTTTCACTCCTTACTGCAAGGCTGGTGCCTGCGTTGGAATCGTTCCTTTTCACTCGCAGAAGAGAAGATAGTGTTTCTGGTGCTGAAGATCACCCTTGCCTGCCCCCGATCATGTTGGGAGGTGAGCATGCTTATTCAAGCGGCTCTCCTGGAGCAAATGAGAGGGGGGAAGTGGAGTGCAGAGGCAGGCTCAGATCTGAAGGTGCACAGGACCCCAGGCTGGTAGCCCTAGGCAGGTACAACATGCATTGTATGCGGTTGCAGGCACTGAGTGGACAGAACCATGCACAGCTTGTAAATTACAGCAGTGGGAAGGAGGAGAATCCCAAATGATTGCCTTTTGCCAGCTCGTGAGACAGCAGTCACTACTACACTAGTCTCACTGAGGGTGGCCATCCAAGCCGTATTTTGTCATATTAAAATGCAAGGGCATAGAGCAAGCAGAGAAAAATAACTGGCTCAGAGAGAGAGTGCAGCTATGGGATCCTTATTTGTCTTGGTGACTCTAGGTTGAACAGAGTTGGTTTTAGCAGTAAATGGTTTTCCCAGCCAGTGAAGTCAGTGACAAACTCTGCTCATCCCAAAAGGAAGGGATCTTCCTTTCGGCAGGCAAAAATTAGGTTCAGTGCCAGAGAGGGAATTTTCTAGTCTTCTAGGCAGCAGAGAAAAGCCTGAAAGAAAATGCCCCCAAAATCTTAGAAACCCAAACTGTTAAAGTTCAGGGTGCTGTGTTAGGTTTTCAGATTTTATTTTTTTTTAAGCCAACCTCAGTTTTTGGAGCCTGGCTGATGACTTCTGAATGCCTGATGTGGACAGACTGGAAGCACAGATCCCTCCTTGGTGCAGCTGTTACCACCCTGGCCAAAAGACCTGCTGGTTCCTGGGTCTGATGTGTGGAATGCCAGGGCTTCTCCGAGAGGAGATTTGGACTCCTTCCCCTGTCTTGGTTGGAGATAGCTGGGAGCCACTGTGAATTTTGGTGGGGTTTTTTCTTAGCTGGATGTATGTCAGGGCACGATGCTTATGCTTTTGCGGGAAGCTGAGGGATTTTGTTCTGTTGTGCTGATGGTTTAGATTTTGATGTCCAGTTTCACCGCTGCTCTGTATTTCTGTAAACAGACCAAATTTTTACTATTTTTAACAGTTTCACAGAGCCCGTGAGGCACATCTTTGTGCACAGTTCAGACCAAATAGGCACACATAGTCACATGGTTACTCTTCCAGTGCTAATGTAACTGCATTTTAATCTCCTTCTTGTCTTGTTTTCCCATGCTACGTCCCATCACAGCATTAGGATACTCCTAGAGCCTAAAAACTTGAAGTAACATCTATAAAATGGAGAAATATCCTAACGGCCTTCAGTGAGAAGGTGACTTTATTTATAAAGGAAAAACATGGTGTTTTGTTAATTTTTCTTTCATTAATTTTTTTCTCAAAACCTCCTTAACTTGCAGAGCTACCTGGGACAAAGGTGGGATACTAGCAAAGTTGTGCTGAAGTTGCACATGACAAGGAACAATCATGGCAACAGCTTTGCTGAGGCTCCAGGCTCGGAAAGCATGACTCTCACACATGGAGATAGATGGGGTGGTACAGGTTCTTGCACAGTTGCAGAGTGATGCAGTGTATGTTTAGTGACAGATGATAAGCCCGATGGAAAAAAAAATTAAGGGAAAGAAAAAAAGTCTGGTAAGAGGCGATCCTTTTATTTTCTCCTGTAATGTTATTCGTCAGGCAGTCACAGTGATTTGCTATGCACTGTGAATCCTTCCGGTTTTTTGTGGTGGCAATGCCAATCAAACTGATGTGATCTGACCTATGTAGGATAAAAAGGCTTTTGTACTGCAGAAGCGTGGAGTAGAGGAGCCTGTGGGATATGTGTAACCGTACCTGGTTGCTGCCCTGAGACCCTCTCTGCTGTCTAAGAGCAGCTCAAGCACCACGGTCTAAAGGAGAGTCTGGCCCCATGGCATTGCATTGGGCCTGTGATGTTATGGTGCAGGTGGGAAAGGCAACTCAACTCTGGAAGACATAAATAATATAGGGAAATTGTGAGTGACATTAGGCTACAAAGAAACCCAGTGCTGTAAATATGATGGTTCCCAAGCTTGGTGAAATAATGGGCAGCTGTTAACCTTCAACATTTTTGGTGGACCAGTCTACAACTTCACCATTGAACTTTAAACTAAAAAGGGCTCTGCACCTGCTTTATGGTGACTGTGGTGACTCTTGCTGGTCTGCAGAGGACAGTCAGCAAGCTGTCAGCCCAACACAGCCATTACCACTGGACACAACAGGCTGGGGTTATGCAAGGTGAAATGGAAGAAAAACATTAGAGAAAGGTGAAGGCTTTCTCAAGAAAAAGTATCTCTGTAAAGAGCAAGTGAGCAAGCAAATGTTGTGTAAGTTGTTATTAACAGCCCAGTAAACATGATTGTCTTGCCTGCTCTCAGCCCATTAGAGACAAGCTATTGGGTATGGTGGTAACGACAAAGATTTTTGCTTTGCTGGTGCTCAAAGTAGCCTCCATAAGCTAAAATGGACTGCGTTTGTTATGACCCTTAGGGAGTTATTTCCATGTCAGTGACCTTGTTCTAGCCAGCAGATGTTCAGGTATTATTTACAAATATTAATATTTAAGGATTATGTAAATGTGTGGTTTGCTGCCTTCCTTAAACATCCATTTTAAGCATTTCATCTATGACATCTCGTATTTTACAGGGAGCCTGTGAATAAGCAGCTTTAGTTGATACTTAAAATAGCTGTATCTTCTTTGCTGAGGAACAGCCTAATGCTGTACTTTTATCATATTTCTTCATAGCCTAATAGCCTAACGTCAGCTGGTCCTTGCTGCCCTTTCTTGGCAGTATTTTTGTCAGGATGGATGAATGGTGGGGTAAATGAAGCATCAGTAGTTCACTTGGGTTTGTATCAAGGGCTGGAACAAAACTTGCTTCTCCCTCAATGAGATGTGGAGAAACGAAGGTCTCTGCAGTCATGTGGCAGCAGATGAGTGTATCCTGGTCGTGACTGCCTGGAAGCTGAGCTGCCCACACCTAAGAAGTCCCAGACATATATACACATATTAAAATAAATAAATAATATGTACACACACATACATACATGCAGAAACACTGAAGACTGTTTTGCAGCTTGCAGATATGGGATCCCATATGGACATTTGTGAGCCTCTCTGGGTGTGCACAACGTATCTGGCAGCAAAGAAGTCTCAAACCTGGTTGTTTCCCATGTAGATATTTTTACCTCAGGGCCTAAGTCTGCCTCACTCTTTCCAAGATAGACGAGGGGACAGAGAGACAGTCTCAGAGAAAAACAGTGAGCTTTTGAAATCACTGCCAAAAAGAAAAATTAAAGAGATGTTGCAAAGCGTTAGTCTCAGAGCTGGAGTGGAAAATTGACTCCAGACATTTTCATGGTAGCATGCTATTCCCTATCTTCCAAAGCCTGCTGCACTGTTAAAAAATAAAAACCATGTTTGTATCCAGTACCTGTTTCTGACTGGGAACTGGCTGGACCTTTGCAGCTTTCATGGTGCTCCTCAGTGAGTGGTGTTAGGTACCGAGGCACACTGGGACGTGACAGGTTTTAGTGCTGAGTACCTTCTCAAGTCATTCCTGAGCGGCACTTGTGGAAAACTCCTGGGTTCCCTGGAGAGGTTAACTCCAGGCCAGATGTGCCATGCAACCTGGGACAGAGTTTAGTATTCAAACTCATAGTTTTTGCAAGGTGGAACAAGCCACAAAGTCTTCTTGGTGTCAGAATCCACCCAAAATGGAGACTTGTTGTGTCCGCCTATTCTCCTTGTACAACCACTGAATGCAGATGAAAAGTGGGTCTTCTCTAAAGGTATTCTGTACAGCATCATTTCTATATGCAGCACCCAAGTCGAATGTGTAATGGCTGTCACTGAAGAGTAGGTCACAAAACAGAGCAGCTCACTGCAGAAGAAAGGGAATGAAGGAGCACTCTCACCGCAGGTTCTCAGGACACTGGGTTGTGAATTTGGCAAAGGAGTAAGACCTATAAAGCCACAAACACCTTGACAGCCTGGTCTCTGAGTATCTTTTTAATAACACCCAAGTTTGATCTGAGGCAAGGACACTGACATGCAGGAATTTACAGAAATAAGTTGTTGCTGATGCAGTTTCGGAAGACACTACCTTTACAGTAAGAAGGTGCAAGGGTGCTCTGCCATGTCACATGTAAATCCTGTGCAGAAATTGTGGGGCTAACGGATGCTGCCTAACACGAGAAAGAAAGTAGAAGCACTCCTATCAGCCTTGGATTGTGCTTCGGGTCACTTACATCCTCTCTCAAGATGCAAATATAAATATCTCCTTCAAAAGAAAAATCTCCTCTTTTCCATTTTTAATTTTCATATTGTCAAATTTGCTAATGACTGTGTCAGTGTCTTAAGATTGCTTGGAAACTGCCACTGAGCTGTGTCTGAGATGCAAGGGGAATAGTTTATTTTGGGGTTCACTTCTGTGTTGTAAGTGGAAGTCTGTGCCATAAAAGTCTGTGACTTCTATGAAGTTTCTAAGAATCCAAGGTTTGCTTTCTGGTTGTATCAGTCCTGCTGAATTAGGATTTCAGTTCTGCAAGATATTGCTGTGGATGGTGATGGAGGTAATTGATGTCGATGTGTTTGCTGTTTCTGGAAGAAATGCTTCAGTTGAAGGTTATACAGTTTCTCTCTAGACCTTGATCTATAAATACTAGAGCTCATGTTTAATTTGAAAAATTCCATGAATTTGGCTGACATTTTTCAGAAACCCTTAAGTATGAGCTGAAAAGCTTTGCTGGCCTGCAGTCTTTGAGCAAAGCAGCACTTCTTCCTCGTCTCAGCCAAATCCACAGCTTTCACATGGGATCTGTTTAAGCTCCTGTCCAGCAGTGAACATCCCAGAGAGGAGCCTGAGCCTTGAGATTTCTCCAGTGTTACAGTATTCAGCTCTTTTCCTGCCTGTAATTCTCCAAGCTGATCCTTCTGTTTTTCTTTTTGCTGAAGAAAAATGAATATTGATAAAACACTGTTTATGACAAGGAAAAGCTGGTCAATGAGGGCTTTTTCACTTTTAATGCTATAATATAAGTTACTTGGCCCCTGTCTACCTGCTCAATGTGTCAGATACCATCTCAGATGTTCTTTTCCCTTCCCATTCACACCTTCCTCCTCCTCTGCTCCCTCTCAAGAAAAAAATATTTTTCTGTTTGCTTATCCCTAGTGGCATTTGATGGGGAATTTGGCAAAGCATCTGGAGTCCCAGTGGTTCAACAGTAGAGTTTCCAGAGGGACAGGATTAAAAACCTAGCAGTTCCCAATCGACTCCAAGGATTAGTGAGACCAAAGATCTCTTGACATCTTTCTGTGACTGATCAACAGCCGTTTAATTCAACGGTATGTGCTGTAGCCAAGATGACCTTTAGGGATACCCAGGGATTGTTTCTGTGGTTTAAAGACGGCATTTCTTTACAGGGCTTCTGTTTTGCTTCAGACACTACATGCATTTACAATGTTGCTTGCATCAAGTGCCTCTGCAAAACTGCATCTTAGTAGAAGTGTTGAAGAGTGATGGGCCAAGTGAATATGCAATTATCATTATTCCTAGAGCAGGACTTGATGATCGTTCGATTCCTGCCTCTAGCTCCCAGCCAGCAACATTCAGGCTGGTCCCACTGGCTCTTCACCTACTCTTCCATGCTCAGCCCAACCTCTTGTCCAAGCCTCCTCCAAAGGGTCTTGGTGTCTCAATGTGTCCTTGTTCCCATTCATGTGCTTTGTCATCACCTCAGCCCCAGGTACTGAATGAGGAGCAGGGAGAAGGGAAAAGCAGTGACTGCTCCTGCTGATTGTAGTAGTTTTATGCCCAAGAAAGGCAGGGTAAATATTTCCACTGAGAAGTTTTACAGTCTTATCTTCCTACTGTCTGTATTAAGAACTTCACGTGTGAGTCCAGAGTTCAAATGATTTCTCCCTCTCTCAATTATACTCACTGTTCGATCTGCAGAAAAAAGTACAAGTTTCACTGATGTACAAGACACCTAACCCAACCTCAGGCCTCTTCTCTCAAGGGCTTTCCAGACCGTCCAGCTTTACACTGAACACCCTTTATTTTGGGTTTAATAAAGCTTCATGGCAGCTCCAGACTGAACCTTAGACTTTGGCCTTGCAATGAGGTAACGGCTGGTTATCTGGGAGCCAAACTGAGTGTTTGGTGCAGGAATATGAAAAAAGAAAAGAACATGGGCATAGTATTTTATCTTCAAGAGCAGATAGGGAAGGAATAGCAGAGAGAGACAAATACCAATTTGGCAGTGTTCTTCTATTTTGGTTTTGGGTTTTTGTGTTTGGTTTTCGGTTGTTGTTTTTTTAAATCTCTGATTAGTGTTCAGTCAAGCATGGAAATCACAGCAGTAAATAGACTTTGGATGGGTGTTGATTTCCTGAATCAAGGCTAAATTAAGTATTCATACACAGAAAGTGTCTCTTGCAGTCTGGAAGTTGGAGGGGCTGCCCAGCATGTGCTGGGCATGCAGCCCCTCGGCACCAGGGAGACCAAGCGGGAAGCACCACGGACGACTGCTGCTTTCCTCTTCTGGCACAACCTGATTGCGCTGCGAAGCCGTCCTGGCAGACACCCTGTCTTCTCTGTTAGCACCCTGCCTACCGCGACATGGCAGTTCGGGATGGCAGCACTGTGGGCACTACCGGAATGCGAACAGCTGTGTGTGACAATGAATAATGTTAATTACAAGTGCTTTCTAGAGCAAGAGCCAGAGGCAGGGCTGATGGCAGCCTTGTGCCTGCCCTGACGTGGGCTGTGTTGGACCGTGGAGCCTTTCTGAAGTGTCTTACTCTCAGCATTGAGCCTTGCTCTTGCAGAGGCCCAAGTTAAGTATCAAAAATATGGCTACACTGAAGAGCTATTGGGTATTTAAAGGCATTAAGGGAATAGATAAGTATTTGAATCATTTCCCAGGCTCTCCTTGATTACCATGCATGACTTTATGAGGTATCTGAGCAAAGAAAGGCTAGCTGGCTGCCGACACGGCACTGTCTACCAGCAAGCTTGTGTTGTTTCCCTGTTGATTATACTGCACTTCAAAACATGTGTTATCACCACAAATACAGTGCTTTTTGCTACACAGTCCACCTTGTCAAAAAACCCCAAAACACATTTTACTGAGCAGGAGGAATGTCGTATAGAAATTCTTTCTCTTGGTGTTGTTTTTAACTTTTGTTTACTGAATGTCCTAAATAATCATAGAGAGTAGAAAGTGTGGCTGCAACCAAGGTATAAACTCATAGATTTCAGATTGAAAAGGACTGCATTAAAATACTCTATATAAGACAGGCAGGGTTTATTGAGCAGTGTAGCATTACTTATGAGGTCAAATAAAAGAACCAGAAGTAACAAATCATCTCCTTAAAAACAGCACTCTCTAAGCTAATTTGCTTATTAGACCTTATTATACTTCCACATCTACTCAACTGAAGAGGATGAAAGGGAGCAGAACACTGCAGAGCCCTTGCTACAACATTTCCACATAAGGAAGCCACCACTTCCTCTGGACATACCAGAAGATGAAGCATTTGTGGGGTGACAGAAGGGCCATGTGTTGGTCATTGTCTGCAGGACACGGAATTGCATGTTAGGAATGACACATCTGCCAGGGACATAAGCAATGTCTCTTCCCAGGGCAAGGAGCCAGTCAAAAGAAAGGACACTTGGCTAGGGTGACAAGGAGAAGTCATGTGTGATTTGGCTATGGATTTGCCTCTCTTTGATGAATTTGATGGTCTGAGAATCCAGTAGAAGGAATCCTCTGGCTGATGAACGGTCACATGTTATGGCCAGATCAGTAGGAATGGAGCACATTTCCTGGCCTGGCAGGCAGGGACCGGCTCATGAGGAGCTGAGCTGGTGCCACCAAAGGGCTGTCTGACCTGCTGTCCTCCTCCACACCTCTCCTCTGGCCCTGGCAGCAGACTCGGCCGCCTGACAGGTCTTTTCCTGGGCTGATTCAAGTCCCTGATTTGGAAGAAAATAGTCCAATTGCTGCTGCTGTTGTTGGTTTTGGCTGTGTTAATTTTCTGTGCGTGAGTGAGCTAAACAGTCTTACAGAGGGTCCCACTGCAAGCTCAGCTGGCTCCTCCATACAACCTCATCCTTTGCTGAAAGTCATTCCCTGTGTAACTCAAGGAGGAGGCTGAGGACTCTTCTCGCCTGCTGAATGAGCGCACCTGTGTTATGAAGCCCAGTGTACAAGAGAAAAAAGATCTTCAGCACTTCTCAGCCCTGCTGCTGGATGCAGTTGTGACAGCATGTCTGCATTTCATCAGCAGATGCAGACTGGGGCTTCGTGGGTTTCCCTGTTTGGGAAATGCCTGGGAGAAGGGGAACTGAATGCCAACAGGATGAGAATTTCCTTGGCCTCCCATGATTCCTTATAGTATATAAGCAACTGAGAGGGAGCCAGGAAAGGGAGCAAGACGGACTTGTGTCATTTGAGTGAAAAATCTTACTGAAGTCTCTGGGCTCCTGAGAAACACACCAGTGCTGATTAACTAGAATTTCTCCCCAAGTAAATCTTCCCGGCAAACACCCTTCAGCTTGGACAGACACCACCACAACATGAATAAGAGTGAGCAAATGTTTGCTGGCATTTTTTTTAAGCATGAAGTGCACGGCTGTGTGTCTGGATGTGACATGTAGATGTTTGTAAGCATCTAGGAGTCATCTAAAAGTGCTGGGTTAGCCATGTTACAGCTTCACTGCTGGGGGCAACAGTCACTTAAATTGGAACTGGTGGTGCTGAGGAGTCTGGTCCTGCTCCACACGGTTTGCTTCAGGGTGCCTGTACCCAGCACAGCTGCTGATGGACGCCGCAGGCGCAACAGGCTAGAGCCGTGCATGTGGAAGGGGGATGGTGTCACCGTCAGCATGCTCTGCGGTAATTCGGTGAGGCTGGCTTATCAAAGCTGTAGTAAAATCTGTATCAGGGCCAGTTGCAGTAATCAGCTTGTCTCATGGGCTTTGTGATTACCCTTTCCCTACCAAAGCTGAGTTGGTGCTTCTTTCTCCTTGTACTGGGTTTGCATGGCAAAGTTTTGGTAGTGGGGGGCCTACAAGCTGCTGGAAGCTTCCCCCATGTCCGACAGAGCCAATACCAGCTGGATCCAAGACGGATCCGCCGCCAGCCAAGGCTGAGCCAGTCAGTGATAGTGGTAGTGCCTGCCTCTGGGAGAAGAGATTTAGAGAGGGGGTAAAAAACCCTGTGTGGCAGGAACTTCAGCTGGAGAGAGGAGTGAGAAGACGTGAGAGCAGCAGCCCTGCAGCCCCCCAGGTCAGTGCAGAAGGAGGAGGAGATTCCCCTGCAGCCCGTGGTGATGAAGACCACGGTGAGGCAGGCTGTCCCCCCCAGCCCAGGGAGGTCCACGGGGGAGCAGATGCCCACCTGCAGCCCGGGGAGGACCCCATGCCAGAGTAGGGGAATGCCCAAAGGAGGCTGTGACCCCGTGGGAAGCCCGTGCTGGAGCAGGTTTTCTGGCAGGATTTGTGACCCTGTGGGGGACCCATGCTGGAGCAGTCTGTGAAGAACTGCAGCCCATAGGAAGAACCCACGCTGGAGCAGTTTGTGAAGGATCGTCTCCCCATGGGAAGGACCCCACGCTGGCGTGGGGGAAGAGTGTGATGAGTCCTGCCCCTGAGGAGGAAGGAGCAGCAGAGACAACCTGTGATGAACTGACCCCAACCCCCATTCCCCATCCCGCTGTACTGCTGGGGGGGGACGAGGTAGAGAAAATCAGGAATAAAGTTGTCCCCAGAAAGGAGGGAGGGGTGGCGTGAAGGAGGTTTAATTGGTTTTGTTTCTCATTGTCCTACTCTGGTTTGATTGGTAATAAATTAAATTATTTTTCCCCAAGCTGAGTCTGTTTTGCCTGTGATGGTACTTACTGAGTGAT
Source organism: Elanus axillaris (assembly GCA_026212715.1). Lineage (NCBI taxonomy): Eukaryota > Metazoa > Chordata > Aves > Accipitriformes > Accipitridae > Elanus > Elanus axillaris. The sequence continues at coordinate 12,027,545 of JANZLQ010000013.1, read as the reverse complement.
CTCTCCCGGTCCTTATATCTACCCACAAGCCTTTCATTATATTTTCTCTCCCCTGTCCAGCCGAGACGGGGAGTGATAAAGTGGCTTTGGTGGGCACCTGGCACCCAGCCAGGGTCAACCCACCACGCTCCTCTAGCAGAGGCAAACATAAGGCTGTTGTCATGGTTTAAGCCCAGCCAGCAACTAAGCACCATACAGCTGCTTGCTTATCCCCTCCCTCTAGTGGGATGGAGGAGAGAATCGAAAAAAAAAAAGTAAAACTCATGGGTTGAGATAAAGAGAGTTTAATAGGACAGAAAAGGAAGAAAATAATAGTAATGATAACAACAGCAACAATATGGTAATCATAATAATAATAATGGAATTAAAATGTACAAAACAAGTGATACACAATGCAATTGCTCACCACTCGCCAACCAATGCCCAGTCAGCTGAAACCAGGGCAGCTGTGTTCAAAAGCCCTGAAGGTGTGTGGGAGTCTGTGTGCTGCTGCAGGTACAGGAGCAGGATGGATGGCAGCTTGCAAATTTGCACTGCTTTCTCAGAACATTTCTTCTGTCTTGTTAGACTTACAGCATATTCAGATCTTGGATGTGGTCTTGAGGAAGATGCTACTATAGCTAAATACACACATGCAGCAGGCCCTGCCGTGCCTGACGCTGCACAAATACAGGTGTGGATCTACCAAGGGATTGTGGTGCCTCTTAAATACCATAGAACTGCTAATCAGGTTCAAAATCTAGGTGCTAAAAATCTGCAGACTTTCACAGAGGCCACTATGGTCCTTGGAAAATTCATTTCTGCTGGGCAAGTCCCAGCCATTTCTGCAGAGCTGCTACTTTCTTCCCCACAGTCTGTCTCTCTGGCAGTGCCCAGGCTGGAGTTACGCTCCAGATACGCACATCGGCGTGAGCCCTGTGAGACCCACAGCCACACACTGAGAGCTCAGGGTAACCGCTGAGCCTCTTGGACTGTTCCTCAGCAGTTCCTGCTGCCCTGCCCTGGTGTGTTGTGCTTGGTGTGCACATCTCTGTGGGCGCTTACCTCATCAGCGCACCAGAAAAGGGAAAAGGCCGTGTGAGGACATTCTAGGGGGAACTTGAATAAGTTGAGGAGGTCCTGGTCATTAATGAGCGGCAGTCTTCGGTGAGATTTTGATACAGGGTTTCTAGTAATGGAGCAGTATGCATTTACTATGGGATGCTTTGGGCTTATTTACTCTTTGTGAATTCTTTGGTCGCTAATTTTAAAATGGCTGTGGAAAACTATTAACATCATCAATGAATCATATGAATGAAAACGGTGATGGGCTCTTGAGAGTTTAATGTAGCTTATCTTATTGACAAGAAATGAGAAACCCACAAGCAAGACCTCATTGCTTGCGGTTTCTTCCTCTCGGTCCCCTGTTCTTGGGGCCAGATTTGTTCATAAAGGCCTAAAATTTATGATGGGATGGCTCAGCTTTTAAAAACATATGCCAAATGTTTCATCCAAGCTCTGGATTAGCTGGACAGTGTCAACATCACAGTGCATGCCAAGGGGAAGATAATTCAGGGTTTCAAAAGGGGCCTTACGAGGTTATTCACTGACTCTTCCCCCGGCCCCCTTGAGAAGAATCATGGACAGAAAAGTATAACATAAGCTCAGAAATGTTTTGCATGCTACCCTATAGTGCTAATTAAATGCAGATGATATAAAAGAACAGTAATTTACATATCTAAATCTCATTCTCCTCCAGGCCCTGCAATTCCTGTTGGGGTGGATGTGCAAGTTGAAAGCTTGGACAGTATATCTGAGGTTGACATGGTGAGTAATCCTCTTTTAAGAGTCAACTATTCCTAGTCATAAAAAGTGTCTCCCACTTGAAACCTATGGATTTCAGATTATTGGTCAGATGAAAGTAATGGCAGCGTTTGGCAAATTCGAAGAGGTTTATACTCAGGACTAAAGACTTGGTAAAACCAGGTGATGAAAGGCTTATCTCTGTTTCTTCAGATAAAGATTAGAAGTATGAAGGAAAAAGGGATCTTAAATGGGAGAATAACCAATGCTATGAAGTATCTATCACAACCAAAATTATAAACAGCTGCATATGAAGGTTTGAAGGTACATAGTAAAGTTCACATACGCCGCACTTACTGCAAGAGTTTTCTTCCTTAGGGAACCATTAAGTCCATTTGTTTCAAATGCATGATTCTGGGAGGCACATTAGAAAATTATGTTGGCAATGTAAATGAGAAGGAGCTGCTCCCGCATCTTCATCACTGGGAATAACATCACTGAGGCACATGAGTGGGAACTGCCAAGGGGAGCCTGAACTGCCTTTGCCAAAGTGGAATTTGTGCAGAGGACTAGTCCTTCAGTCACTGATGATGCTATTCAGGAAATATGCACCAAGTTCAATTGTGATTTAATATCTTTTTTTTTTTTATTAATTAAAAAAGAGGAAGAAATACATGTAGTTGTTAACCTTCAACGGGTTTCAAGATGTTCCCAGCAAAAGGAGTGTTGGCACACATTTTCCTGTCTGGGTATTTTTTTTCTACAGTGGGAAATGGAATAAAAACACTGGAAAGAGAAGTGGAAAGGGGAACATAGAGGATAAGAGGAAGCTTCTTGTTTCCTTCCTCCTTCTGCCTGAAGACTTAAAGGAAGAGCTTTAGGTTGATCAGTTTTTATTGTGGTGCAATTACATCTTCATTGAAACAAGGGAGCTTGCCTGCCTGGTTATTGAAAGAGGGTTTGGGGGAATGCATGCAATGAAGCGCATGGGAGGGAGCTGTCAGTGCAGGAAATGGCTGTCACAAGGAGGCTTGAGGTTCCAATATATCAAGATAATGTCAGAGCAGAAAAGAGACCCGATTAGTGCAAGTAAATAACTTGCAATGCTTTCTGTCAGGACCATCTGATTTCAACCAAAACCTTGCCCGTCAGAAAGCTTTGAGGTCAGTTCTCTCCCTTTGCTGTTGGTAGCTCTGCAGATCTATTTTCCCACCGCAGGACAAGTACTCTCCACAGCAGTTGCTGACTTGCATTTGGAGTGCAAGAATGGTCTCCCGGGTCAGTCTGGGTTCCGTTGGTTTGTTTTTCCAGCATTTTTTCCCAGCATGGGTGTTTGCAAGAGGAGAGCGGGCAGTAAGCTGTCTGCATGGCCAGGGCACCCGGGCTGGCTGTGCCTGCAGTAGGGTGCCCTCCTCGGCTCCCCGCTGCAGGCAGGGCAGAGCTGCAGGCAGGGCTTGTTTCAAACCACGCTGAAAGGTTGGTGGCCCTAGAAATCAGGTACCCTCGGCTGGGCAGTCTTTACCTATCATTGCTTGAGCAGGCACCCGGTGTCCCAAAGAAGCACCAGACCAAAGCATCACCAGTGCAACCCACTGTACCTGCAAGACAGTGTGTGTTAATGGCAGCAGCCAAGGGCTGTTTAAAGCACGTGGTTTTAAAACTGGTGCCTGGCCGGTCAGCATGGGTGGGCTGCTGCTGTGTGCACTGGCAGAGCATGCTCTTGAGGCTGCCCGGAGCGTGGCACAAACACGAAAAATGCTGCCAAAAGTGAGGCACCTGTGTATGTGCATTTGCTATGCCTCCAGCAGGTACTATCGTTCTCTCAGTTTGTTGTAAAGCTTCTTCCCTAAGAGATTTTCCTACTCGCGAGTGCTGAAATAAACTCCTTTCTCGGATTGTAACTAGCATGTTTGTTGGTCAGAAAGGAATAAGCTGCCAGTGATTGCAAACTGCCTCATTTGACTCACACTACGAGAAAACATCCATACGTTGGATTGTATACTTAGAAGTTGTCATCAGCTGCCACTTTGCCTTCATGTTTGCAGCTCCGTTTGGTGCCCTGTGTGTTGGCCATTGGAGGCCTGTTAGGAGAGAGAAGGGAGCTGGAGGTGAGAGAGGAGAGGGCTCAAGCCCGGTGGGACAGGGAAAGAGGTGGCCTGGAAAGTGGTGTGGCCCTTCCCGCGCTGTCCCTGCGGGCAGGCTCTCCCCTCTCCTCCATAGTGGCTCTCAGTCGTGCTGAGGGTGCCTGGCTGATGGCACCTCGGTCCCTGTCCCGCTCTGCTCTGGTGATGGAGCTGTACGGAGGCATTTCGCAGCCACAGCCTGGAAGTCACTGGAAGTGTTTCTTTGGGACTACTGCTGTAAGGGGAAGGTGGCTGGTGTCCAGTAGGGAAGAGGAGCTGGCAGCATCCCTGGGGAGAGCGGGGATGGAGGCTGGGACCAGTCTGCCAAAGTGGGGACCTGCATGTGGGTGAGCAGAAGTGTCCCTCTGGCAAGTCTCTGCCATGGTCAGGGAGGGATGTGTCTGGCCAGCGCTGCCCCATGCAGGCAGCAAGGTGAGGGCTGGCACTAGAGACTTCTTTGACAACTTAGTGAAAAACCTACTGGTAACACGAGACTGTTGCCAGACAGCCCTTTGAAACGGTGAGTCAGGTTGACTGATGGTTTGTCATCAGCAAAGCAAAATGAGGTGGTGGTTTTAGAAAACAGTTGCCGAGTGGTTAGGAAGAGAAGAGATCCTGGCCTGTGTTGCTGCCTGCCGAGGCTTGGCAGCTGCAGCTCCCATAACCACTCGCTTAATTGGGAATATAAAGAAAACAAAGGTATTTGATCTCTCAGCATGAGAGAGTAGATTCAGCTCTGAAAGCAGCAGCTGCCAGGATGGGATCAACAAACAGATGTTTTCCTTTGTGTGGCTGAAGCTCCTGCCCCCTCAATGAGCTTAAAAGAGAGCTTTATTTATACACTTGTATGGTAGGAAAAACAGTTCCATCACTTGGTTGCTGTTTGCAACAATTTAGTTCTTTTGGCAATAAATTTCTCAGTGTTTAGCCTGACCATTAAGCTAATTTTGAAAGTTTTTCCTCTTGAACATGCTACAGATACCATAGTCCTTTGAAATAATTTTGCCAGGATTGAAGAATCATTTCTGCAGAGTTGTGCTCCTCTTGGGGCATATTTATTATATTCCTTTAGGGTCTGAAAATTAGTGGGTACTGTAATACATTGATTGGCTGTTTATGTTTTGTTTTGGCTGAAATTATTTTGTCAGGAAAATCTATTCACAAAGAACATTGGTCCAGGAAAGAAACAGGAGTTGAGAGGGGAGGGATTTCACCTAGCTGGTAGGAATGAGTTTTCTTTCTGGTGTTTCCTAGGTGTAGAAAGCAACACTGACAGACCTCTCTCTGGTTCTTTTCCTTTTTTTTGTGAAGGATTTCACTATGACTCTGTACTTAAGGCACTACTGGAAGGATGAGCGTCTCTCATTTCCCAGCACCACCAACAAGAGCATGACCTTTGACGGCAGGCTGGTAAAGAAGATCTGGGTCCCTGATGTCTTCTTCGTGCATTCCAAAAGGTCCTTCATTCACGATACCACCACGGACAACATCATGCTGCGAGTGTTCCCTGACGGTCATGTCCTCTACAGCATGAGGTAACCCTGCAGCCTCACTGGTCCTGAGCATCCCCTGGGGCTTCACTGGCACTTTTGCTCCCAGCATGGCTTTGGTGACCACCAGGACTGCTACTGCCAAACCTACTACTCCCACTGCTGATGCAAAGCCCTGTTTCTAGCACATCCAGTATAAAATGCTCTGCAGGAAGCTGTGAGAAACCATGCTGTGGGCAATAACAGGATAATCTCCTCCCAGGGGAAGCATTCCCCTAACTCTTTGCAGTCAGAGGAGGGCTTAGTCGAGTGGGGATGTTTGTCCCTGGGTCAGTGTGTGATTAAACTGGAAGCTGCTGATATACCAGATGGTGACCTCTATAATTATCCTATTTTGCTTCCTGTTTGTCTAGAAAAACTTTTTTTTTTTTTTGTTGGTGTTGCCATGTTGATATAAAGGTTTAAGTTTATTGAAGCTGAAATGGCAGTATTAAAGATGCCCTATAGTCCCTAGCAGACTTGTTGGCTGGAAGAATCCTGAGACATGTCTGTCATGACCTGAAGGGTTACCCGGCCTGTGGGTGTACACGGATTGTGACCATGGGTTTTCAGGATTCTGTAATACACAAGGACAGAGACGCTTAATCCTCTAAACTTCTCTACCTTATTACAGATTACCAAAAATACCACAAAAACCACCACGAGCAAGTAAGCTACCACAAAATCACAACTAGCAAGTATACGTATGATTAATAAAGTGAATATATGTATAGATCATGCTGTTACAAATTACTACTAGTGATCCATAATATTTTATCAATCAATTGTGTAGCAACAGCCAATAACAGCAATAACTAACTAGCTATATATTGTTATAGGTTACTACAAACTTACCATTAGTGGAGCATCTCATCAACAATATAACAGCAGGTATACTTATGTTAGATTGCTTGTATGGATGTATAATACTGGTATCAAATGATACCATCGTCAAGTAAGCCAAATCATCCCATGGGTGGGAGGACAAACCAAAACAACCCCAGAAGTGGGCCAGAGAGGGACCAGTGAGACAACAGACAGAGTCTCACTTCAGAGATACTCTGTGGCAAGGGTCTGGAGTCAGCCGGGCATCCCCAGTGAGAGTCCAAGAGCTGTTAGAATGTTCATGCAGTGAATTCAACCTGTTTAGGAATGGAAAAGTATCTGCAGCATGAGAAGTTGTCTGAGAAAGATGCTCCATTTTGGAAAACAATTATGTCCTTCTTATCTGACAGAGACATAAGAGGGTGTAGCACACTACCACTTTGAGCAGCCAATAGGTGCTCTTAGTTTCTATTTTTTATCTGTGACAACCAACAGATGATGATGTTTTCTGTTCCTTCAGACCAGTTTTTATTTTCCAGACTGTTTTCCACCTTTTCAGACAGTAAATTGCCTTTACGATCCTTTTTTTTTTTTTTTGCACTTACTGATGGTATGTCCCAACGTCTCCAGTTTCTAGGTACCCTGTCTGCACTCCAAAGAGGCCAGCTGCACTTCTCAAGGATGTGTCTGGTTCCTCGACTGGCAGGCCTTTCTCTGTCAATATTTTTCAGCAGACATTTTCTTTTGCTCAGTAGTTTCCCCTTTCTAACTGGGCTGCCTTTATGGCTGCTCACATCAGCATCCCAGCAGATTTCATTTCCTTCAGAAGAATGCAAAAAGAGATGCAGAGAAAAATATGCTGCCAGAGGAGAAAACTTGAGAGCCCAGACAGAAGGACATTTCCCCAGGACAGAAAACATGCTCTCAGTGTACAGTGACCTTTGAATGCTTTGTAGCCAAGGATTTCTGTTCTAGCATCTTTCTCGTACTTACTCACTTCAGCTATGGTAAAATAATTCTCAAAAACTAGGAAAGGTTTTCTACACAGTTTGATTCAGGAGGCTATTTCTCTTTGAAGAATGAGCATAGTGGGTGATATTGTCTCAAATAGGATAATATCCCACTGAACCAGGGGGCTTTAAAGTTCACTGGTTTTATAGCCTAAATATAATTCTACTGAATTTATTTAAAAAAAATCCTGGACTACATATTAAAACCACAAAGAAATGTGTGTGTGTCTGTGTAAGAAAGAGAGTATGAACTATATGGCCACTTTGTTTTGCCTGGTCTTAATGATGAAAATCCCATCTTGACCAAACACTTAGGAACACTTTCCCTGTTCTGAACCCATTTAATAAATCCATTTATTGCATGAAAGGTCTGATTAGCCACACCTTTACTAAGCACCTAAAGACACAGCGTATTTTATTAGAACTGGATGAGGATGGAGGTGCCATGCAGCAGGAGAGACAAGAAGGAGAAAGAAAAATGGAGAAGGAGGTTAGGTGTAAATTTGGGTCAGCACCGAGGGGAGAAGAGCAGGAGGAGGGTAAGGACCTTCTCAACAGGTGTTCCTTGGTGTAACTGAATATCGGTTTCCATTGCTCATACCCTGCAGTTCTCATGCGCTGAAGCCAGCAGCGTGCCGCTTGTTAGTAGTGCTCAAAAAAGAAAACGACAGAGCAAGTACTTTTAATGGCAAACATTGCTTCTGTTCAGATCTGCTCATTTGCCTACATGCAGAGTATTTGCTTTCAAATTTTTCTGTGAGCTGTCGAGGAGGCGATGTGACTTTCTAATGTTACCTACAAGAGAGAAGGACATGAGTTAACCACAGCTGACCGCGCAGGAGTTAAATGGATAATTTGATATGTGAAATCCATGGAGAATGAGAATCTGCATGGCATTTGGGCCTGGTGGTGTTTAGGACACACAGAATGTGATCCAGCTGGCCAAGTATGGGCGTACAGTGATCCTGGAAATACCCTCAGGTGTCTTAAGATGTCTGCGTGGGGTTGGCACTGGGCTGAGGAATATTTCATTCCTCATTTGAGCCTTGGGCTTTCAAGATCAGCTGAACACTGCACTCTAATTGAGGAATATCTTATTGATGAGCTGAGTTTCTGTGGTGTCCCTGACTAACCAATTGTTAATTGTGCCATGGTTTAGGTGACCCTGAGGAAAGAAAATAGCACATTGTAATGAGACTTGAGTTATAAAATGCTTAAGTGCTACACACAACTAGGAGAGGTCATTGCTACAGTATAGCTTCTGGAGCAAATCCCCCAAAAGCTGCTCTAATTTTTGCTCTTATTGCAAAATTTTGCTCTAGTTTTATAGTCAAAATGAACAGCGTGTGCTCTTCAGGGGTGATGAGCGCATAGGTCAGAGTAGGATTTGGATCACAATCCCTTGAACAGAAGAAAAGTTTTTTATCAACATCTGCAATGAATCTAGATAATGGTCACAGCCAACATAAGTCGGCCTCTGAAACGATGACTCACAGCTGATTTGCTCCTACTAAATCAGGAGCCTCACTGCAAATCTGTCCACAAGAGAAAGTTCACTGATCCACTGGAAAACTTGTTACGCAATGTTGTGCATGACTGGACTCATTTAAAAATGGGAGCTGTGATTGCTGGAGCTCTTTAGCTAAGACACAAACTTGACATAGGTAAATCTCACCTGTTAAAAACAGCTGCACCCAGTTTTATACCCTCTGCCCCAGAAATACACCCCCCAGATTAAAAGAATTTGATCAAGGACTGAAAGAAACTGCTTTTGCCTTAATGATATATATACAGGAGTGATTTTGTGGCTTGCAATAAGGATGGTCATGTCCCTCAGGCTTGTGTCATTTTGGGGGTGACTATGGAGGGAACTGAGCTATGAGGAAAATGAGGAAAACTTAATCAAACTGGACACAAGGGAACCTTTGAATGTAAATGGTGAGGTTATGTTATGTTGTTGCCTTGTAGGGAAATAGATGGATATAAAACACAGTGGAAGTATCTATGCTGACATTAGTACTACTGTAATGTCCAAGATAGTGCTTCAGTTCCTTGATAGATAAAGAAATTACAGCTTCCTTTGGAGTTTCTGTGTATAATCCATCTTGCTTGGACTTGGAGCACTGCTAGGCATTTTCCTGGGGATTTTGTGCTAACATTATGCATAATTGCTGGCTCTAAAGCTGCAGAATGATTTTTTTGTGATAACATTCTCCCTTCATTGCTCCTCATAGAAATCAACCTTTCTCATTTTTGACTTCTAGGATCACAGTGACAGCAATGTGCAACATGGACTTCAGCCGCTTCCCCCTGGACTCTCAGACATGTTCTCTGGAGCTGGAAAGCTGTATGTTGTATCTGTGTTTCTAGGTAGACGTGCTCCATGGCTGGCTGCACACACATAGACTGGACACATTTCAGAATACAGTCTATTTTAGAGCTGGAAAAAATAGTTCATCAGCGTTACTAAGAGTCTTTCTATTGACTTACTGTATTGTATATCTAGCCCTTATGCTGCAATACAGGGGAATTCGCAAGGAAAGCATCCTTGTATGAATTTTAGTAGATGGCACTTTCAAAAAAGACACCAACAGAAGTATTCAACATATACCAGTTCTCAGCAGCTTGCTGATGAGAAATCTGGGGGAGAAGTTTTGCTCTGTTCATTGCTTCTGTCGGGAAGGTGGTGTTTTCAAGTGTCACAGTAAGAAGTTGATTGTAATGATCATTGATTTAATCTAAATTTCATCACTAGTATGGTTTATGCATGATATAATCCTGACACTGCAAACACTGCAACCTGGGCTCAGTTTCTTTGGGAAGGAGTTGTTCTGTGGAGAAAGTGATGTGAACAGTAAGATTTTCATGGCTGTTCTGTGAACTTCATCCAGACTAATATCTAGCTGTTTTGAGGCCCTCCCTGCTATTTAACTGACATTTTCCTCTACAAATAACACAATCACAAAATCACAGGGTAATTTATGTTGGTCTTGAGCTCAGCTGCTCCAATACCCTGCTCAGAGCAGGGAGAACTTTATAGTGGGTTGCTCAGGGCTGTGTCCAGTTCAGTTTTAAAGACCTCCAAGGTAATGGAGGCTCCACAACTTTTCTGTGCAACCTATTCATATGTTTGACAGCCCTCATCCTGAAAAAGTTTCCATTCACTTGCTTGGAAAACATCCTTTGTGGCAACTTGCACCCCTTGCCTCTTGTTCTTTTGCTCTGCATCTTGGAGGAGAGTCTGAGAAAAACCTGCTGCCATCTTCTTTATCACCCCCAGGAGCACAGCAGTTGGAGCCCACCACAGACTGCTCTTCTTCCAGCCGAACAAACCCAGCTCCCCCAGCCTCTTGTCTTACGCCATGTGCTCCAGCCCTCTGACCATCCTGATAACCCCTTTTTCATTCCCCATTCCTGCTGCTTAGTGGACTATTTTTTTTTCATTTACAGCCTTCAAATATTTCTAGACTTTTGCTTCACATCACACCTGTCACTTTTATTGTTCTAAGATAGTTTGAGGAGTCTCCTTCCTCTAAGGAAGGACTATTTCCTGAGTTATTCTTAGTTAGCAATACTTTGTCTATGATTTTTGATATGTGATGCTCAGAAAAGTACCATTCTAGCTGTCATTTCATTCGTGTGGAGTAAAAAGAGGAGGTGTTTCCCTGAATCAGGATGACCTGGATTTTTGGTTTTGTTGTCATGGTATATCATATGGCAAGATCTTTTTAACTCGCTGGTGTTAGCAAACTTACCTGTGGCATTACTTCATACCAGAGATGCCTTTGTGTTTGTTAATTTTGACTGGATCTATTAATGTGTGTTTCCCCTCCAAGCTGAAGTCACATCACATCATGCTTTTTCTTTCCCTAAGATGCTTACACTGATGAAGATCTGATGCTGTATTGGAAAAATGGGAATGAATCTCTGAAAACTGATGAAAAGATTTCTTTGTCTCAGTTTTTGATACAAAAATTCCACACTACATCAAGACTGGCTTTCTACAGTAGCACGGGTATTGGCCTTTTCTGATTTAATGCGATTGCTAAACTTAATGCTGTATTAACTACAGTAATGTGACATTATATGTCACTGAAATGTAGTCTCCATGGTCTGGACAACACATGTTTTGAAAGATCAGTTTCTCTTTTGACTACCCTTTAGAAATACAAGATAAATAAAAAAGATCTTGTCTCTCCATGCCTACCATCCAGACTGTTCTCACTGATTCTGGCTTTCCTCCTCTCTCAAAGGTTGGTACAACCGCCTCTATATAAACTTCACTTTACGCCGACACATCTTCTTCTTCTTGCTCCAAACCTACTTCCCCGCCACCCTCATGGTCATGTTGTCCTGGGTGTCCTTCTGGATCGATCGCCGAGCAGTTCCTGCCAGAGTCTCATTGGGTGAGAAGAACTGCAACAAGCCATGACTGCATGAAAATCTTGGAATGTGAAAGTTTTGGCATGAAAGGGAACTGTTTGTTTTGGTGGTTAAATATACTGGGCAAGCAAATGTTTGTTTTATGTGATGATTAATATAATCTAAAACTTGCAGTTTGTCTTAAGTCCTTCATTGCTAAGCAGTCCTCCTGATCTATACTTAGTTCAAGACAGAAAGGGCTGTGGTTTTAAAAATAAAGTTGGGCAGAGAAGAGAGGTTTCAGTATTTATAAGTCAATGAATCAAGATTTTTCCCTGTTGTCCAGACCTGCAGTTCTGAGACACACATTGCCATTGGTGAGGGTAGAGTTTCACCAGGGTTTCGATGCCTACAGGGAGTTAAAGGCTTCTGTTACAATTTTCTTGAATGCCTTTCATGAGTAGGACCCTGCCATGTCCCAGCTGCCACAGCAGATGTGCCAGCCCAGGTATGCGTCTTCCCAACCAGCCAGCGCTGGTGCTGTGGCCAGTGTTTCTCTCCAGGCTGCCTGGAGGTCGCCAACACGGCACATCTTCACAAAGCTGGGAAAGAAAGGCAGTAAGGGATCTAGTCCTGTCAGCTCCTGCAGACTTAGGCATCCCTCCATCTGGGGACACTCAGGGCATCTCTGTAACATCAGGCCTGAGACGACAGCTGGGCAGTGCAGGGAATGTGGCTTTCCTCTCACATCTGCAGTGCTGAGGATGAGAGGCCACCAACCCTGAGGTGAGGTGGAGGTTGGGTTTCTCCTCTCCCAAGGATGCCTCGCACTGAGGATCCAATGTTTCTGGTGTAGGGAGCTCTCTTTTGAAGGAGTGGGAAAGCAAAGAAGGAGCTGCTTGAAAATCCGGTGCCTCTCTGGACAAGTAGGACCCATCAGGAGGAGCTTTATCTGCATCAGGACTGGAGGAAATTCTTTCAGCTGAGCATAAAAAGACGCAATTTGTTTATCACTCCATGCATAGGTTAGAGGAAGGCAAAAATGTAATAGGAAAAATCTCTGAATGTTAATATGTAAGGCTTCCAATACTAAAAGCGTAAACCCAGTATTTTAACCCATGAGTTTCTCACTCAGAAAGCTATGCACTGTGGCAAAAGTAAGTGAAGAGGCAGTCGAGAGTCTGCTCCACTGAAAGAAATGTGTTCAGTGGATATCATTTAAAGAAAAATTAAATCCTGATGAAAAGTGAACAACAGTAGCTGTGTTTACTGTGGTCATAGTTTTGAAATCGCTGAAGAAGCTAAGAATGCTTTTTGGCTCTGTTCTCTCTATTTAAGTGGCTTTGGGAACTTGTAAATATTTTTCTCTCCATGACGATCCAAAGTATATACTATTTTGAAGGATTTTTACCTATAGCTGTCTAAATATATATACACATACATATGTGTACACACACACACACACACACAAATGTATATAAACATACATACATATATTTTTATGAACACATACACATGCACACTTCTATATATATAATATAACCTTTGCTGTTCAAAACTTTTTGATTCCAACAGCTTGAAATGTAGACAGATAATCCTAGCGGTAAAAACATAATTCTTCTCTTTTGCGTGGTTTCATGCAAAACATTTTAGCATTATTGTACATCCTTTTTAAGATCCTCTTTAGCTGTGACCGAAAGACAATACCAGGTTGCTTCCTGGCAGTGCCTGTAACACAGAGTGGTACAGCTTGGAAACAGGAGTCCTTGTCATCACTGGCCTTAGCAGACTTGACTCTAAGCACTGTGTTAAAACCCTAGAGGTTAGGGAGGGACTTAAATGCTGCTGCTGGCAAAATGATGGCTGCGCCGCAAAACTAAACCCATCATGCACACAGAAGGGCAGGCGGTGGAACAGTTCTGCGTTGGCAGGAGAGATACTCATCACAATTTCACATCTAACGTCTTTTACAGCATCATGTAGAGCATAATTTCTGTTTTTCTTGAGACAAAAGCCTTATGGACTGTATCAGTCAATAACATTTATTTCTCTTGGTTCTTTCCAGGGATAACCACCGTGCTGACCATGTCCACCATCATCACTGGTGTGAACGCCTCTATGCCTCGTGTTTCGTACATCAAAGCAGTGGACATTTACCTGTGGGTCAGTTTTGTGTTTGTCTTCCTCTCGGTGCTGGAATACGCAGCAGTGAATTACCTGACTACGGTGCAAGAGCGGAAGGAGAGGAAACTGCGGGACAGGGTGAGAAAAAATTTTGGTTTGTTCATCCATTTATTCCTTTTTTTCTTACAGGTGATCTGGTTTTTATATTGACTGGTTTGTGTCTATAAAAGGGAAAAAATGACATCCATGTGTGTACAATTGGATCTGTTTAGAGTGCTCCACCTCAGGCTGAATTGCTAACAGAAAACCAACAGTCGGTCTCATGGGTCTTCACAGAAACATCAAAGAAGGGGAGAGTGTGATCTGAATTGGGGAAGACTGTAACCTGGAACTGTGTGGGGGTTACAAAGGGGAAAGTACCAAATCTGATACTTCACTGCAGCAGCCACAATTTCTATATTTTTAAGCTAAAGGTGTTACTTGGAACAAACTAATTTCCTCACTCTACTGTCAGTTTTACACTGGAAACTGGATTCAATGGATGTAATAGTGGAGTTGTTCCCCATTAGCAAACACAAACAACAGTCAGTCAAGTTTATGCTTGTACTTTTTAACATGCTGTGAAGGGTCTTATCCTGCATCCTTGGAGTTTTTCAAGACCTGACCAGATACAGCCCTGAGCAGCCTGGCCCTGCTGTGAGCAGGAGATAGGACTAGAGACCTCCTGGGGTCTTTTCCAGCATGAATTATCCTACAGACCTGTGAGCCCTTTTTCTTTGTAATTAAACAAAACACCATCACCATTTGAACACTAAGGCTTGGGGCCAAATTTTTTCAGTCCCCACATACTCAGAACATCACTATGTTTTACAGCTTCTCTCTTCCCATTAGGAACTCCCCGCATTAGTTCACAGGTAACATTGGTCACCTACTGCCTTTGATGCTGGGAGAAATTTGTATCTGCCTTTCAGAAATGCCAATGCAGACATCATCTTCCATATGATTTGACCATGACATTTCCCTCTCTCAACTACTCTATTGGCTTTGCATGACCTTCTCTTCTCCTTGCACTTCTTCCTATGACTTCCCTGAAGTATAGAGTAGACCACCTATCAGCCCAGTACCTTTCTTCGTTGATATTTCATTAAAAAATTGAGGTAGATACATTTTTAAAAAGTGATTGAATAAATTCAACACACTCCTGTGACAAAATTTTACTTCTCTCCAAGGCCTTCTTAAAAATAGTGTGATTCTGGAAAGCTACTTGAACAGGTCCTGAGTATCTTGATTTATTTATGCCCCCATCCTACTCCCCACCCAGGGCCCAGCAGTTCTCTGCAACACAAGGTAGAGATGCTCTGTGCAAGCACAGCAAGTCAAGGGTATCTTACTTTCTGCATGTGAGCAGTGGTCTGTGGCCTTTTAGCGAGCCCCACTCAGACTTCCCATGACCAAAGAAGACGGTGTCTTGACAGTACACAGGAAATAACAAAAATCATCCTTGCTAGGTTCAACTTCCCTAGAATAAACCTGTATTTTTTTTTAAAAGGCAAACCCCCTTCTCCTTTGTCTTTAACTATACTGGAGGGATGAAATGAACTTGAGAAGGTTTGTTACTGTCTGCTAAGTTTTCAGGAACAATTTTCCACATCCATTGATGGCATAGCTTGTTATTATGTCACGCATCCACCCTTTATTGAGTCTTGTGCGTTGAATTCTATATTCAGCAAATGCCTTTTTACTACACAAGGTAAAATATTTTATCCATTCTTCAGCATGTGACAATATTAATCCTCAGAGGTGGTAATGGGAAGACAGATAATATGCAACATTATTTGAGGGTGTTGCAGCCAAAGGTAGGTGGGTGCTCTTGAAGAAGCAGAAGAGACATTTCTTACTGTAAATGTAGATCTTGTCAGCCCATGCTGCTCCTCTGTGAAAGACTCCCCAAAATCCCAATATGAATATGTTAGGCTGCTCAGAGTTCTATGTTATGTCTACAGTAAGAAACTAAATGTGCCTAGGACCAAGGTTGATGGGCATGGAGCATCTAAAACTAAACCTTCTTTCCCTCAAAATCAGAGTGGTTGCTGTGAACTGCCTGTGGCAAATGGCCCATGCTTATTCCCAGACCTTACATGGGAACTTCTTGGTGCTTGTTGGCCTGGACAAAATTTAGGCCAGAGTCATTTCTGACATTCTAATAGCATTGTCAGCTGAGTTCCTGTGCCCAGGAAGGCTCTTTGGCAGTGTTTAATTTACTAGTGTAGACATAAACTAAAATTGCTGCAGGGTGAAATTATGTAACATACTTCTCCATGTATGTGCCTATGGGTGTAATTTAAGACTCTGTGGAGGTGAGTTTCTAGCACGTTAGGCTCCCTTGTCTGTAGGGGTGACTGTCATCACATGTACATGAAGCAGTAGGAACTGTAATTTGACCCGGGAGCTAAGAATAAATCTGCAGACTTTCTTTCAATGCTGGGTCCTGCAGCAATTAGCTTATTGCCATTAACCTTCTTCCCTTCCACCCACCCACCATCTCCCAGACCCGTCATCAGCTTATGATAAAGAGCCTGGTGCAATTCTTCCCTGCGTTCTTTTGGTGGGCTTGTTTTGCGGTTTTGTTTGAGGTACACCTGCTTAGTATAAAATACATTTTGAAACGCAACTACAAACTTGTCATGTTTTTCTGCACATAATCTGCTGATACCAAATCATTTGGTTATGATTAGAACACAAAAAACCAATTCTTAAGTTGATTTTCAGGTTTTTGGTAAGCAATGTGACCTGTTGGTTAAATAATTTGAAGAAAAAGCCTTGAGTGCAGAGTCTTCCAGTGGCACCCTGAATATTACATATTCAGGTATACATACATTTTGTTAATATATATAAATATTCAGGATATATACATTTCTGTGCATATATACTTAATTATTTTAGTTGAAATTGTCCTTGAAAACAAGTCCTTGGAAAATCCACACATCAAAGTTGGTGGAGGAGAGAACTGGGGGCAAAGTATCAGTGGGTAAGGAAAGCAGTCTGTGGGGAATCAGAGGCTGGAACTCCTAACAGAAAGGAGGTTTTGAGTCCATTTTTATGGCTTACAAATATATAATCTATATTGCTGGGACAGAAAACCTGCAAATTTTAAACAGTGGAACACAGTATTTGCTATTCAAAATTCTACCTGTATTCATTGGTTTTTTTAGACTTGTGGCATACATGCTGGTGCTGCTAAAGTCAATGCAAGTTTTGACATTAACTTTAACAGAGCTGGGATTTTACATTAGGCTTTTGACTGGTCCTCTCCTTGGTTTAAATTTGGATTTACAAAGAAAACATATGTATCTGTGAAACCAGAACTTGGCCCTTTTTTTTCCCATAACATGTACTGGATAAGCCATTTCCACAGATGAAACTGCACCTTGTCCTTGAATATTTATAAACACAAAGATTGCAAAATAAGGAATCTCAAGACAGCAAGGCTGAACAGAGCTCGCTAATAAAACCTTTTGGTTAGCTTTTATGTCTGCTAAAGCATTTTTCTAATCTTTTCTGAAGTTGCTTGTCCAAGCAGTGTAGCTAAACCACATCTCTTCCTTCTGTAACACAAGCAAAATAAAAGTGACTTTTTTTTCAAAGAGAAACTTACAGTATCTCAACTAAAATTTCAAGCTCAACTGTTTCCAAGCTGTTAATAGAAAGACATCATTTCTGTTGCTAATGTGTTCTTCTAATGTTCAGCTATATTTCTTGTTTATGTTCCTAGTTTCCATGTACATGTGGAATACCTCATTCAAAAACTATGATGCTGGATGGAAACTACAGTGAATCTGATGCCAACAGCCTGGCAGGATATACAAGAAACCAGATGGTCCCAGAGGAAGAAAAACAAGGAAAGATGGTTGTGCACTTAGCTATGAGCAATGAATCTCATTCATCAAGAAAGAGAGGCCTGAAGGGCCATGTGGGCTTGCGCATCATCCAGAACAGTCATGCAATCGATAAATACTCAAGATTAATATTTCCAGGCACCTATATATTTTTTAATTTGATATATTGGTCTGTATTTAGCTAAGTATGCTGGCACAGCAGTGACTGAAGCAGAAGATATTTACAAAACTGTTTTGTTGGTTCTTTTTCAGTCTAATCTGGATGCAAAGCCAGGAAACTGATTATTTTATTGCTTCTTTGGAGGGTAAAGGGGAGGACACATCCTCCAGTGGGCAACTCCATGCACAGGCATCATGGAGGAACCTGCTGTGCTGGTGGCTTTCCAACCCACACCCCAGCTCCTGTTTGCTTTATGACACATGTCATTTCTCATACTTGAAAATATGTGCTCACCATTCACCCAAAAGGTGCTGTAAGTTCATTAGAGGCCAGCCGCACCAGTGGTGCCTGCTGTGCAATGGACAACCAGAGACAGTGCTCACATGGGCTGTCAGGGATTAGCCAAATGCAACTTGCAAGGGGAGGTCTGGACGGTGCATCTCCTGTATGGAAACTGAATGAGGCCTTTCCTTTTCAAAAGCTCTGCTTTTGAGAAAATCCTTTTATTTTTCTTTGGCATATGAACATCATATTTCTTTCCATTGGTTTATGAAGAAGACCTCCTTTTAGGATCCAAATTCTGCTTTCTCTGGATAGGATGTTCACTGATATGGACAGTTGACTGGCCGGGATCAACAGGGTTGGCTACAAAGTGCAGGTGGTACATTTGAGGCATGTGGTGGGTTGCCGCGATTGAGAGACGGAGACCCGGCTTGATGCAAGTCAGGATCTGCTTTATTGATTATAACAGCCATTTTTATATCTTTAGACAAACAAAGAGCAATATGTGTCTTAAGTTGATTGGTACAA
>JANZLQ010000013.1:11985187-12008824 GCA_026212715.1 Elanus axillaris | reverse complement strand
CCCCCCCCCCCCCCCCCCCGCTACCAAAACCTTGCCACAGAA
The DNA here is from genome assembly GCA_026212715.1 of Elanus axillaris. Taxonomy (NCBI): domain Eukaryota; kingdom Metazoa; phylum Chordata; class Aves; order Accipitriformes; family Accipitridae; genus Elanus; species Elanus axillaris. The sequence continues at coordinate 12,008,782 of JANZLQ010000013.1, read as the reverse complement.
ACCAAATACAAGGCAGTAGTCTTGTGTTTTTTTTCCAGATTAGAAGTAAGGAGCGATGATGAAGCAGAACAAAGAAGCCCACAGACTCAGAGGAGATGGCTCCCAGGGTACATGGGTAATGAAAACAGGGAGGTTTAAGCATGTGTTCTCCACATAACTTGAGCTCAGCACATGATATGTAGCACCTACCCTCTAAAATGGGAGGGGAAGCTGCTGTGTAGCATGTACAGCTAGCACATGGTGAATGGGCAGCGTCTCTGGGACCATCACTTTCTCTCTCCATAAGCACAAAACAGTGTTAAGGGCAGCACTGGTGGCTTTCAAGTTTTTTCCTCACCCCTGTGAGGAAAGTGCAGCCCACAGGGAAACTGTATTTCCTAGTGTGCCTCTCCCAATCAACACATTGTCCTGTTCAGGCATTTTGGATCAAGAGGGAGAGATGTCTGCCAGAAACTCTCTCTCTGGAGAAACATAGGCATATCAGAGATCAAATGACCAAGAATAATACTGTGGGATTCAATGAGACCCTGCCCAGCCTCTGGCTTCAAGGTTGATGTAAGTCCTTTGAAGCTGCTGGGGAGCATTGTTACAAGCTTCTGTGCTTGGCACTTGATTTTTCATCCTGCAACATCTCCCTTTCCTTTACTAACAACGCTGACAGCAAAACCCAAATGTAGAAACATGATAGCAACAAGACAACGATGTCCAGGTTTGTGTGCTCCTTATTTTTAGAAAACACCGTGACTTTTTGGCTGTGGTGGAGATTAAGTTCATCAAAATATTTGGTTACCAAGCTGAAACTCAGGAGGGTGGACAGAGCCTGAAGCATGAAGACCCAGGGCTAAGGTTAGAAGCTGACTCAATTATAAGATTAAGTTATACATCTGACTGGGGTTGGGCCATGAAGAATCAGATAAATCACATGAATAAAGGAAAAGCAAACAAAAGTACTAATAAAGCTGTAACTATTTGTTGCCATGTGAAATTTTCTGTTTACCGTAGCAGTAATTCTTATGTCCTAAATCTCAAGGTATGTAGAAGATGGCAAGGAATTGTTAACTTCAGGCTGTCAGCAATACCCAGATTTTCCCTTGTGCCTCAAATATTGCTGCCTAAATTACACTGATGGTTGCACTAATTTACTGGAAACAAAACTGATGAGAGAAACTAAAATTAACAACTGTGTTCCCCTTTCATCAGCCATGTTAATAACTGACTTGAATGGAGTTCTGTCTGGTCATAAAGTAAGAAAACACAGCCCTGAAATTGCTGGCAAGAATTGGAGCCATGGAGGCAAGTAACTGAAAGGAAAGATTGCCCTGTATCCCAGCCTGACACTTCTCTCCTGAGCCACCAGATCAGTGCATTTGCCACACACCACTCTTCTTGGACCTGAAACCTGGATACTTCTCACATCACTATGTGGACATCACTACAATAAAGATGAGAAAATATTAAAGAAATAGCCGACTCATCTTTTGAGAGGTTAAAGCCTGGACATAACAGTGTTTGTTCTTCAGCATTAGGAGTTTTGAGTGTAAAACAGGAGCCAACGCTGCGGCTGGCCAGCAGGACAGCACAGCAAAGGGACCCTGGCTGGGGGAAGGCAGCAGAACTGCACCATGAAGTCACCAGTGCAGGGATGGAGACACTCGGCTCCTGTGCCCCCCGTTTTGCCAGTCTTTCTGCATTACCCATGGGACGTGCCATTTAACCTCTCAGTGCCTCATCTCCTCCATCTGGAAAGTGAGGAGCAGTAACTTGTACCTACCTCATTGAGGTGCCGAGGGGCTTAACTTTCTTGACTAGCACGTGGGTGGACCACAGTTATGGTTTCTGAGCAAGTCACCCAGTGGGAATACAAAGGTTTTTGTCTTAGTTACCACTGAGTTCTTCAAATGTGTCCTCTGATTCAGTCCAGCTAGAAGAAAGCGGGTTTCTCACCTGCCTTATAGTGATATTAAGCCAGATAACTCCCTTGCATTATAATGATAATAAACCAGAGATAAATGTAGCCCAACAGCCAAAAAGTGAGCACTGTCAATGAATAATACATTCTGGCATACAAAAAAAAAAAAAAAAAGTCCTAGTGCTTTACTTTGCCATTTTTTTTTATTACACCTCCTGTTCCCTCAGAAGTTATGTGGCAACAGACAGTCCTATAGATCCTATCATCTTTGTACTAGCACTGCCTGTAGTTTAAATGCTAGCTAGTAAACATCTTTTGGAGATGCTACCTTACTGTTACTTTTTATACATGTGTACATAACTGAAGAGATTGGTGTCTGTTTCTACCAGACACAATTATACAGCCTATAAAACCATCAAGGAGGGTATTTTTCCATTAAAGGAAAAAACCATCTCTATCTTAGCCACCACTTACACTTATTATTCATTAAAACAATAGATGAAAAGTATAGATGCAAATAAAACCAAGACATCTCCTTCAGGCAGTGTATGAATTGTATTTTTCTGCTTATTAGGAGGAAAGTGGCTAGGCATGAAGCTAGAACAAATAAGTGTGGTATTGAGAATGTATTCCACCTTTCATCTCCCCTGGATTGCAAGAGACTCAATGAGCACTGTCTAACTTCTAATGGCAAGATCCAACCAATGTTTTGAGAAATAGTGCCTGAAGCTAGTCTCTCAATACTATTGCTTGATGGATACAACCCAATTCTGTGAAGCACTGAGCATCTGAACAATTAACCTACCGAGGGACAGGATTTTCAGAAGTGCACAAGGGATTTGGGCAAATGAAGCCCATGGATGAATACTCCTCTGAATAACCTGGTCCAATTGCAACAAGAGAAAATGTTGGCCCTGTTCATTCTGCGTCTGGCTCCATTGTACTTTTACTTCTAACCAAATCATTTCTTTGAAAGAAAGTAACTCTATATATAGATATGTACATGTATGTATAATGCATATGCAGGTAGCATATAACAAAGGAAGACACTGGGATGTGTACCTATGTTAAATAGTGTATATATGTGAAGCTGTAATATATTGTGTGTAAATTACCACTTATTATGCCCAGAAAACTTACTATGTTGAATTGAAAAAAGGCTCTTATTGCCAGCTAAGGGCCAAGAAATGAAGTATTGGCAAAAATTATGGGTTGTCTCACATTTTCCTTCTGAAAGAGGAAGTGTTGAGAAGTTTGCAAGAAAGGCTGATGATAAACTGGTTGTACAATGGATACAATCCACTGTGCTGATCACTGTAATCAAATCTGGTAATAAAATAACAGATAGAAAGGGTGGAAAAGAGTCCATTTCATGGTGTGAACTCTAAAATATGATTTTAATTCTGTCTGGAGATTTGTCACCTATGAGCTAATGCCCACGGGTAAAAGATTTGAATAAACATTCATTTATAATTGATTTTAAATAAAAAGCATCTAAAAAAATGGAAGAAATGTAGTGGAAGCATGCAAGTACTTTGAAGTATGCAAAGCTCCTTGGGAAAACTGAGCTGTTAATTACAGCTATAAGCTACAGAGACCTTTTGTGAAAACTGCAGCCCACAACTGAAGAAATTTCAATAATTACTTTACATTTAAGGGCACGTTTTAAAAAGCCCAAATGGCAGGTATATATCTCAATCTCCATTTGACTATAAATGAGAACTTGTCATTTAATTCCTCCTTTGTGCTTTTGAAAAGATTGTCTTCACACTTACCAATCGAAGATATAACTGCTCTGATGTCCCGGCTGCCCTATCTCAGCTATTATCACTAATGCAGACAATGGGACTAAAGTAAATGCGCATGGGTGAGGCTGATACCCAGACCACTGAATAATGGCTATTGTCTGTCAAATTTCCACAGTGGAGAGATTACAGCAAGGTACAGACTAAGTGAGATACTGCCCTGCTGAAATTTTAAAGAACAGAAAAATGTATTTAAAAAACAGCAAGACTTTAGCACTATTAAAATTAAAATGTAATCCAGTCTGACACTAAGCTGATTAATTCCTTTGCAAAAATGACATTTGAAATAATGTATCAGGGTCATTAATTTCCCGGTCACAGGAATTACTGTTTCAGATGAAGCAAGAAGGGTGGGGAGGGAAATCATGCACGAGCAGGGGGCAAGGTGCTGCTCTTGGCATCTGGCTCTTGTGGCAGGGCAGGGGTGATCCCAAGCTGAGCAGAGTCTGCTGCAGAGGCAAGGATCAGAGGACCCAGCTTTTCCAAGGCACTCGGTGCCTGGGCATCACACATCACCATGTGGCACTCTTTGATTTGGGCAAGAAAATGCTTTCTTCTGCTGGGAGCTAGGCTTAGGCTGGCTGTGGGTTGGGGCTTGCGGCAGGGGGACCTTGAAAGACAAGCAATATTTGCACCTACAACTGTCCACAAAATTTTCTCTAAACAAATTGTGCCTCATGCCACCGCCTTTTGACAGTAGCCTGTGTTGCATCCATAAAAGAAGAGCCCTGAACAAGGACAGCCCTGCATTGGTGCAAGCAACAAAGCCATCAGCAGATAATTTGAAGACTAATTTTCAAGATTTCCTACCTCTGAGAAAACATGCAAGACTCGTCTTGGCCAGCTGTCCAAACAACTTCTCCCATGAGTCTTTTAGGGGGCTCTGAGTGTGGATATGTGCAATTGCAACCATAGAAATTAGCTTAGGAAAAGTGCCTGGCAACTCAATCCATGCAAAATGCATATAAATGACATGAAAAAAAAATTTACTGCTCTACTTGTCACGCAGATTTATAGAAGAAAATTGTGTGTTTAGCTTAGAGGGAATTCGGAGAGGGAAATGAAAGGACAAGTTAATTGTAACGACAGTTTGAATTACTTGAACAAATATATTTTGGGAAATGGGACAGAACATTAGAGCTGTAAAACTCTCTAGCCTCCTGGCTCTTTCCATTTTATCTGGATTTTTATTAGGGTCCAAATTCATTTCAACCATGAAATTTTAAACCTTTCTTATTAAGGTGCATAATGACCACATTTTTATAGGTACGGTTGGGAGGAAACCTTCAGTGTCATAGACAGACTGTAATTGCAGCAGCCTCCAAGTGAAAATACTTTTTTAATCTAGAGTTTGAAGAGAGCTACCATCCTACAAAACAGGAAAGGCAAGGTTATTCAGCCATTAGGCAGGGAGACAAGACACTCCCTGAGGAGCTGGACAAGGGAAGGACCATATCATTTGCACCAGATATCAGCCTCAGCATCTAATGCTGAGGTGCTTGGGTGCAGTGCTGAGGGGGACTGTATGGGGAGGAAGGGAAGCTCCTGCTTGGGCAGGATCTGGAGACAGTAACTGTCTCAAGTGGTCATCCCCAGCCATGACGGTGACACGGATGCAAACTGCCACCCCAGGGAAGCTGTCCACCTGCCCCACATGGCTCTGATCTGGCCCCAGGACAGTGCTCTGAAGGAAAAGTTTCTTTTCCTTGGGGGCTGGGGGCTCTCCATGTGTGTTTTGTCCATCAGGGAGGTCAGTGCCCTGGTCTGCAGATGTGGTGGCTGTTTGCAGGCTTTTGCTGTCAGATTCCTGACACACCAGACCTCCCTTTCCTCCTGGTGATGGCCCAGGAGAGGAGAAGGAGGAACCCTTGCTTCAAAGGATTGCTGATTCCTTTGGAAGGGGCTGGTGAGCAGCACAGAAAGCAGAGGAGAGGATCAAAATGGGAGGCCCTGCTGATCACTTGGGGTCAAATGGTCTGCCCTGGGCTCTCAGGTGCTCTCTGCCCAAAATGACAGAGGACATGACAACTGTGCAACTCAATTTTGAACTGAGCTGCTAAATAGAAATGGTGCTTGCTGAGCTGCATAGAGCCCTCACTGCCGCTCACACAGAGTAAGGCCAGGGTAGGAGCTCCGTAGGTAGGAGCTCATTCTTTACCTCGCTCACACACACAGGAATGCCCAGTGCCTGGCAGTGATGCTACCCAGGATCTATGCTCCCCATCAGCCTGCCTTCCCCAAGCTCAGCCTCCCACAGAAGGTGTCTGCCCATCTCCTGCAGTGCTTAGCAGGACGTGGCTTCCTTAAAAAAGAGAAAAAAAAGTAGAGAAAGGGAAAGAGGTAAGAAAAGGAAAAAAGTCCCCCCACAAATGAAACTAAGTATTTTTGTGACTGTGCCAAAGGCAGTATTTTGCCAAGCTATTAGCTGCTCCTCACTTCTCCAGCTTTTCTTTAATCATGGCTGTAATGTTTGTGCTTTCTCTTCCTTAGTTCTCTGGCAACTGACATAAACATTACAGCACGTCAATATTCTTCCCACGTCTCAGCTGGTGACGAAAGCTATGAAAATATGTGACTAACAGCTCCAATGCAAACCACCTTTGTGCTGGTGCTCTGCCAAGAGAAGAAACCATCAAGACCGCTTTACAAGTACAAACCTTGTCTGTAAGGCCATTTCCTTACTGTGTGAATCTAATCAAGCAATTAGTTGAAGCAGTTTAATTGGGAGGAGGTAAAAGCCTGGTATAAATAAAAAAAAATATTCTGTTTGATTTCACGAAGGAGGAAGCAGCCTCAGAAAGAAGTCCGAGGCTTATCCTCACTTCAGGTATCAAGCAAGCCGGTGCAGATGCACAGCACGCAGCCGCAAGAGGTCTGGCCCTGCCGGCTGACGGGTGCTGGTCCAGGAGTCAGCCTGCAGGAGGAACCACCACTGCACCCAGGACTGGAGCAGCCACCCATGAAGCGCTTTAGGTCCAGACTTTCATTCCTCAGCTTCTCCACCCCATGCTGCTGGGCTGTCACCTAAGCCCTAAAATGCTCACCGTTGCTTCCAGGCATGTCTGTTCCTGGTATGGAGGCTGTTCTGGAGCCTCATGGTCGCTCTGAGGTGTGATCCTGGTCCCTGGTTCATCCTGGATGGGGCTGGATGCTCTGTCACTCATCTCTCATGAGCCTTCAGGCTGGTCCACCCTGCTCAGCCCTGTGGTGTTAAAACCACCCCGGTGACATTTCCCAGCTGCCTGCCTGAACATGGACGTGCCTCAACACCTTGAGCACCTTGCCCATATCTCAGCCTGTCCTCCTCGCCTTCCACTGTCATTAGAGCAGGTAATGGACTCAAAGACTTCACACGCACTTGCAGCCAAGCAGCCACCTCTCTGGCCGTCTTCTGGTGTCTACCCTAAACCTCATTTCTTACCCATGTGAGGCTGTGAAAGGAGATCAGGAGTCACCCAGAAAAAAGCCGAGGGCAGCTGCAGAAGAGGGAAAGAGGCTGAAAAGAGTTTCTCAAGGGAAGGCTGGAGAGGGTGAAGTGGCCGAGCTTGGTCCCCGGGTGCTTGGGCAGAGCAGACAGGCATGGCGCAAAGGTTTGGTGGGTGCCGGGGCTCTGGCGTGGCACTGTGAGGCCCAGCCCGGCTCCCACATCAACACCTTGCTGGCCAAGGAATGGCAGACCTGGGGCACGTCCCCACCACCAGGACGAGGCCACCATGCCAAAACAGGCTCGGTTAGGCCGCAGGGAGGCCAGCCAGCCGGCTCCCACACCCAAGGGCAGCATTGGCCGCACTTAAATAATGTCTGACAGATGCTCATGCGGCCTGCTCTTAAAAACCTGCAAACCCATAGCCTCTCCAGGCAGCTTATACCAGTGGTTAAACAGCCTTAAAATTAGAAAGTGTTTATTGGTAGCCAGGCTGGAGCTCCTTTGCTTTAACCTGGGCCTGTTAGACCCTGTGCTACCTGCAGTGGGTATGAAGGGAATTTTATGTACCTAAGTTTGTGCAGATAGATATCAGGTTTCCTCTGCTCCTCACCTCTTGGGACTAGGCAACCTCCACTCTGTCTGTGACCCTCCTCAAAGACCCCCAGTTTGTTTACAGAAAATCCTCACAGCAGCCTTGCTGCAATCAAGCCATATGAGCCCTGCTCATCCCCACCATTTCCTTCTGCAGAAGCAGCGGCATGGTTTGAGGATGGAATTTGATTTTTTTCTTTGCATATATGTTTTTCAGCTATTTCATTAAATGTCTCATTTTACTACATAGAGGTGATAACTCATCCATTAACAACAGCCCCATCTTTTCTACAACACCTGCTAAGAACACCTGGCAGCCCAGAAGTGACTAGTTTTGGACATTTACAAAAATTCTACCAGGCAGAATAAATCCTTCTCCTGACTTAATCATCAATAAACTCACACATTCCAAAAATGCATAGAAGTGCTTTTCCACGCCTTCTGCATCGCTGCAAACTTTGGTTCCTGCCATGGTGGCAAATAATGCCCCCAGTCTAATCCAAAGCAGGACTTTCACAGGATGGGTCTATTTTATCAGCTCGACTCTCCAGCAGGGAGGCTCTGATGAGCTGAGGCCACATCCCTCAGCCAGGCAGTGGAGAGGCAGGAGGAAGGCTGAGCCCTGCCTGGCTGCCCTTGCTCCCCTGCACCAGCACATGTGGAAAGCTGGGCCCTGTGCGTGCCTGGGATATGCGTAAGTGCATTTTCATATTACATCTAATGTAATAAGTCAGTTAAACGCCCCTAGTCTGGGGAGGGCAGCATGTTAATAAACGGTCATTACCAGCAGTTGACAGTTGGTTAGGACAGATTAATTCCTAATGAAGAAAAAAACTCTTTATGTAATGTAATGCTTCTGGCCGGGGATCAAGGGTTGCAATCATCCACCCACAGCAGACCTTTAAATCCGGCTTTGTTCCACTGCAGGAAAAATAGACAAAAAAAAAAATCTGCTATTTTTTAAAGGTTATGATTCAGCCAGCGTCACTCAGATCCTAATTCCAGGAGCGCTGAGCTTGTTTCCTAAAGAGTACAATATGTTGCACCATAGCCTGGTGATGCAGATGAGGCAGAGGAGCCGATGCGAGGGGGCACGGCACGGACCCCGCGCCCTGGGGATGCAGGAGATGGCCTCGTGCAGCCCCGGCCGCACCAGGGCTCTTGCATCTGTCAGGGTGATGCCGGGCCTCTGGCCACAGCCACGGGTGCTTGAGGCTGGCCAGTGGGTGTCAGAGTATGCTGGGTTGCACTGTGTCGCCCCAGGAAGGTGCGAGGAGCAGGGGTGCAGCTGTATTGGGCTGTCTTTGCACGGAGGGGCAGGGTATCCAGCCCTCACCTTCTAGCAGCCACAAGGAAACCAGCTGTGAAAAGCAGGAGGTCAAACCCAGCTTAAGCAGCAGGGGTTTTGGCAGGAGACCACGCAGCCGCCCGGATCCCGGCAGCCAGTGTTGTGGTGGATGCACACAGACAGGCTTTCTACCCTTGCAGCCGTCAGGAGGCTCCTCGGACCTTTATTTCCACTTGCAAGAGAGGAATGCATTTCACATTGACTCACTTTCTTTCCTTTAAGACATTCCTTGAGATGAGGCTTTGGGAGCTGGTTCCTGGGCTCCTCTGCAGGTGACACCATGTCTCCAGGCTGTGCCAGTGTCACTCTTACAGCGGCACCTGCACCCACCCCGGCAGAGGGTCTGAGATATTCTCCCAAAGCCATGAGACCAAATGCAAAACTCATCAGAAAGCCAAATCCACAGGAACTTCAATAAATAGTGTCAATAATTACTCTACCAGTGAAGAAGAAAAATTGTTATGGTTATTCTGTGATATAAGGATATGGATAAGATAAAACTGATTCACATACAAAGTGATTTGTACTTGTGAGGACAGTTTTTTTACTGTATTTAATTTTACTCATGATCTGATAGGAATCTTCCTACTGATTTACTGATGATCTCACAGGAAAGATTTGGAAGGAATTTTACAGTTATGGCTTAAAGCAACAATTATTCCATTTTACTTGCACTTTTTATATTTTACAGTATATTGACTTACACAAAATAAATATACATAAAGTAGGAGAAGCCCCACAAGCTGTGACGTGAATAGAAGACAAATGAGACCCGCATCTCCTGAGCAGTGTGGGTGCTCAGCAGCTAAAATGGGATCTCTCAGATGTCAGGGTTTTCTTTCATCTCCTTTCTGTTTCACCTTGCTTTTGCGCAGTGATGCCAAGCTGCAGAAAGCAGATTAAATCTGTAAGAAATGTGAGAACAAAGTGAACAAAGTAAGTTCTGTGCAAGCAAAGGACTTCAAACAGGGAGAAAGGCTGGTGGCAGAGATACTGTCATATGCAGAGACTTCAAAAGAGACGGAGCAGATGATTAACTTAGCAACTAATCGCTGCAGCCAGAGCGAGGTACACAGGCTGCGTGAGTGAGGCTGAACTCTGAAAATTTCAAGTTTCCGTTTAAGTGATTCCTTAGAGTTTTTGCCATTTACGTACACTCGTGCTAAGGGGACCTGGAAGAGAGAGCCCTGTGCTGGTGTCTGGGAGCATGATGTTGTCCCTAAGGGCTTCCCCCCTCCCTGCGAGCCGGGGGTGGGAGGGCAGGGGCTCCACCGCCCAGGCATCCCGCTGCCAGTGCGACAGCCCGGCCAGCAGCACCCCAAACCGCTCCGCTGCTTAAACTAGCCACTGTGGCACATGAGAGAGGTCAAAAGAAACACCATGGGGCTGCTGCCCAGGCTAATGCTGCCCCGAGAAGACATCTCCAGAAGTCCCCAACCACCAAAGGGCTGTCAGCCGGTGGTACCTGGGTGTGCAAACAAGGCTTCCCAGCAGGCTGCCATGCAAGAGATGGGGGTTGGGTACTGATGTGCCCGGGGAAAATAGTCATCACCCCCTCTCTGAGCTTTTGTCACACACTGTTTTTTACCAGTAAAGTCCATGAGCAGCTTTATGCTTCTCAGTACAAAGCAAAATCCAACCTCTTTTTACTCATGGTAACCCCGCATGTGCTGTAATGGAAATTACAGGTCACATTTATAACCAACAGAAAATTTTGTGGCACCAATACAAAGTGAGCAATGAGATGAAAATCTCTGATTATTGACATCAGAGATGGAACAGCCCCATTAGATCATCTTATTCATCTCTCAAAAATGCTGAATATTTTCTAATACTTTGGGGTATGAAAGAAGTTACTGTTAAAGGGTTAGCCTGGAGACTGCTATTGGCTTTTTTGGCTGTGGCACACTGCACAATGCCTTTAATGCCAAATGGAGACATGAGCTCTTCCAAGTTGCTGCATAAGCCATGTGCAAAAAGCATGTACAAATTAATAACATCCATTTTTTTATTGCTCCAGCCCTAGAGAAAGACAAAAAAGAACTGACAACATTTTGCAGAAAACCCAGTACGTTCTTGGGCTTTGGGGTTTTAAAAGAATCAAGTCTTAAAAAAAAGTTCACCAACATTCTCTGTCTCAAAACGTGCTGCTTTAGGAATGTTTGCTTTGTAGTTTTTCTGGGTTTATTTCATTTCCTTGCTCAGTCTTACTATTAAAAGAAGATAGGGAAATGAAGGAAGTGAACAAAAGGGAAAAGTTTGAAAAGCTTGCAGAAATATTTTAATGGAGAGGGGAAGATGATTTTGGGTTTGGGTTTTTTTTTCTCTGTTTAGTTTTTTTAAATGCAGTCTTCTCAGGCCTCAGCTCTGGGTGGTAGTGTAGGACACCATGCACTGACCTCTGATGATAACGTGTGTGTGTTGGGGCCTCGCGGGGACATGGGGCAGTTCTTCCACATCTCCCTGCTCTGCACCGGGCTCCCAGGTATTTCTCTACCACTCCTTTTTTTCTCTGCCAGAAATATAGTGATCCTACCTGAGGGTCACTGTAGGCAGGGGAAAGCAGGTCTATCCCATAGGCTCCTCTTACACAGGGAAGTAAGTCTTCAGTGCAATGGCCAAAAAGAAACATGCCTCCTTGCTCTGACACCATACGCAGAGAGAGCGGAATATCACCATAAAGGAGTACTCAGTTGCAGCCGTGAGTATGCTCAGTAACCCAGTGAGACACCCCAAGTCTCTTGGTCACACTTTGAAAGTGCCCATGTTTGGAAAAAACCCACGGTTCCATTTTCTACAGTGACTGCAGATCTATAATCTATGGACAAGTGTAATCGTGTCATATTTCCATTTTTGATCATGGAAACTCAATTTTCTCTTTCCGATAAAACCAAAATGTCAGTCTGATCTTAGAATATTCTTTCTTTTGGCAAAGGCACGTTATTTTCCCAGACATGCTATACTTTATATATTCAGCACAAAACTCTGCCATCGTGTTCCTACGTACCATGGGCTGAATTTGTTGAGATTTCTGCTTTTCCTGGACTATTTCTGGGCTGACATCAGCACGCTGTGCTGCAAAGCCATAAACTTGCAACTACTTGCCCACAGTCTGCTTTTTGGGCCCTTGCCCAGAGCCTCTGCAACCACCATCTCCCCTTTTATTAGCTCTGCTCTGGATTTCTCTCTGAAATAATTACATTCTTTTCCTTTAAAGATAAACTATTCAAATGCTATTAGTATCAAGCCTCTGATAACAAATTCACTCTTGACAGAGAGGGAGGGAAAAGGATTTGGCCTAAGAAATCAGAGACTGATTTCAAGTGCCTGGGAGTTCAGTGAAACTGCCATTCAAACCAAAACCATAAAAAACCCCACTAATGCTAGGCAGCTTTCCATAATCAGAGAGTGATGCCTTTTGAAGAGGGAGGGGGAAGAAAGGATAGATACATTTTATTTTGTTTTTTTTTTATCTTGGGTTTTACCACCCGCAGAAGCAGCCCAGCCAGCCCCCCCAAAGGCTCCTGTTATCCACACATTAGGGCGGCTGTAGACTGTAGCAACCTGGATTTTTTCATGCTTCCCCCACACTGGGCAGTTTTATGGGCTGTGGGGGACCTCCCCAATCCTCTCCCTTCCCCAGAGGGTACAAGGAAGGTGCCGTTTCCTTCCAGATACAAATACACATCTACTCATTGTCTCTTTTTCATGCTGGGGTAAACTCCCCTGATACACCAAACTGCACAAGGGACACCCTCAAAAGCCACATGTATACTAAAGAATAGTCTCCAGGTCATGGGTTTTTTTGCATGAAAAAATTATTCCTCCCCTTAGGAAGAATTTTTTGTATTGCTTTTACACCCCCTTTCCTTTCCACTCCTGCCGCGGCTTGCTCGGTGCGACCGACAGGCAGCCAGCGCCGAGCTGCCCCCAAACCCCCTCCACCTCCTCCCGGGCCCACCCTGGCCCCGGCGGTGGTGCTGGGGCTGCACAGTGTGGCCATCCCTGCCACATCCCTCATCTGCTGGGAACCCTCTGGCCAGGCACCCGGGAAAAGTAGCTGTGGAGCTGCTTGTCTCCAGCAGGTGGGAGCCTGCCTGCACTGCTGCTGCCTGCCTGCACTGCTGCTGCCTGCACTGCTGCCTGCCTGCACTATTGCCCACCTGCCTGCACTGCTGCCTGCACCACTGCCCACACTTCTGCCTGCACCACTGCTTGCACCGCTGCCCACTTACCTGCTCGCTTGCCTGCACTGCTGCCTGCCTGCACTGCTGCCTGCCTGCACTATTGCCCACCTGCCTGCACCACTGCCCACACTTCTGCTGCACCACTGCTTGCACTGCTGCCCACTTACCTGCTCGCTTGCCTGCACTGCTGCCTGCTCACCCACGGACTCCCTGCACTGTTTCCTGCCTGCCCACAATGCTGCCTGCTCTGCTGCCCACACGGCTGCTTATAGCACTGCCCACCTCCAGTACTGCCTGCTCTGCTGCCTGCCTGCACCACTGCTGCCTGCCTGCGTGACTGCCTCCAGCACAGTCCCCACCACTGCCTGCCTGCCTGCGCCACTGCCCACATTGCACTCCAAGAGAGCCAGCCTGGGTCGGCATCACTTCCCAGTGCAGCCGCCTGTTGCAGAGCTTGAGACTCTGGCAAAGAAAAAGTACCGAGCTGGTATTCCAGATGGAAAAGCACAAGAAAAATAGAGTGAACAATGACAAAAATTCCTCCTTTCTTTTCCTTACCCTCTGTGTCCCTGCACCCCAATGGAAATGGAAATTGGAGATGATCCCGTTCCCCTGGCTGCAATTACAGGAGAAGCCACAGACTTCAGTGCTGGGTGTAAGGCACACCTCCCACCCCATCTCATCCCCAAAGGTCCCCAAGGCCAGTCCCAGGTGGGACACAAACAGCGGCACTGGCGGCAGAAACGGGGCGGCCGTGATGGGGACACATGTCCTGGGGGACCAACAGCTGCTCAGGGCTGCGTTGTCCTGCTGCTGCTGTGGCTCGTTCACTTCTGCATACCTTGGCTTGAATGTGCAATGAAATGAGAGCAAGACCTTGACTTAGGAAGGTAAGGTGCTCTCTGTGAGAGGGTAAAGTGGACAAACATGCAGGAAGAGGACAAATGTGCAGAAAGCAATGATGTGAGAACTTAAAAAAGTTATAGCAAAAACTGTGTTAATTATGTTTGTGCTTTTGTCGAGGCTTTCCTCTTTTATGAGTATATCTAATATGTTTTAAACTCTACCTCTCTGCTAGTGGGCTTGCAAGCACGTGTACATCCAGGTTTCTCTATTTTATCTGGAAATAGAACCATGTAAGATAAATGCTGCCTCTTCTATCTGTTCCCCGTCAGTGAGCTGCTGAGACCTTTCTGATGGACCTTTTGTGCTCCGGTCCCCCCCAGTGCTGCACCTCGTGCTTGCTCATACACTTCAATGGCTCTTTTCAATGGCCTCTGCACGTCACTGCTTTAGAGGGGCGTGCACGGATTCATATAAGTGGCATTGACCTGGTTTGGAAGGGAAAAGAAGAAACAATGGTGAAACCACGTGGGGAAGTTAAAAAAAAAAAAGACTGGCTTTTTCTGTAATGCATCTCACGTACCACATTACAACCCCACCGCTATACCCCTTCCTCTTCAACATCTGGCTCTCTGTTTTTCCTACGCAGCTTCTGCTTGTGGCAGGTCAAAGCCTCTCTGACGGCACAGAGCTGGATGTCCCCTCCTTAATCACTGCTCCCACGTCAGCGCAGGAAGCACTGCTTTGCCCGGTAGTGGTGGCAGCATGTTCAGGAGGCTTTTGTGTTTTCTGGGAGGCATAGACCTATTGTCAGTGATGCTGGGCAAAAGGCAAGTGGCAATAGTCACAAGCTGCAGCAAAGTGCAAGGAGAAAGCTGCTCAGAGAGGCTGTGGAAACTTCACCCTTGGAGGTGTCCAAATTTCAACTGTACAGGGCCCTGAGAAGCCTGGTCTAAGTTGGACCTCCCAGGTTTAAGAGCAGAAAGTACTGTCAAGACATTTTTTTGCAGATCGCACAGGAAAACAAGCCTGTTCCTCACTGTATGCTCATCAGAAAAGAAATGCAAACATCAGGACCTCCTTTTAAGCCTCAGTTCATGCTTGTATAAAGATTCGTATATTCTTGCAAACCAAAGGAGAAATTAAAACAATGGCATGGGATAAATACGTCAGCTCTAGACAGTGGTTGTGTTACTAAAAAGTTTGGCTCCCAAACAATTTCTTGGAATAGCAAGAAACCAGATACCAAGGCTGATGGTCTCACATCCAAGCCCCATTGTTTTATGACTTTGATGTGAAATGAGCCTGTCGAATACTTCAATAAAGTCTCAGGAGATCAATGATAATTTGTGCTGCAAAAAGATCATCAAAATGACACTAATAAAAATTTGTGAATTATATGAAGGCTGAAACGAATAAAAGCTCTGTTCCAAACACAAATCTGTGACACCACTAAGACTTGACAGTTAATAGCTGCTTCTGGCCATGCAGTCTGGGAAATGACAGGATTAAAAGCCATGACTTGGTAGCTCTGCTGAATCCCTGAGAAATCTCAGCAGCCTCCATGGAAGCAACATGAGGAGCAGAAGAGGCTAAGCTGGGCAAAGGGGCACCTTCTAACTGTGAGCAAGCTGCCCAATGCCAGAAGGCTCACCCTGATGGAGCACCTATAAGGGATGGATAGCACTGTGCCCATCACCCTTACCTAGACAGACCCCACCATAAATGGAAAGCAATGCTGCCACCTGGCCCTAGGGCTTTGCCACACAGTGTTTCGTCATACCTCTCTTGCTGTTTGCACCTTTTTGAGGTCCACTGAGAGCCCAGATAAGCTTCATTAGGCAACCATCCTCTTCTGTTAGCAGTGAGCGACGTCAGGTCAGGTAAAGATCTGCTGTTGCTGATGAAACTTGTGCACCTGGGGAACCTGCACAAAGTTTGGGCTGTCAGATACACTGCTCCTAAGTGCTGATGGGCTCATCAACTCTAAGTGGCTGAGTAGAGAGGTCTGACTGTGTTGGTCAAGCAGAGAACCCCTACATTTAACAAGGATGTGAATTGCTCTCCCTTACTGATAGGGCATTGGAAAAATTAGATACTAAAGAGATTGCTAATGATGCTCTAGTAGGTAACTTCTTTACTAAAGGCAGACAATATTATCACTGGGTGTAGAGTCTTTGGTAAGACCTCATTTTTAGTATTTTGAACAATTCTGGTTACCTATGTTGAAGAAATATGCATGTGAACAGGTGCAGGTGTAGGGAAGGACTCCTAGGAATTGTTAGGGAAATAGAGATGCTGTCTTACAAGAGAGAATTAAAGACCTTGTCTTCTTGAACCTTGCAAAATCACGGCTGTGAAGGCATATGATTGCAGTCTGTGGATATTTCAGGAAAGATAAATACCAGACAAGGAGAATTACTGATCACAAAGGGTAAACTGATACAGGTTCAAATGAATAGAACTGAATAATGCAAAACTGGTAACTAGAAGATTTCTAACTATTGGTAATTTTAAGACCTGCATTACTCACCAAGAAGTGGGGTCAGAGAAGCTAAAGCATTACAAGATGGGGCTTGATGAGTTTATAGAGGTGAGTTTGTAGGCTTTGGGCATCCATTTGCTTGGTTTCTTTACAAGGGTGCTGCAAGGAAGGCTGGTGATAAGGGAAGCTGATGTTTGTGATTTGTTTAGATCATATGGATTTAAGATACATATTTCAGTATTGAGTCAGTCACCTTCAAAGGCTGGGACACTGCCACACTTGCTCTTTTTCATAGATTTTACTTGGGTGAGAGAAAGGGCAGGGGGCTCTGTTTTTGTCTTCTGATAGTGCAGCAGTGATTGGTGACAGATAGAGGCAGGGCACTGGGCACTGAGGTCTCCTTTTCAGACTTGTCCTGAAAAGCTTTTAGGTGTCTGCTTGATGCATTTTTCATGTGTGCCCAGAATTAGCCTGATCACCAGTTCTGTAATCTGAAAAGAAGTTTTCCCTTGGGACAGACTGGCAGAACAACTTGGGGGTTTCTTTGGAGGGGGGGTTGTTTTGTTTTGTTTCCCTGCGTGACATGAGCCACTTCCAAGAACGGTCTGTGCTGACACCTGAGGGACCCCCATGTTTTGCAGAAGGACAAGCAGGATGCTCTAATACTCAAGAAACTCTACAGACATACTAAGCTGGGTCATTTGCCAACGGCAGTAATTTCTATGCTACGTCTTCATCTATTGACTCCTGTACAGTTGCAGTCTCTTGCTGCAAAACAAGACCTCTTATTAGTATTTTATTTCTGTTAAATATTCCAGTCAGACTAATGTTCTACTAATTACAGGCTTGTATCTTCCCACATTGCACCATATGGTATCTGCAGACAAGGGGCAGAAGCTAAGCTGGTGGAGGTACACAATGTGGTTCACTGTGGATTCAGCCCACTATTTGTAAAAGACATTAACAAGAGCAGTAAGACAAACTGAGCGAATGAATGTTTTGCTAAATTGAGATCCTGGGAGACAATAAAGCAGGCAGTTGTTTCAGTTAGAATAAAAATTTTAAAAAGAGTGAAAACCCAAGCTGTATCCAGTACAAGAATTTTTGTCAGGGAATTCATTGGTTGAGAAAATGGTCTAAAATAACTTCAGTTCACCTTTGTGAATCTGGAGGACAGAGCAATTGAACACCTGTGGTGTTACACTTATTGGCAACAGGTTAAAGGAAGTCATAGTGGGGAATGTCTGCTGTGGCATTTCTGTTCTATCACAGATCTGAAGACCTAGAAGGACTGCAGGCAGTCTGAGATCCAGAGGCGATAAACAGTACCAGCTGTGGCGGTGAAACTGTGTCAGACAAGTTTATCTGCAATAACCCATCTAGCAGCTTTTAGAGGCTGGCCACTGACATCAGAATGGCATGTTACAGATTCACGGTTCCTGTTTGCTGTTCTCTTCCTGGTGTGTTTCTATGCAGTTCATAATACCTTTTCAGTTTGTTTTTTATTGCTGATTTGAGGCATCAGTGTTATAGCGATAAAGATCACTAGCAGAGGAAAAGGAGCCAGCTGGTATTTTTCCAGATGACCATGTATAATTCACAGAGCTTCAGTACATCCAAATGTCAGACTAATATGATTTCAGCACAGAAATTCAAGGAATATTGTTGCCAGAGCTGCCCTGATCTGCAGTCATGTTCCAATGTTAGTGCAAACCCATGAAATATGTCAGAATTGACAGAGCTGGAGATGCTGCAGCGTATTCACAGAGGAGAATAAAATCTTCTGGATTTCTTTGGGCCAAAAGCAAAAGGTTGCAGTGAGGGGAAACATGTAGGAAGCCATTGGGACAGGTTGTCCATGGGCATTCAATATACAAGACTCCCTCAGAACAAAACAAGAATAGAAAGGTGGGACTTGCTGACATTAATCACATCGTTGACTCTGCACACTTAGAAAAACACTCTCCCAAGCCCGTGAGGAGGGTCCCACGGCACAGCTCTCTGTTCACCAGCCGGCTGCACTGGGCTGCTGCCCTCAGGAGCAAGACAGACTCTGCTGGAAGGCAATGCCCCTGACTGACTTAGACTGCTACCTCCTGATAAAATGTTCTGTTTCCTAGAAACGCTTCCCCAGTAGCCCCTGCTGACTGGCTCAGATGTAGCTGTCCATGCTGCAGATAGATGAGGAATTTGGCCAGGCGAGCCCCCCGGCTCCTTACACGCTGGGAGGTGCAGAGTACTTCGGACACAGTCCAGAGGCTGCCAGTAGACTATGTAGCTTGAAAATGCTTCTCTCAGCTGTCCTGTTCATGTGTTCATCCCTGAATAAATCCAAATTAAAGCTATACAGATGCCTAGTGTTTGACTGGAAAAGTTAAAAGTGATGCTGAAGCCATGTTTGAAATGTGTGAGTCCTATGAGTGATGGCCAGACAGATCATTTGTGCCTGGCTGGTGGGTCCCCCTGACATCCACCCACGCAAGTGGGAGATTCCAAGAAGCAGCTTACTGAAAACCACTGTGTACCTCAGACTACACCTACCAAGGAAGAATATTGAGATATTTGTTTGTCTTTATTTAAAAAAATACAAATTGTTATAATCTATTACTTGTTTAAGAACCTCTTTTTGACCAATAATTATGTAAAACTTAACTGTTATAACATACTGCCCTCTGAAGATAATTATGACTGCCAAATTCAGCCAAGGTTGTAAAAGCCAAACAAATTTGTCTTTCAAAAGCACTGTTAGAATTTGCCCTGTTAGCTGGTGCCAATAATTGGTAGTTCTGAGCCTGGCTCATTGACTCTTTTATCATCTAATCAGCTTTTCCTTATGGCACTGGTTATTGGACTTCCCCAGATTTATCCCTGACTGAGAACTAGCCCATATTCTTCAGAAAATCATACTATCTTCAGTTAAAAAATACACTTGTAAAGAAACAAACTTCATTGTTACTCTTAAAAAAACAAAAATGAATTTATTTCTGTTTCAAATTTCTCTTCTGTAGTCTTCCAGCCACTGGATCTTGTAACAGATTTAATAAAGCTATTTTAATAAATCTTTACCTTGCTGCATAGAGAACTCTCTCTTTCAAGACTCAGACAGTCTGCTTCATCACATAAAGAGGTAATAAAACCTTCATAATCTTAAAATATTCCCTTTTTAAACACACAAGCTACCAAATTGTGGCCACTTTTTTTGTATGGTAAGGTACTTTCCCACTAGTTTTCCAAGAAAATTTTCCATTGATGCCCAGAATTTCTCCTTCTTATCCTAAAATTATAACCCACATTCTTGACTGTTAGAGGGATAGTTCTTCAATAAGCTGTAGTCAAATGACAATAGTAGTTTCTGAGCCTTTGCCTACGATATTCCATTTACTCCACGTCAGTGATCCTTCAGTTTTTCTCATCTACTTCATGCCACTGCGGGCTTATTCAGGAAGCAGTCTGTGGGTTTTTTTTGCTTGTTGACAAGAACAGAACAAGATAAAGAACCAGTCTCTTTAGGGAGGTAGTCGCCTTGCCTGATGAAGATTTGCCATTTTACAGTCATATTCAATATGTGGGTTTTATCCAGTTTTAAAATATTTTCCTTATTTTATCTTGATACTGTATTATTGCAGTTCCTTAATCAAAATGCCATGTGCTGCAACATTAAGTGCCTTACAGAAGTGCATTGCATAGCTTCATTTTCTCCAGCAAACACATTTTAAATTAATCAAAAAAGGATTAGCTTGGAAAGATCTATTTTTCTTTAAAGACCTGCTAATTGACATTAATCAAATTACCCTCTAACTCTTTATTTATTGAGTGTCATATCAGCCATTCCAATATTTTGCCTGGGATCAGTGTCAGGCTGAGGGTTGTAATTACTCCAGTTGTTCCTTTAATCCCCTCTCAATATTGGCAGAACAACTCTCTTATTAAGCACTTCTGCCTTCTCTGAATTGCTATTGACACTTCTGTAGCTGTTATTCATACCTGTGTTAGCTTTTGCCTTGAGATAACCCCACCGGAGTCTCAGTGTTTGTGTATAAGAATTTCTGACTCATCACCCTTTTTCTTGCACTTTGTTGCTGTCTTTTGAAAAGCATTTTGAATTATTTCTTGGTTGACAGGCAAGGGCCCTTAGCATATTACTATGAAATTCCCCATGGGGGTGATGCAGATGGGCTGAGAGAACCGTAGAGGAAACTGGAAACCCTTTTTAGCTAGGGTTCTACGTGTAAGAAATGTACTTATTGCAAGAAAGGGGAATGGCGTGGGCTGGATAGGAGGGCTGAGGACCAGAATCTAGTAGTCAGCATGAACTTATTCCCTATCCAGGATGTGCCAGGCATGATTTCAATCCAGTCTAAATGTTTTCATACCTTTTAGCTCTGGATCTTCCAACAGAGCTAAACTCACAAACTTTAAGGGGACAGTCCCCCCCGGTAAAGGAGTGTACTGTGTGCACTGGGGATTAGGACCCATGGGGGAGTGTCAGGGAAATCCTTAACCCATGTCTGCCTCCTCTAGTATATCTACTAATAGCAGACAAAAATACTTTCCAACAGGCTGCACTAGGCACTAGTATGCACATTTCAATATTGTAATTCAGCCCTCTTAAACTGCTAACAGTAAAGTATCCTTCTAAAAGTGTCTTTTTATCTTTTATTTCTCTTTTACTTTTTAAAGTATCTTTTCCCAGTTTTAGTAGCAGAATGTCCATGCAAAAAGGTCAGGTGCCCCATGGCTAAGTACACACAAAGCCGCCTAATCCAGCTAACGCAGCTCTGGGAAATTGCAGAAGGGGCTGAAACAAAAGGACACAGCGCAGCACGCAATGCACATAATCTCTTAGACAGAATGTAAGACCATGTAAAGACACTTGCGAACTCAAATATGTCTCCACAGGCACAACGATACATCACGTGGAGAGAAAAGAAACATTCAGTGGACAAAGACATCCCTGAGGAAAGAGCTCTAATGAAACCAGAGTGGTATTAAAGATGCACTTCATTAGAGTGTTGTAGCATTGTTACGCATTTCAGCAGTGAGAGACAGCAGCAGAATGCATTAGTCCTGAAGCACTGCAATTCACTCAAGCACATTGTTTGCTGTAGCCTTTCAGGTTTCTGCCCAGTGCAGGCTTGGCCTATTTCCCTTGCCTTTCATACAGTGCACAATCCATTTAGGGATTTATAGTGGCTTAGAGGCACATGTACAGTGCCTTGCCTCTATCTGATTTTTATTCTGTGATAAGAAGGCCCAGGGTCATGGGTTCACTGGCACTTCTCTCCTCCCTGCCATTCATGTTGCATGGAAATCTAATTTTCATTAGTGTTCATGATTTCTTGAGGTCCACCAATATCCTCGTCACTACCTGGAGAAGTCCCAGCATTTGCCACGAAGAGCATGTGAACCTGCTCTGATGTGATATTATAAGCAAGGCATGAAAGAGAGACCAGAGAGGAGCAGGGGCATAAAAACAAATATGATAACAAAGCACAAAAGCTATTTGCAGTGAAATCCTTGGCCAGTATAAACTGGTGTGATTCCCATCCTCGTGCACGCTTATGCCAACTCATACACTGATTTTTAACACTGAAAAGTAAGATCTTCCTGTTTGGACATTTCCCCTGCCCTGTTGTGCCAGCAGCTCCTGGTGTCTGCTCTCCATAAACGTAGCACATCAAGTTACAGATTGGAAAAGAGTATATTTTCCTCTTGTGCCTGCAGAGGAAATAGTATCTTCTTTCCCTTTCTGTGTGGGCTCGTTCAGTTTTAATTATCTCAGGGTAAATACATGTATTCACACTTCTCTCGTCCGCTCAACTTCCTGGAGAGTTTGATTTTGAGTCGTGCAAAGAGCAGAGCTACAAGCGCTGTGAATAGCCATCAGCTCTGCTGACACCACCAGAGTGAAACTCACTGGATATGTCACTTATCCCCAGGTTGTTCAAATTCTATTCATCATCTGTACTAATATCTTCCTCAGAGATGGTCCTATATCCAGCAAATATGAAGGATCCCGCTGATATATTTCACTTACACAAAGCGAACGTGGATCTGCTGTGAACATCCCAAAGAATGGAAGCACACTTGTTAAAAAGGGACACAAGTAATGGATTCAGAAACCCCACTAACTTCATATTAAGCCTCATTTTTAAAGTCTCTGACAACACCCGTGACTGAAGGCACTAAAGAAGTAAAAAACTATACTCTGACCAGTGCGTCCCGGAGACACAGAGTGCTGTTTCTGAAAGAAACATAGCTGCACAGGAGAAATAGGTTTCTAGAAGTCAAACAGCACCCTATCAGTTACACAGGTGTCCTTGTGCCTCCTGCAAACATAAATCACAACAGAGATATGGTGACACATTCATCCACATGTGCATGAAAAGCTTTTAGTTAAAGGCAGACACCCATTAGGAAGAGGTTAGAAAATGTAAACACTATAGGCTCTTTTATGGGTGGCTGCTGCAATCTGATTTTAGCTCCAGGGGTATTTACACAGTGTATGCTGTGTAATATTGCACTATTTGAAGCTTTGGGTAATTAATTAAACAAGAGAAGGCCTGGTTCATGATTTGACTGGAGTTATCGTTGTGGCAGACGCTTACACTGCATTGTGCCTTGCCCTCTTGGGCACTGAAAGAGCTCCTGGTTGCCTGTGGGGGCTGGTGGCTTGTGTGACTGCTCTCCAGACTGGATTTCTGCTCCTGACAAGTTCAGCACCTCAGTACACAGCTGACTCAAAGGCAAAGAAAGCCTCAGTTTTTTCTTCTGACTATGTTCTCATTTTGGAGATACATCAATTATAAGTAGAATTGGGAAAATAGTTGACTTTTCTGTGGTCAAATGGGAAAAGTGTATCTTTGGTTGGTGTCGTGGTTTCAGAAACAAAGGCCCACGCAGCCGCTCACTCACTCCCGCCGCCCCCTCCGGTGGGATGGGGAGGAGAACCAGAAAGAGAAAAGGAAAGAAACCCGGAACCTCGAGGGTTGAGATAAGG
>JANZLQ010000013.1:11927727-11985087 GCA_026212715.1 Elanus axillaris | reverse complement strand
CAGGTCAGCTGCCCCGGCTATGCCCCCTCCCAGGTCCCTGTGAAAATTAACTCTATCCCAGCTGAACCCAGGACAGTTGGCTCAAAACTTGTTTATTTAGCAAATTAGAATAAAATGGTTGGGTCAAATGGAATGCAATGTTTACTCTTATGACATTACTTATCATCCTTTGTTAATGAAAATCCAGGAAATACAGGATTAGTGTCCCAAGCAGCCTGGGAAACCTGCATTTAGAAGCCTCAGTAACTAAGCAGAAGCCCAAAGTCTCATTGAACTCCTTTGAGGAACAAAGTGACCAAAGTGATAAAGCCCCAGAGCAGGGAAAGCAACACCAGCTGCCAGGTGTTGAGCAGGCCCCTGAGCTGAGCAGGAGCTGGGGTGGCATCCCTGGGGAGAGGCCGAGCCACTGGGCATGGGGCAGCTGCTGGGGACCACCCTCCAACATGAAGGATTCAAACCTTGCTCATTTCTGCCTGAGCAAGAACTCTAAATTTTTTTACCTTTGTTTCAGATGCCTGAGATTATTTTTTTTCTCATGGATTATCATTTGCATTCAGCTCCTCTGTAACCCAAATAAACCTGTTACCCCGCTTCAAGTACAAAAGCTTTGCCCTAAAAAGGAAACAGTTGGCCTTTCCTACTGCAAAACTCAACATTGCTCAGTAGACTTCATATCTACAGTCCATCCCCACTTCTTGATCTGTTCCTGGATGAGCTATTGACTGTCTATGAGGGATTTGTCACAATCATTTCACATTTGGATGGCTGTCTTCTATCCATATAACTGGTGTTAAAGTTAGGAAAGTCATGGGAAAGTTAGGAAAGTCAACGGCATTGTAGATTTCAACTGACATTTTAAAATTTGCTGTGACATCTGGTGAATGTTGTCAGATGCGGGTGGAAGGTTAGTACTTATTACTAGTTGGGAATCTGGAAAGCAGAGGGTATGTTTAATTTTATATTTGTGAACACTCATTTGATGGGTGAACAGGAAAAAATGCTGAGGGATTGTCAAACCAAATAAAACTAAATAATAATTCAAATTTAAAATATTTTGACACAAATCCCTAGGACCCTCCCGCCAAATATATCAGCTGATAAATAATAAAGTCATTTGAGGAGACTGCAGTGAGCTCACAGCTAGTCTGCAAACTTTAAAAACCCATGAACTTGTTGAAAATACTGTTGACTGGAAATTATTCATGCTTTTCTTGTTCGGTGTCCAGAGGGTTTCTATCTACTGAATGAAAATAGTGCTGTAACTTTAATCTCTAGTCGTTCTCACAGAGAAAGCAGGCAAAATTAACACTCCATCTACTCAAACTCAAGATTAAGCGAAATTTGAAGATTATTTAAAAATAAATTTTTTTCAAAATTTCTCTTTTATTTTTCATATGTGAGGTTCATGGCCATCTTTTGTCTTTTTCCTGGATGTCTGAAATTTTCACATTTGTTCTAATTCTCATATGTCAACTTTCCACCATTTTTCCTCTGGAAAACCAGAAATAGTGCTGGAAGTGACCCCAAGAAGTGATATAGTCTAATCTTTGGTCCAAAGGTAAGATCAGCTATACCTGTCTTAATTAGTCCTAATGATGGCCATTGCAAACTCTTCCCATGTAATTTACTGCGATGCTTCCCTGCCCTTATTGTTAGAAAATACTCCTAGTATCTAATCTGGTATCTAACCTCATTTTTCCCTTACTAATCTCTCAGCCCATTACTTTTTGCTCTGTATATTGTGGCTATTTGGAACAGAGTATTTTTCTCTTTGAACTGACTTTTACATACCAGAAAACATATACGGTGCCATTGCTACCCTTTCAAGCCTTCACTTTGGGTTATGCACCCAGACAGTTCACAGCTTCCTTGCAGATCATTCGCAAAACTTGCTACTTCCTTGCATGTTGGTAGTGAGTCACAGAGACCTGCTCTGGAGGCACAGCAAGATAAACCAAGCTAAAGCTAGCAAAGTTTTGCATCAGTCCTACAAATGTTTCATCAAGACCATGCTTCCCTGTCTTGCCTATAAGAATGTTGTGTGAGATGGTTTTGAAAGCTTATCTGTATCTACTGCTTCTCACCAAGCTATGAAGCCTGTTGGCCTGTCAGGGAAAGAAGTGAAGTTTGTTCAACACGTTTGTTCTTCTTGAGGCCATGTCTGTCCCTCATCCAGTCATTTTCTTACAGGAGTTTAGAAGTTGTCCAATGATTTGTTCCAGGATTTTTCTATTAATTGCTCATACTTGAACTTTTCTATGAAAAACAATCCAAAAAAAGGGGAATCGAACACATTTTTTGGCCTTCTCTATATCTTCTTTTAGTGAATTCTGTCCATTAGTGAGAGGATGAATGTTTCCCTCCTCCCATGTGTACCAAGGGACCTTCAGCTTTTCCAGGGAAGCTAAGTGAATTCATAGTTATCCGTTGCTTGTCAATCCCCGTTGCTCCTCTGATGCATAAGCGAGGGACTACCACCTCTTAAAAATGCACATGAAGTAACAAAAATGTATTTCAAAGAGAAGAAAAATTTCCTTTGATGAAAGACTCCATAAAACTTTATATAGATTTTTGCAAAGCCTGAGAAGAGTATATCTAATAATACCACAGGTGAAAAGAACAGTTATTAAGGTACTTTTTATTCTCCTTGAGAAGGATATGTGAATCAGTGGGAACTGAATGCAGGCAATTTTCAGAGATAAGGTGGGTACAACTTCTTTGAACAGCAACAGCGATTAACCATTGCAACAAACTGCTGGTGACTGATTGCCCATCTCTTGAAGCCTGCGTGACTTTCCGTAGGAAATGTTTAGCCCAGAAAATCATTAATTGAATCTCGGTTGATGGAATGAAATTTCAGTGGCTTTTAATGAGTTGTTCCGGTGGATCCCAAGGCAGTGTGAATGCTCATTGAAGTCAGTAAAGCCGTGGCAGCTTAGACCAGGTAGAGATCTGCTCCCCAGGGATTTTAGGAAGAGCTTTCATGAAAAGTGATGGGTGATTTGACAAACTGCTCTGACATAGGAATCCATGAGTAACAGGCACAGGAAGAAGAAACTTGACAGCGAAGGGATGGGACAAGGGTGGTGGTGCCTGCAGATATGGCACAAGTGGGACCAGAGCTGTTAAGGCCTTGGGGGGAGGCACAGCGGAAAAAGGAGAGTAAACATGCAGCTGTGGGTTATGCAGGGAGGGGGTGAGCTCCAAAGAGATGGGCAATGGGGCTGGCTCGACCACATATTTCTGCCCATGCTGCTTTATTTTCTTTAGCACCAACGAGGATTTTGTCAGCCATATGAGACCCAGCACACCAGCCCCCCAAGCTCTCAGGCAGGTCTGGTGTTTGCTGCTCTGCTTTGGCAGGATCCCTCCAAACATCCCTGTGCAGGGAGGAGAGCTGTCTCCCCCATGCTGTCCTCCCCCCCTTCCTCTACACACTGGGATACTTTCCAGAGACCCTGCTCAGCAGAGCAGTGAGGTACGTGACACAAGTCCTGAAAGCACCTACCATTCCAGTCACAGTATCACTGTACATAAAAGTAACATAGAAAAACACACAGGATCAAAATACTCTTTGTAGAGCTAAATGGAAATGAGTTTTTGCTGGAAACTGGTACATGTTTATTAACACTTTTCAATCTATTGCAATGCCTGTAACAAACATCACTGCTACACAGATAAGTTTGGTGATTAAAAAAATGAATAATGACATCTGCCTGATGAACTGCACTACTTTGGTTAACCAGGCAGAAATATATATATATATATATGCCATATCCTACATGTACTTGAAAAGGGTTCAATTTAAACTAATTAATAAAATAGCCTGTTTGGACAAAAAATAATTGTTCTCTGAGAATATGTGAATTCAACACTGCTAGAAAATCCCTGCCATCTGACGTAGAAGGATTTATAGGTTTAGTGGAAATTGCTTTCCCCACTGTCCAGATTAAATACTGCAGGATGATTTTTTGTATGAGTAAACATCCTTCCAATAACGATCAGACCGATAATGTCTTAAAAAGAGGAACAGGATCTACATTCTGCTTTTCTTCTTCTTGTATGGACTATTTCTGGATACAGAACCTTCAGGTAACATGTTGACTGTCCATAAAATGCATTTTAGCATCTTCCTCCTGTTGTGGGGATGGGTTTTATCCACTGAATGCAGAGCCTACCGACAAGGAAAAGAAATACATGAGGTATACAAAAAAGGCAGGTGAGTCTCATTTTATTACATTCAAATAGCTACAGTTTGGACTAATGTAATGTTTCCGGTGAAGTTATAATGACTAACAGATAATAAGACTTTGCATTTGCAGATTGTGATCTCTCAGTAAAAAATACTTTCTGTTGCTGTTTTTGCCAATGAATAAGTTTTAATGCATTTTCTACAGTGAAAATCACTGCTGCCTCAAAAAACCAAATGAGTTTGTGAGGTATCTCAAAGCTTGAAAAGGTGCAAAAAAATGTTTGCTTATATTTATTGTGGTTAAAATGTGGTAGAGTATTTACATGAAAGTGAAGAGGAAATTTAGTTCCATGAGGATTGTTGCATTCACTGAAGATTAGATTGACTTGAGATCTCAAATGAAAGCATTCAGAATTTACTTTATTATTCCCATACCATTTGTTTTATAGAGCTTTTGAGAGGAAAAAAATTAAAGTCTCTCTGCAAACTTCAAGGCTATGGTCAGTTATCAGAGGTAACAGAAAGAGCATTCAGTGTATTGAATTAAGATATTTAAAATTATTTAAAATATTATCTGTTCTTCTCTTTCTCTCTCTCCCTCTCTTACAAAAAGACTATGTGACATTTTTCTCCCGCTATCCTGTAGATAGCCATTTTAGGAGGTTTTGAGTTGAGGAAGGTTTTTGCTACAACTGAGTTCTGATTACTTATATTCTATTTGCGTAATATTTGGCACTTTGTAGGAGGATTTTTATACTCAGGCACATAACAAAGTAAATCTAGAGGAAAAATCCTTTGGGGTTTCTTTGGAGAATATAGCTGACACATTTAGTTTTCTGTTCAAATGTTATGTACTTCTGCTTGTGACAGACTGGACCTATGCCATTTCAGCTTTGCTATAGTCCTTGTTTCTGTTCTGCAATGACTCCCTAACACCAACAATACCATAAAGTGTATGGGGATGGAAATGCAGGAATGTCACAGTCCTGAGGAATTCAAGCCACTCCTGCTACCCTTCAGGAAAAATGACTGAAAGGTGGAAGGGATGGAAAGTGCAGTGCCTTGTCGTTTTCCTGTAGCCCCTTGTAGCAAGTCAGGGCTACGTTACAGAGTGACTGCAGTGTCCTGGTTGGCACTTGGGGATCCATAATCCATTTTATACACAGGAAATGGCTTTAGCAGTGATGCCACCTTCGTGGAGGTATAACTGGCAAAATGGATGCAGTGGCTCTGTTTATGATCAACCCCCAGGGGATGCATTACCAGAGGCAGTACAGATGCAAGACAGCCACGAAACCTTTGTTTTCATTGAGGTTTCTTGACAGTGGATATGCTGGCTGTAGCAAAATAGAAGGGTGAGAAGCAAGGTTACCATCATTTAAGCTGAAAAGCATCCAGCAGAGAGGAATGCATACACACAGCCATGTTCTTGTTTAGCATCTTTAATGAAAACTCCCACTGCACCAAATGCTTAACAGTGTCGGTGCAACTGAGATGATATAAGAAATCACAGCAGAAGAGTGTTAAAAATACATGAAAATGGAAAAGAAATATCTATTCAGTTCATGTAGGAACTACCACTTCACCCATGCTTTGTACATACGGTGTAAATGTGCCAGGACAAGCCCATCAGAAAACCCCGAGGTATCGCGGCTCTGAGAAGCTGGGTCCACTGCCCTCCCAGTGTGCCCACGCTAGCCTGGGAGGTCATTTCTGGCCTATTTCTGCCTCAGTAAAGCAGTACTGATCCTGAGGAAGGGTGATGGGGAGAGATGAGCAAAGCTGGTATGTGGCTGTAGGGTTGTCCATCAGCAGCGTGGTGCCTGTTTTAGTGCTCACTTTCCCCTGTGATGGGATAGGCCATGAGAGATGAACGGTTTGAACAGCCTTATAATTTGTAAGGTAAAAACAGGACAGTTATGGTAATCCATCTGATACCCTGCTAAGCACAAACAACAAAGCCTTCTGTATGAATTGTACACCGAACTCCTAATTTATGATAATTACTTTCAGTGTCAAATAAACTCAGAATAGGATCACAAGTATTTTTTATCTTTGGCTTCCATCCATTTGCTCCTGTTCTATGCTAGCTTGTCTCTTCACCATCCAGGTATTTGCAGGTGGATCAAGCCCCCTTTTCATCTCTGCTTAGATATATTCAGAAGATTAAGCTTTTTATATTTCTCAGTGTAGGATGTTGCCCAAGCTTTGACTCAAGACAGTTGCTTGTTTTCCTGTGTCCCTTCACTGCTTTTTCAGGATTGACATTAGGACTGGGTGCGGTATTTGTACAGTCTTCATGTAGTTGCATGTAGTACATGGAGTTACTCCTGCCAGCCTCCTGGGATTGTGGTCATGGTCTCCATTGCAGCCCTGTAGTGGGAGATTATGTTTGCCCAACGTGACCAATCTTCTTTGTATGGCAGGACACCTCATCTTAGAGGTACAGCCAGGCCTCTTTGCTCTCACATGTAGGTTTCTATACATTAAGCAGCTGATCATAGAACCACAGAATGGTTTGGGTTGGAAGGGACCTTAAAGCTCATCTGGTTCCAACCCCCTGCCATGGGCAGGGACACCTTCCACTAGATCAGGTTGCTCAAAGCCCCATCCAGCCTGGCCTTGGACACTGCCAGGGATGGGGCATTCACAGCCTCTCTGGGCAACCTGTTCCAGTGCCTCACCACCCTCACAGGGAAGAACTTCTTCCTTACATCTAATCTAAATCTACCCTCTTTCAGTTTAAAGCAATTACCTTGTCCTATCACTACATGCCATTGTAAAAAGTCCCTCTCAGGCTTTGTTATAGGCCCCTTACATCATGTAAGACAGTTTTGAAGTAGGCACAGTTCCTTTGCATTTCAGTCAAAGTCTATGCCTTTTCCTTCACAGAATTAAGTCCTGGAAGAAAAACAGGGTGAGGGGGGATGCTATATAGCATCAGAAAAAGCTTGCAGTGAAGATTGCTCCTGAACATTTTGCTATTGACTGTTTCCCCTCCATTCAACACTCAGCCCTAAATATCCATTATGCAGAAGTTATAGCAATTGACTTTGTCACTCCTCTCTAACCACTGTTATCTCTTGTTCCATAAGGCTCGTGGTAAGGACCAGGATGGAAATCCATCCCTTCACTGCAGCCTTTACCTTCTGAAGAGAGCCACAGGCCTCAGTGGAGACTGATAGGGGAAATATATTTGACGTGGAAAAGGCTGGCTCCATACCACCACGGGATGCTCAGGGTGGCGTGATTTGCACCCATGGCCTCCCTAGCCTTCAGAAGCCCCTTAGGGGCACAAGACCATCTGCTTGCCCTACTGCCAAGGCCCAGTGCCAGCCACCGGTTGTGGCAGGAGGTGCAGGCACCTGCTATAGAGACCTGCTACCTTGGATGTGCTGCCGGCATCCTGCTGTGCCTGACAGACGTGTCCAGCTTTGCTCCTGCTTCTCATGGTGCCGCTGACGGAGGAAATACACAGGCTTTTAGCTTGTTTCTTTGGATGGTGCTGTTCTGCAAGTGCTAGTTTCTTCCAAGGAGACTCACTTGCTCTGAACCCTGCTTTCCAATTAAAACTCACCATTTGCTCTGCAGTTTTCAGCCCCAGGGCTTGTTCTTTCACCTGCTTAAATCTAGCTGAGCCCACAGCTTTTGCAGTCTTGCTGGTACGGTGAATGGAGGGCGGCAGGGTCAGACACCTTCTCTGTCACAATTTTTGGCACTGCAGGTACCCCAAGGCAGCCATTTGAGCATGAGGCACAATAGCCCTGAAGAAGGGTGAGCAGATGGGACTGGTTTTGCCCACAAGAGTTCATGTATGCACCACGGTCTTTTGGGGACTGGGTCTGCATGACAGGAATTTTGCAAAAGGTCCCAAATAATATCTTAAATAAAGGTGATGAGGCTTTGGGACACAGTGCAGAGTGTGACAAGAAAATGGCAAATAAGTGTAGGTCAAAGTATGCATAGTCACAGTGAAAGAAGCAAAGTATATAGCTTTATTGCATGGCACTTATTACAGAGCTCTCCAATATTGTAATTCACTGTAAAAATGTCTGTGTGCCAGTCAAAGACTCAACTACTTATTTTTGCTAATCTCCAGGACAAATCACCTCAAAGGAATTTCACTTCAAAGAGCAGCAATATAAAAATAAAACCTTTCTCACCTTGCAGACCTGTTCACAGTTTGCAGTCAGCGGTGTGCAAATCCTGCAGGGTTTGCAAAGCTTTTTACTCCTGTTAAATCCACAGTGCCAAAACTCCTACAGGAAGGAGCTGAGATCTGGAGCACCAACAAGAGGGCTGTCTGCTGCTTTCCCAACTGCTCAGGCCCTTGGAAAGACACCAGGATGCACGGGGCTCACTAGAAGGATACAAAGGGTCACTAAAAGTCACAACATCATTATGCCAACAAAAGGGCCAAAGCCTGTGTTGCTAATTAGACCTGCAGAATCTGCTAGAGAGGATGAGCGATAAGAAAAGAACTGGCCTGGAGCTGAGCCCGGGTTGTTCTGCCAGAGCTAACTGCTGGGAAAAAAAATCTCTTTTAACACTAAAATCTCCCTGGACAGAGTTATAGCCACCTTTCAGAAAAACAACTCTCAGAAGAAGAGATTTCGCTGTACAAGATCTACGGATCATGTTTGTTTAACCTTAGCTAAGAGACTCACTTCATGGTTTTAGTCATGTCCTTACCATTCCCTGGCTGCGTTATAATCATTTTGTCTCACTCTGTTCTCCAAATAGCAACTCATTTTCCGCTCCTCTAGAGCTCCCTGTCCATGTTTCTGTCAGTAAGAGCTATCTTTTACAGCAGTTGAATGACATCCTCTACAATAAGCCCTGGGCTTGTTATCACAGGGTCTCTCTCATGACCAAAGATCTTTCTCTTCATGACATTTTGAGATGTTATTACAATTAGTGACACTCTTCCTAAGTGATGGGAGCTACCCTGCATCATTATAGCCATGGTTCCTTCCTGATCCTTTTTCAAAGGCTCAGCATCATACTGAACATCTGTAACATTGAAGTTACCTTCCCTTGCTTTTGTTGAATTTGGATAGTACTTCTGTGTTGTCAGCTCCTCCGTACCCTGGCCACACTGTGTGTGAGCTGTCTGAGCTCCGTAAATCACACGTGGCTATCCTGGTACCCTCACTGAGGCTGCCTCTTACATGTAGGGCAGCTCCTGTCTTCTTGCCCTCCTAATGCCTTCTCTGGCCTTATAAATTCATCCCTAACAGGATTTCTTCCTTTACCTCCCAGCAATCCTTAAGCCATTGTCTTGTCCCGGAGTTTTGCTCTTGTATCTTATCCTCAAGATTGATCCTGAAAGCATTTATTTGCATAAACAAAGCTTACTAATGCAAGCTGTCTTTGGATCAGATCTTCAGAGTGCACAGTAAGCCTGTAAAATGCCTGTTTGAAAGCATTGCCTATAGGAGCACATTGTCAGTAGCGAGCCAGATCCAGTGGAGCACTGAGCACCCGCAGCTCCCAAGGCACTGCTTTTCAGGGTCAGCAGTTTGTGTTGTGGCTTGGCACCATTTGCACCAGCAGTGCTGCGTCTCAGGAGACCAACGAGAGGCCCAGTGTGGGCTTCAGGCCAATGCAACTGGAGTCTCTCCATCTCCCCGATGGCAACTTGCCTTTCCCTTTCCTCCTTTCGCCTCCATTTCTTCACTCCTTTTCTTTGCCCCATTCAAGGTTCCTCCTCTTCTCCAACTTGCTGTTTCTCTTTTTTTGTCCCTGATTTCCTGTGCCCTCCTCTTCACCTGCCTCATTTATTTGCCCCATGGCACATCTCTTGCCCCTGTCATACAGCTCTGCCAAGTTTTCTCCTGTTGCTTTTAGTTCTGCATTACTCTGTAACTACCTTCTCTACTCCAGCAGCTGTTGCTGCTCCCTGTCTTACCGGTCCTTCCACTTTCCAGAAATCCTTTTCTGCTCTCCAAGAGTGTTCACCTTCTTTATCCTGTTGTAAATTAACTTATTTTTCACTATTGCTTTGCTATTTCTCTCATTTGCCTTTCCACCCCTGTTGTTCTTTCAAGTAACTGAAATCCTGCATGACAACTTTTCTTGGAAATCTTGTGGGGTTTTCTCACAATCCAGCCTAAAGTGTCCTCTCTCTGCTTATCATTGCAAGTGATGATGCTTTGAAAATTATATTTTCTGCTTTCATCATCACCAGCCTCCTTTCATCCTTTCTAGAACTTATTTTGGGGCTACACTTTACATGGCCTCCTATCGCCTTCAGGTGATTCATGGCAGATCATAGTCTCTACTGGCACTTCCATAGCTGCGTTCATACACCCATGTGCTGTGCCACTTTACTGCACCCCTGATGGTAAAATCTCCAGTCAACATTACCACTGTGTAACTTGCTCAGGATCAGCAGCTTCATATCATCTTCTAGCCCACCATTAATTACTCCAATACGTTTTATGAGCTGGTGTGAGGAGACGTAACAGGTTTTACAATCCTATCTGCAGCCCAGCAAAAAAAAAAAATCACAAACAAACCCAAAGATACTGCAAGGAGGTTCCCTTCCTTCTAAGTAGATATAAGTTGTTTGATTTTCTGATTCTGGGGTTGGATTCACATCTGAAATGCTCCTGCTGGTCTTTCTTCTAAAAACTGCCCAGTCACCTTCCAAACTCACTTGTGTGTTTAGCACTCGCAGCTGTTGGTGAGAGTGAATTTCACAGTGTGATGACATGCTGTGTTTGTGTACTGCCTTTCAAATTTCTTCTCCTTGTTATGTGTCATGGAAAGTCTTGAGCAACAGATTCCTGTTCACCTTCATCACGCCACTCCTGGTGTTATACCATTGCATTGTATCACTTGGCCGTTGCCTCCTTTCCTACTCAGAAAGCCCTGCTCAGGCTGCCTGGAAGCCCTCCCCACCTCCGAGCTCCCTCTCTTCTCCTGCTCTGCCCTGTTTTTTTCCAGCTTTGGGAATTGGATATGTGAGATGACGACGTGCCTTGGTGTTACTAACAGCACTGAAATGCTTTCTGCTTGGTTTGCTGCTCCATTCCCAACAGCGCCTAACCTCCTGTTTGTCTTTTTGAGCACTGTAGAGCATTAAGTTGATATTTACCAAGAAATAGCTATAATGATACTGAGACATCCTTCCTAAGCAGTAGCAGTTGATTTGGAGGCCACCACTATCTTAACATTATTTCTGAAAGTATAATGGAAAGATTTAAAAATACAAAGTACAAAACAATGTACACTTTTCTGAATTTACTAACACTGAATTTTCTGAAGTCACTTGGCATCATGAGATTGTGCTGTATTTCTCCATCCGTAGTTCTGATTTTACTACCTTGAACAGTTACATACCTCAGTAAATATTGTTGACAGTAATTATTCTTTTCTCCAAAATAATTTATAAAGCTATTGAACAACAGTGATCCTATCATAGATTTCTATGGAACTATACCGAAAAACCTTTCTTCATGTAAAAGCTCTCCATTATTCCTCTGTTTCTTATTTTGCAACCATTCACAAATGGGGAAGTTCCTTCCTTCTGACTGGTTGATTTCTTTACAAGTGTCTGGAAAGGATCTGTCAATACCCTTTTGGAAATTGAGGTACACTGTGTCAGCTTGGTCACCCTCATCTATAAGGTCATTAACTTTTTAGAGAAGTCTTTTATATTTATAGTGCATAACATCCCTCAAAACATGTCAAACTGCCTCTCACTCTTCTTCAGTATATACTGTATTTATCTGGTGTCTACTATGGGTGGTTTGTTTCTGTCTTTCTAGCTAATTTGTCCAGTGGAGCCATCTGTAGCTTCTCAGAGTCCACTTGGAGCTCTTTTTCCAAAGAAGTGGAATGTTGTCACCTTCCACTCCTGTGACACTAAGGACAATTTAAATGCTGGTTCAACATTTCCTTACTTGGCTTTCTTCTGGGTAAAAGCCTGGTGACTTGTTACCATTCAGTCCATTTACTTTAAATCTGTCTCTGTCCTGTGTCAATATGAATGTTTCTTAACATTGCCCCAACAGCAGAATTGTTACAATTCTGTGTTTTTTGTAGTGCAAATTCCTTAATTGTTGATGGTTTTGATTTCCCTTATGAAGACAGAGTGCTTTCATTGCTGTAAGTAAGGAACTAAGACAAGTGTAGTATTGATAATTAGCTAGTTATTCCCCATTCTGTGTTTGTACAATTATTTCTCTGTACTCCATGCAGTTCTTTGTATTCCTTTTTACTGAAATCCATCTTATTGACATCAGACCTTTTCTCCAACATGTTGAGGCTGCTTTGAATTCTGATCCTAGACTCCAAAATCTCTGTTTCTCTTTCAAGCATGTTGTCATCCATGAGTTTTATAGCTCTATTATCTGCATTATGATTGAAAATATTGACTAGTAGTTTCCAGGATGAAATCTGTGAGATGTCATTTAGTGTCTCTCAACAGCAAACTAATGGCAGTTACTCTAACCACAGTCTTTCAACCATGCTTAAAGTCACAGTTTCATGTCAACCGTATTTCCCTAGTTTAGTAATGAAATATTAAAAACCTCACTCAAATCTACTTTTCCTCCTGCTTACGCTAAGGCGGCCAGTTACTCTGTCAGAAAGGACGTTAGACTGGTTTGACGTCAATTATTGCAAAGATTCACATTGAGTGATCTTTATAATCTTGTTATCCCTGAGGGTGGGCAGACAAACAGATCACGAGTTTGTCCCAGTTTCTTTCCAAACGTCAAAACTCCAACATCTTTCTTTTGTCCCCTGCTTAAAACGGGGTTTTGTGTTCACCCTCACCCTCTCTCAGGAGCATCACCTGTCTGTGAGGACTCCTTGGAGGTACCTGCTTACAGCTCAGAGACTGTAACAGCTGGTACTCCCCGTGTGCCCAGGGAAGTGCCGTCAGCCTCTGTTGACTTAAGTACTTCCAATTTATCTAGATATCCCTTAACATGCCCTTCCCTGATCTGCACTGTACTGACATCTGCTTACAAGTCAACCTTTCTTCAAAGACTGGGGCAGACTTGAAACCTTTCAGCACGTTCTGCATTGCCCCATTAGTTGCTCCCCTTCCCTTGATCCATTTCTCTTTTACACTTAGCTGAGCCCTGGCACCATGCCTGCATCCTCCTCAGCTGGCACGACGGATCTCAGTCACGTTCCTTCTGCTCCCTCTGACTCTTCCTTTCAAGCTGTGACACAAAACCCAAACCATACACACTCGCTGGATGCAATTTCTGCCATGTAAGGGCACTGTCATTTTTGCAACATCATGTACAGTGCCAAGACCTCAGGTGGCATGACATTTCCTGCCTCTGCGTATTTTGCATTCTGAGATTGATCTATATTCAAGTAATACTGGATTAAAATGGGGTTCTCACTGAATTTTCTGTATCACTCAAAAATAAGATAGTAGAACAGCTCTGAATCCCACTGTTTCTCAGACTTTGTGATGTGAACATAAAAAAATAGTGCTCTTTCCCCATTTCTTTTCATAGATTTAACCACCTGCAATAGCAATGGCTCACCTTTCTTTGCCATCTTTAAAACTCCGAATTATAAAGACACATGATCCAACACAATTGCAAGCAAACAAGGGTTTGCCAAATGCTAAGATAAAATACATTTCATGATTAATTTTCCTCAGTCTTTAGTGGCTTGTTTACAGCTCACAACTTTGTAACTCTCCTACCTGAGTACAAATTAGTGGGCTTCTATCCTACGTTGTCCCTGGGAATTGGTATGTTACACAGTAGATCATGTCTCCTGCAGTGCGTGTTGCTGGATAAGAGCAGCTTCCTCCCGTTGCAAGTTTGTTCTCTCCTCCCTCAGGTGCTGGGTGTTTTTTCTCCCCATTTAGCTACCTCCTTTCCTCTTCCCACAGAGCACTTCTCTGGGCTCTGGACCACCTCTCAGACTTCACTCAGACCTGGTGCACCACCTGCTCACCAGCATCTCCTGCTTGCTGAGGAAGTCTTCCCAATTCATTTGCAAGTCAAATGCAAGTTGTGGGGGAAATTTCTGTGACCCCCCTGCCCCAAAACCTCTTTCCTTCCTTTGGGACACAGCCTGGGAGGCTCTTTAGCCCAGCGAGGCTCATGCATCTCCAGGTCCTGGGCAGCATCTCTGTCCCACACCACTCTGCGGTGAGGGGACAGCCCTACTCATGCAGGACTGTCCAGGCTGTCGCTGCCCCAGGAGTCATCCCACACAATGATGAGGCACTGTTTGAGCCTGATGTCCCCGCTCTGCTCTTTCTGACATCTTCCCCTCTGGCTTTAATCAGTGTTTCCCCTCCCTCCCCATCTCTGCCTACCTAGCCACTTTTCTCCTCAGTCTCACCAATGCATAGGCTCTGCTGCAGATCCAAGCTCTCCTTGCCCCTGCCCCACTTTTTCTCTACAGAAACCTTCTATATGTTTTTGCACACAATCCCCAGCCCTTTCCTGCATCTCCCCCATTCCCTGACCCAGCACACCCCACCTGATTTCTGCCTTTAACATGATCCTGATGTGGTATGATCCCAGCTCACTAACTGGTCATAAAAGGGAGAAACAGAGGTCACAGGGGAAGAATATTTACTCAAATATTTAGGCATAGGTCTTTAATAAGACCTTTAGACTTCTCACAGCTCTTTAGCAGTACCAATACACCTTTGCCATTACCATGTCCTCCCCGTCAAGGCTTTGTCCCCTGCAGGGAATTGGGCTGCCTCCACTGGTCTCTCCTGGTCCTTCTGCCTCAGGCAGCATTTTCTCAGGATCTTGCCCAGCCATAATTTTACAGGTAGACCAAGGAGAATGCGGCTCCTGCTGTTCCCCTGCCCAGCACGGCATGAAGGCTGTGCAGCATAGCAGGTGCAGGATGGGAGGCACCGCACAAGCTGCCCATCAGCGTCCACCCAGGGACAGGGAGCCCAAAGCCAAGCGTCACAGCACGGCTGGCAGCAATGAGGGAGTTTTCATCACTTTCATTACTTCCCAATTAAAACTCCTGCTGAAAACTGGCTCAGCAAGCTCTACACCCTCCCTTGCCTTGCGTCAGTGGTAAGAGAGGCCGTGGATCGGCTGCATCACAGCACAGCGTGAGCTGCAGAGCTTGTATCTGACAAAATCAAGCATGTGGTCGTTTCAGAGGGTACGGGGGGGAGAGTCCGCAGTCTCGGCACCAGAGAAGGGGTAGAGGCATCACCCAGGCATGAGATCAGCAGAGAGGAAAGGGGCACCGCGGGTGTCTCTCCCCCAGCTGCCGGCTGCCAGGCTTCCTGGGGCAGCGGGCACCTCTGCTCAGGGTATGAGGTTTGGGGTCAGTTGCAGGCACAGCCGGTGGCCAAAATGTTGCTGATGACACAAGTAACCAAAGGGACAGAGGTTATGCCACAGCCACATCTCAACAATATATATCCTGGGACAGGTTCTGTTCTGACATCTCTTCTCTGATCTGCCATCCCCTTTGCAGACCTAAGAATACCTAAGGGGTGGAAAGAACAGACTGCCCCAGAATTTCATGAAATCTGATAACGGTAACATTAGTGTTAGCCCATTCTGCCAACCACACCAGCACCGTTCCTCAAGGATGTCACCCCTTGGACCCAGGAAAGATTGTGTGAATCTCCATTACTTCAGCAACTTACTTTCACTTTTCCCTTGAGGAAAATACATTGAATCTTGCTTTTCCTGAAGAACTGAAGCTGTATCTTGATTTAACTCCTCAAGGAAGAAATTATTTCAGATACTAATGAGATTATCCTAATAAGTGTATAAAATAGGTCACTGTCTACTACAGGTATATTGCCTCTCATAGAGAAAAGAGAGTATGATTTATAGGTGGGAAGTGTATGCTGCATAACTAATTACAAACTAAAAGGCTAAGATGCATAGTGACTTCTCTTGCATTTGTTGCGGTTGCTTCCAAAAGCTCTTATTTCAAAGATGAAGAACACAGTGCGTTTTCTGGTACACACACCAGGTGTGAACCTGACACTCCTCTGGCACACATCCTGTGAAGCTGAGCATTTGGAAATGCCTGCTGGGACCTTCAGATGTCATGGTTGGACTATCTCTTCTGAAAATCAGACATGGTTATCCCTAACCCTGCAATGCTTTTTGCTGTATTGGAGGGACTATAAGTGCCATAGTAAATCTCGGGCTTTAAAAAAAAAAAAAAAAGAGTAATGGCTTTTTGCTGTTTGTCTGTAGTGATAGTGATGAAAATCTGGTTTTGCTAATTTTTTTTTCCCCTGGCTATCCTAAGCTTCATTTGCCTCATTCCTGCCCAGCTGCAGCAAACCTCAGCCTTTGGGGTAGAGGCATCTCATGATCCTTTGAAGCAGTGGGGGGACCTGGGGGAATAATGATGACTTTGGAGAGGTTGCATCACCCCAGGTGCCATCAGGGGCCTGAGAGCTACTCCAGCAATGCACTGGGAGCACTGCGAATAAATGCCACTCTGCTCCAGCTGTTGCTTTTTCATAAAAGCGTCTCAGTGAGCTTCATGAGCCATGAAATGCCTTTCGGCACTGTAACTGTTAGAAGATGATATATTTTACCTCAGGAGTTATGCATTAGTTTTAAAGACAACCTGTCACCCCAGCAAAGGCAGGAGCAATACTGTCACACTGCCTGGCCGCAGTGGCAAACTGTTCCGCTGAGCAATCTGTGAGCAACCTCTGGACTGAATCTCCTGAGTGCGGCTGGCTGCTGCAAACACTGGGGGACAGCAAGATGTGCAAGGGGAAGCCGTAGCGGCTTGTCATTGATTCACAGCCCAAATGGGCAGGCTAATGGGGTCCTGTGATGGAGCTGCCATTGGTCACTTAGCCAGCAGAGCACTCCCCAGGAACCGGACCAGAGAAGCTATTTATTAAGTAGAAAGAAATGGGGCTTCAAATCACAGTAACTGGAGAATGATTGACAACAGGTAAAAACGTTTTGCTGCCATAGGAGGAGGGAGGAAAGTGGGGGAGGCTCGGTAACCTCAGAGCTGTGACAAGGGGAATGGGACTGGCAAAAAGAAGTGAAGGAGCTTAAGCAAAGCACAAATGAACACAGTCCCCTGCAGTGGCTGGAGCATGGGCAACATTTTACGCTGCTTTGTGATAAGGAAATAAAGTTTAGTTTAGAGGCGGTGGAGAATCACCTGAAAGAAATAAGAGGAACCACCCGGGGTTGCTGGGTGCAGAGGATGGGGAGGTGGTGGCCATGGTGGCCATGCCTTGAAGTGTCCCTCGACAGGCAGGATAGGGTCAGGGCCACCATGAAGCACTAGATAAGCTCTACAAAGAGAAATGAAAATTAGAATTTGTAAGAACATGGCCTGCTTCATCCCTGTTTGAATACCAGCATTATTCCTGAATAGCCAAGAGTTTACTAGGGCACTTTAAAGTCATGTAAGTAGGTCAGCTTGTCACCAGAATCTGCTTATGCCCAAAACACATGAAATTACTTCCTGACGGCCAGCAGATGAGAAGCAGGCAATAGAGAGACACATCAGCAGCAGCCCAAGGGCGTATCAATAAGGCACAAGACCCAGAAAGCACATTTTGCATTTGCAAGTGCATTTTGCTGCATGATGCCCAGGTCCAAGCAGTGCCATAGCAGCTGCTCCTTGCAATAGCAATAGTGCTGCATGGCCCAAAGCTTCCCCAAAGAGTGGTCTGCCTGTGGGCTTATTCCCAGCCCTGCTCTGGGAATCACAGAGCAGATTCTGGAAAACCAATCCCACTCAGCCAATGCTTCGCTTCAGGGTGACTGAGTGATACAGGCCAGTGTGCCCACCCTTAGTCTGGGCAATGCAGAGGTTACCTGCTTCGCTGTGGCAGCAGAAAGATGAATTTCCCTCCAACACTATCGGATTTCAGATTGCTCCCAGCCCAGGGGAAAACCATCCTCCAAGGCCTGGGGTTCGGCCACTGCCCGCCACGATGTTGCCTGGGTGGTGAAACACATTATTGCAAAAGGAGTTTTGCCACTGTACGTCTCTGCAGAGGGATTTGACACATATGTTAATGGGCAAAAAGTCTCATTAGTAGAGTTGATTAGAGTTAGTGTTTATTACAGAGAGAAGCTAATTTTTTTTAACTTTTAATTAAAGATGAGTTAAATGTTTAAAATGTTACTTTTGCTCAAGCTAGCACTTACATTGCTAAAAGCAATATTCTTTCCTTTAATGATAAAATAAAATATTGGCCAAACCCCCCTGAAAGGAGCTTTCTTAACAGCCAGCTGGGAGCCAGTATGGAACTAGAAACAAATATTTCCACACATTTTTACTTCCCCCCCTTGCCCCCCAGAACACTTTGAAAAAATTTTCTTCTCATGAAAATACCCGACTGCCTCTGGTGAGTAGATGTAATGGCTGCGCTCCCCGCCGGCAGAGGCCCCGGGCAGCACGGCCTCTCTCCATGGACCCTGACGGCACTGGCTGTGGCTGCGGGAGGAGGGAGCCGAGACACCTGCCTGGGTCCTTCACCAGGCAGTCAAATCCAGTGGCATCCCACCTTGGAAAAATCATCCCTCCCCTCCTTTCGCCCTGTCCTAGCCACAAGCCCCAGGCATCCCCCTCCTCCACACCCTCCGCCGTGCCCAGCCTGACATCGGCCTTTGGTAAAAAGGTAAAAAAATGAAGGTAAGACCCATTTCACACATGTGACAGAAGGTAACGCCGTGGAGATCCGGTGTTTCCCACCACGCTTCCCTCCTGATGTCCTTACCCCCGTGACCGCCTGTCTCATCTCTCCCTTCTCCTGTCGTTTCCGCGCAGCCGGCCGCAGCGGCAGAGGCGGGAGGCCCACGGCGAGGCGCACAAGCAAGGCAGGTAAGCAAAACCCTCCGGCGGCTGCTGCCGGCCCCATCCCCGTGGCCGGGCTGAGGCGGTGGCAGTGGCAGGGGAATGGGACACCACTCGAGCATCCCAATTGTATTTAGGTAGGAGTCATGCCATTAGCAGGATCCAGCGGGGCCCCGAGGAAGCCATGT
Source organism: Elanus axillaris (assembly GCA_026212715.1). Taxonomy (NCBI): domain Eukaryota; kingdom Metazoa; phylum Chordata; class Aves; order Accipitriformes; family Accipitridae; genus Elanus; species Elanus axillaris. The sequence goes on along the minus strand of JANZLQ010000013.1, from coordinate 11,965,929 downwards.
TGCCTGACACCCTCGTGGAGGTGAGGTGTGATACCATGGCCGTTTGCCGCAGCCCCTTGGGCTTTGCATTGCGCTGCTGCACGGTTTGTGTCGGCTGCGCTGTGTGTGCCTTCCCTCCAAGCATCCCTTCTGCAGAGCTGAGCCCCTGCTGCGGGCTCTCCATCACTCCGCTCCTCCTTCCCTCTGCCACGGCCAGGGAGAAAGAGCCTTTCTGAGCACCGGCACGGTCAAGCCTGCTCACAAATGCTGAAGGTTTTGCCAGCGACCTGCTAATATCGCATCCCAGTCTCACCTGGGTATAAACCTTGCCCAGTGCACACTCACAATACCACAGGTCTTTCAGAGGCTGAATTAAATCTAAAGCAGAAGGAGGGGACACCTTTTAAAATGTCTGAGGGATTGCTCATGATAAGGACTCCCTGTTGGAGGTAGATGACTTGCCACTGCCAGAAATTATTAGACTGAACCTGAGCATCTTCCTAAGATACTCCATAGTCCAGATAAAGCTCTGGGTTTGGGAGAGGAGTCACTGATAGCACCGCTGGTCTCTGTTCAGAGATTGTTGTAGTGGCTTCTTGTGGTACAACTGCCCACGAGTCTGTGAGAGATACAGCACAGCTAAGCAGTCTCATTTAGGAGGAACTTTATCTCAGGAATATATTCCCCATCAAGTTTCTTTGTTGTCTTGTTTTTCTTTAATCTATTTCTGACTTGTCTTGTGTATGTTCAGACAAGAGCCTGTCTGAGCATGCCACCTTTTATCAAACTGAGAACCAGCAAAACTTTTCCTCCTGTTTTTGAGCCCTTCTGCCACCTGAGCAGCTGGCATGCAGCCGGCTCTGAGGGCAGCAAGTCTTCATGTACATGATGGAGCAACCAAGGAGCTGCTACCACCACCATCCCAGCCAGAGCACCGGGGCAATGAACAGCATTTTGCGCCTTGGGTGTGGAGGAGAAGATGAGCATCCTCTGCCCAGCATTTGGTGCAGCTTCAACAGCTTCTGGAATGACCCTCCCAGGCTCTTTCTTTAATGCTCCTCTTTATCCTCATTAGAAATCTGGGGCAGGAGCTAATCATTTTATTCCAAGTTACGGGACGGCTTGCTTCCTGGCTTGGTTCCCAGCCTGCCTCCATTTTGTTCCTGGGCAACAGCCAGTAGCTTATTTGATATATTGTTTCCCTAATTCCTGGCCTCATGCCTCATCATAACTCAACGTCAGAAATGCCTCCCCGTCTGGTTTTCATTTCCCCACTTATCCAGCCCACACCTTTGAATGATTGTCTCCAAACTGTGCTATAAGCAGAGATAATTTTACAGAGACAAAAAGTCACCAAACAAATATTTTCTCAGTGCCAGAATTATCACAGGTGCCTAAGCTGTATATTGAGTGCAGGAATAATTTTTTAATGACACGCTGCCAACTGCTGCAAGCAATCGCATGGTTATGGTCTAAGGGGTAAAAAGTTTAAGGGGTAATGGAGCGAAGCAGGCACGTACTTCTCACAGACACTGCTCAGGGTTTATAGCTATGCTTCTCTCTTCCTGGTAGCCCAATCCTAAAACGAAGCCCTGATATCACCAAATCTCCCCTGACGAAGTCAGAGCAGCTGCTGCGAATAGATGACCATGACTTCAGCATGAGACCAGGTTTTGGAGGTATGAAACATGCACATCTGTCACTGTTCCTGTTTTACATTGTCACTTCTTTACACTGTAACACATACTCAGGTGAACAAGGAGATTGACAAGCAGAGCCTTTCCTGTCTTTTAATTTTAGTTATTTTGTGTTGTGAATTCATGACATGCTCGGGGGGATAGGGGTGCAATGAAATAGTCTTCTTCCTTGGATGAGCAAATAGCGTAGTCAAAGGCATGGAAATGTGATTACAGGCAGTATAACATTCCTGGTATTCAGTGACACTTTCTTCTGATAAAAATCTTCAAATACACCTTAAGTTTATTCCTGGATGATGGGGGAATTCTAAGATTTTATCTTACTATGGCAATGTGTGTGCTTAATCAAATCACATACCATGCTTACTGACCTGGTCATTTCATTCATAACCCAAAAGAAAATATTTGGACTGCCGTGTGTTAATGCTTGCTTACAGTTTTGTGGCTGTGTGCTAGAGCAACCTAAGCTTTCAGAACACGTTTTCTTTCAGCCCGTCAGATTAGAGAATGTTGTAATTTATCTACCCTTTCTGGCTGACAGATGGTCATTCAAATCCAGGATACCATTATATACTCTGATAAAAGAAGATTTTATTGCTAAATGCTCAATATACCAAATACCAGCATGTTCAATTAATTTAAAAAGGTTTCAGTTTCATAGCAGTCCGCTAATGTGAGCATTATTTGTCTTGACAGATCTCCTGTACTGTAATTGCTAGAGGTATACAAGGGACTAGTCAAAGCCTGGAGGAGCGAAACAAGATCAAAATCCCTATTACAAGGGGTTGCAGTCAGACCCGTCCCCTCAGGAGCCCCAGGCTCAGTGGCACATGCCCATGTCCTCCAACGAATCCCCTCTTGTCACCCCGTCTTTTCCACAGCTGAGCATTAAGTGATGTGAAAGCCAAACACACAGAGTAGCTCCGAAGGATGTTATTAGCCTGAGAGGGGAGCAGAAGTGAGGGAAAAAGTGGAGTAACTCTCCTACATTTCCTTAGCTGCGCTGCCACTGCTCTCCTGGTGAATGGATGCTCTGCCGGACATCCATCTTGCAAGCCCTGGAGCCAAGCACTACAGCTAAAAGCAATTAAAATTGCTTTTAAATTTTGAAGGGACACGTGTAGGATGATACAATAAAAAGAGAAAGTCAGTAATAGCACAGTCTCATTGCTGATTTTGATTGTTATTAGGAGGTTTTTGTTACGAATTCCAATCGCTTCTACTTTCAGTTGGTTTACTGTTGTTTCTATTTCAGACAGAGTATCTATTTTTTTTCTCTAAGATACAAAAGCCAGAGGATTACTTCGTCTCACCGGGTTTATACTTTCTCAACTTTTAATTTTTTTTCCCCCAGGCCCTGCAATTCCTGTAGGGGTGGATGTCCAAGTTGAAAGTCTGGACAGCATTTCCGAGGTGGACATGGTAAGAGTCACAGAAGGGCTAAGGTCAGATGGGACCTCTGGAGAGCGTCTAGCCCAAACCCCTGCTAAGAGCAGAGCCGGCTAGAGCAGGCTGCCCGGGTTTGTATCTGTGGGGTTTGAATGCCTCCAAGGATGGACACTCCACAGCCTCCGATTTGGGTTTGATCTGAATCTGCCAACAATTGTGTCTATTGACCTCACACTACCATTTCATCTCCCTTGAAGCAGAAGGAAGAAATCTGACATTTTCTTTTCTCTAGGACCAAATGATACAACACTTCCAAGGCTGTCCCAAAGGATTTGGGTTTTTATACTTTCTTAAGAAGTGAAAACATGTTATAAGCTCTGAGGAGGCCAATTAATGTGTTAGTTTTAAGGCAGTTTGATATACTGCAGACACAGTCTCACTTTGGCCATGTTCTGAGGTGGTCAGGGGCCAGCTAGCTCCCAACCAGAAGCCATGTAGCCACCCTGAGAACAACACTAGTTCAGACTGGTGAGTCCTGCTCTTGGCAGGGGAGCCATAATGAGCTCAGAGGAGAGAATTTTCTCCAGAACTTGCCTTTGATGTATTAGGAGTTGTATCACCCCTGCTGTGTGCTGGGGAAGAGCATAAGGCTCTGTTGGTCCTCCCTGTATCTTCACCCTGATGCTGAAGGAGAATTTCAGGGGCATGCAGGACTAATGCTGGTGCTCTGCACAGGCTAAATTCCTTACCGAGTCTCTGTCCTTCATTTCCTACCATACAATTAGTAATGTGAAAACAGTCAGTTTTCAAACGCTCTCGAATTAGTGCAGATTTTGGTCTTGATGATTTTTGCTGGAGGGGCTTTTTTCATCACAAAACACTACTGAAAGTAAGGTATGATATCTGCAAGAGATTTTTCATGGGAAGATTTTACATGCACACTTGACATGTAAACAACAGCCTATGCAGGAGAGCAGGAGCACAGAAGGGGAACAGGAGATGGCCTTGCATGTATATTGCATGACCTACACCAATTTTATTCACCCTTTCAAAACCCAGAGCTTGTCAAACCTACCCTGTTAGAGCATCCCTAGAGTCTCTCAGCAGCTCTGTTTTTGCTTTGGAAGAGAAAAAAAAAATCACACCCCAGTACAGAATACTTTTCAGAATACTATGCTTTCAACAAATGTATCAAACAGCTCTGAAGCTTTTACATAAAGCCCCAACTTCCCTGTGCTCCTACTTAACAGCCCCCCTGTCCCTGGTGCTCTTGGCACTCTGACCACCAGCCATAGGGACTCTGAGCTTTGCCTCTCCTGGGATGGTCCCAGTTCTTCTGGTTGTGGAGGAAGCTTGTGAAAGTGGCCAGTGAGCCCCTGAAAAGCTTTGGGACTTGAAAGCAAAGGGAAAGAACTTAACATTGAGGATTTTGAAGTAAAAAACCCAACAAACCAACTCATTTTTTAAGCAAGCATTATGATTTTTAACAGCTTCCCCTGGTTTTTGAATAATGCCCCTGCTTCTCATGTAACATCATGCTGCAACACTCAGCAACATGGGAAAAACCCTGTATGGCCTCGGGTAAAAAACCCATTCAGGGTCAATTTTGGCTGTTTGCAAAATAATGATGGAGAAGACTTTTTATTGTCAGAATCAATTCTTTTTAACTTGTGCAGCTTTATAGAAAAAGGCCATGGTGCTTTGAAAGATCATTGCTTGCTTTTTAAATGGGGACATCAGTGACAGATATTAATTCTGTACTAAATTTAAGCCTGAGGAGTTAGATATATCAGTCTTTCCTTTTTTTCTCCTACTTTCTGACTATTTGCAAGAAAGTGGTAAAATAATAGAGGACGTTAAAAAAGTTCATTAGGATGTCACAAATCAGATTCTTTTTGTCCAATTAATTTAAGATTTTATAAATATCTATTATGAGCCACTGAGCCTGAAATTAACAGAGCTTTTGCAGGATGTGTGGGGCAGCTGTTTTATCTCAAGGAAAAATGGGAAGAAGGAAAAAACCAGATTGTTACCCAGGATGGAAATTAATTTGCAAACATAATGAGGGAGCTAATAGTGTCTCTGAGAAATGGACCAAAAGAAGAGGGAGGTATTATATGGTTGCTGCTTGGAGGATTTTTAGATGATGCATTGTAAAATATTGTCATTTCCAGTTTAACAGCCTACAGCTAGTATTAATAAATCTTTCATAATGAAAGCTGACAATACTTGATTTTTCCACAGCACCCATAAAGGTAACTTTATGCAAAAACTTCTCACTGAAGAACAAATGTCTGTCAATATATTACTGTTTAAAGGACATATTAACACATAGAAGTCAATGTAAAAGGTTTCCCAGAACAAGCTGTTTTAAATTTGAATACAGGCAAAAGGTGTTAAAGAACACTGTAGAATGGATCAAATGAAACAAGAGGAAATTACATGGTCAGTGGCTTTGGGAGCTTCAGTTGGATGTGATATAAAGCATTTCCAAGAATTATATTGGCCTCTAGTGTAATAATAGCACAGGCTGCAACTAACAAATCACTTCTACTAAAAAAAGACTGCAGAAATTGCCATATTTCAAAATGCTTGGGAAGTGTTGTGGAAAAAAAAATTCAAATGTCAAATAATTTCAAAAAAACATACCCCAAATCCATCTGACTTCCTCTACTCCAGACACCAGGGCAGACTTGTCAGTCTTAGACACTTCCCGCAGTTTATGGGTAATATATTATGCAACACTCAAAGATACCATGCTTATCAACACTTGTGTGTGAGCTTATTTTTAGATACAGGAGGGCTTTGAAATAAGGAAAAAGGCAAACCCAAGCATATGGGCCTCTGGCATCTGACTCCAAATACAACAGAGCTCAAAGAGAAGGAACATGCCTCGGATCTAAGAGTACAATATGTGGGGAGAAAGAGCAGAAAAACCCCATTTTGGTCAAATACCAAGTCACAAAGGTTTCAGTGGCTGTGCTGGAGGAAGAGCTCTCACTGCAGCATGCTCTCCCAGCTGCCTGGGGAAAGGCAGTTGCCGGAGCAGCGTGGAGGGCAGTGCAGGCAGCAAATGCTTCTTCCCTGTTGGCTCCAGAAATGCAGCATCCTATGTATGGTTGGGGGATTGAGTGGTCACAGCATTGTATGGTTGGGGGTTAATAAGGGGTTGGCAGCACTCTCCACCTAGCACTTCCTCAGCATGTCTGCCTTTTCGTCCCTGGAGTGGCTCGCAGACACCAAAACATAACTTTTGCAATTCAGAGGTGGATTTGCCACGTGGGTGGCCTCAGATTTCTGAATGCAGTAGGTCAGTCTGACCTGAGGAATAAACAAGCTGCAGCTGGTCATGTCCCCTGCAGCTCAGGGAGTGGATGTGCTTTCAGGAATGGTGCTTTACAGCCCTTGGTTTGTCCTAGAGAGGAGAAATCACTGCTCTGCCGAGAAGGTGTAAGTTTTGACACAAGCCTGTTTGTTGCAGGACTTCACCATGACACTTTATCTGAGGCACTACTGGAAAGATGAGAGGCTGTCCTTCCCCAGCACCAACAACCAAAGCATGACCTTTGACGGCAGGCTGGTGAAGAAGATCTGGGTCCCCGACATGTTCTTTGTCCACTCCAAGCGTTCCTTCATCCATGACACCACCACAGACAACGTCATGCTGCGGGTCCAGCCAGATGGGAAGGTACTTTATAGCCTCAGGTAAAGCTGCATTTGGTCAATGCAAGCTATTAGTGGAATGAGAGAGGTTTAATTGATTCCTGTATTGTGTTTTTGCATGACTTCATACTAAAAAAAAAACATAAAAAAGAATGAATGTGCTGACTATCCACCCACATCTGAGTCCCTGTGCAAGTTCATTAAGTGCCTGTTGCAGGAAGCCAATTTCTATGCCAGTGTTGCTGGTTCTGCAGCGTCCCTTCAACTTGCATGCATGGTTAGCCCCTGCCCTTGCTGTCAGGAAGCTGTGGCCCAACACAACAGTCCCCTGGGGCATGAAAGCCCCTTGAAGGGCACATTTTTGATAAACTTTGTTTCATCCTGTAGTTTGAGGGGTGATCCCAGCCTTGGTTTTCTCCTTTATTTTCCAAATGGTCAGTCAGCTTTGAGAGGAACATTGCTGACCTAAGTCTGAACATTATTAAACCAAGATTTTTTTCTTTCTAATAAATAACACTTTCATACTTGAAGACACTAAGTGAGGAGCATCTGTCAATCTCCAAAAGAAACTAAAATCAGTGCTTCTATTGTTCTTGGCTGCAGCTCCATCCAGTTACAATCAAGTATTGCCAAATGACCCATAAAAACCTATTAGGAAATTGCTGTACAATATTCTGGTGCAAGAATGTCAACATCACCTCCACAGCAATGAAACTGCAAAACAGATGATAAATAAACAAAGCAGCAAATGATAGATAATGTACTCTGGAGGAAAAGAAGGAAAACTGGCTGACAGGAGGCCAGTATCAGCAAGATGCATAGATTTAACTAACGACAAGGTTGCAGGACACATTACTTGGGAAGGCTGTGGAGATCTTTAAGGGCATGTTAGACAGCAACCTTAGGAGCAGCAGAAGTAGAGCTGAGCCTGCCACAAGGTGAGATCAACTTCTCAGCCTGCCAAGGTGTTTTATGATTTTATGAAAGGAAGGCAAGCAAAGCAATTCTTGAATCCCAGTGGGGTATCAGTTTGACAAGAATTTTCTTGTTCTCTGATATTTTTATCTTACTGTTCACTGGAATTCACAGCCTGAACAGTGTCTGCCTTCTCATTGTTAAAGCTTTTTCTTCACTCAGCATATTAGACAAGCAAGGTTCAGATGTTCCTTAAGACTTTGCAGAGTTTGCTCAGGTCCTTAGTACAATAAAAAAGGGACAATAAAAATGACATAATGTTCAGCTATAGCATGCATGCCTATATACTCTTTCGTTTAGCTGCATGATACCAATCGCCTGTGTTGTAAGCATTTATGGTTGTCTAAAGAAGATGGGAACAGAAGAATATGAAACTACTCAGATCCTGCCATGCACAGTCTTGTGCTTAAACAATGGTCCTGCACAAAATGGTGGCGAATGTCTTGAATAGCAAATTGACAGAGTTTCATTATTTTATTCAGTGGCAACTGAAGGTTGGAGTGCTTTATGACTGCTGGGAAAGTATGAATGCTGATCTCTCCTTAAGAGCAAAGAAGTCATTACTGCCTGCCTGCCTTTGCTGAATGCCTTTGACTGGGGATTATATTTTTCCTTGGTGTCTGCCTTTTTAAGGCCCTTTGCCAGACTTTGTCTTCTTTTGTCTTGGAAACTGTAGACCTCACCGGCACCTAAACAACAAATCTGAGCCAAGCACTTTCACTCAAAGACTAAATCCAGATAGGAAAGCAATGTCAGTGGGAATGCACACATGCAGAAGGACTACTAACATAAAGGACTCCATTGTGTTTTTATTATTATGTGACAGCCATCTGTCTACCATCAGCCCTGCTATAATTCATTAATTCTTTCCCCATTATGATTTATACTTCTATTTTCATTTACTTCCCTAGAGTTCAAGGCAGCTGAGTCAAGATTTATGGATGCTTCCAGTGCGAACACAGAATTATGCTGTTAAAAAATGAGATAATCAGACTATAGCAAGACCAGAGCTTTTGATTGATGGGGCAGAGCACTTCAGTGGTCTCCCTTGCATTCCAGCTCCAGCCCTAACTCGAGGCACTGCCTGTGCCCTCTGGTGGCTGATACCCATGTGTGACCACCGGCTTCTCATTGAGGAGCTGGAAATTCGCCGTGTGCAGAGAAAACTACCTGCATCCCTCATGGCACTAAGGTGGCTTTGATAAATGGAAATTATTTTATCGTACAAAGCACCCATTGAAAGCACAGATCTCTGCAGAGGGATGTTTGCTGATAGATAAAAGAGGAAGTCAAAGTGCCCTCTCTGCCCTTTCCCATTTTCTTCTCCAGTATTTTTGTCATCTAGTTGCAATTTGTAACAGCCTAACTTGCTAGTAATCTTTTCTAACACTAGTTTGCTCAGAAGAAAAAAATGGCTTTAACTAAAGAGGAATGGCTTTAGCTGAATGGAAGGTATTTGTTTTCAGTTGACTGTTACTGGCCAGATAGTTACTTAATAAAAACCAAACTCACAGTTTTACTATTATTTTTTTCACTCACATAAGAAAGCAATTTTTTAATGGAGTGGTTTTTATTATTCCTAGAGTTACAGTAACGGCAATGTGCAACATGGATTTTAGTCGCTTTCCCCTGGACACACAGACGTGTTCCCTGGAGATTGAAAGCTGTAAGTAAAGGAGAGGTGTAGGGGAGCCAAACTGTATTTAATTATATTACTAATTATACTGATAATTAAAGTGCTGCTACATTCATGAGAGCCTAATCAAAGTCAGCAGACTTCAACACTATGAAAAAATCCCTGCCTGTTCTTTTTTCACTAGAATTAGATGGTGTTTGCAACAATGCAGTGTTTTTAAAAACCGGCTGTGAGCACTGTCTTGCCAGTGTCCCTGAAAGCCAGCCAGGCTGCCCCGCTGCCACCCTGTCCCCAGGGGACCTGGGCCACTCGCCTGCAGGCCAGCAGTCCCCAGCAGCAACCACTTGCCCAGGTGCCTTCAAACACATAAATAAAGTCCTATGCCCTTCACTGCACCATCTATTCATCCATGGTGTAGAAGTCATGATGGGGCAGTGACATTAATCACCTTCTTCTTACATTTCTTACAGCTATTTGAGATAATTATACCCACATGTAGTTCCTTTGTCCCAAGTATGACACACACATGAATAGGGTAGATTTCATACAGAGACATTTTAAACTTTTAGCTTTTTAGGAGGTCTTTTTCTTCTCCTTCTTAATCTTGCAATAAGAATTTATAAACTTAATTGTTTTAATACATTTATGTGTGATTTTTTTCTCCCTGTCTGGGAAGACTGGCTATTAAACCCATCTGAAAGGATTTACATTGCTATATTTCCACATGTATTAAAGATCCAAGACCTGTAATGTTCATGTGTGCATCACAGGCAGAAAGTTTACTCAAGCATTTTTTCTCCTGCATGCTTCAGATCACTGATAGATTGTTCCTCCCATTACCCAAAACAAGCTCTTTCCTCTAAGTCTCCTTTCCTTTGCTTCTGATTTTAGGATGTTTATAAGGGACAGTTTTTCAAGTTTGGGTGCGGTGAGTTACCCGACACACATATTATGTGTGAAAAATTGTGATTAGAGAAACAGAAGGGTTTACAAAATGCACCAGGCGCCAGGTCTGAGAGCTGTGACAATGAGCTAGTCCACTCCTTGCCACAACTGTACCCACCGTCAGCGTGGCTCTCTGCGAGGTGGTGGCACGTGGCCTTTTCAGCCGGGACCTCGCAGGCAGCCTGGAAGGTGTGTGGGCACACCTGGGCTGTGGTGCGATAGCATCTGGCACAGTGCACTGCACCGAGGTTTGCTCTGCTCCCCTAGATGCCTACACTGAAGATGACCTCATGCTCTACTGGAAAAACGGGAACGATTCCCTAAAAACAGATGAGAGGATATCGCTGTCCCAGTTCCTGATCCAGGAGTTTCACACCACCACAAAGCTCGCCTTTTACAGCAGCACAGGTGGGTACTGCGGTGCCTGCCAGAGAATGGGCTGGGGGAAGAAGGTGTGCAAACTGTCCCTTTCAACCTTGGCCATGCAGGATTGCCCACTGGGACATCTCCCTGTGGCCCGTCAGACCTGTCCTTCTTCTACGCCAAGGCTGCTGTCCCTGCCACAGAATTCCATCCTGACGGTCAGGTAGTGTGGAAAGACAATTCCTCTTCAAGATCATACCAAGCAATAACATGAACTAAACTCTCTGATTTCACAGGTTATATTATCTTCTCTGGAAGACATGGTCCCGAGAGACACTTTGAATTTGATAGTTGGTTCAGTAAGGAGTCTTTTCCATAAATTGCAATGACGTGTGGTCATTAACCATGTTTTTCTAAAAGCAGATGAGACGCTATTCCCCTGATGCAACATCACCTTATCTGAAAGTAGTTTGATGTTGGTGTGACTTCTCTTTTTCCTTCTCTCTGTTATCCAGGGTGGTACAACCGCCTCTACATAAACTTCACTTTACGCCGACACATCTTCTTCTTCTTGCTCCAAACCTACTTCCCCGCCACCCTCATGGTCATGTTGTCCTGGGTGTCCTTCTGGATCGATCGCCGAGCAGTTCCTGCCAGAGTCCCATTAGGTAAAAACAATCTTGTAGTCACAGACCTAAGAGACAATTGCTGCAACAACGAAGTCCCCTGTGCTACGCACTTCCCCTCCATTGCCTTGTGGCACAGAAATCAGCTATGATGTTACATGTGTGTCCCCCATGCAGGGGACTGGTCATGGTAGAAACTCTCCATCTACCCTGCGGTGCCAAGCAAATTGCCTTCCCTACCTGCACAAGTGCTAGCTGCAAGCAGTACAAATCAGAGAGCAAATGCCCAGCTCTGCTTTTATTGCTGTTAACAGAGACAGGACACATATAGAGCCAAAGTGTCAGTATCCTTCAGAGACTTCAGTGAGCAAGAAGGTGAAAATCACTATTAGCAGCCCTGACAAAATTTCAGTTTATAGAGTTTTGCTAGAGAAGGGAGGGTGTAGGTAACAGTCAGCTGAGCTGCACTCTTCAACTTGTTAAGTGAGTTTACAGTGCAATGTGAGGGATGCAGCTTCCCCTTTTGCAGCATCTTTCACAGGCATATGTCAGAGGAGTCACCATGAGAGCAGAACTATGATATGGACATAAATCTTCTTCTAAAGTGGATGCTTTGCCCTTAGCAAAGTTTATGTTTTTGCAGACTTTGAGCCCAAGCTTGCTTCTGCTTATTCCAGGCAATGCACCTCACAATTTTATTTATTGTTAAAATCATATTCCTCAGTGAAACGATATATAGAGGAATAACAGAGATGGCAATGGAGCAGTTATCCATGACTGTGTTTAGAAACAGCATCCATTGCCTTGAGACATTACAAAAAGAAGCATAAGGGTTTGGGCCGTGGCTTTTCAGAAGATGTAGGCACTGCCTTTAGCAGTACTTTTTAGCACCTAGATACTCCTACGAATTCAGTCTTTTGTGCTTATATACATCATTTCAACTTTCAAAGGGATCATTAATTAGCCACTGAAATAAGAGGGCCACAGAGAGCCTCCCCCAGGGCCAGGATAACACCAAACTACAGGGGCTCCTGCCCTTGCTGATGTGCTCATTGTGCTCACCCAAGGTGTGATGTGGGGCAGCATTGCCCTCTGGGGCCACGTTAGTCTCTGCTCTTGTTCCCGGGGAAGGCACAGACCAGGCGTGAGAGCTGGCTGGTGACTTCTGTGACTTCCCACAAAGCAGGACTTCCCGGGACCAGGTGGAAAACACAGGCCTGGGGAAAGCAGCAGTAGCAGCAGACGGGCTTCACTTGTGCCCATGCTGTGGAGGGGTTGAACTAGAAGCTGAGATACTCAGGACCACTGAGTCATGAAGGGACTCATAAGGATCATCAAGTCCCCTCCAAGGACTGTCCTGAGCCTGGAGGTGGGGTGCAGCCAGCACGGGATCAAAGCACTGTTGTCTGGCCATGGGGTGGGAGGCTGGTGGTGTGGCAAGGAACCAGGCTAGCAACACCCCAAGACCAGAACTAGAGCTGTTTTCACTGAAAAGACAAGAAAATCCCAGTTAGAAATCAGGGTTGCCTGGACCCTCCTCAGGCAGTGAAACCCATCGCCCAAATGTGAAAAACAATACTGCAAAATAAATTCAGATGTCAAGAAATCGTAACAACAGCTGCATTTGTGAAGAGTCTGGTTTGAATGTGTCTCACGGTCTCTCTGCTGGTATCTTCCCAGGGATAACCACCGTGCTGACCATGTCCACCATCATCACTGGGGTGAACGCCTCTATGCCTCGTGTTTCCTACATCAAAGCAGTGGACATCTACCTGTGGGTCAGTTTTGTGTTTGTCTTCCTCTCGGTGCTGGAATATGCAGCAGTGAATTACCTGACTACGGTGCAAGAGCGGAAGGAGAGGAAACTGCGGGACAAGGTAAGGTTTTCTATTTCCAATGTAGCTTTACGCCCTGGGAAAAGGTATGGCAAATGTGCTGCTCCCAGCTGCCTGGGGAGTGCACTGTGAACAGATACCAGCAGTGGAGGCATTCCAGGTTATAAAGATTTGCTACAGAAAACCCACACCCAAGCTCACTGCTCTTTCTTCAGAGCCTGAGGATGCTAAGTCCCTCTACATCCAGTCCTCCTCTGCCTCTAAAAATGGGATAGGCTTTAGGATTTTACCTTTAATTTTTTTTTTATCCTGAAGATCTAAACCTGTAAATAGCACCAGATGGATACTGCATTTTGGGTTTCAGATAACATGGCAGATACCCTCCACCATTCTCCAGGCACAGTCTAAACTTACACAGTGGTCCAAATTTCCCCCTTCTGCCTTCATTACATTAAGTTATAATCAGCCAAAATTTCAGGCTAAGCTCTTTTCTTCAAATGGGGCAAGACTCACACATTCCTCCTTGTGCTTTCCCTCTGCCCTCTTCTCTGATTTTCTCAGCTTCTGGTCTTTATTTACACCCTGATGGCAGTGCTTAAGCCAAATGAGCTTTTGCACAGAGAGCCCTGCTCTCTCCTTGACTGCGCTGTGCCTTGCAGACATGAAAATGGAGAAGGAAAAAGCTGCTGCCCAGTTCCATCCTTTCATTCTCCCTTTTGTGTCCCAGCAGCCTGAATTCTCCAGGCTTGTCCCCTCCTCTGCTTTTGTAAGGAGAAAAGGGATGTCTATCTGGAGACAACTCAAACCCATCCTGCACTTACTTGTGTCCACAGCTTCCCTGTGCGTGCAGCCTACCTCAGCCTCGGCCCATGATGATGGACGGCAGTTACAACGATGGCGACGTGAATGAACTGGGGCACTACATGTCAGAGAACGGAGATAAACAAGACCGAATGATGGTGCAGCTGGCGCTGGGGTCTGAGAGGGGCTCAGGCAGGAGGAAAAACCAGAGATACGTCAGCATGCGGATCGACACTCATGCCATCGACAAGTACTCCAGGATAATATTCCCTGGTGCATACATTCTATTTAATTTGATATACTGGTCCATTTTTTCATAAATGTACATAACTTCTGTAGTCACAGAGCACTGTGACGTTAAATGAAAGTACAGTCTCATAGGCTAACAGAAAGAAAATGGGGAATTGTTTTAACTGGAAGATTGATTTTTTTTTTAGGATTTAATTTTTTTTTATTAGATGCAACTCATCTGTGGCATAAATAATTGTGCAAGTTTCACATTTCAGCGAAATATAGGATATACAATCTAAAATTTTATACTTATTTAAAGCTGTGCTATGTTCCTTCTTGTGCCTCACAGGCCACTGTAAACTATTTTAACAAGTGACTATAATTGCCGGTTGCTTCTATATGGTGCATCCTCCATTTTGTGCCCCTGAAATCCTAATTCTCTAAATACCCGAGTGCATGCATACATCTCTCAACTCAAAAGACTTATCACATTCAATACGAATAAATACAAGAATATGCAAATACTTGCATGTTTACAGGATGAGGTCAGAAACAGTCATTACAAATACAAAATAGCCAGTACCGGGAAACACTTTGGCAAAGTTATTGATGGCTACAGCTTGCTTTCACTGCTTAATGCATGCTGCCGTAGCAGTACTGCACTGACAGGTCCACATAGGAATACTTTCAGACTTCGCTTTGTCTTGATCATGTTTAAAACAAAGAAATCTTTCCAAGCTGTTTTGACTATCTTTTTAAAACACGACTTGCAATGTACATTTACGAAAGAATGAACAAAAGCTGGACTTCTTGCAATGCTAACTAAATCCTCTGGGAAACACAGGAGCTCTCCTTGGGTCTGCTTCTTTGGGTCAGTGGGAGTTTTGCTCTTGAGTTTCCCGGGAGAGGAAACATGTTTCTCTACAAAATGACCCAGTGAAGACAATCAGGTGTCTACAAAAAGAATAAAAGTACTCCAAGAGAAGCCTCTTTTCTCTGAGGTAGTCTGGGCATTACTGGTCTGCACAGCCTGAGAACCTGTTGCAGCCTGTAAAGCCACCAGTAATTGTACTCGCTTCCAGGAAAAGCCTAGTTCATCTGGTTTTAGTAAAAGCATAACAGAAAGGTGCTCAACAGCTGACAAAGCAGCAGTAAGGACTTTATATTTGAGTTACTAAAGATACCATGCCAAAAACTTTCGAATGGAGTAAAAAGGAGTTTCTACCATGAGACAGCAGCTCCACTGCAGACCCAGGTACAACTAACTGACTCTGCTTTTACACCGTATTGATCCCCCCAGCACCCTGCAGCCCATCGTGCCCTTGGAGCAGGCTCAGCACCCTCCAGGGCAGGAGCAAGGAGGCACAGCTGGAGCTGGGGGCATTCGGCACTGACTTAAGTCCCAACTCTGCATACCAGTTTCTGCAGAGCAACCAGTCAGCATAATAATCCATATGGAAAAGGCAAAATCTGTAATGCAGAAGTAATAAAATATTTCAAGAAAACAAGAATTGGTTGAATGGAATCAGGGGCCTTTACAATAGCAGGAACACCAAAGGTGTCTCAGAAAGCATGGTCATTCAGTTGGTCTGCCACCATGCGTTATACACCTACATCCACAAAGCCAACCGAAGGTTTGGGTTAACAGGACTTTAAACACACGCATGCTTTTGCACCCAAGTATGAAACACATTATTCCCTGCACAGCAGATGCTATTCTCTTTTACAGGTCTGAGAATCAGACCAAAGCAGTTGTGTCTCCAAAAGGAAAGTGAATCTTCTTACATGACATCTGCCCTGGACTGACTGATCTGCCACTCTACTATTAGGCTCATGATACAGATATTGCAGTTGTTTGAACACTGCTGGTTGCTGCTTTAATTTCCTATGTAAATAAATGTCATGTAAACATAATCACTATTTCTTACAACTGCTAAAATCATGACCTGCAAAACTACCTATACTCAACTTGCACTTGCAGCTTACACTCCATAGGTAAGGCAATGGAATCACAAAAGCTAAAAATCATTAAAAGACACATCCACCCATAAGATGGTTTTACTACTCATTTCTACATAGCTCTTTTTTTTCACATACATACACTTAGCTTCATTTTATCAAGTTTCCTTCGTATCATATTATCTTCCAGTAGGTTTTTTCAAGAGATTAAAAAAAATACCTATTTTCTTAAACTATAAACATTTCAGTCAAATAAAGGTAGAAAGGTCACTCTGGCAAAAGCAGAAGAAAGGCTGGCCACCAGATCTGGCCACCCTACCTTATTCCAGTGGCACCTTCCCACACAAATAGCTCCAAGATTTCTTGAGCAATACTTGCACAGGAATGTATTTAGATTCTCCGTATTGTAAGAACCCATTATTTCTACAGTTTAAGAACAGCATGAACATGAGTGCCAGATTTTACAGTAAGCTCTCCAGCTTCACAAGAAGCTTAATGCTATGTAGTTTGCTGCAGTACTGTACATTATAGACTCATTAATCTCATACTACATACATTATTTGGCATCTGACCAGTATATTAAGGGAGCTTTTGAAGATACAAATGGGGGCTGGACTTTTGAATTTCCTAGCTTTCAGTGGGAGACTGGTTTCTAACTTCCCATGTGATTTTCAAAGTTTCCCTTCCAGCACATCTCCCTAAACAGATTCCCCAACCTCCATGCTTGGATTTACACTGTTAACTTGTGTTTTATCTGGGAAATTCTAGTGCCTTTTCAGTCTTATACAAATGTGTATATAGATGTATTCTATAAGTACAGGATATGTCATATACAGCCAGTGTTTGCCATCAGCAACTGTACTCCTTAAACATATTCACATACAGAGTTTTTTGGCTTTT
This sequence comes from Elanus axillaris, assembly GCA_026212715.1. NCBI lineage: Eukaryota > Metazoa > Chordata > Aves > Accipitriformes > Accipitridae > Elanus > Elanus axillaris. The sequence goes on along the minus strand of JANZLQ010000013.1, from coordinate 11,948,930 downwards.
AACCTTTCAGTGTATGGGTCTCGTATCCAATCATTAACACTCTGCTCCCTTCCATTTCACAATAAATCAGAGTGATTTGTTTGTTTTCATTTATTTCTAGAAACACTCAGAATCACAATAAACCTTCACATTTGTACAGCATTGTGTCTTTTCTACCTTCAAAACAACGATCTCCATGGGTTTCTACGTGTATGTAAGACCTTTTTGCTCAGGACCTGATCCAGTCAAATACCAAACGTCCTTAAATCCTGCAATGCTGGCAGGGCTGGAGAGCCCTGGGATTTCACAGGCAGGGCTCTGACAAGAAGCCTGCAGGCAAACTCAAAATCCCTGAGAAAATGACATTAAGCTTTCCACCCCAGACTGTGTATGTTACAGTCCTCCTTCTTCTTGCTTAGGATGATACTTTATAATTCAGACCAGTTTCTTGAAGGTTAACCCAAAGCCCAGCCTGGGATGATGCTGTTTTTAGAAGCAGCAGCATGCTGGCAGGTCTGTGTGGATTATGGATAAACACAAGTTCTGCCTCTGAGCACATCTAGATTAAGAGCTTTGGAGACTGAAGCCTTTAATAGTCTTTAAGAATGCTGATAATTACTGATAGGGTAAAGCAGCAAGGAGGCAAACTTCAGTAAAAAACAGACAGAATAGTGAGAAGGCATGAAGAAAGATCCATGATCTCTTTTCTTCCCCAGTAAAAGGGTATTATAACAATAATCACAACCTTAGGTGCCTCTCTTTCTACATGCTGCATGGCTGAGCAAGTGATTCTCTCAAGTACAAACAGATCCAAATTCCCTGCAAGCCCTGATGAGCAAGTCAAAACCCCTGGGACTCCCCTCTCCTGCGCTTGCTCCTATGGCAACATGGTGTTTGATGGAGCACTGTTGAGGCAGCAAAGAGAAATAAAAAGCAGCTGTGACAGCACCTGTACTGCATGTTCCACCACGGGACACAAGTAGCTCAGTGGCAGTACAACAGACCAGGGCCCTTCAGAGGCTGAAACAAACCCCTGAAAGCCTAACAAATTATAGGGCATGAAGCATGTTCCAGTCTCTCAGAACCAAAAGTATATATAAACAGGAAAACTAAGGAAAATTACAACTCCTGATGAATTTTAAGTATTTATCAAACAGTTGTTATGAAACAAGACTCCAGCACTGTAATTCTGATGAACATGTACTACATTCGATAGGGTCTTGAGAAGCTAAGAGATGAGCTGTTACTACGTTTGCCAGTTACCTTTGAGACTGAACAGCTGAAAATATAACTTTCTATAGGTACTGTAGAGCAATCATAAATGACAGCACTGCATAAATGGCTAAGACTATCCATAACAATATGCAGACTGCATTCTTTCCTAGGACTGAGGCATTTGGCTTCTTGCTGTATTTTTAAATAAGGACATTCAGATGCAGCTGTGGCTGAGAAAAATCTTTGATGAGTTTGTCAGCTACTTTTGCCTTCCATTAGTGGCAAAAGGAGTCTAAAATGGCAGCAATTTTACCCAAACTCTCTACTAAGCCAAAGTTGGGTAAGAATTTCTAAGAGGGTGCACTTTTGCTCCCCAATAGAACCAACAAAATGTGGGTGCCAGCAGCAGTTGACCAGACAGGCTGGCAAAGGCTCTGTGGAGGGCTGCTGCTTTCAGCACCAAGAAATAGTAAACCTTAGGGAGAAACAGGAAATAATATATGCTGACTTTCTTATTTTAACATTATTTAATCCTAAACACTTTCCCCTCAATAAAAATCTCTTTTAAAGAATGCCATTAGCAAATTATGAGAAGATTGCTCAATGAATACTAGACAGACTAACTTCAACAGCTAATGGGTTATGACTCTTTCACAGTCACACAGTCTTGCTCTCTGTGACTGCAGTGTAACCACATACAGAGGACTTAGCCAATGGGAAGGAAATGATTACAGAAATATGATTCACAAGAATGTAAAGGTGCTCCTCATTTACTGTTTGAAGAAAGGCTGCTGGACCCTTCTACACCAGGTAGCTTAACTCAGTAGGTTACAAGTTCTCTCCTTTAAATTCTCCTAAGAAGAAATCCATCACATTTCATGGTTTTGGGTTTTTTTTTTGTTTTAAACCAGGCATATCTTTTACTCAGGTTCTAGGACAGATATTACATAAGGAAACACTGTAGCTTGGTAGGCTGGCAGAGGCTTTAGTTCTTCACAAAGTGTGGATGTAATCATCTCATCCTTAAACAGCTGTGATTTTCTATCAGCTGTTCAGAATCATTTCAGCAATTTACAGCTTATTACCTACACATTTTGAATCACTGCTGAAAGTACTACTCTTGACAAATATTCTAATATTCTTAAGACTACAAACAGCTTGGGGAAGACAACAGTTAGGGTAACTTAAAAACCATGCCAGATATTTCATATATATGTGATTTATTATGAGTAGAAATTACTGAAAATCAAAGTGAACTTTATTTCCACAGGAAATAAATTTCTCTCATATATAGAATCATTATGATAGTAAATTCCTAACTTTAAATACAAAACTCCTTTAGTTCTGGACCTTAAAAACACACATTCTGAAACACAAATTGAAATTAACTTGCCTCAGGAAGCTGAAAAGTCTCTATCCTTGGAGGCTTCCAGGATTCAGCAAATGAAGCCAAGTTTACCTAACCTAGTGTTGGTGATAATCCCACTTCAAGCTGGAGGCTGGACCAGGTTTAGCCTAGCTGAGATCATCCAGAGGGCCCTCCAAGCACCATTCCTATTATTCTATGAATTCTAACATGTTTTAATAGTTGAAACAGCCCTAAGATTATAAAGACTACCATTAAATATTGTATTTGAAAAGCATTAACCCTCACACAAAAACTGCTAAGGCAGACCAAAATGGAAACCTTAAAACACCCTCTTACATAATCATACCAAGCCTAGCGCGGGGGGGGGGGGGAATATCAAACACACTATTCAAATGAAACCATGCAGCATCCCAATATTAATCAAAGGACAAGACAATTCAGTCACAATTAAATTGCTTTATTGATATCAACTCATCTTTAATCAGTACTTCAGTTTCATTTTAATTCCAGCAATGATTACAACAAAAATAAGACAGGCTTTTAGTGCAGAAATGTTTAATTGAATGATCTTGGGCATGATGCAGCCAACAGCCAGCTAGACTGGACAAAGAAAACTGAGAAAGCTGTAATGCACATCAGCTTGTAGGAAACAACAACACAGCATGCATGTATTGCCATCACTAGGATCCCAACGCTCCATCTTAAAAACAGCAAAGCAAGAAGTTAAGCAGTTCACGCAGGAGGAAATAAAAAGCCACATATGCTAAGGAAATTCATAAACTAGCTTGTTAATCCAGTAGAACTCAATGAATTGTAATTGTGTCTGAGAACTGGCAAAGCAAGGTTTAAATTCAAAGTTAAGGAGAAAGTTCCTTTGACAAACCTTGGACCAAATTTCAGTTGGATTTAGTATCCAACTTACTATCCTGGACATACCTACAGCTCAGAGTCCAACCCTCATCTGTTTCATGCATTCATCTGTCAAAACAGTCTGCTAATGAAAGCAAGGATCCTGGTCCAAGTAAGGACCACCTTGTAACCTGGAATATTTATGGTCATGCTCAACTCTTCATATAACTGGCTTATAACACAAAACAAACCCCTATAATTGTGCCTCTAGTTCTTACACAAACAGATAAACAGTTACTTCCTTTTTCCAAAGACACTGAGCATTTAATGTATCAACAGATAGTCTGGGTCCTATTACTACAAGGACAGAGGCTGAAGCATCAGAAATTCTAAAAACTGTCAAATTATACTATGTGACATACAAACAGAAGCCAGCCTAGTCTCACTTTTTGCCTTCTAAGAAGGGAAAGTCTCAATAGAATTCTTAAATAGCAGCTGAAGGTCAGTGTTAAAGAGTGCACAGTTAAATCAAGATTAGGAATACCTTTTTTCCAAAATTAGAAACTGAATATAGAAATTAATAAAATACAAATTCCGATCAGAGAGAGTTCCAACTCTAGAGTGTACTATTTAGAGACTGGCGCTGTTAAAACAAGGTTTCTGAAATTATCCTAGGTATTCTGACTTCCTGGGGAATACAGTTTGCCTGATTTCTTTTCAGAGGCTTACTATAATACCTATGCTTAGAAAATGTTAACCAGTAAGCTGCTTTTTCCACTCTGTTGACTCAGCAATTTGTATCTGAACAAAAGAAATAAAGAAAAGCGAATTAAAAAAATTCCTAACATGTTTGAACACACAGAACACTACCTAGATAAAATTTGCAGCATTAACATCTCTGGGAAGCAAAATAACAAGGATTAAAGAGACTAATCACACAACACACAGAAAGAACAACTGGCAAGACTTAACAGATCTGCTGCTTAGGATATGGGAACAAATTGGTTTGAGAAGACAGTGACTGCACAAGCAATCCTCAGTGCAAACTTCTCAGAGCTTACTACAGGGGTATGCACGCAACCAGTTTAAGGTTACCTTCATTTACTGCTTCACAGTACCACACATGCATCTTTATGAAGATTTCCCCTGGTCTAGCCAAGTTTATACACATTCTTCAGATCAGTTAAGCTAGTGCAACACCTTGTGTGGATACTTGTATTGCCTTAGAGTAGAACTTTAAAAAGATGCACTTGCATTTTCCCTGCAGTGGTTTAAATGTGTTGAACATTTAGTTGCTTTCTGATTTTTTGATCAGTGACTTCTCCACAGCACCTCCAAAATGTATGAGGAAGGTCAATGCATTTCAGGACAATTAACATTTATAGATCACGTTTCCGTACAAGCAGTTCTCTTCCATTGCTAGAAGCTACTATTATCAAAACCAGGAATGCTTCCAAACATATACCCTTCTCTCCAGTGAAACCAGCTCAGGTTTTAAGCATTTATCTTGTCCCAAGAAAAAGTGACTGGCCAGAGAGAAATGATTCATAGACCAGATTCACCCTATGATCACCATGAACAGTGCTTATTTTAGAACAAAAATTTCCATGTAAATGCCATATTTCCCCTATAAGGAATATTATTTTAGCAATACATAGAAAATCACTGACAAGGGATCTAAACGCTATCATTTATTCAACACTGCAACTTAAAGACAACATATTTGAGATCTCTCTCTGAAATTCATCACCATATTGAATACAGCAAACATTACAGCGAGATGAAATTGCACATTTTTTGAAAGCAATGATACTATTTGCTTCTCGTAAAGTCCAAAATGAAAATCACCATTTCTTTAGCTACATGTTTATCCAGCCCTTCTGAGATTTAAATGGAGCATCTCCATTCAGTCAATCCTACTGAGAGAGGTTTAATAAAGTTTAGTGTGACGCACATGCTCCTATGCCAACACCAGATTCTTTGTTAGGTTATACTGGATTTATTTGTCCCTCTTCCTTTAGCTTCACCTGTCTGAAGTCTTCCCTGACTTCTTCTAGCAGACCTGGCTTGAAAATGACATCCAGTGCTGTCATTGCCAAAGCTTTTGCTGTGCGCAAAGCATAGAACTGAGCATTCTGTGACCCTGGAGAAAAAAAGTAAGAGAAACTTCAGGTTAGATTACTAGTATTAGATACAAACCACTAGCTCACCGCATAAGGCATATTCTATAAAATAAGATCTTCAAGTTTCAATTGCAAGAACAGTTTCTTAAAATCTACTTCCATGAAGTACACCTATTTTCTGATGCCTCAAATCAAATTTTCACATGCAAGTACTTAACTTTCTCCTACTGATGTAAACAACTAAGGCTGAAAACAGGGAAATGAGTGTTCACATTTTCCTTTTTAGAAAATGCAGAGTTCTGTACCATTATCTCTATTACATTTCAAGAGTATTGTGCTTTAGGAGTAAAAACTGCTTTTATCTTTTGCCTCATGTTTAGAAACTCTTCTGAATATGCTGCTCAGGATGATCCTAATTTCTTCTGTCTAGATGATATACTAAGTCAGGCTTTTTAGTAAGAGGAGTGGTCATCCTTCCCATATACATTTAACTTTTAACACAAAAATAGAAATTCTACATTTTGTCAGCTTTTTTTCTGCAGCTCTACAACTAAGTTAATTGTTTCAGGGTCTATATTCAGCTGAGATCTCATCATGTTTGAAGAAAGCAGTTCCCTTTCTCAAGGGGTATTCACATGCAACCACTTTCAGATCTAGTACTTTGACTTTCATACATTTACTGCACAGTAGCTTTGAATACCATAGAAGCATGTGAAAGCTTTAATCCTCTGTAATTTGAAATATTTGTACTTTCTAGATTTGCTGTAGTGAAGAGTCAGCAACCAGTCCATACAATACATAAGGGTTCCAAATAGAAACCTCTAAACCTTTTCACTTCTACTCACCCGCAGCTTCTGTGTACTGCTCAGTATGATTCAATGCATCAGAGCCAATATAAAAATAAGGATGAAGCCCAGGGACTACAAATGTAACATTTCCAAAGTCCGTGGAACCTAGAAGCAGCATAGAAATTTTCTTAATGAACAAGTGTTGAAGAGTTTTGAATGCTGTAAGAAAATGTATGATAGATATCTCCAGCTCTTATCTAAAACGGAGTATCCTTTGCCCCAAGTACTAAAATAAAAGCATTTGTAATGAGTCATTATCCATACAAAAATCTCTCATCACTGAGATCTTTTCCCTAACTACCCATACAAAAATCTCTCATCACTGAGATCTTTTCCCTAACTACCCATCCTCAGATGCTGCTCTCCAGTGCGCTTCTGATCAATAATCAGTTACTGGACTGCAAGGAAGATGTACCAGCATGTTGCTATTCCATTTACTGTTAATTTTTTATCAAGCATCTCCTGATATTAAGGTGTTAATTCAGAAACAATGAAAGCTGCAAACCTTGGAATTTTGGGCAGTTCAGTTATTTTCCTGCTACAGCCCTTAGAAGCAGGCCCAACAATTCCTGCTTTTCACCAGTATGCAAATATTCAGCATTAGGTAGGGGACTGTGAAGTAGGAACAATCTACCTTTAAACAGAAACAAATTGAGGACAACTATTTTTTCCTGTGCTTTTTGATTATTCTCAGTTATGGAAACCTTAACAGCACAAGCAATCTTGAAATAACAAGATCAGAACTAAACTCCAGTCAAAGCACTAGTGCCTCATAGATGTACAAAAATTCTCGATAGCAATGCTGCAGATTTTAATGATTCTTTTATGCCTGACTAGTACTTTCAGTATGTTAGCTTGTGATAGTACCTATCTCACAGTACTGCCTTATCTATTTAATGATACCATCCAGAAGTAGTAGATCCTTCACAGTAAATTATCCGAGAGTCTGCAACTACTTCCTGAGTGTCTTTTTTTACCCAAACAAGCAATCCACTCGGTATTTGTTAAAATGATATTTAGAAGCTGGAGAAATCAACATACCAGTTATTGTGAAATTCAGATACCAGAGGAAGCATTGTTTCATAGCGGGGAAAACTAGGGATGACCAACTAGGATCTCAATTAACTTTTTTTGAGGCCAGAGCTGCAAGAATTTTTTTCTTTAACAATGGCATATAAAATGACTGTTCCAAAGATTTAAAATTATTTGTAACACATTGGGTAGCCTCTATATCACGACACTTTATGGACAGAAGATATTGCTAATGCCTTGACTTCATATTGGTAAGACTGAAGAATGCAGATTTTACCTGGAAGCATACAGATATTAAAAGCAAGTCCACAGAGCCTATGTTATATGATCAAAAAGGACAAGACTAGCTTGCTATTTGCTCTGCGTAGAAACAGAAGCAGCAAGCCTTGTCCGAAACCATGATCTTTTCCCCTAAGTTCAGAATACATTTGAAGAAAATCCAACTTTTGGCACAGCAAGTTATTTTAATTTTCAGTAGTCTACACTATTGACCCATTCTTTGGTCGGTCTGGAAAGACAAACCAGAAGTCTAGTAGTTCTGCCTACTCCAGACTAAACCAATAGTTCTAGACTTGCCTTACTAAGTCCTAATACACAAACTGCAGGAAAGACCGTGTTGGCCTTTTTCCCTGCTCTCACTCAGCAAATGAAGCATTAGAAATCCCAGTGCATCCCACCTCTTGGTCATGTAATTCCACTTAAATTTATATCCATATCCAATCTACTACCAGTTTACAAGTTATTTTTGCTGAATGTAAGGGATTTAAACTTCATATTTTCTAGTAAAATGGAGAGCTTACCAAGCCAAAACCCAGGGAGCTTTTAACAAAAATGTGACAGTCAAATATTCCCCTTTACCAGAAAAAATGTTAGATCCTTTAGTGGTAATAACCTAGCAGCATGTTTAAACCATCAGATGTTCCAATGGTTCCCATACAAACGTCTGGAACTATATACTTGCTAGAGATGTACAGATTGGGATTCCTTCTAGAAGCATAAATAATTGCAGTTATCAATGCAATATACAGACTTGTGCACTATCTGCAACAGAAAGGTATTGGGAGCTCCAGCCTCTCAAAAATGTATCCTCAAGCTAATACTGAAGCCTCTCCAAGCCACTGAACACGTAATGGAAGTCAGTACTACCACAAACATGAATGGAGGAGAAAATGCAAAAGATTCCAGGAAGCATTTATACACAGCCCCAAGCTTCAAAAGTGCTGTTTTCAAAACATAGTAGCTCCTTCCCAAGATCATCTGTATCAGTTTTGTGCCCAGGAAGCCAATGAACCCCATGTATGCTAAAATACCCGAGTAAGTTATCACAAGTGTGGGTGCCTCAACTAAGGCATGCTAAACTAAGCCATCTGCTTTGGGAGGTTCTCAATATCCTGTAGTAGAGTTACCCTACCAGCAGAAGGAGAAACAGGTCATAGTACCTGGTCAAAGCTAACTCAGATTCACATTATTTCACATCATCCTGGCCATGTGCCAAATGAGTGGAGTGTGCACAAGGCACACACAAGGTAGTGTGATTTACACTAAAGAAACTCTTTGTAACGCTTAGCTGCCTAAAGCGATACCTGTAAGCAGACCGATACTAATACCCATGTAGAGGTGGCAGCGAGTATGCTCATCTGTTAACGACTTTTCTGCTGCACAGACATGGAGAAGCAACTGAGCTATCTTCCTTCCCTTTCAACAGAAGAAACTGATATCCTAAAAGAAAACATTGAAAACCACATGAAAACTAAACAGAAATAGAGGTCTTGAAAAAGATGAGACAAAACACTCAACCCCCCGAAAAAAAGGGTAGCATACAAAATTTCATTCCTATGTCTCTGAAGACTGTGCTTTATCACTTCTGAATCCCCACTGCAAAAACTCAGAGGAGAAGCTGTGGAAAGAAAATTCAGTAAAGCCTACTGCAGTGTGAGATAAACACAATTGCTCAAGCATATTTTGACATTTGACAAGCAATTTAAGGACAGGACAGGCATATGGGGAGTTTCAATTTAAGCAAGTTAATAGTTAACATTTAGCATATCATGTAATTTACATATGAAGGTACTATTACAATTAGGTGTCTGTACTAAGTTTATTTGAAGCCCTCTGAAACAGCAAAATCACCAGTATTCATGATCTTCACCCTTAATACAATGGTTTGAAGGCAGCAACTAGCAGAGCTCCAGAAAGTTTCACGGTAAACATTCGAAGTAAGGGTCCTCAGCCCCTTTCTTAGGCTAAATGAGCCAAGTAGGTTAAATCTTACTTGTACCACACTGAAGAAAAAAAATCTGCCTTTAGTTATAATTTGTTTTTACACCCAAGACAACAAACCAGTCAAAGAAAATAAGCTACTCTTGCCTTAATTTGGAAGGGAAGTAAGAAATAGAGAAAACCAATCAGAATGCCATTAGATATGCTGTCTCCCCCACCCCCCAAAAAACTGTGGAGAAGTCTGCCCCCAAACACCAAGATCTCAACTGTCCAAAGACAGCCTACAGTTAATATAGAGAGAGATTAGTACCGCAATCAAACTAATTAGAATAACAACTTCTTTCTAAGAACAATCTTTTCCTTCTAACCAAAGAGAAAAACCTTTAACATGAGTGGAGTAAAAACATTTCTATATACAGTTACGACGAGTAGTGAAAGCTATAAAGTATCAGCAGCAGTTAAGACGCGAACAGAGCTCCTGTAGGAAGATTCTGAAAAAAACCCCAACTGTTAAGGGTAATGAGAAACCCACCTAAGCATTGAAGAATTCATATTCCTATAGCTCTGAGACACCAAGAAAGTAAAACAGCTTGACACATAGTCAAGACCCAGAAGTGAACACCGACTTGAACAGCACCCTTTGGAAAACTAATCTGTTGAACTCGTGAACTAAAATTAGAGGCATAAAGTTACCTGTTAATGGAAGAGGTTTTAAATTATGGTTACTGAGATGCTTAAACTTCCACTTAAAAAACTCTAAAATATCAGTTAGATATTAGTAAATTTGTTTACATGTAAGCTTGGAAAATATTATTAAACAAGGTTCCTAAAAACTACATCTCGTCTCCATTTATAGCAAACCAGGATTCTGTATTTCAAAGCAACAGAATGAGTCACAATTACACATCTCATGTTCTCAGTAAGACTGTTCTTAGCTTTTCATCCTTCCATCCCTCCACCCAAACTGCTTCTTCCTTGAAATATTTTCAGAAATATTAACAGAAAATGATTACTGCTTTTCATATGTGTTGGGAAAATTTCTCAGCTTCTACAACAAATTCAGAAACACAGGCCAGAGGTACAATCCTTTTACAGAGCTTCAACTTTCTAATTTGGCTTTTTCTTCTGACCAAACTTTGTTTAACCTAGCTCTATCCCATTATTCTATACACTTTAGGTTGATAAACTTAAGCTTAAGTCATAACAAAAAACCCAGATGGAGTTACCTGACAAGCCATTCAGGATACAGTCTTCTGATACAAATTCTATTCCAAGCTTCTTTCCATTCTCCTTGTAAACTTTCTGCAGGCTCTTATTTGGAAGCACGTTGTAGTAATCATTTTCACCACCTTTTATTTCCACCTAGACAAAAAAAACCCCAAATAATTAGAAATTTTTCTCCAACTTAAGCCAGTTTAACATAAAGAATTTAAAGACCAGAAAAAATAAGTACATATCCATACTTCAAGCCCATGTCAAAAGAGACGCAAGTGCTAAGTTTCTTTCAAAACAACATTCTGCCAAATATTACCCTTGATCAAAACACAGCTGATGTTGTGTCAAGCTTGCACTAGGCAGCCAAATTCCAGAAGCATGGATTTCACAGATAGCATCTCCAAAAATAGGAAACAAACATTTCCTGTAACACCATCTAATGATTTCCACTGCAGGTACTATTAAAACTACACAGAAATCAATTTAGGCTTTCACCAAATTCAATTTTACTATTGTTTAGAACCATTCATAAAATGGCTTCACACAGGCAAGAATTTTGAAAACAAATGTAAAAAACATACCAATGTCAAATTTCAAAAGAGATTTTAACTTTCATTCTGCATGAAGTACACTTTCTAAAATCCTTTTCTAGCTAGAGTGAAGGGGCCATACTACAAAAACAGCATCTAATGCCTCAAATAGACCTTAAAACTCACTAGCTCATTCATATTCATACACACTATACCTATTTGTTCTGATGAGCATAGAGATTCTTTTCATAGCTGTATTAATCGTAAACTTGTAACTATAGAGCAAGTAGAACCGCCTGTCAGAGCAATACAGCGTAAGGTAATCATATTGCTTGAACATGCTACAGGAGACACTTACATTTACTAAATGAAAAAATAGCAGAGAAGAATGCTAACTGAAAAGTCACTCAATTTTTCACATTTGGTTGCTATATGAGCCTGCTGTTTAATGGGGCAAAGGATCTAGTGACAAAGAACATGGAAAAAAGACAAAAAACCCAATACCTGTTTTGCCTGTTCCTACTGGTAAGGTTTGCCATCAAGCCTCCCAGGTATCTGAGCCTAGTAGCACCATCTGTAGGAGAGGAGCATGACCCACAGCAAAAAAAAAAAAGATTATGGGGCTCTTGAAATTTTATGTACATGGGACCAGGATGTTTAGTAAGAGAGAAGCAGCAATGCAATCAGTGAGCTATCATTTTTTAAATGTCATTGAAATAGAGGGATGCTCCAGCTCACTGAAGAAGAGCTAAAGGTCACATCCACCTTGAAGGGCTAAGAGGTAGATCTTGGAAATTACAGACTAGTCAGACTGTCCTATCCTCAAGCTCCCAGGGGGATTGTAGAACAAATAAATCCTCCGAAGACCCACGTCCAGGCACATGAATCACAAGGCGATTCTGAACATCCAGCATATATTCATAGAAGAGCAGATAGTGCACGACCAAGCTCAGCTTTTCATGATGACCTGTCTGGCTCAGAGGACACAGAAGACATGCAAGCTCCAAGTGTTATGATCAGTGGCACAAAAATTCAAATTGCTGCTTGTTACTTGTAGCATTCATCTGCAATTAATACTAGTGCCATTACCGTTTTACTATCTTTATTATTGATGCAGACAACTCCTGTGAGATCACATCTGGTGTACTGTGTTCAGTTTTGTGCTCCTCAAATCAAGACTGGAGCTAGTCCAGGGGAAGGCCACCAAGATGATTAGGGTGCTGAAGAATATGATATACAAGGAAAGGCTGAACAAACTTGATTTGTTGAGCCTTCAGAAAAAAAGGTTGGGGGAAATCTTATTGCTCTCTACAGTTATCAGATGGGGAGGGGACAAAGATGACAGAACCAGACTTCTTGGAGAAGCCCAGTGATATGACAAGAGGCAACAAAGAAAATTCCTATTAGATACAACAGAATTACAGAATGGTTGAAGTTGGAAAGCACCTCTGAAGGTCATCTTCTCCAACTCCCCTGCCCAAGCAGGGTCACCGAGAGCTGATTGCCCAGGACCATATCAAGGGAGCTTTTGAGTATCTCCAAGGATGGAAACAGTACTTTCCAGGCAGCCTGTTCCAGTGCTTAGTCATCACAGTATAAACATCAGGAAAAGACTTGTTCACCAGGAGGTGGGTAGAGCACTTGTTGAGAAAGGTTGTAGAATTTCACCCTTGGAGATACTCAGAAATCCACATGGCCCTGACCAATCTGCTCTAACTTGTCCTGCTCTGAACAGAGGTCTCTCCCAACCTAGATTCTTCTATGATTCTGTGGCATTCTATTTATAAACCAAAGCTTTCTTTCAAGACACAAAGCGACAGAATAGCAAATAGTAACACAGAAATTTAGATTTATTTCAGCAACACCATGCAGACAAATGTAAGCCTCGATTTCCTGTTCTGGCCTACCTTACCTCCAGCATAACAGAAACACATGACTATGAATAAATTCTTACTTTGCATCCTGTGGCCAGTGCTGCAGATTTGAAGCAGTTCTCAACCTTCTCTGTCAGAACAGAAAGATCTTTCATTGAAGGGGCACGCAAGTAAAACTCTAGTTCAGTGTAAGAAGGAATGATGTTGGGTTTCACACCACCATTTTTTATTACACCTGCAGAAAGGGTAAAGTCATATTATCAGCGTTAAATACAACTGCTTGATCTTCAACCCTGTCATGCAACTCCTTGCTCAAGAACTAAATATATAATCAAAAAACAACAAAACATCAGCTGAGCATGAAATACAAAGAATGTAAAAAGTACAGTATGTGGACAAAGTTTATTCATCACAGATTAGGTGGAACGTGTACATGTTTTTCAGCACAATTTCACTGCATTCTTTGGTTAGACATCTGTTATAAACCTAAAGACAAGCCAAACTAGCATTTGTAATTAATCCCCTGAAATTCAATGCATCAGAGTCGTAAAGCAATCTGGCTGCCACTGAAAGAAAAAATTTTGTTATAAAGGCTACCTTGGATTCCAACTTTTAAAGGTTTCCTCAACTACAACGTCTCCAACTTATTTTGTCAGCTTGGAGAGAAATTAAGTTGCATTTCTCAACAATACTGGAGTACTGTGTGTGTTGCAGTGCACAGAAAGTTAATTAGATTCCTCACATTAGATCTTTAGAAATATCAGAATGTATATTATATGTATTTTATTCAAGAGTAAAGTTTGAGTTGAAAGTGTTCCCTCAAGTAAATGTGTGACAACTACATAGTTTTGAGTTATGCCATCAGAGGCCATAATTGACCATAAAGGACCATAATATTTAGATATTTCAACAATAAAATATTGAAGACCTCAATTCTATATTAGAGTTCAATGCATTACCAGCTAGTTGCTTTCAACAGGCTGTTTGCTTCCTTGGCCTCCTACCCTCAATTTATGTAGGTGGAATAAGATTTGTTTTCTTTAGAACCTGAGAAACTATCTACCTTAAATGGAAATACTGCACAAAGTTACTGATGGGTGTCACTGAAGCCTGAAGAGACACCACTATCAGGATGAAAATGGCAACAAATCTTTTTTTTGGTGCAGAAAACTTATTAGAGACTATGAACTCCCCCTCAAGTAAGACCTTTCCAGTCTCCAATACAGTCAAAGTAAACAAAGTACTGAATTAAACCACTATCAGTACTAGTCCATAACAAAAGGAACAGCTTAGATGAGAGGGACAGACATCACAGCAAAGGAACCAGCAAGTAAGCATGCAAATTTGCATGACACATACCATAACACACTTGCTTAAAACAAGTAGCTTAATGACTAAATCACTTTCACTTGTCTTGTCCAGCACATTTGTAAATGGAAATGGATAGAGTCTAACAGTACATCTGCACTTAAATTTCAAAGCAACCACAATATGGACTGGACAGCAGATCTAGCTTAAAAGTAGGCTGCCTACACACTACCAGTAGCACCCAGTTTGCCCTTCTAGATGGAACCTTTTTTTTTTTTCACAACCTGTTTAATACAACTTTTTGAACAGGAAAAAAAAAAATCTACATTCCTATTTTTCAAGGGGGCAACATTGACTCCACTCATAAGCAGGGAAGAAAGATAACTTATCAAATATCAAACTCAAACCAACAATACTTAAGTACATAAAACATTGCTTTGAAATTCTAGACTTCAAGTAATGAAAATTATTTTAGTTTTTGTTAGTGGGTTAACACTAAGATTTTTAGTATCACTTAAGTCAGCCATTGCTGTTACTGCAAGTCTAAAACACAAGATCTCCACTACACTGTTGTAAAGAAAGCATTCCTAAAATTAAATCTCATTCTGGCTGCTTATACTTTCCCAAAAGTATTTTACATGTTTGCAGTTTGAAAACCACATTTATGACAGCAATTGTATCAATACAGTAATTTAAGTTTTGCTGTGGTTCAGGAACCTCTAAGGAGGCTTGTTTGGATACCTAGTCTTTTTGCCTACATTACCCATGTAGCCTTTAGAAACTATGAAGATATCACTATTTGGGGGTTTGGGCTTATATTCAATAGAAGACTTATGCACCTCCAACCTTAAACCTGCAACACATGGGTTTCATAATTAACTGCCCTGTTTCCTACAGAGCAGTAGGATAGAGAGGCTATGCCTGCTGTCTGAAATTCATTTGGGTATGCTGCACAGCAGAACTGCAAACATCTTCCTCTGCCATCAAAAGGGTTAGACCTTCCAGACTCCATCCAGATATGCTGGAGAGAAATAAACACAGATATTATACAGCACCAGCAGCCAAGATGTATAATGACTAGCTCAAAACTTCTGGAACTATTTTAAGCTCGTAACAAGTATTCCAAATAAGCAGTTCTACATTCAGAAGTCCTGTAGAAATGGCAGTTTCTTAATTTCAACTTGGAAAGAGTTGTGTTGCATGTAATAAGGGAAATCTGGTTTTATAGCTAAAGGGCAGCTTCCATCTCAACTTCTGAAACTTTCTCACTGCACAAGAAGAAACACATGGTGTTGAAAGGAATACAAGTCAAGCTTAATAGTTAACGTATCTTATTGCAAAATTACCTTTCTACTCCAAAGTCTGAGGTATTAAATACTAGAATCCAGTAAAGGTCTAGTTGATTGGGTGACTAACCAGAACTATAGGCTTCTGCCATCACTTGTTTTTTGTACTTCAGCAAATAAACTTAAGTCACTCTAGACTACTATATCTTTCCAACAAGGGCTAATTAATGTCTACTACAAAAATGATGCAGTAAGTAATACTTCATTTTTCAGGAGCATTTAATCTTACACCTTTGCAAAACCACGTATATTAACTTTAAGGAATTCAAGGCCATGTACCCAAATAAGCTTACCACTTTTTCTTTTCTCTGAACTGCAAGTGCAAAGACTTAAGATCTGTACAGCCTCTACCGAGGTACCAGTGTCCTCTTTTGAATCTGACTTACAAGCCTGTTTTTAGCAGTTAATTCTGGACACTGACATGATTTTAAAGATTACAGACAAACTATTCAAATGAAATGGTGCTATTTCATAATATTTGAAGTGACTATACTAATTTAGTGCAATAATGCAATACTTTAAATTGTGGGATTTTCTAAGTTAGTATTTCAGCAGACTAAACTCCTACTTGCTGGACATTAAATTTAATGAAGATCTCACCATGAACTCTCCAGGTCGGTTTCATTTGCTGTCTTAAAACAGACAGATTGTTGTATGCAAGAACAGCAGCATCTAATGCATTAACTCCTTCCCAAGGATAAGCAGCAGCATGAGAAGCTTTTCCATAGTATTTCACAGTCACACTAGGAAATAAAAGGCATTACTTGTTTGTTTTTTCATTCACTAAAAAACCCTCTAAAATAAAAAGTTCCTTTTGTTCACACAAATATTTGTCATTTAAGTTTTGTGCAGCAGAACACCAAACAATTTACATGGCACTACACTGTAGCAAAGTTGAACTATCTTTGAGTGCAGGAACACGCTGAAAGATTCCTAGAAAACCAATGAAATGGAATGATATCAAGAGCCAGACAGGCAAAAGAGTTAGTGGTAACATACCACTATAGAGCCTTTTCCTGAGAAGTACAGGCTTCACGTACTAATTAAATTTCTCCAACAAATTTTTTATACTACCTGACTGTTTCGAGACTTAAAAGTTACTCACATTCTTCTCAGAGGATAACAAACCCTTTTCTCTGATTCAAAATTAGAAGTTGATTGTTCTAATTCTTGTCAAAGTTAAATAAAATGTGTACATATATATAAGACAGCAAAAGCACATTAATAAGATCACATACAACCCACATCTAAACAACAAAAGTTGAGTTTTACAAGTGTAGTAAAGGCGTAGCCCAGTATAAAATATACATTACTATGCTACAGCAGGGATGTTCTTTCCCTGCACACCTCAAAAATGCTGGTAGAAAGCCTTGCAACAAGAACAAAATCTAGCACAAAGGTTATCGTCCAGCTTCGCAGAAGTCATGGTTATCCTCCAACTTCATAGAAGTCAAAATACAGCACGTAAACACATTCGGTAAGAATTCATACTTTGCTTCATCTGAGGGCCATTTATATTAGCCTTACAGAATAATATTTAAAATGATATGCAAACTCTTGACAAAAGAGGAAATTACTAAATACTGACAACAAAAGAAGATATTGCTATTTATCAAACACAAATATTAGTTTTTTACCAATAGGAGAGATTTTAACTAAATCTGTTTCTACTCAATACCCACTCCTTTACATAAAAAACTCCATCTTCAAGCTCAAAGAGCTCCCCCCACCCCAAGATGCACAACCTGTCTCTCACCCAGCTAGGACCACCTGAACTTGCTTATCCCTCCATCTTGCACAAAAGCCAGCTTAGCCACTTATCCTGAACTGACCCCTCATGCTCTTAACCACACCACAGCTCTAAGTTAATACCAGAACTTAAATACTGGATAGCCAAGAGGGACACAATGGAGTGTACTGTTGCAGCAGAAAACGTCTCCTGCTACTTACTGCCTGCAATCCAAATTAAGTATGCCCTCATTCACCCCCCCTCATCCTCCGAGACAACCATACATCCCATACTGTAAAGTATGAGTTTTACTTAAAATTTATTATCCTTATGAAATCAAGATAACAAAACTTATCTATTAACATCCCAAGTATTAGACTGCAACCCCTCATATCAACTCAAACAAGTCAGGACAGATGGCCGGATATTGTCCAAAAAATGGAGAGAAGGCAAAGTAAAGCAGAAAGTCACGTTGCAACAATTTTTTTTGCCCCACAAGAAACACGTACTTCTTACTAAAAAAATGTTCTTTCAACATCCCTTTTCCTGTATCTCTACTGCTACACAAATGTCACATACTTCAAGAAAAAACCCAACATATTCTGGCGAATAACAACACCCTAAGCCAGTTTAAGCATACCGGCAGAAGAATGTGGATCCTGTTTGACCAACAGTAAATAGGCTGATTAAGTGAAGGATAAGTGAATAAGAATCAGCAAATTTTGGCAGGTATTCACCACAGTTATCCCAGTATGTTAATTTTACTTCAGGCACAAGCCAGCTTTCAGAGGTTGCAGATACAGTAATACTAGCAATTTCATGATCACCAGTCCTTAAATTCCTTGGAAACAACCAAAGATCAATTACAAATTATCAAAATGATCTTTGTACCTTTGGAATCTCATAATTACATAAACCACGACAAACTCATATTTTGAGTTTTTGGAGGTAGTAAGTTGTTTCACTCGGTACTTCAGTTCCTTGCTTCCTCCACATTCAAGGTTTGAAGGCTATTTATGCCTTGCAGCCTACACCAAACCATTACCTCTGAAGGGAGACTTCAAAATCTTAACCATTTGAAACTCAAAAGACTATTGCAAGAGTTGAAATGAACAGAAAGACAAAACTATCAATGAAAATTGCATCTTGAAGATTATAAATATAGCCTGAAGGAACAGCAACTACAAAATTTAGCAGTAACAGAAGCAAATTATCCATCAGGAACAGCAGGGCAAAAGCAAAATGGCCAATAAAATCAAGCACATAGGAGCTGGAAGGTAGCACAACCATGCTGAAAACAGCTCTCGATACATCAGGTCAGAAATGGCTGGA
This sequence comes from Elanus axillaris, assembly GCA_026212715.1. Classification (NCBI taxonomy): domain Eukaryota; kingdom Metazoa; phylum Chordata; class Aves; order Accipitriformes; family Accipitridae; genus Elanus; species Elanus axillaris. Next base: position 11,929,961 of record JANZLQ010000013.1, on the reverse strand, counting down.
AAACCAGTTATTTAAATACTACAGAATTTAGTCAGAGCCAGCCAAACGTAATACTTTGAAAAAGCTGTTGCACTGGAGGGACGTTACTAGCGGAATCTCTGCCAGGTAAGACCTTGGGATCAAGAATCATTAGTAACTGTGACACAAAAATGTAGTAACAAAACCTGCTGATAGACTACTGCTGAAACACTACGAAAACAGAAGACCTTTATAGTATCAAAGGAAGAACAGCATGGTCTTGCAGACTGGCAGAGAAAGAACAAAATGAAGCTCAAAAATGTTTTAAAAGATCACGTACTTACAGACTAAGCATTTGTCTAAGAGCTGACTGCTTGGAAATGACTGAAGTGGAAGCTCCAAACATGCCAGCTGTCTCCAAAGTGGTAAGGAGATACTACATTCCCAGCATCAGCTAAGTAAGGTCTAAGGAAATTCCACCTCATGTACAAGTCTGGTTATGCTCATCCTGCACAGAGTACTTCAAGACAAATCAAGTGACTCCAAGTACAAAGAACAAGTGCTGTCACTGAACGGTAGGGCTAATAAAAAGAAGACAAAGCATGATTTCCACAGAGTTTTATGGCTAGCAAAAAAAGAGCTGAACGAGAGTATGACATATATAGGAAGTATGTATGGAGGAAGGAAAGGAAAGCTAAGAACTACTTTGAATCAAAAAAAAAGCTGATATGAGAGTTAATAGATATAAAATGGCCATAACTAAGTTTAGGCTGGAAGTTAATGAGGATCCAAACAGCAGCCAGGCTCAGCTGACTGGCTCTTTCAGAAGTAGAGAGAAAACCTGAAACACTTCCAAAACTGATTAAAATAAAATGCGTACAGATGACTGCGTGACCTGGTGCCCAGGAAAGCAAGGACCCACAATCCATGAGACTCCCCCAGTTGCATTTTTAAGGTGGGTTTTTTTTTGTAAGAGACAGGATAGTCAGTGGGTTGTTTGTTTGTTTGTTTTTAAGAGACAGGATAGTCATGTGCATGTTCAAGAAGAAACACCTAGAAATATCAGAAGAAAGAATGGATTTTTGGGACGAATGGATTTTTGGGACGAATGGATTTTTGGGACGAATGGATTTTTGGGACGAATGGATTTTTGGGACGAATGCAAGATGACCTCGGAGCAGTCAGGGATCTGTAAGAGTCGGCGGAACACCACGCTTCGGAGGAACGGCTCGGTGTCCCCAGCAGTGGCCTGGCTCCTTCGCTGACCGCACGTACTTCGCCTGAAGGGCAGCTGCAAGGTCCCCAGCCCTAAGTTCAGCCCCTTCCAAAGCAGCTCCCCTAGCCGGGGAGGGGAGAAGAGCCTGACAACGACTGACCCTCTCCGCCTGCCCCCGCTCACTCACTCGTGCTCGGCCACATCGGGCAGGTAGGCCGCGTTTTCTTGCGAGGGGTGCGCCATAAAAACCACATCCAGGCCATCGAAGGCTCCGGCGTTTATCAGGTCTATTTTGCCTCCTCCCTGCTCCTCCGCAGGCGTCCCCAGCACCGTGACCTGCAGCACAAAGGCGGAGAGTCAGGGCCCAGGGGCCCACCGGGCCCGAGGCGGCGGCCCGCGCCCCCGGCAGGGCTCTCACCTGGACGGCGACGGGCGCCGGCCGCGGCAGGCTCTCCAGGGCCGCCTTCAGCCCCAGGGCGGCGGCGGCCCCCACCTCGGCGATGAGGTTGTGCCCGCAGGCGTGGCCGATGCCGGGCAAAGCGTCGTACTCGCAGAGGAAGGCGACGCGGAGCGGCCGCGGGCCCGGGCCCCGAGGGGCGGCCGTGCCCCACTCGGCGCGGAAGGCCGTGCCCAGCGCGTAGCGCGGCTGCACGGCCCAGGCGGCGCCCGGCAGCTCCCCGCTGGAGAAGAACCGGGTCATGGTGTCGTGCGCCTGGTGCTCCTCGTAGGCCAGCTCGGGCCGGCTCCAGATGTCGCGGCTCAGCGCGCCCAGCCGCGCCGCGTTCAGCTCCACGCTCTCGCACGCCCGCTGCTTCAGCGTCTCCAGCGCCGGCAGCGCGGCGGCGGGGCCGCCCGGCGGCGGCTCCTGCGGCCTCATCAGGCGGCACCGAAAGCGACCGACCGAGCTCTGAGGCGGCCGCGGCCGCCGCCGCCGCCTTTTATGGCCTCCCCGGCGCCGCGGGGCTCGCTGGGAGACGTAGTTCGTCGCCCCGGCGCGGCCACAGCCGGCGTCCCAGCGCGCCCCGCCGGTGCGCGGCCTAGCTGGCCGGGCGGCGGTACC
>JANZLQ010000013.1:11913980-11925134 GCA_026212715.1 Elanus axillaris | reverse complement strand
TGTTGTGAGATCTGGTTTTATTTCTCATTACCCTACTCCATTTTGATTTGTAATAAATTGAGTTAATTTTCCCCAAGTTGATTCTGTTTTGCCCATGACGGTGATTGGTGAATGATCTCTCCTGTCCTTATCTTGACCCACAAGCCCTTTTTTATATTTTTCTCTCCCCTGTCCAGTGAAGGAGGGAGGGAGTGATAGAACGGCTTTGGTGGGCACCTGGCGTCCAGCCAGGGTCAAGCCATCACAAGAGGACATGCCAAAGCATGGCCAGAGTGACTGTGACATGAAAGGCAAAGCCCAAGTGGCCAGTGCACTGACTGGTTCTAGTCTAGGAGTGCCTTAGGCTGCTTTGGCATTACAGCTGAGGATGTCCAGTCTTAGAGCCACAGCTGAGCCTGAGCTAACAGGCACAGAAATGGCAAAGCTTGGCCACAGAGCAAATTGCACTGTGGCAGCTGCCTTCCAACAAACCGATTGTTCTTTGAAGGGCTGAAGAAAGACCAGGGAGTGTACAGGAATGCAGGCATCTGAAAGTAAGACAAACTGAGCTCCGGCTCATCCAGGGAAAATTTACCACTCATGGGGAGTGGCTAAATTACTTTTAGGGATTAGGTTATCTGCTCATAGCTTGCGGTTTTCTTTTCCAATGGAGACATCTCAGATAATTGGAGGGTTGAATTACTCATGTGACCACAGTCTTAATTGCTTGAAATTAACCTTTAGATATACTTAAAATCCTCTTTGTCTGCCATGAGGACTTGTAAAGCATGCACCAGCAAGATATCCAACAATTTTAAAAAATTAAGCATTACAAGGTTCATGCCAGCTTGACAGTTCCAACTTGCATGTTTGAAAACTGATAATATGTATCATAATTAGTGTTAACAACAGTTAATGTAATAATAGGTATGTTCTTTTGGTATGTCCCACTTTACAATCCCAGATAATTTCCACGCTCCATGTACAACATGATTTTCTATTGTTAGTATTGTTTCTCTATCTGTGCTGGGTCCCAATTTTCCATCTGTATACAATGGGATCTTTCCAAACTACAATGTTTTCTGTTGGTTCACAATTATATTGGGCATCTTGACATCACAGCAATTAATTGAAGAAGAGACACTTCAAGGGGCCTGGGTATCCTTTAGAGCAGGGAAACCGCAGCACTACCAGAAAACTCTTCTTCCTCTGCAAGGAGCACGGTGGGTGAAGAGGCCAGGCAGAGTGTACCCACAAGTGCGGTTCCTGGAGAGGGACTTGCTGAGCGGGAGAGCCTCCCTCCATTCCTCCTGCTGCGTGCTCCTGCTGCTGCTTCCCCTGTGTGGGTCTGGCAGCCGTGTTGTCTTCAATGAGCTGGTTCAGTCAGTAAAAATCAGCTCAGGAAAGAAAATGGATATTTTTCAGCTGGATACAGTTTCACAAGACACATGATAGCTCTCTGCTTCCAGAAGGGTAATTCCCCAGTTCCCCCATGATTTTCCCTCTCCCAGCCAAAAACTCCTGCCACTCGCCTTTGGTAGTTGTTGGACCTTTACCTGAGCTCATGCGATTCACTAAAATGGCACAAAAATAGCTTAAGCAAAAAGTTGGGTAATTTCCTGCTGTTTTAGTGAGTTAAATTGGGCAAAGGTCCAAAAAGTGCCAGGACAAGGAGGGTATAGCGAGCCTAGCTGTGTGGAAGCAGCGAGTCAGCTAAACCACTCTGGTGAATTCCATCCTGACAGAGCTGCTGGGAGCATCCCTGTGGAGGACACCCCACAGAAGGAAGAATCACGCTTCACTTCCAGCTGCAGCACGTTACCAAAGCAGAGAGGGGGTCTTGACTGTGAGCAAAGCAAGGGAACAGCTTCATATAGCCTGACGACTAAGCAAGGCCACAAGAATTTTTTTCTCTGTTGCAGTAAAAACAGTACTATGACTCCTGAAATCAGACTGATTTAGGAAAGACAAAGGAAAAAGTGTAGAGCATTTTTATTTATAAGCAACAGATGCATGCTAAATAGGGCTTCTATTCTATTTATACAAAGTCCTTGCCTTCCTAGTCTTGTTCCTATTCTATCTCCTCCTCAGTATGTGTTAATCGTTTGTGTGGAAGAACTATTGGATATTTACCCCAGAGATGGGATGGTACCTATCAAATCAAGCAATAATTTTCTTGTCCTTATATTAGAAAGCTTCAGTTCACAGTTATTAGGCTATCATGGTTTTTTCTCCTGTTTTAGGAGAAGGCACTAGTCTTTCAACATTTTATGCCCATTTGCAAATTCATTGAATGTCACCAGTAGGAAGAAAACATTTATATTTAGTATCTTCATTTTTCTATAGCTTGTGCCTTGGGTTATGATTATGAGAATGTTGTATTATAGTAAAATTATAAGTCTACAAAATGCAAAACATGTTGTTCTGGTCTTTTTTAAAAACAAAGTAAAAAATACTATGCTGATATTTTCATTATGCTAAACAAATTATAATGCAGTGTTAGACTGTTAAAAATGCCGTTACTATATAACGGAAATATAATCCAGACAACATCATGGTTCTTTGGGAAAAGTGAGAATTGTGCATATATTTACTTCTAAGTAAACAAGAACAAACTTCGCAGCTGCTAATTCAATTCATATTCCTGGAATCAAGCTGTAAACAAATGCTTGTATTTTTGTTTTAGAGGGTGGATGAGATTCGGTAGCTTTCCATTGGTCTAAAAGAAGGAACATCTGTTGTGGCCATAAAAAACTTGATGATCAAGTTTACCACATCCCACATTAGCAACATTAGGCATTTAGGTTGAAAGCCAGATCAGACTGAACTCAGTGAAAAGTTTTGCTGTTAAATTCAGGGTGGCCTGGATTTCAAGCCAAAATCCAAAGTTCTAAAAACAATAGCACAGTGAGTATTAAAAACCAAAGTAGGCTGTTGGTGTGTGTAGGAGCTGTACATGACTTGCCTGAAATAACATGCCAGTCTGCTTTACAAATAGCTTTATATTGGGAAGTATGTATCAAGACATACAATGCTACAAAAGTGGGTCATATGTTTAAAAACAAAGCATGATAAGGGTTTCTTTGGTCAGACCACAGTATCAGTACTACCACAGAGCAGAAGAATTTTAAAGAGCTCAGGAAGAGAAAGGGCTTAAGTCACTGAAGCAATACTGTCTTCTTTAACCATAATGGCCACTATGTCTTACACGTTTCTTATCGAGGGAAAAGAAATGCAGGATAGGTGGATTCAGAAAAGTAAAGCCTTCTCCCTATAGACGTATTGTTCCCACCACTTAGGAGTTAATCACAGCGTGGTCAAAATGTCCTGTTCCAGAGCAGGCTGGACAGACTGCTTTTTCATCTTCCTTTCCCAGACGCCTGTGCCTTAGTTGTTTGACCGACTGGTTCAGGCCCCCCCATTTGCCCAAACGCTGTGAACCTGCACCCCCGAGGACGAGGACAAGGCCGTGCTTAGAGCTCGGACCCACGCAGGGAGCAGGCAGCCCCCCAGCTCTTTGTACCAGCCAGCGATGGGTGCCCGGCTCTGGTGGCAGAAGGGGACACAAGGGTCTCTCAGCAGTTTCCGTGCAAAGTCCAAGACCTTAACTCAAGCTGCCCCCGCCCCCTTTGGCATTTTATACTTTAAATACTGGACTTTATCCTGAAGCAGCTTAGAATTATCTGTGTTTTCAGCCTGCTGGCTCTGCTGTGTGGGTGGTATCCTCTGGGAGAGAGGCAGTAATATTTTAAACTGACATTGTTATTTTCAAAACAATCGCTTTCATGCACCATTAGCCACAGAGGCTGGTATAAGCTTTGCTAGCATTGGACTGGTTTAACAAAACAGTACTTTTCTAGCTGGTGCAGATTTTCATTTGCACTCTGAAAGCTGCAAGAACGCAGAGAGGGCTTAGCTGTAGTCTGTATTTTTGCATTTTTCTTTTTTCAGCTGAGGTGAGTTTTTTAACAAGAAGCATCAATTAATTCCAAGAAAAATTCAAAAACTGCCTGACTTCAGCATTGCCAATTAGGGCAGGTAGCTGTTTAAAAGACAGGGCTAGGTAAACTCACATTTCTTTCTTTGGTTTGGCTCTCTGAAGAGTTACATAAAACTTACCAGCTATTATGGGGCTCCTTGAAGTTTGCGCAGCAGAATGTAACCATGGAATTAAATCTCTGGTGTTACTGATATCCAATACTCTTAATACGCACAGCTTACTGACTGCTTGCTCTCTCTTTCATACTCAAATGTCTCTAGTTTTGTAAGAGCAAGAAAAGTGTCAAATATCAGAGATTTTACCTCAGAGAAAAATGCCTTGAACACCTCCCACTCCTCCAATAAAAAAATCCCGCCTCAATTATGGCCTTTTATTTCTTACACCATTAAATTTACATATGTATTTTAACCTCTAATATGGTCAGGTATTTCATATTATACTATAGGTCAACTCTTGTATTTGTATCGTATCTGTAGTAGCAGCATCATTACTCATAGCTCATAATACTATCCCAGCTTAAAAAGATTTGTGATGAAAATGGCCTGATCACACAGATGGCCCATCAAGACACTTGATGCTAAACCAGCTCCACTATTGACACTATGAGCCTTTATTTGTTATATTTGTTTAACTATTATATTATTTGTTATATTATATTCGGTTGTGTCTTAGATGTCTAGTTCCTTTCTCCCTCTAAAAGGCAGATTTTGCTTATTTAAAGACAGATACATTCAGCGATTGATTTCATAGCATGACTTACTAACTGAGCAATAAACAGAAACAGCCCAGAGTGGAAGGAAAAAATGATTGTAAGATGCAAATGGCTTAAGTCTCTACTGCTGCCAACTCCTCTCCATAGGCTGAGCAACAAGCTACCTCCCCTTCGGGAAGGACAGGAGCATGCCCATCAAGAGTTACTGCTGCCTTTCCTGCTCTACATTCGCTGGCGGGCTCATAGACCACGTGTTGTGGACAGCACAGTAAAATGCGCAGAAAACAAGCAGGCGTATAATGGTGAAAAACTGCGGACACTTTGCCCATCGTTGTTAACTGTCCCTCCACTACCTGCCAAAGAGGGTTAATCCATCTCTATCTTCATGAGACCGAGTGGTTTCCCTATTAAATCTCTATAGAGCTAAGGAGAAAGTAAAAAATTCTTACACAAATGTCCACACATTTAATTGCTTCTCTCCTCTGCCAATTTTAAAAATGGGCGATAATATTTTTAATATGTATGACAATGCAAATGTAAGTGAAAAATGAAATCTAGACTGCTAAACTTTTCAAAGCAATGAAAAAAAATCTGATCTTTCCTGATGTTAAAATGCCCCTTCTCTAACATATGTATGCCACTAGCTATTTACAATGACATCCTATGCTGTTAGAAATAAAGTTTAATTCTGCTATTGATTCAAACAGAACCACCGTCAGGCCCCAGCTCTTTTATTCCCTTGGAGGAAGAAAGTATTTTGCAGCTCTTACAGATCTTTATTTTTAATCCATTGAGTCTTTGAAGTATTACAGCTGTTTGTTCATAGACAGTATCCGTTTGTGGGTTAAACAGACAGAAGATGACTACTCAAGTCAAACAATCCAATATTCAATTTTCTGGTTTTAAATTTTAATTTAAATATAGATGGAGATTTTAATCTCATTAAAAATTATGTGGAAGCCTCTAGTTTGTTTCATATGAGTATACTATTTTGCAGATAGACAGAAAAATTATGATATATTTACAATCCACAGGAATCTTAAATGGATTACTTCTGTTAGGCATCACAAATTACTATTAAGTACTTTGTTGTGGATTTAGTGGTACTGAGGAGCTATTAAGACAGCAAACCAGCAGCTTACTGTGTCTAATTGCAAATCTCTTTACCCCCAAAGCTTTTGTTGTTATTAATTTTTTTAAATCTGAAGTATGATACATTGCATAATCATAAATACACTTGTATTAAGTGTTGACATTTTCCATAATACCTTAGGAAATTACATTAAGAGTCATCATTTTTGCTCCCATTACTGAACAGATTTGTACCAATCATGTAAATATGAACACAACACGCCTTATGGGTATTCAGTAATAACGATTATTTGCTTAAGAAATTAATTTCAAAATAAATATTTGAAAAACCATACTTCATCTATTCACAGTGGGAATATACAAAGCAATAAGATGCTGGCAATAGCCATTATAACAAACAATGGGGTTTTTTAGTCTTTATTTAATTTATGTGATATCACAAACTTAAATAAACATTTACAGAGTATGTTTGCACTCACTGCATGTACTCCTGGGTTTACTGCTGACAAGTTTACAGGTATAGTGAATTTGCAGATTTGTTTGAGTTTACATCAGTTTTCTGGAAAAAATAAGCAGATAAGTGAAAAAGGAAAAAATCAATTTGTCTGCAGGGCTATTAAAAAGAATCGTATTTCTTATTTACATTAGTATGAACTTTGCTGACCTTGTATATATAAAGAAGTCATGAGAATGCAGTTGAATTTTTTCGGGTCAATGTAACACACGTGCAGAACTTTGCCAGAGTTTTATGGTCATTTGAACTTGTGCAGTCATCACTGTGAAATGAAACAAGTATGTTGTTCTATTTTTAAAATCCAAGGGAACTAGGACATCCAGTATATCCAGAGACCTGTGAACAAGTACTGAAAATTGCAAACAGTTGTGGTCAGACTGTATTATTGAGCAAGCTAGTCCAATCCCTTTTGGTTTCAACTAGTGGTTAAAATGATTTCGAGGTGAAGTCAGGCATTGCCCAATGACAACTGGCAAACACAAAGGTAACGTGTTCCAGTTGTTTCTAGTCCAAAAGAGCTTGATCTTTAGTTACCCCAGCCTGTTCCTCGTTGCCTAGAGTTAAGCTATTTCTTTTGGTTTGAAGCACATCACACAGAGACCCTGGGTTGCAGTTTGATAGGGTACTTTGTAACTTTATTGCCTTTTCATAGTTTATTATAAATCTCAGATCTGGTCTGTACAATTATACTTTATAGAGATCTGACTCTCCTTCTACTGTCCCAAATCTTTTAATGAAATGGGAGAAGGAGGTAGCTCAACATTACCAGGTGGAAGATGGGTATGCCTCAAACAGCATCTAGATAGTAGCAAGGCAGTCAGGGCCAGTTCCTCTAATTAAAAAGTTCATCTCTCACATTCTCATGCACAATGTTCATGCACCAAGAGGTATTTGTGTGCTCTGTAGTATGTTTTATGTATGTTTTTATGTATGTTTTGCATGTGACCTCCCCTCTCCTTATCAATGCTGCTTACCGTACCACATACCAAAGGCACTTGTTAGGACTGGTGTGTGATGCCAGTGATGCATCTCCTATTCACTCAAATAGAGAGGTGCCTTTCCAGAAGTCTGCCTGTGGATAACCTGAATGCTGTCATTTCAAATCAAGAGCAGTATTAAAAAAAAAATCATCCTTGCAGTGTCTGGGTAATCCATACTGAACAGGTAGGTAGGAGAGAGCTGAGGGTACTGTGAGAGGAAGGTAGAGAACTGAGGACATGAAATGCTCTTTATTTCACATGCTCACCATTAGAGAACAAGAGAAGCAAATTGAACTAGAGCCTGACAAGACCCATTATATATGTATCCAGGACTGATGGCTTCCCTAAGCTTTCAACAAGGCTGCTGGAGCAGAAAGCAGACGGACATGAGCACATCTTTGCTGAAAGCGGTGTTGCCCAGGATTCACCATCAGCAAAAAAATCAGGCCCTTCTTGTTGCATTCCCTCCCCTTTCACTTATACTCACCTCTAGTATGTAACTCCAAGACCTGCACTCTGTTGCTAAAAATATTATCTGATTGAATAAGCTCTTGTGATTAGTAGTCTCACTACGTACAACAGCCGGGTAGAGCAAAAGCATTTAAAAAATGTATGTTAAACTGCAGGATACTATAGGGAATCTGGAAACTTCTGTGGCTCTTAAGTGCCAACAGATGGCACAGAGTGACCTACTTTGGAATAAATAAATAAAAAAAGAGAGGCTAAAGTTGCTCTGGCAAGGAGTGCCTGTGCTGGGACTGGGAAGCTGCAGCGACTGCGGAGCGCAGGGGACTGACAATGGGGAGTCTGGAGGCTGCCAGCTGACTTCCCAGCCCAGGCATCATTAGTATGTGTTGGCTGATCTGTAGCCTACTCAATATGTGCCAGTAATATTAATCTCGGTTCCCTAGCAGCAGGTGCCTCTATCATAAGACTCTCTAGCATGATTACTTTGCAGATTGCAAGGTTTTACTTTGCAGTCCAAGGTTTGAGTGACTCGAAAGAGCAAAATTAAATTTCCAACCCTATCGATGTCTTTTCTGAAACCAGGCTGCCTATTGATTCTACAGTATCACATTTTACTTCTAATAGATACTTAAGAAAAAATGACTTCATTCTCCAAAGAAAAATATATGGTCCAGTGCTTCCAATCAGCACCACAGACATAAAAGTATCTCCTCTTACAGTTGCTTTAAGGTATGCACTATATATTAGTACTACTGCTGATTTCAATAAGAAAATCTCTGAACTGTGTTGTTCCTATAACATCAAGTGTCCTCACTCTCCTCACCAGCTATTTTGTAAATTCTACCTATTTTCACTATTGTATCTGACCTTTTCCAGAGCTTGCCTTAAACAAATAGCACATAAATTCTTTCAAAAGTATAAAGGAAAATTAAACTTGGATAAAATTTTATACTGTGAGACACAATGCACGGACAGGTCAGGTACTTTACTGAGCTCTGTTTGTTGAGTAACATGGTTGTGAAACTCACAGTACCAGCATATATTCACTTGATTTTATGGACAGCTAATGCAAAACTATTTACCACCTGGTGAACAGATCGAGTTATCTTAAGCCTGCTGAGCGTCCTTTTTGTGAAACAATATAACAAATTAATTATCCAGCATGGATCATTTAGTTTTTCTCGTCTGTTTGGATTTTTACAATTCAAATCCATATAAACATTCAGTTCGGATATGAGTACAGCGTATGTGCGTCTGTGTGTAACATAAGGATATTCTTTCCCACCAATCTGGGACAAATCCTCTCAAGGGACACTAGGCTAAATACCCATTTGTTTTTAGATGATGGTTGCAGAATTAAAACACTTTATACATGATCTTTTGTGATTTTTTAATCCCTCCTGCTCATTCTTAAACATTTTATACCTTTCAGACCTTTTAAGTCAACATGCAGAAAACAGAGACAGATTGATGTCAAAGCTTTTCCAAACCATTAGCATTACAGAGCTATATTTAAACTCTCTGACAGGGAGAATCCTGTATGACAGGAAGAGTTTGAAGGCACTCAGTCGTCCAGCTCTCTGCCAGGCTCCATTTCAGACTATCAGAACTGGCCCTGAGTAACCTGGTCTGGCCCTGTAGCTGACCCTGCTGTGAGCAGGAGGATGGACCTGAGGACTTCTGAGGTCCCTTCCAGCCTGAATTACCTCATGGTCGGTTATTGGGAACTACTGTTTGCATTAGACTTTAATATTGTGACCTTAGCAAAATTATTTTTCTGGAGTGCCCAAGGCACTTTCCAAACCTCCAAACGTTGCATAAACAGTGTGGATGGAGATCAGCAAATACATCTGCAGCTCTCCCCATGGCATTGGTATTCAGCTCACATGAGAAACATCTCAGATATCCCACCTTGGAACCACACACCTGCCTGGAAGGAGGAGATTATTTCCTCGAGTAACTCATCCTCAAAATATACGTCTCATTTCCTACAACAGTCATGACATCTTTTTCCGCTCCTTCACTTACTACAAACCATCAGCTATGGCCGCTGGAGTCTCTGGGGAGCTGCACTGGCACTGCACCCATGTCACGCTATGCACAGGCTTTCCCATCAAGCAAGCAGAAATCCTCACTGCCCACCCACAGTAGCAGCACTGACGTCACCTCCTTGGCTGGAGAGGGTTAGAGACCATGAAGAGTTCAGAAATAGATGGCCTGCAGCACACAACATCTTTCCTCCTGCCTTGAAAGACTGTCAGTCCTTTGTGTGAGCGTGTACCGCGTTGAGGTGATGGTGGAGGAACAACACACCCTTCCCACAGGACAGGTCTTGCCCTCGTCCGTGGGGTGACCACTGTCTGTCACGTTTGTCTCCTTAGTGCCCTTTGGGGGATGCAAACTATAGGTGGGGGGGAATGAAGATGATGAACATGTAGAGAAATAATCTCTCCACAAGGAGAGATTATTAGTAACTTCATGGTTAACGTGCAAACGTGGATCTTTGGTAAGGCCCTGAGCATGAAGACAGGTTTAGTATGCACTTAATTTTGTTATGTATTGTCACATCAGTAAGTCCACTCACTAACAGAAAAAATAAGGGTGTGTGAATGTGTCCACAGTCAGGCCTTAGACCTTACGGTGACATTTTCTGAAATGGTTTGCACGTGGTATGCATTTTTTGCACTTGCTTTCTCTTGGCGATGCCTCTCCCAGCACTTTGAATGCCTTCTCCTGGCTGCTGCAGAAGCCCTGCTCTCTGGCCAGAAGACCCACACTCAGTTAAGTGGCCAGGGCAGGAGACCCGTCTGGACATGCGGTAGAAGTCCCAGGGTGAGGGGCACTTTATCTCCTTTAGTATTACAAGGGATTAAATAATTAATGAAGCTTTATTTATCTTCATGGCCAAGATGGCCCTAAATTTTAATTTGTTACACACCTCCTTTGCTTTTATCTCCTGCAGATTCTGTGCTCATACAGGAATATTCACTTTGCATGCAGGATGTAAAAAAGGTCTTATGAAATTACTTTGAACAAAGGCCTAGATTCACAAACAATATGTCAGTACCTAATTTATTCTGAGGAGATGGGGGGGTAATACAGCCTCTTAAAAGTTTTCTTATATTTATTCTGCTGATGATATCACTCAACTCACAGCAATATTTTTTATTCTTCACATGACTAATTTTGTAGCACAAATCCAGAGCTGTCAGACTGCAGAAATTTGAATGCAATGAAACTATTGTTAAATAGGAAGAATAGTGTTGTGTGGTACACAGGTATGAGATCAAGCTACTTAAAAACTGTAGCAGGGATCCAGGTAGGGGAGCCCAGAATACAGACACAGTCTCCATAGGAGTATGGTGAATGCTTCAACTTTATTCAGTGACAGGGATACATTTATACCTGA
>JANZLQ010000013.1:11899921-11913880 GCA_026212715.1 Elanus axillaris | reverse complement strand
GTGTTTTTCAACAAGCCAGGATTGTCCGTGAGAACCCACAATATCTTGTGGCCCTGTTGTTCAAGAAATTCCTCTACCAAAAACTTCAATAGGTTTCAAAATGGAAAGCAATAAATATGAACACTGATCACAGAATTGACAAGATACCTCAAGGGTGCATGCCTAAGACATAATTTCTGCAATTAAAAACACTGCAGTTTTATTGAAGAAGTGCTGTAATAATACTGTTTTCCCTGTCAGAGTATAGACACTCTCAGAGCCAGTCTCAGTTTTACTCCAGATCACTTCCAAGATGCTGTCTGTAGATCAAGAGAGCGATCAAGTACAAAGTCAGTCAGTCATTAAGGAAAAGGTCAAAGTATCTTGAAAAATCAGGGTCAAGCTCTGAACAAAGGTCCTCCAGTTCAGGAACAAAATTAAGATTTTCTTCTTCAGTGCTGAGACATCCATCCCTATCTCCTCAGAGAAAAAAATGACATTCAAATGAAAGCACAATGTAAGGAAATATTACAACATCCAAATTCTCTCTTATGCTCTAGCTCTCAGTCTGTCATGAAACTGGTAATTGACCGGCATTTGAAGATGATTGACACCTATTTCAAATGGTTAAATTTCTGAGAAGTATAGAACATCATAGATTATAAAGGTGTTTGAAACTTAGTAACCTTATGATAACCCATTCACTGTCTTGAAATGAATACAATGAAGAATCTCACTGAAATTCAGTTTTTCATTTGAAGGGGATGTCCTCTTCTCAGAACTCTAAATTTGGGCTTACACTCAAGTCTTTCCACTGGCAAGAGAAAATTTGGCCTGACACAGTGATGCTACAAGAGCTCCATTAAACCGGAATGACTGTTCATGTGAGGAAGCAGGGTACAAGGAGGACTTCAGTTTCTGATGTTCCGTACCTAGATGATGTTTAAGTGCCTATGACACTGAAGTGATGTCACGAGTGCCTCCAGAACAGAGCTGAGGCTAAACTGTCAAGTCTTGCAAAACCTGTCAAAAGCTTTGCCAATTCCAAAAAACAGCTAGCTCTGCAAAAGGCCAGGCTGATTAAGTCTGAAACATGATCCATGCTCTGAACTTCAATTACCTCGTCCAGGTTAGATGAACAGTCAGGCTAGTTTCACAGGGTATTGTTAAAAAGCTTGTGTTAAGCACAGTGAAAGGTGGTGCACAGGTAAACCAGACATGGTATCCATCTGGCATCTTGCATAGAACTCCATTTTTAAAGTCAAAATTAGCTAAAAAGTGTATTTATGCATATAAAGTCATATTTTGCTGTAATGAAAACTCGCATGGGTCTGAGCACATCACCTTTACATATTGCTGATTAATGTCTTCATTATATTGTAACTGTATTTTGAAAGTATGTTGCATTAAGAGGCAAACATCTATGCACTGGGAAAGAATCGTCCCAGTGGCAGATTTCATACTTAACTTCGCCTTAGTTTTGATCAACTGGATAATTATTTTGGGGGAAAATGAGGAATACTGGACTCTTCTTCAGCTAAAATTATTAAGGACATTTTGATAAGCTATAATATTTTTTGGTTTGTTCTATGTAAAGGAGGATTTTCAGGTGTGATAATGTATGGCTTTTAATTGAAATGTGTTGGTCAAGATGGTGTTGGTGATACAGTAAGGGCACAGTCCAAGAATACAATTTGATTAGTTCTAACTTCATATAGAGTAAGACGGTATGTTAAAAGTAACTTGATTTCAGCAGTTAGGATGCTTTATATAAAAAAGGGACTTGAAAGGACTCATTCTTTTTTCTTAAATATTTTTGCCAGTCGAGTCATGGCTTGCTTTATGCCATATAGGTTGCCTGTACATTCATGTAGCAGGTCATCTTTTTAAAAATGAATTTGTCACTTAATAGACATCTAGTCTATGGAATGTACTGTTGCAAAATATCACCAAAGCTAAAATCCATCAGGCCTGAAAAGTATTGCAATTTATTTATACTTATGAATACCACAATTAACCAAATTTATTACAAATACTGAAAAAAAAAAAAAGAGTTTGAAGGAGAGATGAAAAAGCATCAGATTTTATACCACTCTCTAAGAGCTTATTGGAGATTTCTTTGGAGGTAAATGACCTGGTACCTATCTCCTCTATGCTGTGACTAGGTTAGTACTGACAATGACATGTACTAGCCTGGATAAACTAGTAAAATTCTGAGAAGTAGAATTATTTATAATGTCCTCCAAACCTGTAAAAATAGTTGGCAGAACCGAACGTGCCCCTTTCCGTTTGCTGACTGTTAAGTTGAGGCTGAAGTTAGACATAGGTGTCTTTTAGGCCCTCCATTTCTGGCATATTCTACACTGCATATCCTATGATAAAAACACAGGACAGAGAGCAACAAGATACAGTTTTACTCCTAGTTACTGCAATTACCTCCAAAGTTCGTAAGTTCACAGTAAGAAATGTGTTCTATATTTTTAAAACCCCAGGGACACAATAATTAATATGTCGTAAGTTTGTGTTTTACAAAATACACTATCTGCCAAAAGCACAACGGATGTTTTCTTTTAGAAGTGGAGGCTTCCTGCCTAATCCATTTTGTCTTAATCTTCCAGCTGCCTTTTTGGTAAAACGTGAGCTGAAGAAAACCAAAAACATTAGCTTTTTTTATTTTCTTCTGTTCTTTCTTGTTTGCTATCTTTTCAGTGTTCTAACGCAACAGTACAACAATAATTCAACAATATTTTGACCTAATAAATTACTGCCTGATGTTCACTTAAAATAAATGTATTACACTGAGCCACAAATACAGATTCAGCTGCTGCTGGCCATGTTTTCCATCTACAGAGCCTTTCCGAAAACTGCCTGACGACATCCCATAGATTATTTTGGCTCACTGGGATCTCACAACGCCTCCACCTAATGCAGATATTAGCAAGAGCAGGTATTAGCAGTGGACATCGGTTTAATGAAGCAGCAGAGTAAAGCAGACGGGCAATTTTTAATGGTGGTTGCGTCTGCATGTGAACTAATGAAAAATAAATACAGGGAAGGATTGATTTAATCTGTTTACGTAACTCACTTAAAATTAACTTGCAGTTAGGCCCTCACCAGCAATTACTCAGTGATTCTACCCTCCAGCTACCTAATACAAGCATGGGTTCTGGGGGAGGCTGCCATGAGGAGTGATGGGCTGCTGCTCCCCAAAGGGCACCTTTCGGGGCCCCCCACGAAAGGCCGGAGCGAGCCACTAGAGGGAACTCGGCCTGTTCCCTCCCAGGCCTTGGCACTGGACTGCCCCTACTACTCACTTACTTGGACCTTTACTTCAAGCTCTATGCAGATGCCTACTTAAAGCTAAATGCGTACGCTTGAAAGACACCTGCCACAGTAACTCCACCTGTTAAAGCAAATGTACCAGTCCTCTTCTGTATCGCACACGCACATGACGCATTTCATCTTTTATATTAGTAGTAATGTAGTTTTTTAACATTTTCTCTTTTAGTTCTTTTCTTTCCTCATCATTTCTTTGTCTAGGTGGTGTCAACGCTCCCTGGAAGTGAGCCAAAAAGTTACCATGCGTGCTCGGTTTACTAGTGGGTGTGTAAAACACATTTCTTGTGTTTCTGGCAAGAAAGGGACTTGGGAGTACAAAACTAAGGAAGGGTGGAGACTTGCTAGAGGTCCTTAAAAGGTGAGATCAGGGGGCTGGCTACAACTGAGGAAGACAGTATGGAGAAAGGTTTCTAAGTGATCAAAGAGCTCCTTCCTTTGGTCATCACCTACCGACTTTCTGCTCCTTCACCTTCAGTGTCTTACCTCTGCCCCGAGGGAAGCACCGTCCTTCACGGTCCTTCTTCATCCTTCACCGTCCTTCAGGCTCAGCCCACGTAACCACCTCAGTAATGATAAAAGTAAGCAAAGCTCTTCCTAAGGGAATTGTGGCTAAGCTGGCATTTGGATCAAGACTGCAAGAGTGGATCAAGATTACTTTTACCCTTCCCTCCCACATCTTCACATTGTGTCCCTACAGTATTTGAAAAGTAGGGCATGTTTGTGTTAAAAATTGTATAGAAATGCGACAGTTTGGAAGAGTGCAAGGAATCGGTTACAATAGTAGTACATGTTAACTCTTCAGTGTTGCCTCAGGAGGAAGGAATAAAACCAGGCTGTCTTGCTTGTACAGAAGTTTCTGTTTCATTTCAGGGATATTTAGGTACGGAGGCTGCCCTCTCATAGGGTGCTACTTCTGGGGCAGTGAAAGGAAAACCCCTTTTTGTTGGAAGGCTGCCTTCTCTGAATGCTCTGAAATATGCTGACATTGCCATCAAATCCGGCAGGTTTCACAGGATTACAGAGGATGGTGACTGTGTGATCCAGATGGGGGGTCACCAGAATTAAGGGTTCTCGCCTGACCCCTCCCTTCACCCCAACACTTCCTAAAGGCAAAAATTTCAATGTTACTCAGTCATTTTTGTGTATCTGGCTATGGCTTTCCAGAGCTTCACCATTTACCCCAAACAGCATGGTAGTCAGAAAAGTAAAGAAAAATATAAAAGGATAAAAATTCATTATTGAAAAATATAGAATGAAAAATGAAAAGTCTTGAAAATAGGAGTTTAATTCTGCACGGGCATAGTTAGTTGATCACAGTTACCTGTGTGGACCAAGTAATGTCACCTATGTTGCCATTTTCTCTTTATGGAAGTTACCTTACATGCAGCAAGCAGTCATATGGCTGCTGTTGAATTAGATTTCTATTATTATAAATTTGAAATTCTACCCTTAGCCAAAATGGGAGAAAACTACAGGTTCCATGTTAAAGCCTTTGGCATATTTGTCTTCATTTATGCAGAGAAAATGTAGTTTCAGCACAAGAGCTCAAAGAACATTGGAAATAATTTTGAAATTAATCAAATGCATATAGATAGACATGTGGTAGAAGAGCAGCAGAATAATAAGGCATTATGAGAGAATGATTTATCTCAGTGAGGGAAGGGCTATAATTTGGCATAAATGAGGACTATGGATGGGGTCTGCAGGGGAAGGCCAAAGAAATAGGTGACACAGGTCAGGAGGAATATAACAAAGGTATGGGGCACTGGCAGCAGCAATTTTAGGGCCCAGGGTATGGAGAGTAAATGGGCTGACACCTTTCTCTCACCTGTGTCTGGCTTTTAGATGCATCCATCTCCCCTGCCTTGTGTATATTTTGGGGTCTCTCTTGAACGGGTCTGAACCTTTCCCTTGGAAGTCAGTTACGACAGCTGTCTTGGGGACTAAAAGATTATTTTACCAACATACGACAGAAGCAAACACAATCTTATCTGTGATCTAGTTTATGGGAAGGTGGATGGGTAATTAACTAAACGGCCATATGGGTAAGTAATTTAGGGAATCTTTCCCTGAAAAGGGAAGTCCCTTACCATTAAATTGGTGAAGGAGATTGGGAAATGAAGAAAGGAAATTGATACAAATGGTACAGAGCATCACCCTGCAGATGCTAACTGACCTTGCAGGCTTTGGGATCTGTAGATGTTGAAGATCATGAACAGTATGCTTGGTGCATATGTGGTCTGTATAATACTTTTTTCTTTTTGCCTTAAAATATATTACTCAGTGCTTTGAGGAAGGCACTTACTAACTCTGCCATGGTACCTGAGGGAAAGCAGACCTTGCAGGTACTGAACCAATTTGGTACCTGATAATGAATTAAAAAAGGAATATAAACTGTAAGACCCTCTCAAAGGAGTGGTGTAAACTCTTACCTTAAATCACCTAGGACACAACCAAGTCAGAAACGTATAGCTAACCACTGAACTATCATGCAGAAAACCACTGTCCTACAAGCAGGGGGGTGAGGAGTTTTGGACGCATGCAGCAAACAGCCTGTACTCGTGACAGGCTGTTGAACAGTAGACCTGGCCTGGCAAATTACATAAAGAGACTTGGTTCATGAGTCTCAGAGCTGCAGACTGAGATTTTTTATCTTCCTGGCATGTCCTCCTGGCAGCAACCAGCCCAAGTCAGAGCTCTCAGCCTTCCTGAGCTCTAAGGAAACAATCCTTCAACTGTTATTGTTTGGGTTTTTTGAGTTCTGTTTGGCAGATGAATTCCACAGTATCTGTGCAGACCAGCTTATCAGAGTCGTTTCTAGTCCTCCAGGATATCAAGTGGGGTATGTTATGGTTATCGAAGCTTGTCCTGTGTGCTTGCCAGGTCAATTCGTACCATGTTGACAGAAGAAATCTCAAGACAATTATTGGATCTTGTAAAAATCTAGTTGTCCTTTAGAAAAAAATACATTCTCTCTTGGAGGAAATGTACCCCGAACACAGCAGATAAATGTAGCATAGTCAAATTAATTTTTCAGGTGAAAAAAATTACATGTATGAACATTTGCAGGGAACTGAAGGAAAATGAGAATGATGAACTGCATTTAGAGGGAAATACAAGAAAAGAGAAACTTGCAGCTGCAGTGAAGAGTAAAGAAAACAGATAGTGGGGAAGGTGATGGGAAGACTCAAGGCCTTAAGGACTGGCTGTTGGTACAGAGAGACTGGGTCACTCATAAACTTCTCCTTCTGTCCTCCTGTAGGAAGATCCTCTCTCTTGGGAAAGACTGGGCCTCTTTCTCTCTTCCAGGATCTAAGGAGAGCCTAAAGATAAAGCAAATATAAACTCCAGAAACTATGAGGATATTGTGCATGCTCATGGCCCTCAGCCAGCTGCTGGCTGCAGCATGTTTGCACAGCAGTGGAGAGCAGCAGCCAACAAGCAGAAACTTTCAACTTACCATCAGCCTTCCCACTGCTGGCTGTGGGGAGAGGACAGAGAGGACGAGCTGCAAATGACAGTGGTGTGGAGAGATTATATATTGTATTAAAGGGACAAAAGCAGGGATGGAGAAAAGTATAGTAGTCATATCTCATGTGCAAATTACTAAAGCTATTGTGTAATAAAACCGTACACAACACAAAATATACATGAAGCCTGATTTATCTCACCAGCCCTATCAATGACTACAAATGCCAAACATTTTAAAGCAGAACATTGTATTAATTGTGTTTCACATACTACACAGTGGTATGAAGAAGACTTGCAGATCGCAGAGCAGCCACATGTACTAGCAAAGGAAAAACCTGGCTGGAGCTCCAGAAGCTGTGGTTCTCTTCCTGGGATAGGGAACAGCCTGCTAGTTCACCTCTGTGGGCCTGTTCTTCCAGTTGTGAAACATGAAGGCTGCTACCATGCATGCACATACTTCATCTGACCACTTCGAAAAACCTGTGGAAACCTGAGAGCGGTAAGGCCTTGTCCAGCATTTTGTGATACCTAAAGTAGTGTTAGCCATTAAGAATGCTGTGCCAAAGTGCAATTACTAGTAATTAATAAGTACTGATCAGACAGAGAAAAAGTCAGTTACAAGACTTGCCAGCTCATCTTGTCTTTCTCTAGATGGTCCCGGTCAAGAATTGGTAGCAAATGGCATTTAATCTAGTCATTGAAATTCCCTAAATTTGCAGTAACATCAGATACTTTGGGAGATAATTTTTTCTTGCGGTATCTTTCCTTCCCACATGATTCAGGGGCAACGTCTACGCTGCTTCTTATGTCTTAGTTGACCTTGTTTTTCAGGGTATTTTTTCTACCTCTCTTATCAATTATTTTCTCCTTATCACTCCTAGTACAGGGCGCAAAAATGTATCAGCACTTTCTTTAGTGCTTGCGTAAAAATAGTGCCTAAAATCTGGACAAGGTCTATCAATTTACTACTTCATTAATTCCTACAATGACCTATCGATATTCTAAATATGACAACATGCAGCTTCTGAATATTCTAATGCTAGGAATGCAACTTACAAAAGCTTCATGCTATATATATATATAAGCAAATTACAGATCTCAAGCTATTTATTATTTTAAGTAAGGGCACACCTTATTCTTTCTTGTGCAGCTATGTCGCCAGGCAGTGAAGAACACAAGAGTCAGGTGATGAAAGAAAACAACAGAAAAGCCTAACTCTATATGCTAAGTTCTTTACTAAATGAAGCTCTAGGTCTTGTTTCAGGGAATAAAAACCGAAGTAAATTGTATTTTGATGGCCATTGACATCATCACTTACAAGGACATTTGCAAATTAATGTTCATAGACCTACCTGATGAAAGCACACTGCTTCATTAAAGGAGCAAATGGCATCTTCCATAGAAATAGCATTTCCTCAAAACTTTATGCTTCATGGCCTTAAGAATGGCAAAACAGCAATGATGATTACCCCATTTCTTGAAATATATACAGCCATATACTGAACTACAACTAAAGACTTAGCAAAGTCCTATAAATACAAGAAAAGTTCTTGATCCCCAAATACTTCCTCTTTCAGGTATAAATTACAGAAATCACACCAGTTTGCTCACCAGTGGCAACCTACAGCCTAAGTACCCATAACCAGTGTAATTCTCAAAGTGAAGACAAGGGTTTATGAACCACTTGGACTAAATGACCGCATCTGCCACACACAAGCCTGAGCATGTGTAACTTATAGTAATGTCACTAGAGTAATGTTAAACAAAAGTACCAAGGCAGCGCTTCCAGCAGTCAGGGCTTTGTAAAGTCTAAAGGTCTGTTTTCTGGGAGCTGAAAAAAATGAGATTTTTTCACCTCAGAGAGGAACACTGACTTCAACACAGGGGAAGAGGTACTTCTGCTAGGACGTGTTTGCTGTGCAAATTAATTCCTGAGGATATTTTTTTTCAAACTCAGCTGCATTTTTGACCTTCCTGTCTTAGCTCTGATAATGTTTGTTCTTCTGCACACTTAATGCAAAACAAAAAGTTCAGTCTCTACACTGCTGATAACATTCTGTTGCTCAACTTCAGTAGTTAGGTCCTTTTATTGGATAATGTATTTCTCCTCAATTGATGGGTGTTCCCTTCATTAACCTTTTCTATTTAATCAGCAACTAAATATTTCCTGCTATCAAAAATATTTAACACTCTGGTTCCTGTTCAACAAGGTAGCATCACTTTTTCACAGTAAATGTTAACATTTTACAGCCTTTTCTCTCTTACTTGCTTACCTCCTAGCCCCTTTAGGGTAAGAACTCACCTATTCATAACATGAAACATTCTTAGAAATTACAACAGAAAATGATTCCCCTTAACCAGTTCAGTCAGACAGGCATATATTATGAAAAAAAAAAAAACAAAACTAAAGAACGCATTGTGAAATCAAAATTCAAAGAGTACAAGGGGTTGCAGAAGGAAATGAGGAATATGTTTAACTGCATGACACAAGTGTCAAGACTTTCTATGCAGAAATAAAGGTAAACTTACTTGCAAAATTACAATGAAAACTAATCTATAAACTTCAGGCTTCATGTAATTTATAGGCTTCATATTTGGTCTCAAAACTGGGTAAAGCAGAAAAAAATCCTGAACTGTGGCAGCTATCAAATGCGTTATAATGCAAAAGCTTAAAAAATACCCTCTGAAAATATACAAGAACTGCTTAAAATGACACTACTTGGATAAAATATTGATCAGCTGAAATAAAATCCAATTTATGGAAAAAGTTACAGCCTCATATACAGACTACTTAAAAATTTAGCAGCTTCTCTGAAGAGATACTGGTGTAACGGAGTTCAAATGCACACGGGATTTCTAGCCTCTGTTGCATCGGGAGCCAGAAGCATTTCAGCTTTAGTAAAGCACCAAGCCAGCCATTGTTAATGACGCTGTCTAATGGGCTGAAACTTAGCCACGCATGAAAACCCAACAACAGATACTTCTATGCTCCATGAAAGCTAATTTTTCAGGACCATCACCACAAGACATTTAACTGTTTCAAAGTAAGCTGGTAGTTAACTTGCACAGTTGATTTCCCTGCAGTTCTGCACAGCACTGCACTAAAGATTTTCTAAGAGATTTTAATCATCTAACCAAAATGCAGTATGATCAGTTTCCTTACTCTGAAGATTTAATAAGCAATTTATTTAATTCCTGTACAGCAGACACATGACCAGCCGATGATAACACATCCACTAAGTTTGTTCATTTTCTTCCTTAAAGGCTGTTCACTTCAAAGGACTTTATTATACGTCAAAGAAGTCCTCCAAACATGACATTGTTTTTCTTTTGTTTACTGGCTCTTAAACTCAAACAATAGTGTGTTCATGTAATACAATGCCTTGTCTTCAGGGAACTGAGGTGAGAAATCTGTCAAAGGAAAGCAAATGTTGAAAGCAAAAATCCCTGTAAGAAAATACTGTAGAAAGATAAAGGAAAAAAAGTGGGAAAATGACAAATTAAGTGCAGAATACAGTCCTAAGAGATGACAATGTCCTGATTTTTCAGGTGATCTTGCTAAAGTGTATATTGCATGTAGGCCTAGTTTTATAATCCATTGGCCAGGAAGGGACTCAACCCAAAGATCTGAACAAGATAGAAACATGAAATGCCCCAACACTTCTGCCAGACCACAACAGGGCAGGCAATACTGACTCAGAAGCTAAATTAAGGTTTTTCTTTGCACTGTTTGGAAAGATGGGATGAAACATTGTTATTTTACCCTGAAAACCTTTATGGTCCAACAAGGTACGGAAAGTTTTGAATTTTCAAGACTTCACAAGTCTCAACAGCTTTGAAAGAACTGACTGAGGAGCCGAGAACTATCGGTACTTAACATTTAATGAATTTTGTAATCCTCAGGGATGTGTCAGCAAATCAGAGTAGAAACAAAAAGGTTGTTACCTTGGCAAATTTTATGCAAGATCAGATTTAGCATTCAAACTACGTAATGTGATGTCACCTCCAGGGAGCAGGGAAGGAAAGAAGGTGATGGCAGCAGAGATAACAATCAGTGAAAAAAAAGGATACCTCCTTTTAAATAATGCCAACCTACATGGCTAATGGAAACTAGCTCTTGTCAAGCTAGTTAATCAAGATTCAAGACAATCACAAGTGGCTAATGGAAACTAGCTCTTGTCAAGCTAGTTAATCAAGATTCAAGACAATCACAAGTTCAGCTGACAAAATTAACCATTGCCTAAAGCTATGGGGAATAGCTAAAAGCATTTTCCTTTGTACTTGATGACATTCAGGCAAAAGAAAAAAAAAAAAAAGCACATCAGGTCAATATAGCATATACCAAATATAGTAAATGGGCACTTACTGTCTAAATGAGTCATCCTTAGTGAGATTCCACTAGAATTTTTCTTTGCCCCAATACCATTTATTAAAAAATTAAAAAAAACCGAGAATTTTTGTTCATTTTTAGACCAGCTAGGACACGCTGAATTATGGAGTACTTAGATTAGGCAGCAAACTGGGCTGCTGCTGAAGCCATACATTACCTCGAGCATGTACCATCATTAATCAAGTAAACCAGGTCTATCTTGCAAGGCAGTGAACATGGAAGTCTTTGGGGAGAACCAAAAATTTTGTATGAACTCTTGGTTTAGAGCATAATAATATCCTAATAAATAAATATCCTAATAGCATTATAATTAAAATTTTTGCAACTATGTACTTAATTCCTATAAACAAAGCAAAGACATTCTTCCTTAAGTTTTTGACCAATCTCAGTTCAGGGATATGCTAATGAGTACTGCCAATTCCCACGCACGGAACAAAGTGATGCTATCGGAAGCAGTAGTGCACCCGGCATGAACATAGCTAACGTTGTTTGCTTCATGCTGCAGAACCACCTCAGCTGGGACCTCACCGCTAGTGTTTTCCTACATATCCTTCTTGGGACACGACTGACCAGAGAAATTTTTTTTTCAGTGGACCCAGTAACTTAAAAATGCTTTTCTATCTTATGTAAATTTCACATTATTCCCCACTTTATTAATTTTGTTATTTAAATACTGGATTAGTAAAATAACTGTGAATCTAAGTTATCTCCTCAACATGCCTATCATACTAATCTGCAACTCCTTAAGAATTTTAGATCAGAAGAATGCCATTTCCAACATAGCTCTCAGCAAGAGACAAATCTGTTGCAAAATATGAAGTTTAACTTGCCCCACCCATACCTTTCTGCCGTTGCTACTTTTCAGTATCAACTGGTTTAATAACCACTTACTATGAAAATACTTAATGACCATTGCAGCATGAATGAGTGTGTGACTGCCCAACGTTCTTGATACCCGAATTTTCCAGAAATGGAAGGATTAAGGAAACACAACAACTTCTTAATGAGCTATGGAATCTCTTAATTATTTACATAGTTAAAGGCTGAGAAGGACAAAATATTCCTACTGATGTATAAGAATGCAATGGAGTAATTTAAGTTCACATACGTGAATTCACACACACACACACACACACACACACACACAAACAAAAGAAAAACAGAGACATTATTAAGGGGAGGCCAAATTGTTTTATTTAATTTTTTAGTGACCAATTGGATTTTTGGCAGAAAGCTCTGCTCTTTTCTTTTTTTTTTAAGTTTTTTTTTTTTAATTTTTATTTTTTCTTTAAAGAAATCAGCAGTGCTCAAATTGATGGGTTGGAATTTTACTCAAATTCCAGTTAATTTTAAAAACGAACAGATGAACAGGAATTCCAGATACTGTTGCCAGAGCAAAGAGCAAAACTTCACATTTGTATGAAAATTCCATGTTTGTAATCAATTGGGACACAGAATGTAAAACTGTTGTCAGTAGTGCATGAATAAAACATTCACATTTGATCTGGAACCTTAAAATCAGAAAGCTGTACTCTCCTTCCAAAATTTTCATTACCTTGTGCAAATCAAGTCAAGTCTTCATGTGTCAAGCACACACTTAAAATTGTCCGTATTTTATATACAAGACATCATCTACCATTCAGGCAGTGCAAAATACATCCTTTCATAACAAAACTAAAATGTACCTCTCAAAGTATGAACAAGAATATACACATAATACATGATGTACACTATTTACACAACCATAAAAAATATAATACAAGGATTTTTTTAATGAGACTATAAGACTTGACAGTCTTTTGCTATTTTTGTTGCAACAAGGCATGTTTAAGTTTCCTGGATGGATTTTTCTTTGCCAATTACTCAAGAGATCTTGGAAACTATGCTTGAACTTTTAGGAGAGTTTTCAAATGGACTGCCATCAACTCCCTGTTTTGGTCAGACGGTTCAGCTGTGCCACCCACCCAGTGGCTGGGAGGCTTTGGAAGGACGCTAGGGGATGGTGGGTCGCTAAACTTTGCCCCAGCGTAATTTTCTTTTTGGCTCGCTTGAGTTAGGGTGATAGGTTTCTTGGACTTGGCATTTCTGAAGTTCTCTGTGTTTTTAAGTGGCTTTTTCTCCTGCTTCTGAGTTATTTCTGGCGATACAGAATCTTGCCAAAAGTTCTCCATCTTTTTTGCCGAGGTGATCTTTGTCACTGGCACGTTACATTTACTCTTCTGTCTGTTAATCTTTGGTTGTTCACACTGATGTAAACCGTGAACAGGCTGGGTGTAGGGGACGGCAGCCTTCTCAGTCTTTCCCATCTTGCTCTTTAAGAACTGCAGAGACAAAGACTCCGCGTCAACACATGACCCCTCTCCTCGACAGGCGCCTCCGGTAGCGCACAGGCACGGTACCGCCGCTAGCCGGACTCCCAAGACCTCGGTCCCTCACCGCCGCCTCACGCAGGCTGTAACCGCCCGCCCCGCTCCCCTCCCGGCTATCCCACGTCCTCTCGGCCGGCGCGGGGCTCACTGCCTCCACAGCCGCCCTCGCGCCGCCGCCATGGGGCGCTGCGCCCCCTGCACGTCCCGCCTGCGCGCGCAGGGGCAGCTGGCCGGCGGCCAGCAGGCTAAATCCGGCTGTTGCTGGGCGCAGCGGCGGGCGCCCATTGGTGGTACCCAGCAGCCAATCGCCGCCCGCGACCCCTTCGGGGGGCGGGGCCTCACCGCCGCACTGTAAACAACCCCCCGGAAGGATTTAAAGGGGCCGCGCCCCGCGGCAGCGGTCCCGGGACC
>JANZLQ010000013.1:11870869-11897880 GCA_026212715.1 Elanus axillaris | reverse complement strand
GGGGGGGGAATGGAACATTCCAATAAATCCAGCATAATGATACTCAATTTCAAGAAAAGACACAACATACAAAACATACAAATGGTACAAGCAGTCAAAACAAATGAACAAACCCCAAAAGGAGTAATCAAAAAAGGACATCAGATTGCAAACAGCCCATGGGCGGTTCAGAAACCACTGTACTAGATGACCAGATAAAACTGCCTACCACAGTTCTAAAAGAAAACAAAACCAGCAGATAACAAGTAAAGGAGACAATCTCAGCAAAAAGGTCAACAGTCAGAAAAACCTCAAAGCTTGTCCAAACAGGGAGAGGAAAGCACATAAACCATGACAGATCAAACATACTGGAAATAAAGGGAATAAGGGGAAGAATCTGAAGAAATCCTTGCAAAGTGTACAACAGACAGAAGGAAATTCTCCCACGCCCACCCATTTTGGGGGTTTGGTTGGTTTGTGGGTTTTTTTCATTGCTTTTTGTTGAGGGGACTTGATTTAAACACAGAATCTATAGTTAACTTCTGGAATTTCTCACAGGGTGTTGTATAGGTAGATAAAAAACTGGCCGTCAGTAAATTTTCCATGGACAGACAATAAAGAGAACACACATGAATGTCCCCTCTAACAACCCCAATGCAACAACTATGGGTGCTGGAGGCATATGAGGGGAACAGACTGTAGAGAGCATCCAGGCTCATGTACCATCCTGAAATAGCACCTTTAATTGCCACTGGCAGAATACAAAGCTAGATGGACCAGTGGTCTAACCAGTAGGGCATTTCTTAACTTATTATATTCTTATGAACATGTTAAAATAAAAGGGAAAAAATTCCAAGCAAACTGTAAAAACAGAAGAGTGGAAGTTAAGAGGACACAGTTACTATGTTCAAAGTATAATGTTAAGTAGGTGAGTCCCTGGTATAAAGGGCTTCCTTTTGCCACCTAGCCTTTGGAAATGGCTCCAGCAATGTTCCTTTCTCAACTTCAGCATTTGGGGGGGGGCTTGATGACTGAATGAAGAGAAAAAACAGCTACACCTACTTTTCTGCCCTAAGGTAGTAGACAAACTGCGGGAGATCATTGTTCCCTCAAATTTAATTTAAAGACCAGAATAAGCTGAACAGAGAAATGATATCATGAAAAATAAAAGCAATACAATTTACATTTTCAAAAACATTACACACAACTAGAAATGCATATATGCATTACTTAACATTAATTTTTCCATGAGTAAGCAATTGTCATTGCTAGAGGTTTGCTATGCAATTGTGGTTGAGGAGAGAAAAAGAGTCCCTGAGGCAACTTCTAAATAAAGACTGATCTGACACTAAGAACACATTTGAAGGCTAAGTCATCATGAGTAATAAAACTAATGACATTTGCTTGCATGTATTATACACAATTTTCAAAGTGAGAGTTTCTCTTAGAAAGTCAGCAGTGTTCCCAGACACAAAGGATTTCTCCCAGAGAGCAAGTAACTGAGGCAAGCATTAGAATTACTGTCATAAAGTTAACATTATCCTTATGTAACGAATGCAAAATCAGATGGCCTAGTTAAATGAAAACAGACTCCTGTAAATTCTGCACTGCTTCAAAATTAGCTTTGATCATACTGCTCTTGAAAGGTGACAGATACTCATGACGAAAAAAATCATCTCCCGCTGTAGTGTTTGCTCCTTCTTTGGACAGCCATAGCAATCAGCAAGGGGATCACAGAGATAATTTTGTGTGTGTATCTCCCTTTGCTGTGTTCTCTACATCTCATTTGCCTCACCTCTAGAATCCATCTTGCGTTATGCTTGGGACATAAACACATAGCAAGAGCTGGATTTTTGTCATGCATCCATGCAGTGTGTAACACAATGGGGATCTGAAGTATGGTAAATGTCTCTAAATACACTGTATACAAATACACATGCACATACGCTAAGAGCTTCTATAACACTGACAGTAATTGAAACGTCTTGTGATACTGGGAGGGAAAAAAAAACAA
Organism: Elanus axillaris; assembly: GCA_026212715.1. Classification (NCBI taxonomy): domain Eukaryota; kingdom Metazoa; phylum Chordata; class Aves; order Accipitriformes; family Accipitridae; genus Elanus; species Elanus axillaris. The sequence continues at coordinate 11,895,887 of JANZLQ010000013.1, read as the reverse complement.
AAACAAACAAACAAACAAAAAAAAAAACAACAACAACAAAACCAACAAAAAAACACAAAAAAAACCCAACAAAAAAAACACACAAAAAAACAAGAAGGGTTTTATTTTTAATTATCACAGCCCTTATTCACCCAAAAATAAGAAACAGAGAAATTCAGTCTAGCTTTTCCTATTTTGGCACCCTAACTTTTCTTCCCCCTGTGAACAAATCGGTGGAAAATGAGAATAGTAATTCCACTCACTCTACTCCTCAAAATGAAGTACGCAGTGTAAGCTCACAGTATAAATATGTCCTACAGCCAGAAGGGAGCAAAAAGAACTTGTCACTTGGCTGCACAAGGCCCTTTCCCCAGCACAAGCTAAAAGCTGCCTTTCAGTCCTGACCAAGCAACAAACAACTTCTCCAGCAGACAAGAAGCACAGCTGCCATCCATATGGAAGCAACAGCTATCCCTAATCAGCTTGATGCTGTTTTCATTCATTACTGAGATAAAGTAACATGAAAAATGGAATTTGTTCTATTTTACAAATGCTGTATCACAGGAAAATGGAGTGAATGCCCATCAACTCTTCAGATATTACAATTAGCTGAAATAGGAAATGCACGTATACTGAAGCGATGGCTTTCTGGCTAAGGCAATGGACTAAGTATTTTCTCCTTTCTAATGACAGCAAATGTTCTGTCTCAGTTCCTTATCCCTAACATGAGGATAAGACTATGGTACTTCCACACATGATAACACTGCTGTCTGTGTAAATTCATGAATCATTTTTAAAAGAAGACACTACTTTAAACACAGTCACAACAGGGCCAACAAGGCTATCCATAACTTACCAAAACCTCAAAAATCAGGATTATGTTTCACATCTTTCAACTCAAATATCAGTCAACCTGCACAAGTAAGTAACAGAAGAAAGCACAATGAGGTATACAAAGGATATAGCATAATTAAAATCATTGTCTTCCTACATTCTGACAGTCTTTAGCTTTGAGACTTTGCAATACAAAGATAATAAAGGCTCTCAATCATTCTGTACAGGGAATTAAATTAAAATAATGATACTTGATTGCAGATCTATTACTAAGTCTGTTAAGAAGCATGTAAACCTGTCAGGTTTCGGTCACCAATCAATGCTGGGTCTATTTGCAAATTCCAGGAACCAAGACTACCCATAGCACCCTGCTTGGGTCAGACCCAGTGAGTCATCTCTTAACAGATTCCATTGCTTTTATTAGTGTTATTTTATGCTTTTATCAGAGGCTTTTCGGCTGTTCTGGCAGCTTTCAGTGAGAACCTACTGCAGAGTAGAGCTGCCCTAGATGTGTAAAAGTCCCCATGTGGATTGCCTGCCTGACAGCAAAAGCACCGAGACCTGCCTCTTGGGTTTTATAGAAAAGAGTCCTAAACCACTTCTCCTCGTCAATTCACAGAGAAGCATTGGTCAGCACCACTCAGAAGTCACTCATCCACTTGTTGTCAGAGCAAAAGTCATTGCCTCAAAGAGACAGCTGGGTAGCAAAATTTTGCGTGACATTAGGTTCCTAAATTATTAATTACCTGAGCACTTCACAACTACTGTTGAAATACCACCTTTAAAACACAGTTGTGAAGCAAAGCTCTTCGTAGCAGTGGTGTTCAGCATGGGTAATCAAAAGATCTGCATGAAGCATTGAAAGTCTGTGAGAAAGCCCATAATCTAATAAAAGATTTTTCAGAAATCATGTCTAGTGCCTCAGCTATACTTTCTACCACGCAACACTAAAAAAAATAATAATAAAAAAAAATTTAGGTCCTAGAACGGAGAAGCTTATGGTACAGAAAGGGACACTACAAGGTATTTCCTGGGTCAATGAATAAATGCCCTGCTATTGCAGATACAACATCATATTGTTCCCTTAAATTCCCTCCATTGTAAATGCACCTGCTTTCTCTTGCACAGATCTGAACTGGGAGGCTAATCATTACGATGGTTACGAAATTTATTTCCATTTCCACAGTACATTTTATTGTTATCCAATGTATATGTTCACATAACAAAAAGGTCCTGAGTTTCTATAATTCTATTTTTTCCCTCTCTGATGTATTATTCAGAGCAATTAAACTCCCTTTTGGCCTTAAAACTTTCCTACACTAGGATGCCACTATCTTCTCATTTACCTCATAAAACAAGTTCTCTATCATGCTTGCCTCTACTTCATTTTGCTTTCAGTTTCCCTGAACAGATTGAGTTTTGCTAGCAATCTGCACAACAGCATTAATATTCCTCTATTGGGAGATTAATACTCTGAATGGAACATACACAACACATGATTTACAACTTAAGAACTGCAAAATACATCAGTTTTAATTGCAAATGATCTTTAAGATTTCTATCTTTTAATTTCATGCTTGAACATTTTATTTTTATCTACTTCTGAGCCACATCTAAAAAAATAAATTCAGAAGCTTAGCTTACAAGATGCTTCATGTCTGCAATTCCTCTTTCTCAATATTTCTGGAAAAAAAAATTATCTCCTTAACACATAGTTTCTATCATCAGTTACAACGCTGAGCAGTATATTTTTCAATAAATGGCCTCCTGACATCATCTCAGTTTATACTAAAGGTTATCTCATAAAGTGATACTGATGTATGAGCTTTTAGAGGAAACCAGACTTGACTCATTATAGGAGTATTTTTTCACCTTATCTAGAGGAAAAAAATTCTGAGTCTGTTCTGTTTGGCATGGAAGGCTCCACAAACCCTCACCACTCATGTTTATGGCATCCCACCTTGGTCTAATATCATCATGTTTTCCAAGGCTATGTAAGAGACACACATACATTATTATATACAAATAAACCTTGAGAGCATTATGTATAAATCCTGCACATTCAATCTAAATAGAGCAGTGACTGCAGAACAGCATCTGCTTAACATTCCCCACAGTCACTTTTTTAAATGATAGGGGGAACGTATCAGCAAGTATGGCATATGTTATGGCTCTATAGAAACAAAACCAAGTCACTGAAAAAAAATACACAGGGTAAAAGCTAAGTTCAAAATATCCCATTTCCTTCTAAATACTATGATTCTTCACAGAAATCTTTACTCAATTAACATGCATAAAAGATTTCAAAGATGATACCAGAATGCTGAAGTATAAAATTATTAGCCTCATAGAAAAGCAGCATCTATATAAAATGCCAACAAATAGTACATTCTCTGTTCTCTCTAAGCTACAGGCATGCATAAGGCATACAAATAAGTAGTAAAATTCTATCAGGACATTATAAGCTTGTTTGTCAGTTCCTAAATTATGTATTTCATTTCAGTGCCAAACTGCGAGAGGGAGAATGCAAAGCTTTCCCTTTCACTAGGCATTACAAGGAAAACTAACACTGTCCAGGCTCTACTTAGCAAATCAAAATGTGATCTTATATTTGGTAAGGATGTGTGTTGACTGCAAGGAACTCACAGTGTCTTCCAAGAAGATTTAAAGTAAATATTTAACCCCATAGATATCAACAGTAAGTAGCAGAATACAACAGCATGTAAAAATATGCTCTAATAAGTTTCAGCAGGTTGGGGCTGGGAGTGGACAGGGTTGTTTTGTTTTTAAAAACAAGGAACATTGTTATATCCTTGGCCACAGTTATTAAAAGTTGCTGTCTTTTTGTAAGAAGACAAACAGAAAAACAGGTATAATTAAGATTCCAACAGATACCTAGAAAGCTGTCATTAATAAAATAATTTTAAATGGCTGATATTTTAAAAAGTAACAGTGTATGTTGCGGCACAAAGTTACATGCAAATAATAATGTATGAAGTTGTTCTATTTCTACAGTGAGGTATTATAGCTATTTTCAGTGGTGAGTATCAGTCAGAAATGAAAGCTATTTTTTGAAGATAGTTTCAAACTTCTAACTCCAGTAGAGTTACGGATATATTATGCCATGTGGGGAGGTTGAAGAGCACAACTTCAAACATCATGGCTTTCCAAGATACCAGGTACAAAATGACACCCACTGGTGGTGCATACGTTCAATACTTTTGAAGATAATGTAAGGTACATTCAAGTACACAGAACAGAGCACAAAACTTGAGAGTACAGTTTAAAAATACTCTCTTTGTTTACTAGCAGAACGGGTGATTAGACCTCTGAACGGAGCTGAAAAGCATTAATCCATCTCATTCTCTAGGAAACCTTTAGGATTCTTTCCACAAACGAGAGCAAACCCAGCCACCTGACATACACATGAGCTAGGCAAATCCAGATTTTTCAGTATGTACTCCCAAACATCCAAATCTCTCTACAGCTGTTACCTTCAGGGCATCTTAAGTAGGCCTCACCCTGGGTTACTGATTAACTGAATCAGTTTATATAGTACTTACCCCACTAGATTAAGCATATGCCACTAAATGTAAAGGAAAAGCACTTCTACATGCAACAGCTGTATTTGGCTATCCCAAGGAAGGCTTTGATGGAACAGCTACGCAACGTCCAGACACAGGACGGCAGACCCTCTTCAGTCAGAGGACAGCACTGCTGCCTCCCTCCTCTTGCTTCCGGAAGCTGCTATCCTGCCTCAGGGCACGATGCCCTCAGCATCCTTCTCTCAGAGGGTATTTTTACCTCTGCAAGGCACACTTCAGGACTATAAAACATACCAAAAATTTCTGTTGATATTTTAGGTAATGTTGACACATTTATTCTGTTTTGAGTTGTTATTTGCCTGTTGGAAGGTCTAAGCAACACAAGGACTTCCTAAGGTTTACATTTTCTGGTGAAACCAGTTTCTTCAGATGTGGGTTCATTAAGGCTAAAATGTTTCATCTAAAACCTGGATTCAGCAAAGAAATCCAAGGAAGGCCTCTGATGAAATCTTGCCTTTATTCCTTCTCAGTAACTACACGCGGCCCGGGGGGGGGGGGGGGGGGGGGGGGGGGTCGCCGCCCCGGCCGTGCCGGCAGCGGGCCCGCTGGGCCTTCGCCGGGGGAGGCGGGCGGGGTGTGTGTGTGTGTCCCGGCGGCGGCGGCTGCCCGCCTCCCTCTGCGGTAGCCCCCGCCGCCGGGCGGCTGCAGCTCCTGGCCTGTACGCGGTCCCTCCCCGTGTGCGCCCCGGTAGGCGGGCAGCCGGCCCCGGCGCTGATCTGGAGGAAGCGAAATTCCTGCAACCGACGAAGGGAGAGGAAAGGTCCCGGTTGAAACGGCGGGGTACTCGGCAGGCGGTGCTTTTTAGCTTCAGCTCCATTAAAGAATTTGGATTCCACACGCCTTACGCTTTCTATTTATTGAGGGCTAGGAAAAACTAACCAATCTTAATTAAAAGCAGCTGTCAGTATTTTTTTTTATTTTTTTTTTTTACCAAAATTGAAATTGCTGTGAACGCTTGCTTGATGCTTAAAGGCATACGTGCTTACTTGTACTTGACTTGGTGCCTGACGAGTAATTCTCACTCCTGCCGTTACAGCAAATAAACATGCAGAACGCTGCTGTCTCTTACAGGACACAGTTGTAAGAGAGGAGGAAATTTAATATATAGAGAGCAAAGACACTTGCTTTCAGAGAGGAATATAGAATCCATGGAATATAATTGAGATTCAGATAAGAGCAAATCTATATGCAAAGTTATAAATAAAAGCCTTCAGATAAAATAAACATGCTTTGCCTCTATTAGTCTCTGCAGTTTTCACAGTGTAGAAGTTTAAATGGCCTCACTGTGAAATGATCCTGTGATTTTGTGTCAGTTTGTTGGTTTTTTTCAATTGGGAAAACGCCTATTTAATTGGATGAGGAACATGAATATGTGATGACATTATATGGGTGTATGACTGACATAAAATGGGTGCTTTGGGAGAATTTATTTGTATAACTTGAAGCTTTTGTATATGCATCACTGTATGCAGAAGTGATTTTGCTGTATCAGTAAGTATTTCCCCTGAGGCCTGAGAGTAGCCGAATTCTCTGCTCCCTGTGGTTCCTATGCAACTAGCCTCTTAGGTGATGCTCTTGGCAATCCCATTTAGGTCACGAATGTGTTTGTAACAAGATTTCAGCAGAGAAATGATCACTGTGATCTTATGTATGTGTAATGGTGCTTTCCGTGACCAGCAGCTCCTAAAAGCCTTGGAGCAAAGGTAGCTTGAAATACTACGCAAGTCCTGTAACTTTTGGTTGAAGAGCAGATGGGTTTATGATGGGTGCAGCTGCTGCCCCACCATGCTCTCATTAAAAACACCAAGCGAGCAGCAGATGCTGTGATAACGCTGTGCTTCTGCACAGAGGCAATACTGAATTGTAACAAAATGATTCAGTTTTATGCCACCCTGGTTTCCATAATACCAGTCTTTGGCCTGTTTTGGGCTTCTCAACATGGCCACGTCTTTGCCGCGGCACAGGGCTGTATTTCACCTGTGGCCTTGAAGCCCTGGCACTGGGAGGAGGCCGGAAGCGGGCTGTGCCCAGGTTGCGCTCTTTGTGGTCGCAGCTCCCGTGGTACTGTCTTCTGGGAAACACCTGTGGCTCCAGAAAGGGACCAGAGGTCTAACAGAGGTTAGTGGAGAGAAAAAGGAGAACATAATGGCCCCTGCCCATGGGCCCAGAAGACACTAAAGATTTCTTAACACCACCGCAACAGCTGTACTCATAATATCTTTGGGGTGTTACTCTTGGGAAAGTTTGAACTTCTCTTTAGGGTGTTACTCTTGGGAAAGTTTGAACTTCTCTGTCGTGGAGGTGCAGGAGTTTTGCTAAGTATGTTTTGTATATGTCAGGAGTGAAAACCAAAGTTTGATCTTCCTTAACTTGTGAGTGTTGTTGAAATGTATGGGAATGACCTGCAAGCTTATTTGTATAGCCACATATGTACAGCTGCGCTTTATTCATACAGGCTCTGGTGAACCCTTTAAAGCCTATGTATTTCAGTATGCTACTGGTTTTAGATAGCATTTCACCTGCAGTCCCCTACATTGAATGCTAATTCCCTGCTAAAATTGTCAAGTCTGTAGAATAAAATGTTTACTTTTATATTTTTGCTAGTTACTAGTTGTTGTTGAATTGTTTCAGTTCCTAATTATTATTGCTTTTCTTATTTGGTAAAATAATATGAAAGCTAATTTAAACTCTGCTCCTGCATCTGCACAGAGACCCATTAATGTGATTACGGAGCCAGTTTCAGTCTAGGTCCTCAGGCAGTAATTTTTGACTGTGATGTCATTCATGTGATGAAAAAGGGATGACTAGTGAATTACAGGCATGAAGGAAGCAGTAATTACACTGTTTCATTTGGGCTTTTACTGTCTGCCTGGAAGCTTCAGCCTGTTTGAAGGGCAGACTTAGCCGAGCTAGGTGAACTGGCACCGGTTGCCAGGTGTCTGCCTTGTATATTCACCGTCCCTGGGGCAGGCATGGCCGAAACGACGCAAGCCTGTTCTGTGCTGCCACGGTCGATACCGCTATGTCATCGCATAGCTGCTGTGTTTTCCAGCCCCCCTGTCCATGCCGGCCTCCATTGCTGCAGGAATGGGGTCACTTGCCAGTGTCTGTGTCAGCGCAGCGCGTGTGCCAGACCTGCCCTTGAAGTCCCACGTGAACCGCTTGTGAGCTACGTGTGGCTCAGTGGCCTCTGGTGAACCTGGTCCTTCCGTAGCCAGGGACTTCTGTACTGTCTTTTTGATCCCTGTCCAGCCTTTCTTGTGCATATCCTGTGGTAATTCTGGCACTTTCCAACTTAGGGATGTTGAGTGTGAAAGCTTTCAGGTTCTTGTAGCTTTTTTTTGCTTAACCGATCAGTGAGCAGAGTAAAACCATGTTTGGATTTTCCAAGACCTTCAAATGGGTTTGCATATATTTTCTCACTTAGTCACTCAGCTTTACAATTGGTCTTGTTTTCTTTTCCTCGTCAACTGCCAAGTGAACTTTCATTGTAACAAGACAGACAAGGTCAAAGAAGAAAACTAACAAAATCAAGTGACGTGCAGTGCACTAAGCAAAGCCAGATACAGAATTAGCTGTATGCCAGGAATGACTTCCCTGCCCTGATAACTGCCAGTGACTCTGTTAGGATTTAGGTTACTCTGTTAGGAATTAGGTTGATAATTTTTTTTTTTTCTTCAGGGCAAGTGTCAGATCTGACTACGGAAACCCTTTTTCTGATGAAGGTGTGGTTGGTTCTGCTTCCTTCAGGGCTTTTTCTTCCTTCCCTCCTTCCCGGGGATTTATATTCCCTGACTCTGAACTGATCCCATATCCATGCTATTTAAAGGAGCTTTACCGGATAAAACCTTATTACAGCTGAAAACAAGAACCAGTCACCCAAAGCAGGAATTAACATCACAGACATTGTACCTTTAAGGCTTTTTTTCAGTGTTACTTAATTGCATCAGGTATTCAATAAGTAAGTATATCACCTTTTTGTGTGTCTTGCTGCCAGCCAGATACTAAAATACCTAAGTATTTTGGCTGGGATGTCCAGATGTATGGTGGTACTTACTCCCATGGGTAAGGTCTTGACCAAGTTGCCGGCATGAGGAACAGCATGTGAGTTGAATCCAAGAGCATACCTCTTAGCATTAAAGATGGAGCTATTTTTAAATGGTTTCAAATAGCATGGCTGTACCACCAGCAGACAAAAACCTTAATTTTAAAGCTTCAAAATTAGCAGCAGCTTTCCAGAGGAGTTAGTAGTTCAGCTCTTGTAGCAAACTGTGTTAGCTGATACTGAAAAGTCTTAAAGATAGAGGCCTCTTGCAGTAGGTGTCATCCAACGTAAGATGGGTTCTTGTTGTCAGATGCCATGCTACCTCATCTTCATCAACACTGGTGCATAGACCTGAAAAAAACCTTTTAAACAATCAGCAGATTGTGTTTATGTTGCTGTCACAATCTGCTTTTATTGCTAGGAAATTGCTTTGAGAAAAGGACATTCCTATAAAAATCATAAAGGGTCTAATTAGTACGTTTTTGTGAATATTGTCTCCACTTCTGTCCCCACCCTGTCCCCATTCGGGAGACATACCCTGCATCCTCCTGCCATGCATGTAAGGGCACACATGGAAGAGAGAGATTCGTGACATTTCTCCTTTAGAAAGCTTAACACAGTTATTGCATCAGATGCAGGAACTGAAACTCAGCTGGGTTTCACATTTGCTGCTCCAGCTTAGTGCCTGGGGAGAGCTTTTGTCATCGTTACTCTTTGCTGTTCAAAGCTCCAGAAGTAGAGACATGATCAATGGACTTGGGCCCCAAGCTTCCACCTCAGAAGTCAAGATTCTTCTGCCCCCTGTTACGACAACAGTAGCATTATGCCCTTATCTTGTAACAGGAAAAATGGTAAAGAATAAAAATTCCAAACCTTCTGCAGTTCTAGTTCCCTCCTACTATTTATACACATTAGAAGCAATGCAAAAACCAAACCTAAAAAAAACCCATTAACATCCCCCTCCCCCGCCCCAGACTGCTAATTGATCCTCTTCCCAAATATGAGAGGATGTGAATAGGTAGGCAGTTTCATAAATAATAATAGTTGTTGGCTGTGAAGCGTAATGTGCTTCAGATGGCTTTTGCAATAGTGTTGAGTCCTGATGAGACTTAAGAGAACCTGAGTTTAAAGAAAATAAAATACTACATTTTAATTATAGTATCGATAGGGTTGGAGATGGGGCAGTCTACACAACACTTGCAAAACTGGCATCTGTTGTTTGCTAGCAGGGTTGGACTGCTGTGTACATCAGTCAAGATGCAGCAACATTAATTAATTGGGAGAGAAGAAAAGCAGAGTTAAAACTATCATGATTATTTTCCTAGATTACAGCTAGAAAGCGCTGTCACTGTAATTGATTCCAGAATTTGAGTTAATGTTGCTGTTCACAGTAATGAAGTACCTTTGTTAAAAGTTGATTTTTTTTTAGAGAAGGGTAATAATTTGTGTCAATATTTTTATTTTCATGAATGCTAGTTAGAGAGGGAAGAATGCTACAATTTTGTCCAACAGTGTATTTCTTGTCTCAGTGTGACCAGCCATGGTTTTTCCTTGTTTCTTTATGGACAGTGCTAGAAAAATTCCCAGCACTGAGCTTGCTTGTAAGACAGAGAGCCCTGCCCAGTGAATTGTTAGAAGCGCTTTGTTAAGGGCAGCTTCCTTGTCTGGAGGTACATGTAAATGAAGGGGGAAAAAATTCCACAAACTTGCCAGAGAATAATTTCTAATTTTGCAGCACTGTAATAATCCTGGTTTCTGGTTTGTCACTGGGATCATTTGACTACACTCAGTAGCAGAAAATCCAAAAAATCCCAAGTTGAAATCTCAGCTTTTTAATAAATGAGCTTGTTTTCTATGGCCTAATATCAGCATTGACGTTTACCAGCCATTTCACTCTAAGAAGATTTTTCTTGTCTGAACTTGAACTGTTGCCATTCAAGGCAATGCTAATGTGAAAATGAACTCCTTTAAAGTCAAAGAATCATTTGACTTTGTTCCTCTTTCTGTTTTCACTGCCTACACGATTTGTTTACTTGGTGGATTATTTTTTTTCAGTCTGGGACTTTCCAGTGACGTGTCCTCAGCTGGAAGGAGAGGGGAGTTTCTCACTGCTGAGCAAGATTGGGATTTTTCATTTTCCAAAACTTTCCGTGTGTCTTTTCTAGTTGATGACATGGATCTAGTTTGGTTTCGTTTCCCTCTTTAAAGAAAGAGATGTGCAACTACAAGCCTTTCATCTCTCCTGCTCTGATGTCATCAGCTTTCTTCTGTCTGCTGAGAGCAACTGGACAGTTACGACAGCCCCTGTCCCTCCCGTTCCCCTTTTTCCACAGCCACCAGTTGTACTGCGTTTCCCCCCTGGCAAAACGTTGGTCTGGGCCTCATCAGTTCTCAGCGTTGTTATTTCATCCCACTTATCTTCTGCCTTCAGTTGCATGACTTAGTATATCAGTGTTGTTATTGTACTACCAAGGCACTATCCTTCTTAATTAGCTCAGTTATGTCCTCTTTCAGCTGCCCTTGTTGTTTTTCATTTGTATTCTCCCTCAAATTCAAAATGTTTATCTGCAAGTCCTTGGCTGCCTGTTCTCTTTTGATGTCACTCATTCCTTTATTCTTTAAAATCTCTTAGTACATTACCTTATGCTTGTTTTTGCTGTGCCTTCCTTGCTGCTGTCTTCTGCACAGCTCCTGTGTCCAGAACACCAGGTCTTGTTTTTAAATCAACAAGTTGCCTTGGGACTTGGCAACTCAGGGACTACATAGACAGTAGACTTCTACTTACTATAGTAAGCAGAAGGCATTACAGAAAGATAAAACATCTGTAACAGAAGAGAGCTAGGTCTTATTACTTGGTTCTCATCTACTTCAGTAATATGCCAAGAAATGCAAATCAAACTGAACAAACTACTTGCAAAATAATACTGGTATAACTGTGTGTGTTGTGATGTATCTGGTAAGAGACACTGCTGCTTACATAGGCTCTTGAGGGAGGGGTTATAGGATACCAAATACCATATGACGGGGAGAGGTGATGCAATATTTATAAAATACATGCAAGCCCCCAAAGCAAACTATGTTGGTTTACCTTTTAATCATAGATTAAGTAAATACTGGAGTAAGACCATTGCTAAATGGAATTCTAGTCTCCCTGCCTTCCTTTTGGCATGCACACACACAGGGCTTACTGACTTTATGAAGAGCTGTGTATATTTCCGTGGAAGTTATGAAACTGAGTAGGATGTGTTATATTTATTACTTATATAAACCTTGGAAAGGAACAGTGATAAAGAAGGATGGGCTTGCATGTTAGGAGTACATGATATACCAAACCAGATCCTCCCATTTGTTCACCAAGATTCACGTGTACATACTTTAGTATGGCAAATAAATTCCTTTTTAACAAGATTATTCTTCCCTTTCTTTCAGTGATGCATGGTCAAATGCAAGTCATAAACAAATTCTACATAAGTGTTAGAATGTCGTTTTAAAACAAAAAATAATATTGAGCTGTACTGAGTTGAATAGCTATAAAAAGCCAAGCTTAAACACTGTTAAAATTCAAGTTTTAATAATGGTCAACTAGGCAGTTCTTAATAAGCATGTACAACCTTTTTATTAAACTACCTATTGGCAACGATTGCAAAGACTTCAGTCCAGCCAAACGCCAGGGTCTGTTTCTTACACTTTAACTGAACTGTAAGTGAGGTAACTGATTTGGACATTCAGTAAAGTAGGAGTCATAGAACACGTTTCCCTTATGTGTTAATATTAACCAGAAAAATTGTGTAACTTGTTGATGACTACTGGAATTTACATAGCACTGCAGAAATTTTTTGTTGCAGCATTCGTTCATCAACTTTTACGGTTGTGAAATCACATGCACTTAAATCTTTGTCCTTGGTTATTTATGAGCTATGCTTTGAGGCAGGGATGAATACTTTGTCTCAGAAATAGACAAAACAAAGACTGGGACAAAAGGATGTTTGTTTCTCAGTGAATCTGCAGGTGAGACTTTGATTTAAATATCTTGCTGATAGCCGTTTGCATAAAACTTTGGAAACAAAAGTTTCCTGGGTTGAACATAGGCAATCAACTTCTTGTTACACAATGTGCCTTCAGCAGCGTGACTTGTCACTGCCACCTGCTAGGTAGTATATCTTTAACAATGTATTACTTCTGTAAAAAGCAGCTCCATGATGTAAACACAGGGGAGTCATATAAAAAAGTTTCTCTGCTACACCGTTTTATTTATTAGGATTTTTTAATTTGGATCCCTTTTCAGTTATTATTTCCTGTGGGGAATGGCACAACCAAGCCCTTTTTTCCATTTCCAGCTTTCCTTCTGGTCAGTGGGTCGTTTTTCCAGGTGCACTGCTGTTTTAAACTACCTCCAGGTAAAGTACATCAACAAATACACTTTGCACCTACATTGTGTTGGCACAGCCAGTGTGCTGGCTAGTAGGCTGAAACACTTGTATTTTGGGAACCTGTTCAATAGCAGGCACAGTTGAAAGTGAATTCTCACTGCAGAAGAAGAGGGGGTTTTGTGAGTTGCTGCAGAAGTGGCATGCCCCTAGGGCAGAAAAGGATCAGAGATCCCACAGGGAGATCTGCAAGTCTGGCTCCAGGTTGCTTCTCTAGAAGGAAGAAGAAAGAATAAATAGGTCAGGTGGTGGGTTGCCTGTATCACCATGCATCTGCCAGAGTGGATCTGCGGGGCTGCTGAGTACCCACTGCAGCCACTATCTCCTTCAGTGACAGAAATTACTTTATCTGAGGTGACTAATACTGTTGAAACTGGATACACATTTATTTATCATGCTTTTGGATGCCATGGTTCATGTAGAAGAAAATAATATTTAACGTAAAACAGATGATGAATGTTACTGAACCATCCTTTGTAGCCCACACCCCATAAAAAAGAGAAAGCAATTGCCAAATTTTTGCACGTGGTTTTGCCACCCAAAGGTAAAAAAAGCTTCTTTATGGTGACGGTGGGTGTCAGTAACAGATGGAAAAGAACATAGCTAGATCGGGAAAAGTGGATGTAACCATAGTTTGCTGACTATGGTTATCCCAGACCCATCCTGAGTTTAACTGTGTCTTTTCCACACTGGAAATCTTAAAACATACAGCAATAAAATCTGCACACGTTTTTTCCATTACAAGTATGAATGAAAAGTTTGTTTCAAGGTCTGGGTTAATAATGTCAGTTGTGTACTTTTACTGGTTCAGCTTCAAACATTAAGCTGACCCAAATTTGCTTCAGATCCTCAGTAGATCACAAATCTAAGAGAAACAGAGGCCACGTTTTGGTATTTGCCAGCAATGCCAGGCATGCATTAAAGCAGCCTGAACAGCCCCTTCCCTGCCCATTTGTTCCTGACCATCGCCTGCATTTCCCTCTGAGTTTATCCATACAGCTTAGGCAGCTACAAACTGAACCAGAGCGAGGAACTTGACCCAGCTGAGCCCAGCAAAGAGGGAGAGGGAGGCTTGTTTGCTTTCCATCCGCATCAGTTCCCTGCCTTGTTTCACTGCACGGACAGTCGCTCAGCACGAGGGAGGAATCCAGGGGAAGAAAGTGCGTGCGAGCCTGATGCTCACCGCCGAGGTAAGTGCAGTGCTCGGGGAGGGCTTGCAGCTGCTACCACTCAGATCTTGGTGACCTACAGCCACAAAAGTGCGTTGCTTGTGCTGGTAGTTGGGCTGCTCCCAGGAAAGGGGCCCTTAGCTAGAAGCAGGGTTGTGCTGGGAACAGCCATTGAACGATGCCTTGGATTTTAATTTTATGCTGTTCGATATATAAAAATTCTTTTCTGCGTGGCTGAAACTTCCGCTACCAAGTGGATAAAGAAGATTACCTAGCAACAGCTCTACCCGTTTTGAATCTGGTACAAGCTGCAGTGTAGAGAAGAATAGAAAATAATGAAGTGGGTTGTGTTTCAGGACAAAATGCCTTGTCTTTTCATTCTACCTGTTCCCTCTGTGGTAATCAAACTTTGCATCTGAGATACAAACAATCAAAACAGGCTTCCTATTTTAAAACAGCATACCCTTGTGTATAACCAGCATTGTGTCCGTACTGTTTATACTCATTTGAGACTATCTCTGTGTCATTGTTCAATAATTTACATTTAATAAATCACTTTAGTTCTATTCATTACTCTCTGCTGTTGTGTACCAATGTTTGCTGGCACGTTTTTCTAATTCTTAGAGAACATGTATAGGTAGGGCCTGAGTCACAGTCCACTGAGACTGATAAAAGTTTCACTGAAGTTTAGAAAGCTTAGAACATGTCATGTAGTGGTTCTCTGACAAAGCATCCAATTATAGTAAAAAATACAATACTAAACTCATTTTAGCAGATCTAACTCTCAGTACATGGAAAGATATGTGGAGATTTTTCTCCCCAAAGGGATTTTTGAAAAGCAGTTTCTGTAAAGCAGAGAGAGATACAGGAATTCACAAAGTCACTTTTCTGAAGAAGAAGCATTAACATTTTCCAGTAACAGCTTGCACCCTTACAGTGCTTAAAGATTGTTAGCCAAACACCAGCAAACTACTCATAGATCTAGGAAATTCATTTCAGGCAAATACAGAGTCATCTTCATACCTCCTTCCCTTTCTCAAGGACTTTAATCTCTCTGAACGACTTCCTAAAAGTCCATTTGGACAATGACAGTTTTATACCCATACTGAGCTGTATTGGGTTTGCATGGCAAGGTTCTGGTAGCAGGGGGGCTACGTGGTGGCTTCTCTAAGAAGCTGCTGGAAGCTTCCCCCTTGTCCGACAGAACCAATACCAGCTGGATCCAAGACAGATCCCACCGCCAAGGCTGAGCCCATCAGCAATGGTGGCAGTGCCCCTGGGAGAACAGATTTAGAGGGGCAAAAAGTTGCTGCACAACAGAAACCGCAGCTGAAGAGAGGAGTGAGAAAACGTGAGAGCAGCAGCCCTGCAGCCCCCCAGGTCAGTGCAGAAGGAGGATGAGGTCCTCCAAGTGCTGGAGCAGAGATTCCCCTGCAGCCCCTGGGGAAGACCACGGGGTCATGCCGGAGCCGGGGGATGCCCGAAGGAGGCTGTGACCCCGTGGGAAGCCCACGCTGGAGCAGGCTCCTGGCAGGACCTGCGGATCTATGGAGAGAGGAGCCCACAGAGCAGGTTTTCTGGCAGCACTTGTGACCCTGCGTGGGACCCACGCTGGAGCAGTTCATGAGGGACTGTCTCCCATGGGAGGGACCCCACGCTGGAGCAGGGGAGGAGTGAGGGGTCTTCCCCCTGAGGAGGAAGGAGTGGCAGGGACAAGGTGTGAGGAACTGACCCCAACCCCCATTCCCTGTCCCCCTGTACTGCTGTTGGGGAGAAGGTAGAGAAAATCAGGAGTGGAGTTAAGCCCGAGAAGAAGGAGGGGTAGAAGGAAGGTGTTTTAAGATTTTTTTTTTTATTTCTCATTACCCTAATCTGATTTGATTGGTAAATTCAACCCATTTCTCCAAGTCAAGTCTGTTTTGCCCATGATGGTAACTGGTGAATGATCTCTCCCTGTGCTTATCTCAACCCATGAACCTTTCATTATATTTTCTCTCCCCTGTCTAGCTGGAAGGGGGAGTGATAGAGCAGCTTTGGTGGGCACCTGGCACACAGCCAGGGTCAACTCACCACATAAGCAAAGGTTTGAGTACAAGGATAACAGCTTTTTTTTTGTGTTAATCTTAACCTAGTTACAGCAGGTAAAACCAGCAGTGGAAGGAAGTGGCATGGACTTCAACTGTAGCTGTAGGAACAGCAATGGACCACAGGCACTATGTTTGCTGAGGCAGAGTCCATTCCATAATGTCCGTCATAAGTTCTCACTGTGCTATGAAGCTTAAAGTGGTGAAAATGTGAAAAAGAGTATTTCAAGGGAATACAATTTTTCAAATGAAAAAAAACCCACCCTCTTTTCCTTTCTCTAAGGAATACTTGGAAGACATGAATTTACAACCTATACAATATCATTGTCTAAAATGACATTTCCCAACTTATTCTTAAGATTCCTTTAGATCAGTGATACTGTAGATGTATATGCTAGGGTATTCATCTTGCTTTCTAGTTCCTTTTGAGTGAGGCTTTTTCAGGAAAGAGTAGCACGTGTTCTTGTACAGCTTGTTCCACAATGGATATGGAGAGAAAGCAAAACTAACTTCACAAAGGCAATGTCTAAGCATCTGATTTTATATATATATATATATATATATATACATATGCATACATACATTTTACCATAACTTAATTTGTATACAATATAAACATATATTCAGATTTGATTTTAAAGAAGCCTGTGTGGCTGCCAGGCTGATCCCTTTGCTTTATTCCGTATTCCTTTCCTTTGCCTTTGGCCAGTTTCCTGGGGTATTTTCAGGACTGCAAACACCTCAAGAGAGACACTGTGGTTTTCATTTACATTTGTACAGTATATTACACATATTTAGTATAATAAAGCCATATAAATAAAACCAGGTCTGTATGTATTTTCTCAGGTACTATATTATAGCTCATAAATGTATTATTCTTCACAGGCTTTATATTAATGTATATACATATCTATAGGCACAAACTTACGATGCAGAAGGTCTGAGAGAGTGCCTATGGGTAATAATCTTTTCTTTGCATGACTGATCACATGAGAAAAAGATTTTTGCCAGTATAGCAACCCAGAACTTGATTGTCACGTACGCAGGTTTGTAGACTGAAACACTGAGCCTTCCTTGGCTATTTCAGGCTGTAGAGGAGTGATAACCCTCTAGGAGCTACTGACTGCCCTAATCTGCCTCTTGCACTAACCAGGACCTCAGTTACTTCCCTAGTTTTAACCATAGCCTACATTCAGGGCAAGATTTTTACTAAGGTGTCCATGTTCAGGAAGTAGAGAAACTAGAAAGTGTAGCAACAGATTGTTGTTTTACTTTGTGGAATCCAGTCACTCCCCAGCCCAGCTCCAAAGACTATGAGTCATGCTTTCCACTGACATAAATTAGATTGAGTTCCTCATATATTATGCCATACTTTTCCTTAGTGCTAGTCATCTTCCGTCGTGAAATTTTAGTTGGTTGATTACTTCATCCACACTCAAAGCACACTACTACCATATGATTTCATTTTATGTAGTAGATGATATATTCTTAAATGTTACATCTGGGTATTTTTTACAGTGTAGATTTCCACTGAAAATCAGCTTTCACAGCTGATGCGAGTAAGGCCTCGGGTGTCTAGGCCAAACTGTAAGAATTCTAGGGAGACTGGTGCTAGTCTCCCAGGAACGACAGACATCTTGCTTATAAGCTTGTTGTCCAGCTGCTTATCTGTTACATCAAGCACATCATCATTTCAGCTGCAGAGGAACAACAGCAAGGCATCTCGTTTTTCAGGCCTGCAAGTCAGTGCTTGAAGTCACAGCTGTCGTCCCTCTTCAAGAACAGCAACCCCCTGAAGAGACAGACACCTTCTTCCTTGTGCACAGGCACACATCTCTCCAATTCCTCCCAGAGAGATCTGCTAAGTAAATCACCTGCTAAGTAAATCATCTGCCGTATCTGCATGTCAGAGCTAAGACTGTTCACGTCCCCTGTAGTGGTGTGAGATGTACACGTCATCCATCGTTACAGCACACACCTTTGCTGGAGGAGTGTGATAGCTTACGGTGACTGCCCCAAACATGATACCCAGTTCGGGGACCTGGATTTAAAGCAGCTCCATCCCAAGCTCACCGAGTGCTCCCTGCCTACACGGAGGTTTACTCTACAGGTTGAACTGAGGCTTTAATACCTTAGAGGCTTGAGCTGAAAATGTCGTATTTCCAGAATGAAACTCTGAAGGAAAAATTAAGATTTAAATAAAGACTTGAAAGCAAGCTGCTTACATTGAATCCATTACTCTGTTAGTTTTATTACTCTCACAGAAAGGAGGGTGTAGTCTATATTCTACTGAATGTCTGGGCTGTATTCTCTTGGAAATTTTATTAGGAACTGCATCATAATCTCACAGTGGGGAATGACTACAGGAGTTGATTTTGCTATTTTATGCTGTTTCCTGTTTACTTTGGACAGGAAAAGTAACTGTACTTTGTAACTTACATCATTTGGAGTCTGTGAGGACATGGTGCCCCCTAATGTCTTGAAGACTAAAGACTGGTAATTTTGTTGCTGGCTTTCTCTCTCAAAGCTCTCTATATAGGAAGAACGCTGTAAATTACATTTTATTTTCTCAAATATATTGCAGCACTCAAAACTTCGCTTCAGCATCGCTTTTTGGTATTGTATACATGTAAGGAATAAAACCACTTTCTTTTTAAATCTTATTTTCGTTTTCAAACCCAGAAAAATAATTTGTCTCATAAGTTAGGTTCTTAAACATTTGTTGACACCAAACCAATAGGCATGAATTAAAAAATGTTGAGCTCCTAGCATTTTCTTTTGATTTGATTTGAGTCAGTGTATATTCAGCATTTTAAAATGCAGAAGCCTACATATATATTAGAGAGCTTAACCATAAGCAACCATAATATTAACTTTCACTTAGAATGTTCTCTTTGTACAGTTTTTGGGTTTTTTTTTTCTTCTGATACTAAGAATCTAAGTCCTACTGGCATACAACATGACTACAATAACAAAGAATTTAAAATATTTATTCAGATTTAGACAGTACTCACCCCTCCCCACAAAAGCACCATGCATGCTGAAAGTAAATCAGTCATAAAGGAACACTGTTCTAGTCATCCATTTTGTCCTAAGTCAGTTTGCCACGAATATTAAAACCAATAGGCAAGAAATGAATTAACTGAATCAGTAAATAAAAAATAAAAATATGTTTTGCTATGTTCTATATATGATAATTTAGAAGTTTATGGCATCACGTTTCTTTCCAGGTGAACACCTATACCATGAAGTGGAAAAACAATACTGTATGAATCATGTTTGCATACAGTTAGCTTCTCTCACAATTACTTTCCCTTAAATAAATCCTGTTGTAGTCTCAGTTTAGCAAATAATCTGTTTGATCTGTTTTTTTAAAGAAAATGTATTTACTAGATAGAGTCAGAAATGTCTGTTTCATAGAATGTCCTGAGGGATGTTTTTATTTTCTTATTACATTCATTATTACTTTGTGAACACATGGAAAATAATGTTATACTGAAACAGAACAGTAACAAGGTTGTTGACCTATCCCAAGATAGAAGAGTGCAACACCATGTGTTCTTCTTTCAGGCAAAATACCTAATTTATCCATTTTGTGTAGAACAAGTAAATTATCTAGCTACTTACAGTATTAATATATGACATTAAAAGTGTAAGATTATTCATCAGAAAAAATTTGGGTAAATGTTCAGTTTGTAATTAGGAAAAAGAGTTAAAGTGTGCATTGGGGCTTTGGTGTGGGTTTTTTTAATATGGTTTTAAGTCAAGAGAGAACACAAATGCAGCTCTCTACTACCCAAAACAATGTGGCTGAGCTGAAACCAAAGAAGTCAACATACCCACGGCGCAGAGTATGAACCGCATCATGGGAAAACTTCTTGATCCTAGTGTCTGTTCTGCCAGCAAAAAAGATTTAAATTGGTGAGCAGAAACCTGCGTAAGGATACAGGCATCTGAATGCCTTTGGATAAAAGAGAATCGATATATGGAAAAGAGGAAATGTTATTGTCATGAATGAGATTTTGTTATACGGCTTTGGTTTAGCAGCAATTTAGGATTTATTAATATTTTGGAGATTGTTATATTTGAGATAATCAAAACCCAAAGCCAATATGGGTAACTTCCAAATTTTATTAATTGAGCAAGCGGTTGAGCAAGCAAAGCAGCATGCTGGGCAGCCGGGGAGTCTCCTGCTCCACCAACGGCGTGCGCCTCACCCCCGCCAGAGCCCCCTTTTGATAGCCTGGTTGTCCCGGGTGTACGTGCTGTTGCTGTGGGGTCGCCTCGGGCCCTCTGGTGGTTGTGAGGATGAAGGCCGTAGTCTTCCTCTGCGTTGCGGGCGGCGACCTTGTTGAGTAAGCACTACACATGTTCTTATCTGGGCATTTCAGTTGCTGCAATTGTTCACTTAACAGAGAGTTACCACAATTGTCTGCTCAGCAGGAGGTAGCAGTGGGAGGCGTTCCAGTCACAAGGTTACAAATGGTAGAAACAGTTAGCAAGTTGCTCCACCCATTTGCAATCTTCTCCATGTCTACTTTACGGGATTTTGTGGCCCTGACATTTTCATATGCCACACCAAGCAAAACCCGCATGCACTAACAAAACAGGCCACATAGCAACACTCACAGAGCAACAAATTTGATTAACAAACTTTTTCTACAATTTATTACAGAGATAGATCACAAGATTAGGTTGTATGACTGTAACAGTACTTAATCATGAGCCAATTTAACAGAGTGATTCAATGGAATTTGTCACAATCAAACTTGCGACTTCTAGTTAGAGATTTGAAAATGGCAAGGATCACCCAAAACTTACAGCAGGGTTGGAGGCTAAATCATATCACACACAGGCACAGACAGATAAAACAGTTCTGAACCACACAGGCAGACAAAACAGCTCCAAACGAAATCACACAGAGACAGGCAAAATAGTTCCAAGCCAAACTGCAAATCCTCATGAAATCTACCCTGAGAGGTGTCCCAGCTCAGGGGGAGATACTGGGTCACACAGCCCGCTGTGGTCTCGGACTCCCAGGGTCTCTCTGTGGATCGCTATTTATAGGGTCTGGAGATGATTGCCTTTGGTCACCGTTTTACATTCTGGCCACAACTGGTGCCATCCAGATGTACCATTCAGGGAGCAGATGGCCCAGGTGTGGCTAGGGGGTGCCTGACACCCATAAATCTCTGCACTTGCAACGGAGATTACAGCACAATGGGAGGTTTTCCCAAAGCATTCATGGCTTATCCTTAGATCTCAGAGTGGCCCGAGGGGCTGCACCACCACAGTTATATCATAGACTATTAAAACCACTTGCAGTTGCTTTCTCAAAGCAATCCTTGAAAACAACCACTATGGCCATCTACGTGTTCCTTGTTCAAACACAGCACCGTTGGCTTTTGAAAGTCACATGAAGACTTGAGGAACTTGGTGTCCTCTGCTGGTACATCAGGAAAAAGTCATCTTAACTAGTAATGTCACAAAGTCAAGCAGGAAAGTATGTCCAGTCACAAAGACTGTTTGATGTCACATACAAACATCATCCTATGCACGCGTACATTGTTTCAAAGTGTCTAACATGGCAAAGTCGGGTGCAAACTATACATGCACAACACGTAATGTCAGCTGTAAACAACCAAGTTCTCCAGACCAGAAGGATACCTCACCAAGGCAGCACTAGAGCCAAGTTAAGAGTAAACAGAGTCATTTGCAATCTGTGTTGTACCTGTGAGAGGCAATGCAGCAACATGTTCACAACCATGTGAATACTCTACTACTCTGTTGGAGAATACTGGTCTTTTGGGTGACTGAATTTTCTCCATGTAAAATTTCCTAAGGAATACACTGAACAATGATGAGAGCAACAGGGATTATTCCCTGCTTCTGTATTCCCTGTCCTATATTCCACCTCTTAATGTCATATTTAGAGCATACTCACTCCTAAAAACTAGATGAAAACCACCATTACCTCATCACCATCAATTAATCAACGGAACACCACTCATCTTGCTCAATAGCAGCCATGACACTCTTTTCTTAGGAAAAAAAAAAGGAACAACCTGCTTCAGCGTTTCTCACTCAGCAACTGGCTTCAAACTGTCATTGTTTTTGGTACCTGATGTGGAGCAAGATGGTATGTGGCAAACAGACCTAAGTGTCACAACTTAGGAAAAGCCCTCCAGTGCTCTGCTGAATGGCTACTCACATTATGCTGGTTTGCTAGAAGGACTTCCTCAACCCTGCTCAGCCAACCCCAGAAATGCCAAAAGGCTGAACTATGGGTCATGCCTGGCTAAGCTCATTTCGGCTGTGTGCTTCATTGTAACTCCCTACTTTCTATTTAAAATTCCAAATATTTTATTTGCCTTGTGCATTGCTAAATCAAAACAGATGTACATACCCTCCCAGTTTAACTATACATCTTTACACAGTATTTTTGCTCTGGATCTGTTAAGTTTGTTTTAAAAACATATCAGAATCTTAGAGCTAGATGACCAGAAAAGAGATTATTGCTCATTCATTATTTATTTTTGTACTCTTCTTCACCTCTGCAAATGGTTTCGTTCCTGATTTTGCCATACTGATGACGCTAGGGTACGTTGCTCCTAAATCAGAAACTGAGTATCTTACAGTTGTTGTTCTTGCTCTTCCTGAACACTCCCTGCACTCAAGTTTCACTTTCTTTTCTGGCTTTCAGGTCTTCGGCACCACCTGGTGTCTGACTGTTGCTTGTTTGTTCTGAAAAGGAAAAATCAGCACCTTATTTCAAACATCATAGAGTAACGTTTTAATGGAAGTGTATTTAACAGGGAAAATAATATAAATAGTCTTTCACTGTAGCATAACTTTTAATTTTAGCTAGAATTAGATGATTAATATCTGATGATGACAAAAGCCTTAGAGGACAAAACTCAGAAACCTCTAATGTAGTATGAGAACCTAATGACTCAGATATGCAAACTACTTAACTACTTAACCTCAGTTACTATGAGAGGATATTCCAGAGAAGAAACCCTATCTAATAAAATCTAGAGTGATAAAATGCAGCAGGAAACATAGTCACTGCATAATAAAGTTTGTCATAAATTCTAGACAGATCAAATTACTTCCCTTGTTTTTACCTACTGACTTCCAAAGGCAGCACACCTGGCTTATGGAAAACTGAAAGTCCAGACAGAACAGTACTGAAATGTAACTAACTGGAAAGTAAGCTACAAAAATAATAATAATAAAATCTATTGCTGCTGTTTCCTCATGCCTCACTGAAGTCACCTGTACTGGTTTTGGGTGGGACAGTTTTCTTCATAGCAGCTCATAGGGTGCTTGCATTTTAGATTGGTGACCAAACCAGTGCTGATAACACAGGGATGTCTTAGCTAATGTTGAACAGCGCTTGAACAGCATCAAGGCCTTTTCTGCTTCTCACATCACTGCACCAGCAAGTAGGCTGGGGGTGCACAAGAATTGGGAGGGGACACAGCTGAGACAGCTGACCCAAAGTAACCAAAGGGATATTCATACCATATGATGTCATGCTCAGCAATAAAAACTGGGAGGATGAGAAGAGGGGACATTTGGAGTTACTGCATAACCACTGTGAGTCATGAAGCTCTACTTTCCTGGTAATGGCTAAACACCTGCCTGCCAACAGGAAGTAGTGGATGAATTCCTTATTTTTCCTTATCTTTATCTCAACCCATGAATTTTCTCACTTTTACCCTTCCGATTCTCTCCTCCATTCCACTGCAAGGGAGAGTGAGCAAGTGGCTGCGTGGAGATTAGCTGCTTACTGGTGATAAACCATACCACCACCTTAAACATTCCTTTCGAGTAGGCAAACACTGGCAGGCTACAGTTCTTCAGCTGAGTCCGCATAGGCAGTCTGCTTTTAGCCCCCAGAGAATTTTCACAGGGATTCTGTACAGAAGCACAGTTCTTGTTACGTGAACCTATCTGCAAGGCTAATCTTTCCAGCCATGCCTTTTTACAGAAGAAAGAGAAGGCCCAGTACATAGGCATCTCTGCTACACTAGCAAACCTATTAGATGCAGACTAGGTCAGTTGCACTATTAGCTAGAGCAGGGATCCATCTATTTCCACCTCCAGCCCCAGCTATCAGGGAACACCCAGGGAAAACTAAAAGCAGGGT
Source organism: Elanus axillaris (assembly GCA_026212715.1). Lineage (NCBI taxonomy): Eukaryota > Metazoa > Chordata > Aves > Accipitriformes > Accipitridae > Elanus > Elanus axillaris. The sequence goes on along the minus strand of JANZLQ010000013.1, from coordinate 11,871,589 downwards.
GACGCCTGTCCAAGCCTCCAGCTGTTTTCAGGTCAGGCCGTTTCCCCACTACTTCAGTAGCCTTCAGCTACCTTCTCTTCCAAGTACCTGCCCAGTCTCCCCTGCAGCCCTCGTAAACTCTTCACAGGTGCAAGAGCCTTTGCCAGCGAATCTCGCAGCTCCGCACAAGTGTTTTTTTCCACCTGCTTCGAGCCCAGCTCCTGCCAGTTCCCGACGACTGTCCCAGCCCCAGGCCTCGCACGGTGGCAGTCCACTCTGTGACCACCTCTCTTCCTGGGCTACCACCCTGCCAGGCCGAGGAGCCCTCGTCTCGGCTGCCCTCCTGGAGCGAAAAGCCCTCCTCACTTCTGACTGGGAATCTTTTCCCGCCCCAACAGGCCTCGTGTCGGAGACGAGGGAAGCGCAACTCAGCTGACACCTCGCGCTTGTGTGGCTGCACAGGCCGGCACCGGCACGCACTCCCTCTTGCTCTCCCTCCCGCCACAACGAGCGACGGGTCCCGCCGCCTCACACCCGCCGCGGAGCCCTCACCCCCTCCCGAAGGCCCCGGGGCAGCCTGAGGGCCGGGCAGCCCCCAGCGCCCCTCAGCCCCGGGCCCCAGGCCCCGGCCCGGAAGCGGAAGCGGCGGCGGGCGCCGCGGTGCGCTGTGGGCCGGCGGCGGCCGAGGCGGAGCTGGGTCTGAATGAAGGCGCCGCGGGCGAGGGGCCGCCGGCGCCGCTG
>JANZLQ010000013.1:11853923-11870804 GCA_026212715.1 Elanus axillaris | reverse complement strand
CGTCCCCGCGCGACATCCCCGCGCGGGCGCCGTCCAGCGCTCTCATTTGCATAGCGCCCGCCAGCGGCCAATGGGCAGGCGACTACGGCTCTGTCGTTTGCATAGGGCGGGCGGCGGCCAATGGGGCGGCAGCCGCCGAGCCCGCTCGGAGGGGCGATGTCTCCGGCTGCGCGGGGCGGCGGGCGCGGGTGACACAGCCAGGGGCCGGCGGCCGCTCGGCCTGGGCAGCGCCGCCGCCTCCTCGGGGCCGCCGCGGCCCCTCGCCCTCCGGCCCGGCCGGGGCTCTTTGTCCCGTGGCCGCGGGGGGCGCCGGGCGGCCCTTCCCCTTCCTCCCCCCGCCAGCTCCTTGGGCCCGGTGTTCGTCCCGGAGCTGAGTTCCCGTGGGGCGGTTGTTTTCCCTAAAGCTCGGCCCGCAGCAGGGCTTTGCCTTCAGCGCGGGGGCTCGCCCGCCCTTCGGCTGGTGCAGCCCCCGAAACTGATTCGCCCCGACTCCCTTGCAGGGGTGCAGGCCCCCTCCTCCTCTTGGGAGCCTTCAGGCTGGGCTCTCGCTTCGCACCCGTTAAGTTTAGGACTGAAACTTTTCCCGTCCGTCACGTCTGATGAGAGAGACGGCAGCTGGACGTGCAGAAGGTGCCGTACTGGAGCATACCTCAGCCCTGACGAGTCCCTTGTGCATCCTCTTCCGTGATTGTTTTTGTTTGTTTGTTTGGTTTTTTTCCCCTGAAGGCTCTGGTGTTTATCAGTGGTGATCTGGGCCGACTGACAGTGACCTGTCAAACACTGGTGTGTTCCTAAGCTGTTTAGCTGCAGGATGAGTTTAAGTGTTGTACTCCGAAGTTTCGTGTGTTTCAGGTTTTGTCAGTGACTGCTGTCATCTTGGATGCTCTTACCCATAACATGCTGTCTGTCTCAGTTGTTGCTAGGTATCTAGCCTTGCTGGCATCTAGTGGCAGTGAATTAGGTCTCATGCAAGCACACGGTTTTTGTTGTGAGTTAACTACCATACTGACCTCAGATGAATGTTCCCCCTGCTGCCTGGTATGAGATAGAGTAAACAAATTTTGCTCTTTTCAGTTTTCTCAAGTTCTTATTTCCCTTGTAAGGTAAGCTAAGGTAAGCAATTCCAACCCCCAGGGTTTTTCTTCCACAATATTTTCTAGTTTTCATTCCTTTCATCTTCCTTTCTGTGATAACTTAAAGGTATTTTTTTAAAACAGAGCATTTGCTACTCAGCATGCTATTCAAGATGTGCCATGATTTGCTTAGTAGTTACAACGCCTGTGTTTTCTATCCTATCTATCCGTTTCCACATCATTTTACGTTTTTTTGGCGGCAGTTGGTTGTGGAACTGAAGACACTGATGACTGTTTACAGGTTTACTTAGAACCTGGTGAGACATCTCAGTTGGCTTAATTTTCCCATCAGTATGCATTTTTTGGCATTTATCAGCATTTAATTTCTGTTGTTCATTTTGTGGGTTACTACTTTCCCTCAAGTTCCTTATATTTCTCTGAACTTGACTCAATTAAATAACAGCATTGTATTGCTCATCTCCATTATCTCTTTTTCCTGATCTCTGGCAAATGCATTGCTTTGTGTCTAATAAGAGATTTGATAGCCTAAGTTGTTAGTCTTTGACCATGACAAAAGTAGACTAATGACTCTTTATTCTTTGTTTTTCTTCTCAGCAAGTTCTTGGTCTCTAGAAGTTGTCGCTTTGTGTTTGTTTGTCTTTTAAGCCATGGCTTCTCAAAAATAGCAATATAGAGTAGGCAAGAATGCAGGTCATCAGCATGTCATTTGCTGTGCCATCACTGCTTGTGTGTTTGTTTGTTCAGTAACTGCAAGGTAGTTCTTTTCCATCCTGTGCGATCATGCACAAGAAGTTACTGCATGCAAAAATAAAAAAAAAAGGAAAATGCGTGGTTCATTTCTATGCCAGCTTTATCTTAATGCATTATTACATTAGTTCACCTGATTTTTAGTTTTCTAGTGTGTACAACTTCCCAAAAATCATAGTACACCATCAGTCTTCTCTCCTTTTTTGCTGTTTTACATTCAAAGACATCTAACAGTTTTATTGAGAGATAATTTTTAGTGTATTGATGTTGGTACTGTCTCCGAGATGTATTACATTCTAGTTTTTATTAGCATTTCAATCAAATTTCTAAGTATTTGCATAACTTGATTCTCATCTGATAGTGTAATAGTAATAATGTTGCTAAGCAGGGTTTGTCTGGCTTCTGTCGACTAATATTCATCAAGTGTTTGGTCATGACCCTCTTGTCTTATGGTTGCGGCATTTGGAATTTCTAGGTAATCTCAAATACAAGTACTAACAAGGCTTGGAGCTCTTCTGTTGGTGAGATTTGCTTCATTCAGGTTAACAGGAGCCTTCATTCTGAGCAAGGTGCATTGATCTATGTCTCCTGTTATTTTCCAGTTTACTTCTTTAAATATTGGTGTTTTTGTGCCGCTTTCTGGTTTTATGGTACAGCAGTTCTTCAGGATGGCACATTTTCACATTGATTGCACTGTGGTAGCACCTCAGGGATGTACTTGATGAAAAGAGCTTTCTCTGATCTTTCTTTTGATCTGAAGTGATCAGGTTGCTTCAGCCTTACTGCCTTGGTATCACCATCTCTGCAGGTACCTACTTTTTATAACTGCCAAAACCCCAGTCCGTTTTGGTTTTGCCATGGAAACTGCTAGCAAGATCCTGAAGAAAAGACATGAGAAGTGTCTTCCAGTGTCTTTCAGTCTTTCTGTTGATCCATGTTAGTTAATCCAGTTCTAGACATATCTGCAGCATGCAGAACAGTGAGATATTATTAAAAACATCCACATTGCCTATGGTTATAGAGATAGCACCTTAAACAGAAGAGTAGCGCCTCTGGTTCAGGAAGTTGCTCAGCTGTAGCTTGTAGCTGGGGAGAATAATCTGATGATGGATTGTTATTGTCATCATTTTACACTCTTTCCCAGGCATCTGTCATTGACCTGTTTTGGTGATGAGGTACGAGGTGAAATGGGTGCTTTGACCCAGCATAGCAGTTCTTGAAACAGAAGACTGTTTACTCTTTAGGGTGTTGTGTTGTTTTTGGTTTTTTTTAATTGTGGATTTTGCTATTTCATTTTATTCAAATTTCCCTTTCTTAACCTTGGTCACTTTACACAGTCTAGCCTTCCTTATCAATGCTCAATCTAAACATACCATGATTATATACAATTAGTGGCTACTGTTACTTACTGAGTTGATAACTTCATGTCACAGAAAATTAGACTAAATTGAGGGTAACTTTTTCAGTGGTATGCAAAATGTGCCAAAATTAGAGCATGTGTATGTAGGAAATGTGACGTCTTATGTTGTTCACTTTGATTTCTCTCAGATTTATCCCTTGATGTCTATGCTCTGACATACTGGGCTCTTATTTTTAGAATTTTTATGTATTTTTCAACCTAAGGAAATGCCATCTGTTATACAGGTAACTAATTTGGAAAATGGTTTTTAATATCCACTTTCTGAAACTATTTGGCAAATTTGAACTTAATTGTGGAAGTCAAGTGTCAAGGTTCCAGTAACATTTTGAAGTTAATTTGAAAATACGATTGAGGAGTTTCAATTATTGTCTTCATCTAGTTTAGATACACTAATGACTTGGGATGCTTTGATGCCCATGTAAAATACCCCCTTGTTACTGTCAGATCATCTAGTTCAACATGAAGAATTGAGTATTTCATGTTCAAATGCTTATGCCTGGAGGCTTAAACTGAGTTGCAATCAGTTTTTACTACCTCACTTCTTTAGCATAAGATGTAGGGCAAAACTAGCAGAGATTGTAGCTACTGCTTCTTTTATACTTGTGCATATTACTCAGAGAGGTTAGAAATCTTTCTTAGAATTAAAGCTTAGATTTTCTGTAGCTTAATGACACTCACCTGAAAGGGACTGATGTGCACATGGGGAAGGATTTTCAAGGTTCTGTACAAAGACCAAATAGCAAATTTGCCAGGTAGGGCAATTTGGTTCTCTGCTATAAGAGGAACACAATATGAGATCACATTCAAGATCTTTAATGCGTGTGTAGCAGCCACAATTTAGAAAATACCAAGAACGTAAACTAGGAAGATAGTGCTTACTGTGTAGGTATAATGTGAAATCATATTGCAGAGAAATGTAATTTATTTAAAAAAAACACAACAAAACAAAACCCAAAGGGGGAAAAAAAACCCCAAACCAAACAAAACCCCAGAGCCATTGTTTTCATAATCTGATTACAAAATTTTCCTAAATCAGAACCAAATTACATGAATTCACTGCTCTTTTCTAACCTTGGCAGGCAGCTTTTTTTCTGCCATATAAGCTCTGTTGCTCAATGATACCGCCAAACTGGAATTTGTAGAAGCTGGGCACTTAAATACTTCTAAAGATCTGGATTTGATCTTTGGAAGTGATAGTAAATGGACTCTATTAAACTACTCATCACTTCCACAGCTGTGTAAAGGTGTTCAAATGCTGCAGGGGATGCTGACTAGACTACTTCGTCTGTCTTCCTGGTGATGAACAGGAATGTATTATGGTTGCTCAGGAGGAAATTGGAGTGAAAATCAGACACTAAATCAAGGTCTGCTACTGAGAAGAGAATGAATGTGTTCATTCTCTGTTCTAGAAGATGGAGAACAGGAGAGGCTTCAGTGCGATTGTACAGTCTCTAATGGGATGCTAGAGGAAATGATCTTAACCTCCAGGCACTGTTTTCCAACTCTACTCTCTTTTCCCAGCATCTTGTAAAGGATGGTAGTTTTTTATGTATCCATTCATTCTCTTGTCAGTCCAGCTCCTTTTCTTGAATGCCTTGGCTAAAAAAAGTTCAGTTGCATTCTTCATGTTCTGTAATGGGTGAATGGATGTATTAGGGTAGGCATGGCAAATGGCAAAGTTAAAAAATTTTCAAGCATGCTTGCTGTTTTGCAAAACTTATGGTGAAAGATTGATGATAGATTTTTGCATTAAAATCATGCAAAATTAGGATTTGCCTAATCAGTCTGTACAGAGGAAGATTACAAGTTAATGTGGAAGGGTTAATAGTGAGTGCGAGAGGCTGAATGATAGTGTTGAAGGTGACAAGGAGCACAAAGCAGCAAGAAAATTAAAGTAGATGGATCAAGAAATGGGGAAATGGAGGGGAGGTAGCCAACCGAACAGCCGTGACCAGGGAGGAGGATGTATAACTGATGGAATGAAAAGGCAAAGGGAAGTAAAGTGAAGTCAGAAGTTTTTCTAACGGTCAAATAAGTTGGTGACTATAAATTTATTACTGTTTAATATGTGTGTTGGCTATATGACTGAATAACTCTCCTTTTAGCTGTAAAGTTTGGAATGGTCTCAGGCAAGTGTAACAGTGAGGGTGTTTCTCATGTTGTTGATTAATGTCAAACCTGAGCTAACAAGTTGCAGAAAGCTTCTCAGTTTCCATAATTGTCTGTCTTCTGTGGCTTATAACATTTCTTTCCTAGAAGTTAAATGCTTATTTGAGACTACATAAGATGTTTTGATAGAATTTAAGGCTACCAAGAACTCTACAAACTTTAATTTATTGTATAGAGAAACCTCTCAGCCACATTCACTTAATAAAAATGGTATGCATTTTTCTATTTTTACAAGGATTAGTGAGCTTCTCTCTCAAAACTTGATACCTAGCTTAGTACAATGGCTGTTTTAGTGTCTCTTCATTCCATGTGGTTTTGTTTTGCTGAAGACTATTTTGTTTCTTTAATTATGAGGAAATGTTCTGTCTTGATGAGAAAGCAGTATTTTCAGGAGTAGTTTAGAAGCATTTTTTAGGATTAGTGCTGGGTGTGCTGATTTACTTGAGGATCTGAAACTGAACATTTAAATACTGCGTAAAGACTAGTTAGTGGATTGTAGCTGTTACTCTACACAGCTGAACAGATGCCTCAGACAGTTTAAGGAATAGTACAGAAAGGTGTTAAGTTTTGCCTTAGTTAAAATATCTTGTGGGTATTTGTGTTTCTAAATAGGAAAAGCTTTTTAAAAGTTACTGAAGTAAAAAAAAAAGCAATCATGTATAGAATGAACTGTTTTTTTTTTTTTTTCCCTCTAGGAAATAGGTAGGTTAAGTGCTATTAGAAGCATCTTAGAAATACGATTCGACAACATCAGGATCTAGCAGCACTTTTTTTCCTGGAAGATTTATGTCTGGTGCTCAATTTGGAGTTCTTGCATTGAAAAAAACATTTCTGGTGCTCTTCTGTGCTATACGACTACATGGTTGCCTTTCCTTTAGTATTAGAAGGGCTGTCTTTTTAACAGCATGGGAACAGTTTTATTTAAAAAAAAAATGGGAGGAAAGTTCTGGGGCACTAATTGTTTTCTATTTTCTTGGGGGAGGGTATATTTGATGGGTCTTGGGATATAATTAATTTACATATTTTCAGAGCTATTTAGAAATGCTGAGGTTCTCCTGGTTTTACTCTCTGCCTGTATCATTAACTTTGGTGTGGCTGGGCAGATATACCAGGTCTCCTTCTTACTGTTGATTTGCTTTCATTTTCCACAACTAAGGGCAGTGCAGGGTCCCAGGTGCGCGCGGGAGGAGGTGTGCTGCTTCCCAGGCAGACGTGGTGGCAGTGACCTGGGCTCTAGGTTCTTCTCTGTTTAGAAGTGCAGGAAGAGCTGTTGGGTCAGTATATGCTGCTCAAGTACCTGTTCCTGCTGCACTTGGAGGGAAAGGCTTGCCTGTAGCTTGCTGGGGTTCAGAAAGAGCGAGATAGAGATCTCCAGTGAGATTATTTCAGATATTCTGTGGTGGATGTGATGGATGAAAAATAAAATAAATACTAAAAAAAAATTTGGGGTTCTAGGGAGCAATGGATGTAGTCCAGTAAGTATTAATTCCGGTCAAGTGTTTGTAGTAGGTTTATACCTTCCCCGATGTCTGAACAGCACGTAGGTGTGGTGTTTCGGAGGGAAGGTTGACACTGCTGCAGAGCTCTTCCAACAAACCTTAAGGAGCACGTCAGAAGGATCTGTTGTGCGTAGGTGTTCTGGATCAAATGCAGTTTTTTTGCGGCGATCTTTACTGTGTTTTATGTTTGCAGGTAGTCAAAGCTGATATTTACATGGTTGGGTAACAAACTGTTACTTAAAATGCTATTTTCATGTTTTTAACTGTACTGAGTTTAAATTTTCTCTATTCTGTTGTGCGCTATGGCTGAGCAGCTTAAACCACGTTAAAAACTAGCTGAAGATGTTTAGTTACTTTGTTCTAGATGAGCTGACCTGTATTTCCTTTAAACTTCTAAAGTAATTTGTGAATTCTGAGAACTCATAATTAAAGAATATTCCAATTCAACTGTTACTGATACTTTTCCTGTGATTATTTTTCATTGAAGGTGAACCTCTAAATCTGCTCAGCATGTTGCTTTGAAATTGCTAAGTTCTAAGTGTACTTATACATGAGTATATGTAAAATACTGCAAAATTTGATTATCTTTCATAGGGAAGTTTTTACCTTTGAAGACAATGTTAGGACCAAGATATGATGATCAGGTTGCTGAAGAAAATCGTTTTCACCCGAGTATGTTATCCAACTACTTAAAGAGTCTGAAGGTAAAGTTAAATTTTCTAGCAATTGAAACATTACTTTCATTATTAATGTTTATTCAAATGTTACTTATCAGATTTAAGAAAAAAGTGGTTGATGGCTTCCTTTGAGACATCTGTACAGAAAAGTTATTTTTTTGTTTACATTTTCAGGTCTTCTCTGCAACTCTTAAATTTTCAAAAGTACTTTCTTATTAGCAAGAATTGTGCAAAATTCACCAGCTCATTCACTGTATTAGCAGCAAGAATCTCACTCTTCTCTGTTATTACTGTTGCGTCTTGGAGAGATGTCATTGTTAGAATTCAGGTAGTCGATGAGTTTGTAGGTTTACAAATGTCTCTTGCGTATGGATTGATATGTTAAGTTGCAGTTTTGTTTATAGGAGTGAAAGCATTTTAAAAGTGAAAGGAGAATTTCATAGAACTCTTCTGTAGTTTCAATGCCTAATTTTCTTCTTTGGATGCGTAGAATGCTTTATGGTATCTAGCCAGTCATGCCCAAGTATGGAAGAAAACAATTTATGGATTTTATCCAGTAACTTCTTAGTGAAAAAAAATGCATTAAATAGAAAAAAATTTTAGGAGGATGGACTGGGACCCAGTAAGGTGGGTGGATGCCTTTATCATTGGGTTACAGAGTTGTGTTTCTGGCTTATTTCTTCATTCTCTGCTTCACTTATTTCTGTCTGTCCACTTCAGCTTGCATGTTGTTCTGCACCATAGCACAACTTTGACAATAAAGGTGGGGAACAGGACCTTTGCAGCCATTCACATAGGTCTGTGAAGTGTTGTGCCCTGTCCAGTGCATCTGGAGATGTGGGAAATGAGATTTTTGAACCTCCTAGGCAAAGGCAGGCCTACAAACTAATTCTTTTAATCTGTTTATTAAACTATTACAAATAGTTTATATAAATAGTAATATAAAAGGTTAGCACCACTTTTGGTTTTTGGACTATTTCATGAAACTAATTATGCTAGTGACATTTTTTCTGTGGTTTTTTTGTTTGTTTTTGCTCTTGATCTAAGTTAATTCTGAATTTGTTTAACAATATCAGAGCTTAAACATCAGAAGCATCAGGTGACTAAAATATAGGAATCTTCATTTTATGAATCTTATTTAGGCTTAGGTATGAACTAGATGGTGAGCTACTCAGTGTGGCAGTGATAGAAGTACCTGTGGGCTAATGTAATAAGAAAGTATGATCAGTGAGGCATATGTGCCTGTTCTCAGGTGCTTGAATTGGTAGGATTTTTCTTGTTTGAATTCTTGCATCTATGCATATAAATTCTGCTTCAGTTCCTCTTTTATGCATTATGTTGTTTTTGACTCTGACTGGCTTTAATGGGTATACCTAGAAATTTTCCCAAACCAATCTTATTCATGGTTTAAAATAATTTAAAATTCTGCATATATTTTGAAGTTATAGAGAACTTCAGAGACCAGCTCAGAATTTCTGACTATTTGCTTGTTAGTGATTTGTCACCAAAAAAGAAATCATAGTGAGCCTTCATAGCATTTCCACTAGGCACATCAGTCAGTTCTGTTGCAATACTACAAATTTGTAATGTCTTGAGTGGCATCAGATGATTGGAATCTGATAGTACAATTACTAGCATGACGATTCCCACTTACATTTTGGTAATTTTGGTTAACAATCAGAACACATAATTTCTCTCAAACTCCCTGTTCTCATCAAATCTATTACATTGTCTTGAACCCTGGTATTGTTGCTTAATGTTTCCTGTTTGAAAACACAATTTTTTATTTGCCAAGATATGCAGTGGATTACTGAAGTGCTATATTTGCAGAACAGCAGTTTACCAACAATCTGGCAATGACATGAATGTGAAATTGAGGAGAACTTGAAAAATGGATTTTCCCAAGGCAAAAGTACCTCACTGTGCATGGTTCTAATAATTTTAATGCAGTGTGTTTTACTGCTAATACTTTGCAGAATGAATCACTTCTGAAACCTCATTATTACTTAAGTCCATATAATTTATCTCCCAAATAAGAGACTTCAGCAGAAACTTTTACATCTGAATTTTGGTAATAGTGAGATATGCTGCTACCACAGGTTTTTGAAGGTACCAGTTCAGCATTTAAGACAATATCTGTCTGGGAGGAACTTTCTTGAACAAACTTCCTGTGTGATTCCTTTTTCTCATGGAGCTGTTTGCTGAAAATCTGAATGCCAATATTGGCATAGTATCTTAATGGTCTCATAAAAAAATTTGCAGGAGCAATTGGTGACAGTGTGAATAATTTTTTCTTTTTTTTGTTTCTTTCTTGAGTAGGTAGGTTAGTACTGTTTATGCTTTATAAAAGGCAGTTTTATTTCTGTTATGAAGAGCTAGGACATTAGTTAACTCAAAAGGATGTTTGGGCAGCTAGCATGCTCAAGTTACAATATTCCTATTAGGAAAACTAGTTTTCAGCCATATTATTATTTTCACAAATAAATTCAATCACTAATTGAAACTATTTTCCTCAAATAAGAAATGCAAGAGAAAAATCCTGGGACTCTAGAGAATTCAGTGTATTGTAGTATGTCCTCTCCCTCCTGGGGAAGATGTTTTCAAGTTCCAGCGTCTAATGAGAAACTTAGGGGGTCATACAAGGGGAACCTAGCTAAGTCCATTTAATTGCACAGCAGCGGAAGGGTGCGTGCATAAGGCATTAATAGCTGGATATAGTTGGAAAGTGAAAAAGTGAGGAGGAAGGCTTTTATAACCGTAGGAGGACATGGAGGGCCTGGCTTAAATAAGTATGAGCTGAATGGAGGTGGCATGAAGATCTTGCTATTATTGTATGTAGAAATGAGAATTTCAAGCTATTGATGAGCTTTTTTTCCTTCTATCTGGTCATCTTCTACAATTAGAAGCAAGAAAAATAACTACTTTCAACTGTGCTTCAATGTAGTGTCTAAGATTGTAGTGTTGTAACAGTCTATGTATGAAATAAATGTATGTTTTAGTGAGAAGTTGCTCAACAATTGAAAAGTAGTCTTTCTTCCAAAGCTGTGTCATTCAGTGGGTATGGTGGACTGAAAGATGTGATTCATGCAAAACATGGGCTGGAAAAACATTTTTTCCAGTGGGTGACTGTCTATTTTAGCTTAGATAGTCTTTAAAATTAGCTTCCATTAAGAACTTTCTAGGAGCAAACTTAGCAGACCATGACTGAGAGGATGGCTGTGATGTCTGGTGTCATGTCAGGGTTTCAAGCAGAGCAAAGCACCTTTGTGATGAACGTACGTGTACTAGAATCTATTCTGTAAGTGAGAATTATCGTCGGTCAGCTCAAGCATAGTATAACTGCAGTTCAGTGACTGAAATGTTTCAATTCCTGTGGTAACAGTGTTTTTTTGCATGGATTTTTGGAACATCATAATTGTATACTTTGATTATGTTACATAATCCCCTGGCTTTAAAAAATTTCTTTATCTTCTTCTTTTGCCTTGCAGTCTCTAAATTGTAGTGTGTTACATGCAGCTAATCCCATGAATTGAGAGAGCAAATGTTTGTGCTTTCTGTAAAGCTAGGAAACTGCTTTCGGGCCTTATATGCTCGATATGCCCTACATGCTTTTATAGCTTTGGCTAAATTATATCTGATGCCTGTTTGGTTTAGTGCTCCATGAAATGTGTGAGGAACATTGTCACTTCAGAAGATCTTCACTTATATATGGTTGAAATGATTAGTAATGAAGGCAAAGGAATAGCAGGCCAGAAATCCTAAGAGTCCTGTAGTTCAGAATTTCCTCTCTAGCAGACGCTTTGCTATATTTCATTCTCCTATTCAAATTACATACATCTCAAATGCTTGGTGACACTTTGGGTCTGAAGTATGTTGTAATGTTCTTGTGGTTTAACCCCAGCCGGTAACTGAGCACCATGCAGCCACTCACTCACTTCTCCCCCACCCAGTGGGATGGGGGAGAGAATTGGGGGAAAAAAAAGGTAAAACTCTTGGATTGTGATAGGAACAGTTTAATAGAACAGAAAGGAAGAAAATAATAATTATAATAGTAACAATAAATAATAATAATAATAATAATAATAATAATAATAATAATAATAATAGGAATGAAATATATGAAACAATTGATGCACAATGCAATTGCTCACTAACCGATGCTCAGTTAGTTCCCAAGCAGTGATGCCCCCAGGCCAGCTCCCCCAGTTTATATACTAGGCAAGATGTCACATGGTATGGAATATTCCTTTGGCCAGTTTGGACCAGCTGCCCTGGCTATGTCCCCTCCCAACTTCTTGTGCACCTCCAGCCTTGTCGCTGGCTGAGCAGCAGAAGCTGAAAAATCCTTGACTTAGTCTAAACATTACTTAGCAACAACTGAAAACACCAGTGTGTTATCAATGTTCTTCTCATACTGCATCAAGTGTTCTTATGGCTTCTACATGTCAGTCAGGAGACTGAAATCTGTAAGTGAGTGTGTTCAAAAGAGTAATTTCTAAAAGTTGAGAGTAAACCGTGTGAGTATTCTTTGAGCTTAAAAGCATTGCCATAAAATTAAATTTTTGTGCTTTCACACATCTCAGTGATAATTCTTCTGTGTAGCGAGAGTTTGGAGCCTTCTGGTGGGAACATTTGAAGCTGCTGGTATTTGAGAACAGTGGGGTTGGGAATTGGCTTTGAATTTGCAACACTAAAATGGAATGGTATGTCTCCTACTTTTGGATGGGAGGATGTGAAACTACATTCTGCAAATCACTTGAATTTCTTCTTGCAGCTCCCCTTTAACAATTGGATATATTAAACAGTGTTACCTTTTAATCTGTCTTCAGGCTATTATTAAATGTTGTTTTCCTCACAGTTTTTTTTCCCTTTCTCCATACTGTTAGATGGTACAGCATTTTTTCAAGAGTAATTCACACTTTGGAATGTCTTCTTTTTTACTAGACTGGAACTGAATGCAAAACCCATTACTTTAAAATGATGTTTTCATTAAATCTTAATCTTACTTTGAAAATATTTTTCCCCTTAGCTGAAGACATCTTGGAAGTGTTACACCTAACCCCATATTGTACATAAAAGAATAGGTTATCAAGCTGAGCTATGTAGAAGTTGGGGAAGAGGGTAGTTAGGGAGCCATTTATGTGGCTTTGTAGTCTAGAGCTCTCTGGTGAAAACACACCTGATTCTTTTATCAGTTTTTTTTTTGCCAACTCAAACCACACCACTGATACGATGCAGAACACAGAGGGAGATTCTTATGCTTTTTGGGCGGCATGGCATGTTACTGGAAGATACTCTGTGGATTCCTGTACAATCATCTAGAAGTACTGGTGTGGGAATATGTAATTCTCTGAACAGTTATTTTGAACTGCTTTATGTCTGTGTCATAGTTTTATGGACCTACAGTGTGTAGCACCTGGAAATTTGTGTTGTCTTTCTTGTAAATTAAGTAGTCTTTGAGATATTGGCTAAATACTGTTGAGAATGGAGGGGGAGGAAAGTAATGATTGAATTAATTGCCTTTTGTATACTTCCTACAGCATTAATCACTGGCTAGTATGCTGTCAAGTCTGTATGTTTAGCAGCTTTGTTGAACACTAAATATTTGAAGTTTTGGATGATGTAACATTGTTTTCAGGTGGACCCCTACTGAAGTAGCTTGTATTTCTGCAAAACACAGTAATAAAAGTAAATAAAGCATTCTGAATACAATATACAAAGTTGAAGTAAACAAGGAGAAAGTCAGAACTGATTTGGGTACTACAAATGCTTAACACTGCCTACATAACATGATGCTTTTTAATATCTGAAATCAAAGTATTATGAAAGTATAAAAGTATTATAGATGTATTAGGGAAGTATATAATCAGAACTTGGAATACCATGGAAAACTACCTCTGTAGGTAATTGGAAATGTGTCTTTGGGGTCTACTGAACAACATATCCATGTGAAGCAGCTGTTTCTGAACTGTATTCCAGTTATAATTGGAATTTATAATTTCTCAATTATCTGGAAGCAGTGTTTTAATTTGTAATTCTTCCAACTGCACTGCTAAATTATTGCCACTCTGTTGACTTTAAGGTGGATAAAACCTGATCAAAATCCTGTTTATGAGTTTGTGCTGGATATTAAATATACTGAAGATGAAGTGTTCTGTGTTTCTGCATGCATAACATGCTTCAGTGTTAATGTATTTTTAAGTGCACTATTGATATATCTTTAAAAAAGACAAAGGTATAGAAAAAGAATTTTGCTAAACTACCACTCTTAAAATGCCTTTTAAAAAGACACCTGGTTTCATGGTGAGGATCCTACTAGAAAGCATGACATTCAGCATTTTGACCAAAAGCAATCACTTGCACTTATAAGGCAGGAAACCAGGAATACCTTCAGTACACAGGTGTGTTAGTGAGTTGGTTTTGCATAGTAGTACTGGGAGGTTTATGCTTGGTGGAAATTCTGTTTAGACCAAAGATCAGTAGGATGCACTTAGCTGATGTTCTCTGGGTTGGTTGCCACCTAGTGGAATTTCTGCTTTCCATCTTGCTTTGTAAAAATAGTAACTTCCACAAGGCTGCTTTAAAAGACCTATTTTACAGCTATAAAAATCAAAGACTAAAAAAGTAAGTTTCTGCAGAAGGGGACACATTAGGGTAGAGTGGGCAGCCTGAATTAGGTACATCCTAACATCTGAGTGGTTGACAGTGCCACCTTACTGACAGCATCTTTGAAAATTTCAAGTTGTTTCACATATTAGCTTTGAATAAAATGTTTCTGAGAATTTACGGGAGTTTTGGTTTAAACTTGAAAATGTGTTTTATTTGGTTTGCATTCTAATGCATGGGTAAATTGAGTTATTTTGTCTGAGAGTACGCTTACATATAAGTCTCAGTAGTTAATTTTTCTTATGGTACTTCCGCTGTGCCAGTGTTTAATATTGTTCTACTTAAAGCTTTAGAGCACCTGATTTTACCTTATTTGTCTTTTAACATGTTAAAATATTCTTTATCAGATACTTTCCTGCTGTTAGCAGATCTTTCTTATTTAGAAACATTGATGGGAACAAACGGAAGTTTTTGAATTGATGGCTAGTGCTGATCCAGACACCAGCTTTCACAAAGAAACACAGATTACTGTGATGGTGGTAAACCACAGATTTTTATGAACAAATGCAATATTTAAGAATTTTTGAACTTGCAACTGTAGATTGCTTTTAATTTGGATTTTAGTAGTCATTTAGTATTTATGCACTGATATTTGAACCATATATATGTTTACTTTTTTTTTTTTTTTTAGGTTAAAATGGGTTTACTGGTAGACTTGACCAACACCACTAGATTCTATGACAGGAATGATATAGAGAAAGAGGGGATTAAATATATAAAACTCCAGTGTAAAGGGTAAGTTGTCTGCACTTTTTAAATAAATATCTTTTAATTTGAAAGATCACACTGAAGTAATTAATCTTTTTCTTTATCTCTTCCCTTTCCCCTAGCTGTCTCCTAATCTGTGTGTTCTTGTGTTTTTCAGGCATGGTGAGTGCCCTACACCCGAGAATACAGAAACATTTATCCGTGTATGTGAACACTTCAGTGATAAGAACCCCTCAGAGCTTATAGGCATGTCTTCTTATATCCATTATATCCATCTTATATCTATCATTGTTTTTTACTGTTAATTTATTTCATATTTACTTATAACTGTAGCCTCTTAATTCTTAAAAATCTAAGCAAAGGAGTTTTCTCAGTATTGTTGATGACTGATCGCACTCACTCTCATGTAGCAATTCCTCATTTTTCACTCTGCTTTTGCAGTTTCTCCACTTGGTCCTCCAACAGTATTTCAGAACTTGAAACACTGTTATGGTTAGCAATTTATATGGTGTATGGATAACATCGTGATACCTTATAAATAGCAGACCCATTTAACTGGTGTTTCATCTTTTAAAGTGCCATTTTTAGTGTTGAGTCACTTAACTTTTTGACTTCTATGAATTTTGGAATGTTCTTCCATTATTTAGATTATTTCACCTCTATGGAAAAAAAAGCCAATTAGAGTCAAGAAGAAAATAATGTATTGACCACAGGTTTAGGCATTCATAGTAAAAGAGAAATGTTGGGATTTTCCATTTCACTTCCATGAATTGCTGAAAAGTTGTTTCTGGTTCTGGACACTTGTTTCCTCCGACAGAGCATTAGAGGGACTGGTGTGGAGGATGTTTTTATCAAAAGCGAAAGCAGTCTGCAGCAGTGATAGTACTGCACCCTGTGTGATCTTTCCCTTCCAAGCTGTTGGTCTCATTGCTGAGATGCTTCTTAGCTTTGTCAAAAATTATTTACTTCACCTTCTTGGTAGCAGTAACAGCTGCAGGACTTATCAATAATGATTGTGTGCAATTTCATTTCCAATGTCAAGATTAGATATGAAAAGAGGCTGAAATGTGAATGGTAAGTGAACAAAATTTTCTATTCAGCTGGAACAATATAGGATGGAAACTAATTTGGCAGCTTGAAGGACTGGAGTATGCCTGCCAACCTTCAGGAACAAAATGCAAAAATTTTCTTAAGCAGAAAACAAAGGAGAAATGATTGCTGGGAACAAATTCTGTAAGGAAGCTAAAATTCATTTCATTTGATGCAAGTTACACAGTTTTTAATATTATTAAAAGGTTAGAATGAATGAATCTAAGAAATTCGTGATAGTTTTTGCCTTGCTTTATTTAGAGTGGAGGCTTGGTGGGATGGGCACAAAACCCGACCCTGATACAGTTGAGATATATTTCTGTTTACCCATATAAAGTTTCTGGTTTTTATCAGTATATTCTTTGTAAGCATTTTTTGGATCTCCTGTAAAAAAAATAAAAATACTTGCAGTGTAAGGGAGCATATATAAAAAAAAAAGATATTCACATTTTGCCTGAATAAGCATCAAGTGAATTGTTGCTAAATTTACTTTACTAATTATGGTAGAGAAATAAGGAAATCAATAAAAGCTTAAGTGACTTGCTTCATGGTGTCAGGTGCTGGGTCCTGCACTTGTGTCGCAACAACCCCATGCAGGCCTGGGGAGGAGTGGCAGGAAAGCTGCCCAGCGGAAAAGAACCTGGGAGTGCTGGTCGACAGCCAGCTGGATATGAGCCAGCAGTGTGCCCAGGTGGCCAAGAAGGCCAACGGCATCCTGGCCTGGATCAGACATAGTGTGGCCAGCAGGAGCAGGGAGGTGATTGTTCCCCTGTACTGGGCCCTGGTGAGGCCGCACCTCGAGTGCTGGGTTC
>JANZLQ010000013.1:11828424-11852603 GCA_026212715.1 Elanus axillaris | reverse complement strand
TCATACTGAACTCAAAACGCAGCACTGTACCAGCTACTAGGAAGACACTTAACTCTATCCCAGCTGAAACCAGGACAGTTGGGATAAACTGAAGCATCCTGTACTCCTGTTGCTAATAATTTGCAAAAAGAATGTAATAAATTGCTTTTTAGGTTTATGTGCCTTACGTGATCTGGGCTGCCTTGATGGGAAGGGAGATAACTCTTTAATGTTAATCATGAAGGTAGAAGGATCCAAAACCACATGTGAAACTAAACATGTTTGTTAAAACTGCTTGGAAATGATGATGCCCTTTTCTTGTCTTGTCTAGGTGTCCATTGCACACATGGTTTCAATAGAACTGGATTTCTGATCTGTGCCTTTTTGGTCGAGAAGTTGGACTGGAGGTAACTTTGAATGTTAATTCCTAGGGATTTGTGGGGAGTGACCAAAGGCCTCTTCAGTATGTTTCACTCATTGTCCTGACAGCTATCCTAATGTATTCACTGTTTGTTATTTTAAGACTGCCTACTAATCTTGACCAAATAACTGATATTAACATTATTCATATCATCCCTTGGTAGCTTAACCTGTTTCAGTCAAGCTTTCCAAAGTCAGCTGTACCTGCTCTGTGTGGGCTTTTAGGAGTGTATATATTGTACTGTGTCTCTTCCCCATGACACAGCCCGCATTTTGAGTAAGAATGTAGAGTTCAGAGATGCCTGAAAGATTTATTTCCATTACTTTTTCACCTTTTTCATGTAGGCTTGCCTGTAGGCTTTTTCTGTTGGTTTTTTTTTTGAGTTCTGAAGAGATTAGCTAGAGCAAAGCAGAGTGACATACTTGCTTCTGAAGGGTCAAGGGGAGACAAAGTCCTTGTTTCCAGCTTGTTGTTTGACTAAAGTCTACAGCATGCTTTTATACAGACTCACTTGGAGTTTTTGTGATTTAAAAATGCTGGTGCCTTCATAAAGAGTAGTGGTCTTTTTCAAATAATGTTAGGGTACAAAAAAAATTGCCTGTACCATGCTGGTGGGCATGACTTTTGCATGTTTGGTAGTGTTCATGAAACATTATTTCCTTGCTGATGGAGTCCCATGTAAGGCATGTTTCTTTACAAGCCCCTTAAGCATTCTGATGATACTTCTTGTGTGGTCCTGTAAGTGAAGAAAATTCTACTCCTCTTGCAGCATTTTCTTATGACTGGACATACAGTTATTTGGTGCTTAGCATTTATGTGCAATCTCTTTGCAAAGAACTAGGTCGTTGTCTGCTAGTAAACTTGGAATAACGATATTGGTGTAATGGAGACGGAACACCATTAGTAGTGGGTGGCTGAGTCTTGTCAGAATGTTAGGTGAGTATAGGAAGTAGACACAAATATATTTATAGTATGATTCTAGTTGTTCCTATGAAATAGCAGGTTTGTATGCTTTTAATCTAACAATTTAAAAGCAGCATGCAATAATTAGACTCAGAATTGTTCCTTTGTTCTGAAGAGGAAATACACTTGAATCTTATTTGAATCTCCTGTTTTTTATGCAGCGTCTCTTTGTTTTCAAACCTCTGTGGGAAAAGCCTTAAAACCTAATGGCAATGTCTTAATTTTTTTGCTTCATTTAGGTAGTTAATTTTGTCAAGTTCATCTCTGTCAGATTTTTTAACAGAACACACAGATTACCTGGTAGAAAAAAATGTCAACAGCTAAAGAATGAATTTTGGCAAGGTGCTAGTTAATGCTAAGCATTTTTTCAAGATAAATCTGATTTCCTGTATCATTCCTTAAAATAAGGCACTGTTATTTGCTGATGAGGAAATAAGATTTTCCTGATGGAAAAATCCATCCATATTCATTCGTTAAGCATATGATATAGGAGTGCTGCTGATGTATTTTGAACACTGAGATGTATTTTATAGTTAAAGAAAGGTCATCCAGAGTAAAAAATCTCTCCAGCTAGTGATCGGAAACCTTACTTGACTTGCTTTTTCACAACTGATTTTTCTCAAAGACTGCTATGTTTCTAGAACTTGCAAAATATGTTTTCTTTCAGCTAGGTTTCTGTGCTTGAAATCTGTGCTGCCTCTTCTGGTTTTCATGGCCATCTATTCCAGAATAGTATAGAGTTCTAATATCATCAGAGGCAAATTTGAGTGTCTTTCAGGCCCCATCCCTTTTGGTTTGCTTTGTCCTTTCACTGGCATTGATTACGGAAGATGTGAAACAATATAGAAAGAAATATACCAAAATAAAAAATGTCATGTGAAGAAGAAATTATGAGTCTTAGAAAACAGAATGGGGAAGAAAGCTCCTTCCAAATAAGTCAGATTCTTAAACTGTCATTTCTGAGATCTGATGACCGACCATCTGATAGTCTTACTCTGGAAAATGTTTTGTTTTCTTCTCTTGCCAAAGATCAGAAGAGAGGACCAAATTTACTGGTTCTTAGGAAGTGTTTCTGTCTATTCTGGGAAATTTGCCCCATAAAGTTCTCGGGCTCCTTCCCATACTGTAGAGATCAGACAAAAAAATGCCTTTTGTATTTAACTTCTTTTTTCCATTTTAGCTATATGTTTTCCTTGTTCCAGTGGCAGGCTATTTTCTTATCTGAAAAAAATTCTTTTCACAGCATGTAATATGTGCTTTTGTTCTAGCTTTAAGGTAAGTGCTTGTCAAGAAGCCGAACAGGGACATGTACCTTTTGTGATTTCTCCTCTCTTTTACATGGCAAGATTTCTAACTGTTGATGCATGGAGCATTACTGCTCCACACAGTCATGATAAATTGAAGACAGAATTATGTCCAGTGTTTTCTGTTAAACATTTTCATAGGATCTATGAAAATAGCAACAGTAAAACCCTTGTGCTCGCTGTTGTATGTTTTGGAGTGCTTTCCAGTTGTCTAGTAAAGGTGCACAACTGTTAGTTTTGGTTTCTAATTTTTTTGTGATCCAGTCTCCAGTTTATTAAAGCGCTTAAGATTAAGTGTTAGCTGCATAGTAAAAGCCTTCTGAATTACAGTTTTTTTTATGAGAAACTTCTGGAAAGAGAAGTAATTTCAAAAGATTAGGATGCTTTTTCCCCACTGTGATGGCAAAGCCTCCAATGAAAGGAAAGATAATTCTTAGGGGAAAAATGTAGCCATGTTTGAATGTCAACATTTGCATTTTTCTTCATTAAGTTTGTTTATCTTTTTCTTTGGTCTTTTTTGTCTTTGTTCAGTCTTTAAGTACTTACCTACGTGTCAGCCATTCCTTTCCTGTAACAATAATAAAAGTTTTGCTTAGGTGACCAGCAGACCACTATTAGCTACAGTAAGGAAATGAAGCTGTGCAAACTGCTGTTACTTCTGAGAACATACACAGTACCTACATAATTATGCACAATCTTGTGCCAGGCTGATCTAAGCATAATGTTTAAAATACAATTAATATTTTTGTAACTACCAGTTTGGAATTTGTTTTAATTCTCAGTCCCAATAAATCTTACGTTTGGTAAGGCACAGTATGACTAAAACATGTAAATTAAGCAACAAGAGTAATTTTAAATTTTCATTTGACAGTATTGAGGCTGCTGTGGCTACTTTTGCTCAGGCTAGACCACCAGGTATTTACAAAGGTGACTATTTGAAGGAATTATTTCGTCGTTATGGAGATGAAGATGATGCACCATCACCACCTGAGCTACCAGAATGGTGCTTTGATGATGATGAAGAGGAGGACGATGATAATGGTAAAACAGGAGTCCAAGAATCAGAACCTGGATCATCGAGCTCTTCCTTTGGCAAGAGAAGAAAAGAACGCCTAAAACTGGTATTTTTCATTAAGAACTTAATATTCTAATTGCTAAACTTAATTTCATAAACTCATAGTCATCAGTTACTACATGCTATACGAGTGTCAGTGCTCTCGCAGATGAGGACTAGTAGTATTGTCTCTAACTAGGAAAAACTGGTAGATTCATTGCAAGCTTTCTTATGTTTCCTATGTGAACTTTGAACTTTAACATTCAACACCTCAACTATTCCAGTTGTAAAAATGACTTAAAATTTTTCTAATATAACTTTTTTTAAAGTTTGAGTTGAGATACTAAAGTGCTCTTTAATTATTCACTCTATCTTTAGAGCTGAAATGTTATAGGGTGTGTGTGTAAACAATTCTAACTTTTTTTTTGGAGCCATGTGGATGAAATTCAGAATTAAAAACATTCAGTGCTCATTTTGGTAAATATTCTTAATTTTGGAAATTTTGGAGGGTTGAGAATTGGATTAGCAAAAAGCAATAGAAGCTTAAAAATTCCAAGACAGCTTTGAAATTATATTTTGTTCAAGCTGTTTTAACTGTATAATGTTAAGAAATATGGCTGATCACTTATTGTGATTATTTTGACATACATCTGCATAATTCTGGTGAAATAAGTTACTGTAGTTACCATAGCACAGAACTGGTACTCAAGTACAACGAATATACTTGTATCATCTGAAGACTAATGGCTCAGTTCTCTCCAAATTCCTGACTTTTTTTTTTTTATTTGTAGATGAAGTAAGGGAGAATGTTGCCGAGTGCAAAAATAGATTCAGTTCTTTTTGCATAATACTGAATTATTTTACTTGTGTTTACTTGTTTGTTTGCAAACACTTGGAAATCCTCATATGAAATATGCTGCAAAGATATATTTTGTTGTTACTGCAGCAGCTCAACATGATTTACAGATGGAAGAAGTTAGCCTGAAAGGAATACAAAATCTAGTCCAAAGAAGCAAGATGAACTTTGAAAACTTTCAAATAGCCCATCAGCTGGAATAAAAAATTGCCCACACTGTAAAAATCCATAGTAAAAATATATTCAGGGATATGGCCACTACTTCCATTAGCCTTGCAGTAAAACACTGATAACTAAAAAAATTTATTTGGGCTGGAACCTCAAAACTGTTTTTTTGACTTGCCTTTTGATGCATTAGGAAATGTGATATGATGGTGAGGTCCAATGACAGCCTCTTTTCAGCAAGCATAAAACTAAACTGCCCTGTTTAACAGGAATCATACTGGCTTCCCAGGCTTTTTCTTAGCTGCCACTATAGTTTTTTTGAAAGCTGGAAGCTAAATTATACGAATAAGCATATTAATAACGAAAAGTTAATTATCAGTTAAAGAATTTATGAAAGAAAGAATCATCTAGTTAATATGCATATTCGTATAATTCAGTTTTGCAGCTCTGGAGGAACATTCTTTGACATGAAGAGGAGGAACGGGGAGAATTCTTTACCATGTTTCTTGGCTGGCAGATTGGACTGCTTCTTAACTCAGTAGAGATGGATACAATCTATTTGTGATTCCTTGTAAATATGCCATCTACAGGGGGAATGATTATCAGGTAAATACCTCTTGCTCAGATTTTCTTATTTTACTGTCTAAAGGACTAAATTTTCAACATTATGTTGATTTCCTGCAGCAGATGTTTTTAGCCTTCTAATTTGACTGTTTCTCTAAACGCCTAGGTGTAGACGGTATCAAACTAGAAGTGTCAGTGGTGATAGTGGTGTTCTGAAATGTTTTCATTTTGACCCAAATATTTGTGGGGACAGAAGGAAAGTTTAGGGGTAGAGGAGAAGATGCCTCATAGGCATCTTGCTAGGATAATGAATAGTCAGAAGCAACTGCCCAGCTAGCCTGTGAAGTGAAGTTAGCTTGCTGTTCATTTCAGAAATTCTATCTTGGATGTGAGAAACTTCACTGCAACATCTTTCACTAAAACTTCCATATTTTGATGTCAAAAGCTCTTGACAGCCTTTCTTTTCTACACTACAGAAACTGTGGGAACTGTTAGAACATGATGCCATTACAGTTTCCTTTGTCATCACCTGAATGTAGTTGACATGTAGCAGCAAAACTGTTTGCTGTACTCTCAGATGCTACACAGGAAATCCAAATGTGTTTTGACTTTATCAGTGCATGCCATAATGATTGTAGCATTGAAGCAACATTATTAACTGACATGTAGAATCTCACTTCAGGAAAAAAAAATCTTCAGGAAAGAAATACTTGATTTTGCAAATAGGACAAAAAGTTAGAATTCTGAGTCAGAACCTTCAAACTCTTCATGGGTCAGTTGGATCTTTTACTGTTTATTAAGGAATGCCACCTGTTTTAGTCCCATTTAAGTTGCATATTTCACAGGCATTACAGAGTGTATTACGTAGTGCTTCTAAAATGGATGGTTACATCTCAAACAGTCTGGAAGAGATGCTAGCTGTTAATGATTTTCTCTGTGATTTTGAGTGCAAGTGTCTTGCGATCATCTGCGAGACAGAGGGAAACCATTAAACCTCATGATTGACATAGTTAGCGAGAATAATATTTAACTATCAAAGTACATTGATTCCAAATATTAGTGATTTTGTGTTTTTCTGCCTAACATCTGTACTTACTTTTCTGTGCACGGGCGTCTTGATGGATACAAGAAGAAAGATATTTTCTGATTTTGTAGCAGCATTTTATGTACTTGAATACAGGTGTCATTTCCTTTTAGCCTTCTCTTTCTCCACATTAAATGCCAGTTTGTTCACTTTTTCCCTGTAGTCCATGTTTTCTATACTTCTGACAATTCTTGTCATTCTTTGTATTCTCTCATGTTGACTCATGTTTTTCTGAGACTGTGGTGCCTATACTTAACACAAGCCTCTAGCTGAGGCCATCCTACTGCTTAATATGGAGGAATTAATATCTAATGTCTTAAGGTGAATACTTCTGTTTATATATCTCAATATAATTGCATTTTACAAGACAGAATAATACTAATTCAGCTTTTGGTCTCTTGCTGCCTCCGTATCTTTTTCTCTAATTATCTACCAGTGTGTTTTAGTATAATTGATTATTCCTTATTAAGTGTAGAACTTTGTTTATACTGAATTGCACAGTATTTTTTCCAGCCCATTCTTAAAATTAAGGATAACACTGAATTCTTAAGCTGGCATCATGGTTTGTATTCCTGTTACTAAATTCACAGATGTCACCAAAATAAGAATATGCTAATAGGGATTTGAGGGAAAATAAATTAATTCTCTTATACCTAAACCAGACGCTGCAGATCCTCCTCAATATATTCTTCTATTTTGTTAGTAAAACACTAACTCCTCTGGACCTGGATTTGAAACAGGTTGCTCTTCTGTTCTGTAGAAGTTACATCTACCCTGTGTTTTCTGATTTCCTCTATGAGAACAAGACATGCGAACAAAAGACAAGCCAAGACAAAAGCCAGCAACAAAAGATGTGATATTTCCCTCTTCTCTCAATTCTGTGAAGCCTGTTTCACCACCAAATCCAAATGATTAGTTGAACACCGCTGTTACTGAGTGACAGTCAGTATGATTTTGTTGTATCTTTTTTGCTTGTACATGCCTAGAGGCAGTTCTTGTGATTTCGTCCTGTATTTCTAGGTATTCAATCTAAGCTGATCAGTGTAACTCCCTGGCTCTCCCTTCTTCTCTTTTAGAAAATGCAGACTCTCTGTCTTCCTGACACATTTTGGAATGTTTCTTGTCCTCTGGATGGCAGTCTCTGAGCATATTGGCACTCAATCAAGTCTGAGTAGCTGAAGAAGGCTATTGCCCAGGCCTGGCGATAGCCACTAGGGTCAGGGAGGTGTGTGTTTGGGGCTCTTGCCACTCACTGACTCTTCCACATGGTGTTTAGGATCTGAACCAACAAAAGATAATACACATTGCTGCTTCTCCTTCAGGTGAAGTGATGGGGGGAGGAATACAGTGGCAAGCGGGGAGATCTTGATTAGTACAGATGGTGTGAAGGTTGTGCAGAGTGTAGATACTAAGTGCATGTAGTTACCTTGGATCCATTAGGGCTTGTAACTCTTGCCTTAGTAGTAGCGCTGAGGACCTGAGGTGCTCCTGCTGAGCTGAGTGCTCTGGCATCTCGGTACTGTGTTCTCTAGTGTTCTGTTTCCATGGTGGGGTTGTTAGCTTAACAGTGGTGTAGAAAGTGCATGGATCTGGCTCAGTTTTGGCACCTTATCCAAGGAAATGCCCTCATGAAACTTGGAGTATTGAGTTAGCCAAACATGGATGCCCAAGTGACTTGACCATATTTTCATAGTGCTGTACCTTAGCTAGTGAGTACACTTGAGGCAGATAATCCACAAGAGACATTTTCAAATGGCAGGCACCAATTTCATGTTTATGACTTTCTTTTCTGGAAAATCTTTCCTGTTGCCTGCCTTTTGCTTTAATCTTAGCAGTTGTACTGCTGTTGCACTCTGCCATTATCCTGAGAAGCAAGGCACAACCATTTTCCTTTATTTCATGATGTTCTTAACCACTTACTTGGTATTCAGACAACATGCTGGCTACGCATGTGTAGCTGTCTGCCTCCCTTGCCCAGTCACCTGTGTGCTGTTTCACCTGCTCGTGCCCACATAAGTAATATGGGATAAGTGACACACCGAAAATCTGTGGAGCTTAAGGTAATTAAGGTTATAAACTAGTGTATTTCTTTAGGATGTACTGTTGTCAGCATACGATTTAGCAATGCAACTGAGCCAATCTTAACTAAATGCAGGCTGTACTGAAAACTGCAGTCCTGCTTTCCCTGCACTCCTTGTGTTCCTTCTGCTTCCCTTGTGCTGGCACTAGTGCTGAGTTATCCTATGGTGAGCTAGTTTAGGATGCTCATTTGGCAGAAAATTACTAATTTATTATGTTATTTTTGCCAACTTAGTTCCTAGACTTGCTCAAGAATAGAACAGTTGAGTGCCACAGCACATGGAAAGGGAAGGGAGCAAAAAGGCTCCTTTCATCAGTAGTATGCAGCTAGATTTGTTAAGGCAAGTTTCAAGCATTTTAGAGAACAGATATGAAATACTTTTGTCTTCGTTTGCAGGATTCATAGCTCAACAGGTGACACTTCATGCTTTGATCATCTTAGTCTGCATTGAGAAATTATTTGAGATGCTGTTGAAATAAGTCTGGTGGATTTGGGATCTCTACGGAAATCTTTAATTATGTACTTTTGTAGACCTGATGGCTTGAATGTGTTCTGTTCTGCAGAATTTGTTTTTATTCCACTTGGCATCAAATTTTTTCTGGAATATACAAGTTAGAGTTTTATTTTCAATATTCTTTTACTGATCTCTGCAGGCTTTTCTGCAGCATTCAGGATAGCACTTCCACTTCAGTAAACCGTTTTAGATTGAGAATAAAATTATATTTTTACACAAATATTTTGTTACAAACCAGCTGTTTGTGTTTTCTATTTTGTTAAGAAGTTTGTCCTTGATCAACTGAGAACCCTTGAAGTCTGCTGCTGCATAACTACATTCATTCTTTCAATTGTTTTCTCTGCAGTGTAAGTTTAAGTTCTGAGACGTATAACATGGTAGATCACCTAGATGGAGGTGAAATCCATGTGATTGAACTTCTTATACTGGAATTACCATCTAGGTCTGATAAAATGAACATATGTAATAGAAAACATGCATCTCAAAGATTTGGAGGGAGAAAAGCAGGACTTAATGTCTTCATCTGCTGAGATTTTTGTTTAAAAAAAAAACCAAACCCACTGAAAAGCTTGTGTCTAAAGATGTTTCCCAGTGACTTCAGTTCACTAATTACCAAGCTACTTGTTTATCTCACACGTTAGATCTCTGCTGTTAGTGCATAGCTCTTACTTTCCATGAATCAAGGAAAGCACGGAATTGTTGGTCTAGAAATACTATTTATGTATTAAAAAATTTATTTAAGATTTCATAGGTCAATTTTGCCCTTAGTTTCCAGTTTACTTATTTTGAGGCCATACTTTCTGGCACACTTGAAAATGGTGTCACAAAGAGTTTTGTGACCTTTGTGACCTTTAATATACAATGGGTACAGGCTTACAATACTGTTTAGGTTCAGATTCTCATCCACAAATAGATGTCGTATGCTTCCTTATTACTATATAATATTTTGTGTACTAAGGATGATTAATGTGATCCCTGCAAATTCCATATGTGACCAATTTACTGTTAAATATTTGATACTGATGTACTTTCTTTTTAAATAAAAACATTTTAGTTACAAATGAAAAATAATCACTCAAACTGATACTGTAGCTTGACATGGGCATTTTCTTGAGAGTACTAGCTAAACAGTGCCTATCTCTTACCATTCACCTCCTTTTTTTTTTTTTTTTTTTTAAATCCCCCCCCACCCCACCCCCACCCCCGAAGCTCATTTCAGTTCTTGGGTTCATAATATGGCTCACTAGTGAGTTTACTGACAAAGCTCAGCTGATGTATCTTGGTATTTGGGGGTAAATCTTTAAGGAATATTTAAGCTAGTATTGCTCTTGAGGGTCAGGTTGTAAAACCAGACTTAATCTTGTATTGTCATGTTCTGATCTGCTTTTATGAAGGCTTAAATACTAATTTTACATTTTTTTTAATTTAGGGTGCAATTTTCTTGGAAGGAATAACAGTTAAATGTGTGACCCAGGTGACAACACAACCAAAGTTAGGAGGAATACAGCAAAAATGTCAGCAGTTCTGTGGATGGGAAGGGTATGAGCACATTTAGAACTTGTTTACTTATACTGTCTAGAAGTAAGTGTTATATTTCTGGTTTTGCAGAAGGAAATAACTCATCATAAAAATGAAAAAAGGTGACTGGTTTTGAATTAATTGTTTAAAAAGAAAAAAGCAAGCCTCAAAAACACTCGAAAGTGAAGCAGATGAGAGTCTTGCATTGTACTATGAAATGGAATGATCAACTGTTCATACTAAGAAACAAGATTCTAGAACTGCTTTTCCATTGAGATAGCAAAATGTTTTCAGATGAGTTGTTGCTGTTCAGATTCCAGATGCAGTCTAGTCTGGGTATTTGTGTAAAATTTAGTGCTTGCTTAAGCCATAGACTTATTTATACAATTGCTATGACACTTTGGTATTGAGGTAATAATACTTGTTTTTATAGCCAACTTGGATTTGTGTCCAATGTTAATGAGAATATTGATTTTAATGTCTCAGATTCTGAACTCGTCCTTTCCAAAGCTCATGATGCAGGCAGTTGCTCAGAGTACTTCCTAACTTGCTGATGCTTACGGGTTCTTCTAGTGCTTGTAATTTTGAATTCAGGTATCTCTTCCTCCAAAGTTGAAAATTGGAAGTTCCACATAATTTAGTGTTTTGTGATAAACAAATACCCTTCTTATCAGAAAGGCATTTGATTCCTCTTGCAAAATACCTTATTGGAGAAGATGTCCTAACTCAAAGTTAACCTTGCAGCAAGTCTGGTACAATGTGTGACTTCAGTCTAATGCAAAAAATGCATTGCCTTGTGTCACTGTTTACTGCAGAACATTAATAAACATGGTTCATTTTTTTTTTTATAAGGTCGGGATTCCCTGGAGCACAGCCTGTTTCCATGGACAAGCAAAATATTAAATTTTTGGAGCAGAAGCCATACAAAGTTAGCTGGAAAGCAGACGGCACTCGGTAAGTTCATTTCAAATGAAAAAGAAACACCTAGTAAATTGGGTAGACAGTTTGTATTTTCTCAGGAAAGTGAATTCACTTGTACAAAGGACAAAGCATATTTTAACAACAAAACTGACTCCAGAGATTAATTTTTTTGCTGCCTGGTTACCCAACATTTGCTGAAGTTTGTGGCCAAGTTTTTTCTTAGCAGCTGTTCTTGCAGACTGACTGTTAAATGCACGTACTTTTATTCTTCTCCATAACTCTTGCCTGTCTGTCAGCCAAGACCTGCCACCAAGGTCTTTGAATAATCTTAGATAACAGTAAGAGTTTGCTAAGCTAAAGAATTTGTTTATAAAAGCTAAATTAATTCTTCTTGTTGATCCTTCAGAAGCTGGCTAGTACTAGAAATTTCATAGGTTTTTTTATTTGTACTGTGATCCTTTGTTCAAACTTGTAGTTCTGGTCAGCCAAAGAGTCAATAGTTTAATTTTCCCTCACCAGTTCTCTTATGTTCATTGTAGGGGTGACTTTTTTTTTTTTTTATAACAGACTACAACCTGGTTGTATTGATGTGTTGAACCTCTTCAGTGTTGTTATTTCTGGTTTGAAATGCATTCTTGTATTTAAGTTCTCCATTATTCTCATGCTAGCATTTCGGAGTAGGAGAAATGCCATACATCATCAAATAGAGAATGGCAAAACACTTTTTTTTTTTCTCTGATTGTAACTGGTCATAGATCAGTCTCAACTGCATGAAACTCAGTTGTCTAAACATGTGCATCTGGTATCGTCGGGTATCCTTTCATTGCTTTATCTTGTACGAAAAAGCCATGTCACACAGGATTTCTTGCCTCTACACCCCGCAGCTAGGACGATGTATAGAAAGTGTTTGCTATTCCCATTGAAATAAACCCCTAAATGTTAGGTGCCCCATTTCCTTGTGCTCTTGCAAAGAGGTACTGTGGCTCTTCATGCAAACAAATCTTTCCTGAGAAAAATTCCAAACCTCCAAAATCATACTTATTTTCATAGGACTGAGTATTTTTAATAGGTTGGAACATTTGTGAAATTACAACCATTTTTTTGAGGTTTTAAAGTCATCCATCAATGAGGATTGATAATATAACCTTCTCTTTGTCTTCAGTATTTCTGGTTGCAAAACTAAAATCAAGAATCCCAGATATTAGTGGAAATGGTTTTAACCTATACTACTCACAGCATTCAGATCACAATCTTCTGTTTTGTTGTGGGCACTAACTTGAGGTAATTAATAATGTAACTTCTTACATCATAGTCAATATTAACAGGAAGAATTTAAGTTGTGTGACACATCTCATTCATTTCAATAGCTTGATTTTTATTTCTAAAAGATGTTTTTTACATACAGTAGTATTTAAGCAATTGTAATATGTGCTAAGTGGAATGACTTCAGTTTTTACTCACTTAGACCAAATGAATAGATTTTTAACCTGCTTTAACTTGATCAGAAAATGTGCAATTACAATGAATGTACACATGGTAAGAGGAGGACTGTTTCGCTAGTCTAAAGCGCCATGCACAAATGAGCGTAAGAGTGCACTGTTCATGTGTACAAGTTAAAAGGCATCAGTTGTGTGGATGAAATGTATGCTTTCAAAAAACAGGAGGTAAGAATTTTTGTTTTCAGACTGGAGAAGTTAAAATACTGGGTTTGTATATACATACGGGCAAAAGAAGTTTTGTTTTAGCAGTGCAAGGGAAAGAATTCTCCCTTCCATGTGCTGAGAAGACAAAGTTTTGATACTAAATAAACAAGCAGCATGGACTGTCTTCTAAAGTTTGTCTTGCATTCTTTATTTTGTTAGGTTTGTTATCTCTAGTAATAGAAGGGAGTATCCTAGATAATGAAAAGCCTGGAAAATATGGGGCATTGGGTGTCTTGTGAGAGTTACCAAGTGACTCCACATGGAGTCAGTCAGGATTCAGCACAATTCAGCCAGAACTAAGCTGTCTCCTATAAAAAAGCCGAAACCTTCTGGTGGCTCTCGTCTGTGGAGTTTGTACTTCAGGAGTTTACTAGCTTGAGCAGAGCATGGTGTGAAAACAAAGTAAGCTTGCACTCAGTATGGCATCCAAGCATTAAGAAATGGGTGGGAATATTTGGCTTATTAACATTGGATGGCTGTATGCACAAGAACTTGGGTAAGGCGATGCAGGCGTTCTCAGGGTACGAGGTTACAGAAACATGGTGTTGGGAGATCCAGGCTTATTCTCAGAGCAGTACAGCACACTCAAAACTTGCTGAGCCTAAACAAGTAAACTCAGCCAACCTAAACTGACCATGCAGAGATCCAGATGGGAGTCTTTGCATTTATTATGCCTTTAATCCACATTCCAGATACATTGCCCATGGACTTGACTTGTATAACTATGAAAATATGTTTACAAAGTATTAATGTCCTGTGCAGCTCAGATACTGGTAATCCTTGCCTTTTTTCGCAGCTTAATCCTTGAAGAAGCCTTTGTTTTAGGGATTGGTTTACACTAGTATCTTAGTATGTATTAAAGGCAGTTTATGGAAATGTTTTCATATAATTTAAGCCTATTGCTTCAAGAAATAGTAACAGCAGAAAGTAATCCTGTTATTAAAATAATTTCTTTACAGAAGGCCATTTGATATTAAAGGAAAAAATTGCTTCATCTGCAGTGTCCCTAGTGTGCGTTGCTGCTGAAGAATAATCAGTTCAAACCTGTGGGTCATTAGCTAATAGAGATTGGTATGTCTTAGAACAAATACTAAGATGCAGTAAAATTACAATTAGTGCTATTCCATAGGGTTGTAAGCTATTTTTCCACATTTCTTTCTTTGTTTTTATTCTCAATAGGAACAGTCTTTCTTTGTCATATCTTATGTTACCCATTTGGAAAATTGAAGTCTTATGGAATATTCTTATTTTCTTACTCAAATGCACAGGATGCATACATTCTGAATGCTGGAATAATTACACAGAAAATAGTAGTGCACATTGAAGACTGCCTTTAGTGAAAGAAATTAAAGTGCACATGTAATTTCTCATAGGAATTTTCAGTATTTTGGACATACTATCCTTTGTTTTTAGAGTTTTAGAATGGTGACAAAACAGAATGGATGAAGAATGAAACTGAGGGAACTAAACAGTTCTCTTAAATTTTCTCAAAACATAATAACTTGTAGTTGGTTGTGGAGATAGGCAGACTGATTCAGGGAAGAAAATGGTGCTACAAAGATCCAGAGTCAATGAAATTCAGCTGAAGGAATGTTGTGAAAGGAAGATTAAAGATGAAAACCTGAGCTATTATTTGGACATTTAGACACTATATGATAGCTACCCTAATCAACAATGAAAAATGACTATGGCAGTTTTTACATTGGACATGCTTCTAATTATTTTGTTGTTCTCCAACAATCTGGACTCCCTATGCAATTAAACAAATTTTCCTTAATTATTCTGAATGCTTGTGTTGACAGGCATGACCTTCCTGAATTTAATATTAAGACATCAGTTAATGGAGATCCATTTATGGATCCCCTGCTTACTTTATCTGGAGATGAAACCCCTGTCATAAATATCTCTGAGGCTATTCTGTTAAGTGTGGTTTAGATGCAGCAGTCTAGGGTTTGCCTATCACAGTATTACTTGGCTTGCACGCGTCTGGGTTTTTTTGGTTTATTCTCTCTCTTTGCTTAAAAAAGCACTGCTCTTTCATCGACCTGATTGGACTTACAGAAAAGCAGATGCTTAACTAATAACTTTATATTATACTTTCTCCCTTAAATAAAACACTCCTATCTCAGTTAATAGCAGTATTTGCTCAACTTAGCCAGACTTCTTAAATTTCACCATTGTTAAATACCTGCATTTTATTCCTGCAGCAGTAGTTCTCTGGAAGTTCCATGGCTGAAGCTTTTATTTGTAGATTGTCTTAACTGACATGTAGCATCAGTAATTTCATTGAGGACTTTTACTTTTCTCCAAAGGCATTTGCTATTCCTAGATTTTAACTGGAGCTGAACTTTCACTCTTCTGGTTTAAGAGCTGTGATGTTGGTGAGGTTTTGTTTGTTTGTTTGTTTTTCAGTAGTAGAACAGTGCATGTTTTCTTGCTTTCTCAGTATTGTTATATTTTTCTACCTGTAATTTAAAAAAAAAGAATTTCCCTAAATGGCAGAGCATTAGTTATCATCTTGCATTGACTAAATATTGTGAAATTGATTAGTTAAATTATTTGACAGTGATTCTATAAAATGTTTTGGGAAGATTTATGGGGAGTAGTATCTTCTGTAAATACATGGGTTCTGAGTTTGCTTTGGGTCAAAATTCATCCTCCTCCATTCTCTTGGAGGTCTGAGTTCAAAATCTTTTGACTTATCCTTGCTTAGTCTGTCCTGATTTGCAGAGTTTGTGCCCACACCGTGGTCTTGCTTGTTTTGCGCCTGGTTTCCAGAGCCCTTGTTCCATGAGCATCAGCAAGGCACACCTCCTTGTTCTCTCTCCAGCTTTCCTTCTGGAGAATGTTTACTCCAAAGGGAAATGCAGTGTGAACAAATACTTCTCCCCTCTGTTTATAAATGCCTATGTGTAAAGATGTGTATGTTTGCATTTCAGGTTTAGACAAATGAATTTTAAAAGGGCTTTGAGGCTCACCTAGCATTGGCTCCCTTTGGAAAATTTTTTCCTTTGTCCCAGCTATTTGTGTGTATGTAAATATTATATGCAATTCACTTTGTTTTGGGGGAGAAACACCTCTAAAATCATATTGCTTTAAATTATTATTGAAAAAAAAAATCACTGAATTCTGCAGCTATTCTTACTGCTTTGGTGTGAATTCTGTATATTTATTGGGACAGTTGTCAAACCTCTGGTGTCTTAAAAATAATTTTAATGCTACTCTATTCACAAGGCACATAAATCCAAAGAGTAAATTTCTCACTACTAAAATCACGCCTTTTGGCTTTGTTGAGATTAAATATATCTTGTATGTTAACAATAGCTACTATGTATGTATGGCTTTACAAATGTATCCAATTTTGTAGTGCTATGTTTCCGAAATAGTAGTTGCTATCTGAGTAAGCTAATTGTAACAGTATGTTCAAGGCATACTGTATGACTCTGTGTTATCAACTTTGTACTGTAAAGTGATTAACCCAGGTGGTTAGCGGCTTGCTGTATCCCTTGATATGTATCTCATTAATACTGTTTGTAGCAGATGTTTGTTATAATGAGTGGAGCTGAATGTTCAGACAGGAGTAGGGTTGGTAAAGTAATGAGACACCAGTTTTGAAAAAAAGACCGTTACCACTAAGAATAATAAAAAGCTTTAAAATGTCTGTGGAATAATTCAAATTAATACAATCAAACAGGATGAGGTTTTATAATGGTAAAGTGTGACCTGAACCAGATGCAAGCTATTAAGGGGCGTAAGTAATTTTCCTACATTTGTATGAGTACCTTTTTATTTTTCACATCTGTACACATGCAGTTTTAGTAAAAAAATAATAAATATGATCATAATACTATGGCTGTTCAATTATGGTAAGGCAGCCATTTAAAAAAATGCAGAACAGGTAGTTCTTGCCAGAGGCTATTATATTTGAAAAATATTCATGCAAATTTGATGGCTTGCAGATATCTAAATGCTAACAAATAGATACAGAATGTAAAGCAGCTCTTTGAGAATTGCTGCTAATTGTCTAAAAGGTGTTTGTAACAAAATAGTTAGGAACATCTATGAAGTTATGGTTTTTTTCATGATTAGCAAATTACATTTTAGCAAAAAGGCCTGTTGCCTAAATAATTCACATTTTGTTGGTAACATAATACAAAATAAAAATAGTAAAGCTAGACTTAACTAAATGATAAAACTGGTGGCCACATTTTTGGACTGTGTTTATAAATCAAGTAATGTTGATTCATCCAAAGCATGTATGTTGCTATATTATCAAACTTATGATAGCTTCTCAGGCTTCTTTAGCTTTTTGTGCAAATTGAAGAAAATTTCTGTTTTTTAAAAAGACTTTTAAAATTACTGGCAGTTGCAGCCTCTTGAGAAACTTATTTGTGACCATTACTTGAAGGAAGTCTACTGGGTGTGTTTTAAGATAACTTTTCATGCATGTTGTTAAAATGTAATGAAGATGAGGTAAAAGTTTCTCCCTGAATTTGCATGGCTAAATGCTTTTTTCTTTCCCTATTCTTTGATCCTTTACATGATGAGATGAAGCTTACATGCATAACTGAGAAATGGCAGATTCCTAATATGAAAAGTGATCTAAAAGTAATTTGTGACAAGAGTAACATGTGAAAAGGTGATCATTGCTAAAGAACAGCTCTAAAGAATGGAGAAGACTGAGAAACAGATACTTTTGGTTTAGAAATGAATAAACTAGCCCAGAATCAGGTGGCAAGGAAGAAAAATGGTAGCCTGTCTGCAAAGGATTCAGGAAGAGACAGTTGAATGGGTTCATGGAAAAACTTATTATCCCTGAGAGACAGGAGTTTTGAGAAAAACTTGGGATAATAATGAGAATGAAGGAGGACAGAGAAAATTGGAGGGTAGTACTAATCCAATTAAAAAACAAATCTATGCATTTGAGAACTCATTATTAAGAACAAGAGACTGGCTTGTCATGAAAGCAGATATAGAGAACGGAAAGATTGCCTCCTGGGAGCAAAGACATTAATGTGGAGTTGAACTTGAAGCAGACTTTGTTGGGAATGAGAAAGAAGCTATAGATTAATTTTCAGATTGGTACAAATGACATGACCAGAATATCATGGATGTGGAATTTTATGTCCAGTAAATGCCTGAAGTGAGGTTTACACGACTGTTAGTGGATTCTTTCCTAATTTAGAGGAGGGAGATAGAAATGTAGGATGTTGAGATTTGACAGATGGTTTCAGAAATGGTGCTAACAGGAAGATTTTGGGCAGTTAATCACTGGAAAGCATTAGTGAGTAAAGAGCTTTTCTCCAGGTGTGGATACCTCCTTTCTGGGCACCTCTTACTTTCTGACCCTAGATGGCTAGTGAATAAGTGAATTAATTTATAATGTGTTTTGAGTGTCTTGTCATTTAGTCATGTTTAAGGTTATATATGTTTATGGTCTTGGGGTCAGGAGGGGGCATTTGCCTCCTAATGATAGGATGGGCTGAAGAACCCACAGGGGAATTATCTGGGCACTTTTGAACCACACCTTCCTTTCCTTTCCCTTCCTCCTCTCCCCACTTATCTTAAGGAGTAGACTTAAATATTTATCAATTTTGCACCTTTGCTTGTTAATGCAGTGTATCCCTTCTTCTGTAGCTGGGGCATGTTTCTATGATCTGAAATTTTAAAGGGCAGAAACATTCAGGAGTTTGGACATGCACCAAACAGACTTTTCAGGACCAAGTGGATTTTTTTTTTATAGGAGTGACAGGTTTTGTGAACTGGGCTTAACTCAAGTGCTTTGATTCCAAGTTAAATGAGCTTTATTCAAATCATGTGCTTATGTAACTATCAGCACTGGGCAAAGCCTCAACTGTTGAGTGCTAATTATACATCGTTCGTGTGTGTGACAGCTACTCTTCAAACATTTGTTATTATTTTATAATAGTTGTAAGGGTTTTCTACTATTCCCATGAAAATGTCAAAATGGGATGGTATTTAAAAGGAAGATTTGGAACAAAAACCTTAATTGAAAGGGTAAAGTCACTGTTGCTACTCCCCTGTTCCTAATGCTGCACTGTTTCATTGCATGCTACATTTTTAAGGCCTTGGTAAGGGAAATGCAGTTTTTGTTTACATGGCATAGCCCCTTGTGTTCTTTCTTTGTAATTATTTTAACTAGTTCTTTAAGAGGAAACAAGCTTGTCCATTTTTAAACTAGTTCTGTAGTTCTACAGCTGGAAGAACCTTGGTTTAGGATGAGTCTGGACTCCATGTGGGATTTATTTCCCTGAATTTATTTTGAATAATATACTTAATGGGAGATAGCATATTTTTGGCTGGAAATTGAAGTTGTGAAAGTTATTGAAATGGTTGTAATAAAGCTTTTCCCCCCTTCCAGTCAAGATTAAAAGCTATAAATAGCTTTTCTAGACTACAGTACTAATTGGTTATTAGGAACCTGCAGTTTATCTTTTGAGTGTGTAATGATGACGTAATGTCAAGCTTCTGCAAAAGTATATAAAGGTCACATATATGATTCTGGATTATAATGTATAAACTGCCTTTCTAATGACTGCTGAAAAGGGCAATTCTTAGATGTTAGGGACTCTAAGCAGCATTCCCCTTAGGCATCTGCTTTTTCAGAAAATTAATTCATGATTTTATTTTGTGTGTTTAGGTAAGGGGGGAAGAGAAGATGGGATGGGGAGGCAGGAACGATGTGTTTTGAGGGGGTTAGTAGCTGAGGTGTGAGTCCTTGCTCACTCTGCATCTTAATAATTATCCCTTTATAGTTGTGTTGGGCAATAAATTTAGGATTGCAAGACTTGTATCAGCCTGTTTCCCACAGCATTAGAACCCATGAATATTGTATGCTTACTTGAGATTTTATTTGAGAGTGAAAGAATAAAACTTTGAGGTAAGATTAAGGGCACTTTCAGCATATTTAGCATGTCCCCTGTCTGAAGGTAAAGACATTCTAGCTCAGGGTGAAGAAGCTTTAGCACAAGGTGGCCTCATCATCTCCACCTGTTGACATGTTGTCAAAGGGCATGTTGTCCTTTTCTCCTTTTTTACCTATTGTACAGGGAATGAGAGCATGCCTAGACTTTGGCTAGCAGACTGACTCTGACAGCAGAAAAGGAGGTGTCAGGTTTTGGTAGCCAGACTCATGGGTTCTGTTTAACTGTATTGATTATGAACCAGGAGAGGTCTGTCTTGATTGAGAGACCGCAGGTCACACAGGGCAGCACAGGGTGTCATAAGGTTTTAGACTAATAATCTGGAACAACTGGGTATAATTATTGTTACTCCTAAGAAGTCCTACAAGGCAGTATTATTTAAAGTAGAGATGTATGTTATAGACCAAGTCTGCGGTTTCACAGCTGTTGGGCTAGACTGAAATTGTCTTTTATCTTAATGCTGTGTTTAGAGTGTGTGGTTTGGGGTGGGGTGGTGGTGGGTTATTTATTTATGTGTTTATTACTAAGGCACATCCATACCAATTTGCTGCTTCTCCATCTCCTGAAGTCTGTTTTTTAAATCATGGAATCAATGTAGAGGAATGAATAAATAGGTGTGACAGACCATGTCATCCCAGTCTGGATCCAAATTGACTCGAATGGCCAAAGAAGGCATTCCTACTCTAGGTTGTGGTTTCTCATTTCTATGTGCCTGCAACAGTGTCAAGACTCTGAAAAGAAGTGGTAGAAGGAAGCTGTTGGTTTTGTGTCCCTTTCTTAAGTAGTTAAGGAGCACTGCTGATGTGATACCATACAGAATGTGTATTTTGTGAAGTAGCAGGCTTGATGATCCACCGTTCTGAAGCCTTTGGACAGCTCACGAAGTTTTATGGTCACAATTCTGAGCTCTTTGAAAAGTACTGCTTAAGTGATTATTCATATATAACTATTTGAATATTTGGACAGATTGTCTTCTAAGCAAGGTCTTTTGTTTGTTTATAAATAGTTAATGCATTAAAATGCTTATTATGTAGCTTGTGCTATGAATACTAATCTTAGAGTATTCAACTGCAGTCCTAAAATGTTCTAATTAGATCAAGATAAATGGTGTCCCTGCATGTGTACCTGATGTTCAGGCAACAACTATCAGTGATTACTGGTTTATTTATTTATTTTCCTTTCTCCCAGACCACTTTTAGTAGTGGAACAGCGTGTCCTGTGCTGCTAGTTCTCTTGGGGGGTTTACAGGCACATCCATGAAGTGTAATGGCTTAAGGTTATTTAGGGAAGAATGACATTCAGTTTGTAAGGTTTAACTATACAAATATCTAGGGCAGCCCTTTCCCTTGGAGCTGATCTTCTAATCTGTGAGCACAAATGGCAGTTGTGTTCTTCCATGGCTTGTGCCTGTGATGTAGACAGAACCAACATAGCATACAGCATAAATCAGTTCAAAGTTAAGGGAACCTCCTTTTTCAAAGCTGTAGTACTCTTTTCTTGACTGCTACATTATGGGCCTCCATGAGAGATGTCATGGTTCTCTTGCTTGGGGAAAGAAGGAATGTAACTGCTTGTCATCTGATGCTAAATTCATTTGATTTTCTTTCTTATACCACTGTGTAACTGCTGCTGTGCTTTCTTTTTGCCTTTTTTTTTTTTTTTTTTGAGCCTGTTGCTTCAGGCATGAATTTCCCTCTAAACCTCCCAAGATATTTTCAGACTAAAATTTGTGGAGGAGGGGTGGAGTCAAACAAGTTAAGCAAGCTTGAAGCTCAATATCTGCAATAAATAGTAATAATAATAAAAAGTTATGAGAGAATTCAGTAGTTCAGTCAAGCTTGAGATATAATTTGTTCCATTAATGTTGTAGCTTTTAAAAAAAGTAATCAGAACATTATACTGTACAGTTGTTTTCCAATAGTGTTCATCCCTCTAATGTAGAAATGTACTTTGATATGTACTTGACCACGTTAGCATCATTAAAATTTGGGAGAAACAAAGAGAATCTAGTATTTAAAATAAATCTGTTAGTATACAGACTCTGTTACTGGGTCACATCTTTTCTAGATAGTTAACAATTCTTTTGTTTTACACCAGATTTGTCATAATGCACTATAAGAGCTCTTCAATATATAGTAGTTGTAGATTAATTTACCCTTTGTTGTAGGTCAAATAATGATAACGAGACAACTTCAAATTTAACCAATAAGTTTTAATATCCTTTTTAAAATAAAGAAACAAAGCCCTCACACCACTCTAACTTAATTAAAATCCTGGAAGGCAGTCAAGAAAAACACTGTAACTGGATAGTCTTTTTTAACCTTGCTAAATTCTAGGTTTTACCAGCTCTGTTGCAGAGTTTCACAGTCTAATAATACTTTAGATAGAAAATGTCGTTTTACATGGGTTTTGAATTTGCCATCTGTTAAATTAATTAAAGGCATCTTTATCCTTGATTTATAAAACAGGAAAAACTAAAGTTTGAACTCAGTCTAAGCTATGATACTTTATTAGGAGAAGTTATACCATTTTCCATACTTATGCATTTTTCCATGCTCCATAGTATTACTGTTACCTTCTTTATTAAAAAACTGACTTCCCTGTTGATACTGGTACACATAGTGGTATTCCTTCACCTGGGATACTAAGTTGTGTAATGATGCAACATTATTTTTGTATTATGCACCATCCCCTATTAGTTATGTGACCTAATTGTTTGTTTGCTATTTTTTGACTGCAGATGCATTTCTGTCCTCTCACTGACCTCTAAAAAGTAGCTGCTATATTAGCTTTCTCAGCCGACAGTTAATTTAGAACCTTGTAAGGTGGGGAAGTGTGGTTGTATCTCTCTCTTTCTGCCTGTGTCTTGGTACCTTTTGGTTATTGAAACTTTCATTGTTCGTTACTGTAGTTTGGGGCATTCTAAAGATTTCTGTAGCAAACATTGTCATCTGCAGATTCACTGCATCATTTTTGTTGATTTTCAGGGTCATAACAGTCACAAAAAAATCTCGACCTTTGGTTGTTAAGGGGAGCAAATGAAAAGGGAAACTTGCATTCAGAGTTTAAAGGAGAGTAGTGGCAGGCAAGAATAAGAAAAATAATTTGATGTTGAATGAGATAACAGTGGAGGAGACAGATGAGTAGTAAAGATTATGTGGGCTGAATACATGTATAAGCTATGGGGTATCTGTTATCCTACAGTGGTAACTTGCACAAAGTGTATTGTCATGGTTTAACCCCAGCCAGCAGCTAAACACCACACAGCCGCTCACTCACTCCCCCCCCTCCCCCGAGTGGGATGGGGGAGAAAATCAGGAAAAGAAGTAAAACTCATGGGTTGAGATAAGAACAGTTTAATAGAACAGAAAAGAAGAAAGTAATAATGATAATGATAACACTAATGAGATGATAACAGTAATAATAAAAGGATTGGAATATACAAACGATGCACAGAATAATTGTTCACCACCCGCCAATCAACACCCAATTAGTCCCGAGCGGCGATCCCAACCCCCCACACCACCCAGTTATTTCCTGAATGTGACGTCCCATGGTCTGGAATACCCCTTTGGTCAGTTTGGGTCAGCTGCCCTGGCTGTATCCTGTGCCAACTTCTTGTGCCCCTCCAGCCTTCTCGCTGGCTGGGCATGAGAAGCTGAAAAATCCTTGACTTAGTCTAAACACTACTTAGCAGCAACCGAAAACATCAGAGTGTTAGCAACATTCTTCTCATACTGAACTTCAAAACACAGCACTGCACCAGCTACTAGGAAGAAAGACACTTAACTCTATCCCAGCTGAAACCAGGACATGTATATATGCAGGGAATACCACCTTAATGAATTTTGTGGAAATGAAGTTCTGTCGTCTCAAATAAGCAGGATGAATTGATGAAGTCTTCATTATAGATGAGGAATGGCATTTCCTCTGAGTTCAACCATTTTGGTAGAAGTTTGTATACCATTGTCCTGGTTTCAGCTGGGATAGTTAAGTGCCTTCCTAGTAGCTGGTGCAGTGCTGTGTTTTGAAGTTCAGTATGAGAAGAATGTTGATAACACTCTGATGTTTTCGGTTGCTGCTAAGTAGTGTTTAGACTAAGTCAAGGA
>JANZLQ010000013.1:11768092-11824700 GCA_026212715.1 Elanus axillaris | reverse complement strand
CCACCCAACCAAAACCCCCATTAATTAATAAATTCAGTTTCACCAAAATCTTGGCATGGTTGCATATCTCTTGCTTCTTCCACATTTTCAGTTATCAGCTGCCCATAGAACACTTCTGATTCTCAGTCCATCCTTGACTAAATTTCTTCTGTCCTATGTTGGTAATAATTAGAATTTTGACAAATTCTGTTGTTTGGACCACATTCAGAGGTTTTTTTTCTCAATAGTTTATTAAATTGGGGGTGGAGGTGTTTTCAGGCTTTCAGCTTAAAGAACCCAAACAACTAAAACCTTTTCAAAACAGACATATCTGGGTCAGTCTAATGTCTTTCTCATGCAGAGAACTTGTTCAGCTTCTAAGTTAGGCAAATAGATTATCATGAGACCCATGACAAATAAGTCTACATTAAGGTAATTTATTGTCCTGAGACCAAATGTTTTTTTTTTTTTTTGTGTCTTCAAAGTAAGCCCATGCTGTTTCTCAGCAGCTGTCTGAAGTAAGATATAATTGTGATTCCTGGTGATTTTTGACTGGAAATCTTTTGCATGCAGTCATAACACTTG
The DNA here is from genome assembly GCA_026212715.1 of Elanus axillaris. Lineage (NCBI taxonomy): Eukaryota > Metazoa > Chordata > Aves > Accipitriformes > Accipitridae > Elanus > Elanus axillaris. The sequence continues at coordinate 11,824,136 of JANZLQ010000013.1, read as the reverse complement.
CCATTGTCCCTGTCATTTAGAATTTGTGGTATAAACAGCTAACAGTGACAAATTTTAGAAAGGGAGAAATCATGGAGAAGAGATGTAACATTAGTGCTGTGGTTTGAAAGAGGAGGAATCTCACCACTAGTGATTGGTGGGCTATCCAGCTACCAACTCTTAAGTAAATTTCTGTAGAATTTGTTTTGAGTGAAAGTTCTAGAGCAAGTGGTGGTGTGTTAGTCTTAGTTTTGATGCTCAAGTAATAGATTTTGATGAAATCTTCTGCATGTTGCCTGATCCTGTAGATGTTTTAGGTGGCTGAAAACAAAGCTTTTAGCTGTTTGTGGGTTGTGGTTTTTTTTAAATCAGTTGTAAGATCTCTTATTGTACCACATTTGTAATGATGAGGCAGATATTTTTTGAAGTGCTAGATCTCTTGAAGCATTAGATGCTATTTTGTCATTGAAGCAAGTTAAAATGAAAGCACGTACTTAAACCAGTAGTGAATATGGGAGTGTAGAGATGGCCAATTAAGGTTATTTAACCTAAAATTAAAAGTAAAGTAGTGCACATAATTTTTTTTCCTGTTACATACCTCTTCTTCCCATTGTTTCTTTAATTTTTGAGAAAAACACAACATGCTCTTTGTAATTAGTTTTAGTTTTGAATAAATTTACATGGTGTGAAAAATGAATGTTGTCTGTATATTATTCTTGCTTCTGAAGAACTGGCTCCAACTTACCTAGTTGAAAGTATATTGAATTAATTTTTTTCCATAAACCATCTCATGTGCAGCTTTCAGCTCTCCTAATCTTGCATTGATTTGATCTACTCCCCCCGCCCTGACTTTAGGTTTTCTGCTCATGTATGTTTTTTTTGTTGTTGTTGTTGTTGTTTTTTTTTTTGGTAACTGATATGTAACATCTTGAAGTACTCGTTTGTGGAGAAACACTAGTTGAGCTGATCTATAATGAATTACGATTTTAGTCATAATACTGAAAATATTTATTTAATGGGTGATACTGTGCTCCTGTAGTCAGATCTACTGATTTCTAGGGGCAGGATCTGTGCAGACAACAGGACAGCTGCCTGTGTAGACCATTTGCCTACGGGATTTCCGGGGGATGCTTGCTGCTCTGTTTTGACAGCAGATGCCCTGTGGGCATTACTTCTAAGAGCAATGGTGAATTTTAGAAAAAACTACTGATAGCTTATTATTTCTTCATAACCAGGACTTTCCAAGGAGAAATGGATGAATTATGAAAAGTACTGTTTCCCCCCCGCCCACACGTATCCAAAGATTTTTACAAGTATGAGAAGATCTTTGCTGAATGAGTCTTGAAAATATGCTTGCTTTTTTTCAAAATATTCTGGTATGGATGGTGAAATTCCTATATTCTTTTAATCAAGTGTTTCCTTATTCTGTGTCATCAAAGAAACCGTACTGCAATCCAAATGGGTTAGTTGCTCTGGGAAGATTTATATCCCTTCCCTATTTATATCAGAGGCTATTCAAGAACATTAAATGTTGTGAACTCTTAGAACCATTGAACTATCTTGACAGTTGATAGTGCTCCTATTTTCTTCTCTTTTGGGGTTTCTGTGATTTTGACTTTTTTCAGTAGAACTTCTGTAGTAACACTTGTGCTCTTAGCATGTCTGCGTGCAAGGTGAACTGATGAAAGGATCAGTGGAAGAAAGCTTAGCTTTTGATCATGGTCTCAGTTTTGGTGTAGACCACCAACACCGTTAGTTGTGGCATGATAGGGCATAAATTCAATTACAGCAGCTTAGGTAGTAATTAGTAAAACTGACATAACTCAGGTTTGACTGAGACACAGAACTTGGACTTACTTTTGAGTCTTCATGTCAGTTTGTCTCATATGCTTGTTATTTGCACTGCTGTTAAGCCATGGTATTTCCTGTCTGATCATTTGCTCACATCTTGATAATTATATTGTTCTTTTTGCCAGTCTTACTAAGTGCAATCACATCTTATTGGTTCCAAAAAGGCCCTTTTCTGGTGTTTTTTTGCTTTGCCAACCTTCTGAGCCCCACAACAGTTTCTTTCTTCCTTTACTATGTCAGATTCAAGCTGCTAGTCTCCACTTTTAGCTGCTTGTGGTATATGCTCAGCACCATTCACTGTCAAGACGTTGACTTGTTGCATCTAGCCTTTGACACTAGTTTCTGCTGAAATTGTTCAGTTTTTTTTCCCCAGTCAGAAAGTGTGCTCTCCTAGGCTATTGCACAACTTTGAGAAGACCTTTGTCTGTGCAAGCTGCCTTATTATTCTTCCTGAAACTACTTTAGTAGTCTTGTTGCAAAGATCAAAGAAAACTTTACAAAGGTAACCAGATGTGTTACAGCTATCCTACTGTTTAGTGTCTCTTGTGGGTTCTGTCCTTTTTCACTGCTTTTTTCTTTCTACTTGTTCACTGTTTTTTTTTGTATACAGAATGTTACCTCTATGGAGTAGTCTTCTGTAGGATTAGCACAGAGGGGTCTAAATTAATGACTTGGTCTCCCAAGTACTGTCGTAATGTAAATAAATTTTTGGAAAATTCAAAAGTCTGCAACTGAATCAAGTTCACAAGTTTCTGGTGGTAGCGTAGTAAGCTTTGGGATTTTCTGTGTGTGTAATGTGAGGGGAATGTACCTTGGCTAAATTTGTCAGTGTTTTAATGAAAAGTGGTTCAACAGTTGACTGAGACTTTGCAATACTGCAGTGTTAGATAACCAGTGACAGACAGGAAGAGTGTTTCTTTTGAATGAAACTGCAGACCTATATCAGGTAAAGTTCTGGTCCATATAACAGAGGAAAAACTGGAGTGAAAGATCTTTTAGCTGAATCTAAATGAATTAGTCTCCTGTATTTCTTACAGCATTAAAACCTGTGTTATTTTTAATAGATTTTCAGGCACCATTTTATCTGGATGCAGCAACATGCTTATATATTTCTATAAATATTCTGAACTTTTGTCTTTGAAATATTTTCTTTGTGATAATTGCATTGAACTAAATTATCTGCTTTCCCGAAGCTATAGTTTTAAACTTTTAACTGTAAAATATTCCTTCTAAAATGCCTTTTTATAACATCTGTCATGATTGCTTTTTCAGCACTTAATATAAATCAAAATCGTAGAGATTAGAGGATATACATTTAAGTATAATATCTTAACATTGCATTTGCAGGTACATGATGCTGATTGATGGCAAGAATGAAGTTTATATGATTGATAGAGACAATTCGATTTTTCATGTATCTAATCTGGAATTTCCTTTTCGTAAAGATCTTCGCACACATCTAACAAACACTCTTCTGGATGGGGTAAGAAGCATACTGTGTAACTGTTGTAGTAATTTCAGTGCCATTTGCTTTTGTTAAGAAACATGGCCAAGTTTTAGGCCTGGATCGATGAATCATGGGATTTCAGGAGTAATATAGATTCAGTCACTGGCTGAGTATGGGAATCACACTTCATAAGTCATTTCTTATCTACAGAACAGCAGTGATGACTGCTCTGGGGGGAGCTGTTTCTCTTTGAAATAAATCAAGGTATTGAGATGACATTCTTTGAATATGAGAAAAGGCTTGAAGAGAATCTAAAGAAATTATTGCAAAACCTCATCTCTTGTTATAGCTTTATATTTTGATACAGATAACATGGTCAATATGATCCAGTTAATGTAAATATTTCTAGAATTTGATAAAATTTCTATCATCTTTTGGTAGACTAGTGAATTGATGTCTGCTTCTGTAACCTTTATTTTTCAGCTCATCTGAATTGTTGACTGAAATGGCTTAGTTATATTTGTTTAAAACACTTCTAAGTTGTCATGCTAATTTAAATTATTTAAACTTGCAAATTAACTTTTTAAGCTAGTTGTAAAACAAGCAGTAAAACATCTTTATTTGTTGTTTGAAGGCTAGCTTGGATTATTTTTGGTAAGTTTTTTAGAACAGTAGCAACAAGAAGAGGTTATTAATTTGTTGACCTTCCTATTTTACATGAGCCAAAGAACTTCATTAGCTCTTACACTAAATTTCTGTCAGTGAAGATGAATGCAGTTTCCTGTCATGTTTCAGTAGCATTGGAGGCTCTCTATATTGCTGTAACTCTTGCTTGCTGAAGTACTGGGTATCTGAGATCATCTTCCATATCAGTCTTCTGAAGCCTAATGGACTTTTCAGATACAGGAGACCATATTGTCATTGTTAACTTCCTTTCCTTTCTCAGGCCTTTGTTGTCAGTATCTTTCTTGAAATGTCACTTCCGTGAATGTTGAGTCTTACTGAACACACATTTGCATGTGAAGCATGTATAAATTGAATCTGTGAGCATAAGTATTGCAAGGAACAATGTACTGTCTTGGGGACAGAGAAGCAGATAATGGAATATTTTCCACCACCTCTGCTTCACTGAAAAATTGAGAGCATAACTCAAGAAATGCCATGCTGTCAGCTCAAAAGTGGTTACACAAGCTGTCATGTCTGGTAGGAGCCTCTTCAGCCAGGCAGCTTCCTAATAACGTACATAATATTCTTAACAACATACATTAGGTTCCATACTGTTGAGATAAAAAGTCTGGTAGTATTTTTTATTCCCTGCTCTTTCTAAGGCTCTTGAGAAAGTAATGGCTTGCCAGTGTCCATATGGTACAATCCTAGGTGTTCTTCAGGGAAACTGCTGCTTGGTTTTTTTGCACTTCAAACCATTTCCCCACCCAGTTCTTTCATGAAGTTGAAAGCAAAATGACATTAAATGAAAAAGTATTGTTGAATGAAGTACCTTGAGATAAAACTAAAGCCTTTCAATGGGTAAATACTTCACATAGTACAGATTTCTAAATTTATTTAAGTATGGTCAGTTAAAAAAAAAAGCTGTTGATGGAATACTTTTCAGTTGAAATTCCTTTCAACAGGTTTGAGAATAAAATTTGCCTATTATTTGAAGTGTCAGAACAGCTTAATTTTGTAATTGAATATTTGTTTAATGTTGGTGCCAAATGATTATTTCCATGACTGTTCCTTTACTCTGGATATATGCATGATTTCCTTCTTTTTTTTTTTTTCTTTTTTTTTTCTTTTTTTAAAATTTTTTTTTAATCCATGGGAAGAAAAATTTGGCTTTTTTGTATTACATGTTTTGCTAATTACTGCTGAAGGGCTGAAGTTAATTCTTTAATTACAGGTTGACGTAGTTCATACTTATTGCACTTGAAGTAGCTTTCTCTCTTTCAGAGAATGAAAGTGTAGAATGAGGTGGCCCAATTGTCATTGCTTTACAGTAATCTTACAAAGTATGAGAAAGAAGGAAAGACAAAAGACATATCAGTGCCATGCAGCAAAAAACCTACTGTTGTTAAAAATACAAAAGATAGGTAATTTCCTCTAACTTTATTTAGAATGACAGTGTATATAAAACTTTCATAAAGGCAATTTCCATGAATTCTGTGATCTATTAACTTGCTTTAAGGCTTCTGTTATAAGCCTTTCATGTGGTTGTCTTTGGGAATTTCAAATGCATTCACGATTCACTTCAGGCTGAAATTACTTGCAAACAGTTCTTACCATGATCAGTTACATCTTGGGTGATGAGAAATCTCCTGCAAAACTCTGTGCTCATCTCCAGCTCTTCAGTTGTGATCGTTGTCCTGGCATGGAAGAAAGTTTTCTGCAAAGCTCATTAAAGCTAATTTGAATATTACCTACAGGTGACTAGTATAATATGAAGTATCCCTTTAGAAGCCAAGTGTTTTGTATCCATACTGCTATCTGAGGGAGTACATAGATTTTTGTTCAAGTGTTTTGGCTGCCGTGCAAGAAGACTAATTAGTTATTTTCAGAAACTTTCTTGGCATTCTGCTTAGCTTTGGAATAGTTGAGTAGAAAATGCAGAGACATTCTTAGGCTTGAAATACTTTTTCCAGTTTAACACAATTTTTATATATGTTATTTTATATATAAAATATTGTTCACACTGGAAGTCTTAGGAGGGTCAAGGACTCCAAAAGTGGAGAGCAAGATTGAGATTGATTTATGTTTTTGTATCAGTACAGACCTCATTTATTTGTAAGCTCTCTTAGAAATGGCATAACTTGTAACTTCTTGAGTTTGCAAAGGCTGGTACTTTGTACAAAACAGAATTAAAAAAAAATATCTCTTTTCATTCCTGAAATACAGCAGTGACTAGAATTGTGTTAAAGGTAAATGGACAAAGGAAAGGCAAGGCACAAGAGAAAAAGGAACAATAAACAGATGTGTGATTAGATCTGATTCCATAATCTGTGTCAACATAAAATACATTCTGCAAGTGGCTGGTAAAATGAGATCCTTTGCTTTGTGATTAAATTTTGGATTATTTTAAGTCCAAGTTGCTTGATAGATAGGTGATTCAAGGAGGTGGGTAGGGGGAATTTCATGAGTATCAGCCCAGCATTGTTCTTTTGGTACTTGTCCAGCTACAAGCTCTTGGCACAGTTGCTGTTTCTAATATGCTGTAAGACTATGCTCTGCAGCACCAGAAGATTCAGAAGAGGAGATTAATGCCAGCACAGTTTTTCCAGGTTACATTGAAGAAACTGGCCGTTAGACCTTGTTCTGCAAGCCCACAGGTTAAGCTAATACCTAAAATAGCAGCTAATGGAAAAGCGGTAAAGTTCATACTTACTAGCATTGGTAATCTTAAAACACACAATAGCTGCTGTAAATCTACATGGGGTCTATGAAAGGAAATGCATGGATGCATGTGCATCTAATGGATGCTTTTCTGTTCTATTATCATCATATGAGAGGGTTTGGGTTTAAGTTTTTAGTTATCTAAAAATTGGCTTAAATATAGCCTTATAGTATCAGGTTATTACTCATATGAGAATGAGTGAGTTTGAACGTGATCAGTTCTCAAATACTACATTTTCCCAACAGTCTCTGAACTTGCCTTTGACATCTATTCCTTGAGGTATTTTTCAATTCTTATAATTTCAAGGAAGATTCTGAAATGAGGCTGTGAAATGATGATGTGTTAGAGTATTTCTAATCTGAGTTGTTCTTCTTATCACTTTACAGCTTTTGCCTTATGACAGTTGTATTGGCATAACTAATGAAGCAGTGAATGTTGTTGTCATGATGGAGATGAGCAGCACAGGAATTTGTCGTCTTTACTTCTAAGGCATATTGTGCTGTTGTTTATTTGCTCTTGTAGCTGGGATTTCAGTTGGGATGTGAAAAGAGAACAAGAGGCAGGGGAGGAAGGAAAGAAGTGAGGATGAGAGGAAAAAGGCTAATTTGACCTGTAACAGAGGCAAAAAGGTTTATACATGTCTGAAGTAGGGAAAGTTTATGAAATTAATTCTGTGTTAAAACTGAACATTCCGGAGAAGGTTTAAAATCATTCTTGGTCCTCTTGGTTCTATTTTATAATTCTTCTTAAACTGAATATCCAGAGATTCAGATTTTGAGAGTTAGACATAAAATCTTGTAATACCAGGCACTGAAATGTTTTCAGGGTTTTGCATACAAATGCTAGCTTTGCATCAAAGCTGAGGCTCTAGATATGCATGCTGAGCAAACGAGTCCTTAAACATTAAATATATGTTCAATTAAATGTATTTTAAAAATTTGTTTTACCTGCTAATGCGATTTAAACTTTAAAAAAATATAGTAGCATTCTTTTGTTTCAGTTTTACTTTGTTGTTCCTTTAACCTGATTACTATCACAAATTTTGGGTGGGTTTTTTTCCCTTCCCTGCCCCTCATTTTATCTTTGCACACCCGTCCATTTTTGAACATCACACCTTCTTTCTCTCTTAGGGTGTACCTACTCCATCTGTTCTTGCAGTTAGTTATAAAATTTATTATCAAAAAAGGCATTGCAGCGTTGCATCTCCTGTTACTTTGATAGCTCATGAGTGTCTTACCTAAATACTGAAAAGTAACAGAAAAGCATTTTGTTACATCACTTCTATGTTGACTCTGCGAATGCTATTTGACAGTACCTTTGACTAATTTTAGAGTTAAGAATAAGATACTGTAATGTTACAGAGGAATATTTTTCACTCATGTAATGAATTTTTTTAAATTTTTTTTTTTAAATGAAATGAAAAGATGTGTAAGGTCACTTTGGTAGTCTTTCACAACACCTGTGAATGCCGCATTTGGCTGTGAAGGCCAAATCTCCATCTCAGTGTTGTGTTCACAGAAGATGAGATTCCAAAATATTAAGTAGGCAACTTCTGGTTCACAGTGGTTTTTGAGGACAGCAGGTTCATGTCTTCTAGTTTAGTTTTAAATGCTTCAGACTTTGTGTTTTGCTTTAAAACAAATCTTTGTTTTTACAACTGCTTGATTATTTTTCAGAGCCTAATGCGATTAAATACTAGGTACAATTCAGGAAGCTTGGTATGTGACAGACTGAAAATCAGTCATATTGAGACTCTTGTTTGGGTTTACTTTGTAGAAGTAATGGATTCTAAGAGAAGTTAAAAATTTTTAAAACATAAAAATGCTACTGACCTAGCAAGAAACAAACTAAAAATCAATTTGATTTGATGTAAGGTTCTCTTTTGGTGTAATTCTTGAGCTCACAATTCTGTTTTCATCATGTTGTAGTGAAATATTTTCACCTTTTCCAATTGTTTTATCTTATATTTTTGAATTTGAAGTTTTAACTTGATATTGGTGGCAAAAAATCCTTAGCTGATACAACTAACTTAGCCAAGAATTGGGCAGGGGCAGGGAGAAGACTGATTGGATTTAGAGAAGTGAGCATTTCAAAGTTGTCTCTGAAAAAGATCTACCAATTGGTTGATTGTTACCATTTTCAGTCATGACTAATTTATATGAAATGAAATATTTTTTTTAGTTTATCAGACTAATAAATTATGTTTAATTGATATCACAGGAAGCCTGAGGTACAGATGTAAGCACCAGCAAGTAAGATGTATATTTTTGTATGTACCATTAAGTTAAGGAAACACTTTTGTGTTTGGATGTTGATCATTAATAGTCTTTCTTCTAGTTGACATATTTTCAAGATGGTTTACCAGTATATATTAAATGTTGACTAATTTCATGTGCTACAGATAGTATCTGTGATATTTCCTTTTCAAGGAATCCTACTGTTTAGTCACAATGCAACATTCAAGCAAATTGCAGTTGTCATTGCTGCCTAGGATGCTGTTAACATGAAAAGATCCAACCTGAACGTAGAAAATGGATGTTAATGCTTGTTCTTTACTTCCTTTCTGTTGTACTTCTTATTGTAGGCAAGATTTCCAAGAGTGCTTGGATGACTTAAGATTGCAGCTCATACTGAGGTTTCTAAAAACTCGTTATTCACTCAAGAAAGGTAGTGATTTGGAAAGCTGTGGGGAAACTAAAATATAAATGTTGCAGATCAGAATGTGGAGCCTTAGTACAGCTTCCTGGCTTCTTATTGAATGCTTCGTGAGAGACATTTAAGACCATAGTAATATTTTTATAATCTTGACCTACTGTAAAATCTTTTTTAATAATAAAAATGTGGCCAGTGTTTGATTTCATCACATTTACAGGTATGTACACTAAGTATGAATGTGTTGACATTCTTCTATATTCATGAAATAAATATAAATGTAATTTCTTTTTTTTTAAAGGAAATGATCATTGACAAAGTTAATGGACAGGTCGTCCCTCGGTACTTGATATATGACATTATTAAGTTTAATGTAAGTACTTTCATTTTTATTGCTTTTATCATTAGTTACTGATTTTCATTTCTGTTTTAATCTTATTTGTATAAGTAAGAGCTTCAGAGTAAATTTGAACACCAAAAGTGTTTGGGTATTTTGTAGCTCAATAACAAGCAATTCATCAGAATTAAGATTGAAAGCAGCCTTGTAATAGATGTTCATTTGTTTCCACCTGCTCAAGAAAAGATGGTGTTTTGAAAAAGTCTGCTAAACACTGTTGGAAAATTTCCCATTTCTAGAGCATGTTTGAACTATTTAGATAGTGAAGTTGAGAGGGGATGGTGAAGTTAGCCTGTAAGTGGTATATTTGGTACCAGAGCATCACAGTGCTTCTTGTTAGACTGCTCCATCACCACTTTCTCAAATTTCTCTTTGAAACCAGGCAGCTGGTCCTCTGTTAAGTCCACAACAGCAGGCTCTTCTGTTTACACTGGCCGTAGGGCAAATATGTAACAAAGGAATATATTATGGAAGTTGTAGAAAAGGAGAAGTGTTTCTTGACAGTTAGGAATAAAGTCTTTTTGGTCACAAGAAAGCTGTTAAACAGTACAGAAAATGAGAAACTTTTTTTCTTTAAAGCAGCTTTCAAATACGGTAAAGGTTTGAGTGTCACCAAAGGGCTCTTATATGTTATGTTTTATAGATTTTTTTTTCTTGTATTGTTCCACCAAGAGTCATGATATATGTAGAATTTGAAGTTATTTAAGGTTCTTATGGCAGGGTCTCCTACTGAAGCTTATTCGAAGAACTAACTTTGACAATGTGTTCCGCTTGTCAGACCTTATGAAATAAATTTTCTAGTGATTTCTCTATTATGTCTAAGGAAGAGAAAATGTCCTTCAGTAACGATCTATTTAACCTTATATATATCTTTTAAAACAATATTTTAAAAAAGTTTTGTGAAAACAAAGTATGTACTGGTTTTGGTTGGGATAGAGTTAATTTTCTTCATAGTACCTCATACAGTACTGTGTTTTGCATTTGTGACCACAACAGTGCTGATAACATAGGGATTTTTTAGCTATTGCTGAGCAGTGCTTACAGAGCCTCAAGCCCTTTTCTGTTTCTCACACCACCCCACCAGTGAGTAGGCTGGGGGTGCACAAGAATTTGGGAGGGGACACAGCTGGGATAGCTGACCCCAGCTGACCAAAGTGATATTCCAGGCCATATGATGTTGTGCTCAGCAATAAAAGCTGGGGAAAGAAGGAGGAAGGGGTGAGGTTCAGAGTGATGGCATTTGTCTTCCCAAGTAACCATTATGCATGATGGAGTGCTGCTGTCCTGGAGATGGCTGAACACCTGCCTGCCCATGGGAAGTGGGGAATGAATTCCTTGTTTTGCTTTGTTTGTGTGCGCAGCTTTTGCTTTACCTGTTAAACTGACTTTATCTCAACTCACGCGTTTTCTCACTTTCACCCTTTCAATTCTTTCACGCATCCCATTCTGGGGGGAGTGAGTGAGTGGCTGCCTGAGTCTTAGTTACCTACTATAGTTAAACCACAACAATGTGTTTAAATTTAGTTACTAGACCTGTGACTAAATAGCCCATGGAAAAACATTCTAGTATCTGCTAATGCTTCTGGAAAAACAATTTTACTGTTTTAGTGTTCCTAACAGGACAAACAGTATTAGTACACCACAGTGCATTTCAGACTTCCGTTACCATTGACTCTTCCAGACTTGAGTAGGATACTACTCAGCTCAAGTAGGCCACTCAGCATAAGTAGGAATTGCAAATGTAGGCATGGTACTAGTCACCAAAAAATGACTTTGGTATTGTTGGAAATATTAGTCATACTGTGACTTAGGACAGCTGCTTTTAAAAGTAATAGTTTGTGGGGAGTACATGTTAGATTAGGAATAGGAACTTTTTGTTAACTCATTTTAATTCTGCATCTTGATGACCTTTTCTTTAACCTTGTCTGAAAAGTAGGTGTTAGTTTCCTGGATCCCTTGTATGATTAGAACTTTTCAGTAAGCAAAAATTACTTGTAGGCTTCTGAAAAATATGATTTATAACCACTTCTGAGTTGTTATTTTTCCTTTACATTTTCTTATCTATTCCTCTGCCTGTAATTCTGTGACTATCTACCTTCATGTCTTTATGTGTCTCTGCTCTCACTTTGTGTCTAACCTGCCATTCACTGCTATTACTCTCCCTTTGAAAAATAAATGTAAGGTAAGAAGTGTACAGTCTCCTTCTTCCCTCGGTTTGGGATATGCATATACTGTCCTAGCAAACTAACACTTTTTGAAAGTCATAATTAGTTTGGTGAGATGTTTTTGGGTTTGAAGGGGAGGATATGCTCATTTGTAGTGGTGTGTCCAGACTCAACATGAAGAATCCCACTTGGCAAACAGGAAAACATGATTGGAAGGTCTCCAGAGGGTTGTTAAGGTTTGGGAAAAGTCTGCTTTTGAGCAGGGCTGTAAATGCTTTAAAGCTTGGTGGGTTTTTTTTTTTTTTTGCTTGTTTTTTAAATGCACTGGGAATGAGAGAGAAGATTCAGTTACTATGTGATACTATTTTAATGTCAAGGACAAATTAAGATAATGTTATCAGTATGAGTACAAGCAGGGCTTCAGCTGCAAGGAGTCATTAGCAATGGTCGTACTACAAAGATTAAAAAGCACAGCAGTTTTTAGGTTAATTTTAGAAGCTTAATTACAAAAATGGGCACCCAAGGATATTTATCTTGGCGAGAAATGAACAACAGAATTTTATCACCAGGAGAGGTAAATGTATTTGAAACTTGTAACTGGCAAGAAAGAATAAGTTCCTTTTAAGTTGTGTAAGTTAGATTTGTGTAAATTTTCCTAGCAGAGCTTCAAATCAAATGATTACACAAAGCATCAGTCCTGTTTAAAACAAAACATGGTCCCCACTTCCAAAAAAACAACCCCCCACTCCAAAGAAGACCTCCAAACAACCTGACAGGTATATGAGGTGCTTTGGAATTCGACCTTGCTCCTTTCGATCTTGACTGTAGTTCTGTCTTCTGAAGGTGAATGGTGGAGTTCCTGTAGTTACTGTCCGTCATGTGAGTTACAAGATTTCCAGCATGTTCTGCATCTCATCCTCCACAGCGACTCAGCATACTCTGCTGTTAGAGGTGTGACATGGCAGCTGGGGAAATGTGAATATGAACCCCACTGATGAACACCTTTGCTCAGGCAAACCTCACGTTTTAGTCAGGTCTACTGAACTAGAGATATTTTCAGCTGACCTTATTCTTAAACACGCAACCTATTTTGCTAGCTAAGTGTTACAAAGTTTTCTGGCCTTGTCAGAATATTCCTTCTGAAATACTGCATTCACAAATTCTACATTAAGTCCCAAAGACTTATGTGCGCTATTAATACTGCTGAGAATTTATGTGTTAGGATGACCACACTAACACAAAATTACAGGTTAGTACTAAAATGAGGTAATATTTATTTTTTCAGAATGCACCATGTATTTATAGTAAGATATATGTCAACTTGCACCTCTCAGAATGACTGTAAAATAGTACAGTGAAAGCTGTTAACATGTATACAGAAAAACCATGGAATTAAATTTTAGATCACAGTAAAATAATCTCACATAATTACAAATTTCCAAGTGTATTGTAATATCACTTTGAACTATTATCAGTATATTTGGCCAGCATTATTGTCATGCTTCAAATTTGCAGTGTCCTCCATTCCTATATTTATTTTAGTTCTTCATTTTCTTGGTTTTAGGGGGCTAAATGGTGTTAAAATTTGTGTTTGGAAGTGTAGCAGTTGAGACAAGGCAACCTTATCGCTGTTCTATACTGTATTTCTCTGGCTTTTAATAAGGGGACATGTAGGACTGTTACCTAAATGAAGCCCAAATGTGTAGCTTGGCTTCTCTGTGTCTGAGTTAACTAAATACCATGACCACTGTTGCCTTTTATGAGCAGAAACTTTAAGAGGGTACTTTTATTCTTAAAGCTGTATGCTTAAAGTTTCAGCCTAAAACCCAAAGATCCCAAATTACAAATAGTTGCATTCAATTTGCCCCTTGCAGTTCTGGCATTTGACAAGTTAAGTGTTTTCAAGACCAATGTCAATTTGAGGTTTAAGAGGAGCAGTGGTCTGCTAGTAACAGATCAGCTGGGAGTATAAGTAACAGTTTTCATTTTGTGTACAATACTATGATTTTGGGAGAACATCATGGTGTGATGGAGCCAAGTGTCTCAGTACGGGATCTTTCTTCAGACTTACTCAGGATTTCACCTTAACATGACCCAGAGGAGGTAAGGAAGTCCCCTTAAACAAGGATGGCTTGTTCATCAGGAGAGAATGGTAACAAAAACTTAACAGGGAGTAGAGGCTATAGAAACAAATGAAAGAGAATAGTGAGGAAGAAAAAAGAGGAAGTGAGTGGGCAAAGACCGACCTTTTACAAATTTTAATCCACATTATTACTAGTGAGGCTTATTGTTACTTAGCTTTTCGATTTTGCTGTGGTGTCTCAGGAGTAAACTATAGCAGCCTTTTAGAAAGAACCAAAGGAAACTGAGAGAATAGACTGATGGAAATATGTAGTGTATTTGGCTCTAAATGTCTACACGAGAAAACTCTTAGGAAGAAGGAAAAATAAAAATTGCGTTTTGGTGATTGGGAGAGACCTATACTGGAGTTCTTACGGAAAACATGGAAATAATCTAGGCTGTCTCTTTCTGTGATAAATTTTGTATTTTTGATATAGCTTATCACCTGTAGCTGCTGCAAAAATCAGTCTTCAGGGATGCCGATGGAACCCCTTGACTTCATTTCTTTTAATCACTGTTTCTGTGACATCTAGTTTCTAGAAGCTTGCGGTAACACGTCTCATTGTGTTACAACAGATGCCTATGTCAGGAAAAGCAAATGATTCTTCACAAGATTAAAAAAAGATTATTTTTTAATTGTAATTTTCTTCAGTCTGAATCATGATGTTGATTATTATTAATAGCAACTCACAATATGACATTGCTGTCTCACTGCTTTCATCTCACATGCTAAAATTACATTCATAGAAAGAAAACTATATGCTAGTTAAATAAGCCTGCCTTTTGGCCTCAACTCTTTGAGGAAACCCAGAGCAATCCCTGCTTTTTCTTTCTGCTTTGGTTCTTTCTATGAAGAGCAACTTAAAGTTTATAAAATCATCTCTCAAAGCCCATTCTGAGAGGCTGCAAACATGTATACTAATAAAAAAAACTGTGCAAAGAGCAGGATCCTGCTACTGAAAGTTTATCCTCCTTTTAAGTGGTTAAAATGGTCCCTGGCACAGTTTTGGCTCTTGAGTAGTTCTCAAGAGCAGTTTAAAATTTAACATTGCTCAGGGACCATGATGTCATCATCCTCTTCTGGAGAGTGAGAGTGTGAACATGGTCAGACAGCTGGTGGCTTCAGGGGCAGAGATGAAACCTTTGCCGTGTTGGTTCACCAGTGTAGATGTACCCAGAGTGTCTTCTAGTTCACTGACTTGGGGCTCACCTCTGAAGTTTAGAAAGTGCTGTTTTGTGAAATGTCAGGTATTCTGCTAATAATGTGCCTTTACGTGCTTAGGGCAGAGGATGTGAAGGCCCTTACATTGAAAAGAAGAGAGGGAATAAGGTGGAGAAAAAAAAAGACTAGGATATCATGACATACAGCAGAATTCTTCTGTGGAGGGTAAAAGCAGATCCAAGAAGCATAAAACCAAGTATGGCACTTCTGCTTGTCTATGGAGAAGGTGGCACCAATATGGGGAGGATGTCATTATCATGTCAGGTCACATTTGGCATGTGAAATGTTTCTAGAAGTAGAATCAACTGTAACGTGGTTTATCTTTTCTTACAACCTAAATGGATTTTTTTCCTGAGAAGAATCTTTTTCTCATTGAAAAATGACAAAGTATTTCTTAAAAATGCATGTATTTATTTAGCTTTTAAATATGCTAATTGAGTTTTTTTGGTCCACATTTATGCTACTGGTTATGTGTGTGATCTGCACACGTGAAATCTGGATTTTTCATATTCTTCTGAACATAAAAGGCTAATGGCACCCAACATTCCTCACGGTGTTTAGTCTTAATGAGTACAGAGCTAAATCCCTGCAATGCCTGTTACTTTTCAGCTTCCTGATTTGTGTCTGTATGTAGTTGAGTTCATTATTATAGTAACTGTAGCTGTATAGCACTACCTCTTTCACCTGAATAAGGAGTAAAAAATTCAAATTTGATGGGTAATTCTAGTGTAACAGAGTAAGCTCACAATAGAATAATTAACAGTCCCAGAAGCAAATACAAGTAGATCCAAGTCCCTGTTCATCAGAAACAACCCACAAAAGAACATGTCTTCATTTTCCAGTCATCTTTGATACAGCTCTTCCTGAGAAACCTTGTTTTGAGAGGCTTTTTCTTAGGTCATATTCAGTAGCTACATGTAGATGTATAGACACTAAACATAAGCAACTATTTTTTTCCTTAGTTAAGTAATAAAATGTAACACTAGTGTAACGTAGGATCTAATTAATGCATTCTTAGCAAAGACGATGAGAATTAATAGTACTTTCCTTTTCCTTTCTAACCCTGGCCTTTAAATTTTTAAACTCTAGCCAAGTTTTCATGAGACCAGATTGGGATGGTAAGAATAGACTGAATGCTTGAAAAAGAATAATGATTTTAATGTTTAGAAAGGAGGTAGAATTTTGATTAAATTTCCTAATACTCTGCATTAAATTAAGTCAAGATCAAGATTTCTTTAGTTGTCATTATGCATAACAATGCTATAGCTATTAGATAAAATTTGTCACGGTGAACAGATACGCTGGTAATAAATCCTGCCCACAGCCAATGTGCTCATTGAATTCATGCATGAAACTTTTTTTGTTTTAAATCCCTGTGAAATATTACCATGTCTGACTTTTCCATTACAAACCTCATTTTAAAGTGATGTAAAGCTCATGGTACATGCTGTCTCATTTATTAGCCTATTGACCTTATCTTAAAAAGGCACTGTGAAAATGTTGAGGGCACAATTCAGAGATGCAAGTGTTTAATTGCATCTTTTCTATTTACAAATGCACCTGGCTGCCAGTCACCCTTCTGCTCATACTTTTAATTCTGAGGTTATTCTCAAATGGTACCACCTCAAATACGGATTTAAAATGCTTTCATTACTAATAGTACTTTGGAAAATAAGGATGCAGTGCATGTGTTTAGTCTTGCACCCTTTCTATTATTTCTTGTGAAGACATACCTAACAAACACCCAAATATTTGTAACAGTGCTCTTGCTGCATGTTACATTCCCAAAATCAGTATATCACTTCATTCTATCATGGCTCAGAGTTATCAGGTAAATGAAATACAGAGGATCTACTCAATTGTGTCTTGCTTTGCTTTCTGGTGTCACACTGGGAGAGATGCATTAAGATTGCTTTCTCCTCCTCCTCCCTTTTTTATAATGGAGTTTATTCAGACCAGGGGCAGCTTGGCCAGGTAATGTGTTTTAGTATTCTGTAGGCTATATGGATCAGGTAGCATTATGGAATAGAGAGGGCAACAGATGTTGGGCAAGGAGAACTTGTAAGATGGAATCAACACAGTAAGGACGTGATGCTGCAGAAGGGTCTGTGGAGATGGATGGGTGAAAATGCATCTTAGCTGGTTGTCTTCTTCAAAGTCTTTCTTGCCTTATTCCACTTCCCTGTTGGTCATCTTCTGTTCATCATTGAAAACCTGACTTGTATGTCTGAGCAGAAAAATTTGGAAGTCTTCTTACCTATTCTGTAAACTTCCAAAGAGATAATTTGTGCTTTCTTCCCAGTTGCTCCTTGTGCTTGAGTAAAGTACATATGCAACTGAAAAGTAGCATTTTTATGCATTTTTGCATCCCTCTTTTAAAACTCTCCTTTGCTGTGATGCCTACAAAAAGTAAATTATTGCTGAAGAATGATAATTAGTACACACTGACTAGGATATCGTTGGTGGTTTTGTGTTCTTCATTTTACATTTTTTGTCTAACAAGCTGCTTGTTGTTGGGCTGCATTCTTTAATATTGTGGTTAGTTTGAAGGTTGACTGTTGTACTTGCTGGTTAGTGTGTGTGAAAAATACATCTGATTTCTTCTTTTCCCTTATATCTCTGAGCTAGATCCTCCTTTTCCTAACCCAGGGGGCACTATGGATCTCAGTGAAGGTTGTTCATTTTCCACATTTTCCAAAATAAAGAATGCTTAATGGAATATTATATAAAAGCAAAGGAAGTGTATTAAATTTTGTCATGTCTTGTTTTATTCCCCGAAGGTAACTGTTTCCATACCCTGACATGAAGGATGTCTCATGAGAACCTTTTTGAATGGCAGATTATCGCTAGTAAAATTGTCAGGGGAAGAGGTACAAAGTGTTGCTCCTGAGAGAAAAATACTTGAACAAGTAGCTCTCCAAGATCAGCTTTAGAAGTTGCTGTGATACAAAATCCTTTATGTTTTTCAGGTGTTCGAGTTCTGTAGGTTTTATTCTTACTTGCTTACTCTGATGTGACACTTTTTCAGCAAGCTATGAAACTTGTAACAAAAAATGCAAAGCAAGACTTGGAAGTTTAAGTTGCATTGTAAATGAAAATAACACTGAACTATTTTAAGCCTTATACGATTCAGAGAATAAAGTCCACAAATAAATTTTTTGTTCTCAGAAGGTCTCTTTAAAGAGCTTTTCTTGGTATTTTTACTAAAAAGTTTACTGTCTCTCACATTTTTAGCCTTAAAAGACCTCACTTTTTATTTGCAATATTTTTTAATCTTCTTGTTGTGCTAGGAACTGTAACATATGATTAAATAGAAACACTGCCTCCCTCAGCTTGCAGTTTATAACATAAACTGAACTTCTGTCTCAGGCAAATACTCAGGTCTCAAGAATCTGGCAGTCATCACAACTGAAGTAGAAAGTGTGAAAAATCTTACAGTGGGGCAGGTTTTCTGGTTGCATTATCACGACCAGTTTCTTAAGTACTGGGAAGGAAGTCTAACACAGGACTTTTTTTTGTCCAGTATATTTCAAAACAGGAAAAACTATAGGCAAAGTTGAGGATGGTTGGGGGGATATCATATGGAAGCAGTGGGAGTGTGTTCAAATGTTGTCATGTCTTATTTCCCAACTCAGTTTTAATTCCTCATTTTCTAAAATTAATTTAGCTTTAATAATTAATGTTTTCAGCTTTCTCCCTGTCTCTTGCCTTCCCATCTTTTTCCTGTTTCTAGGGGAAAAAAACTAAAGAAAAAAACCATCAAAGTTAATCAGAAGGGTGTACCAAATCTAAAATAACTATATAATTCACAACAGGTTTTGTGAAGGTGAAAGCAAGACCTCTGTAATATTTTCTTTTCCATAGCTAATATGTTTGAATGACCTGAGTGACTGTTACGGTCTAGGAGAGAAGTGAAGTTAATATTGTCATCCTTTTTAGCATATTTTTCTTATTTAAAAGAAATATGAAGAAAAATGCCGCTTTTCTTTTGAAATGAGTGTAATAGTAATTAATCAGTATTTCTTACTCATAAGCTAACCATGCACACAATGAACTAGATATCTTAAAGACAGATTGTGTACTGAAGTTACAGATCTTTTACAAGTCCTAAGGAGTATAACATCTATTACAAGCAGATACTTAATTTTTAGTTCTGTCATGATTTAGGAAAGGTAGGTGGTTCCTTTTCTAAGATAGTATTTGTGAATCAGTGCTGATTGTTACTATTTTTCCTCTTTTCTAGTTTTTAGGAGACTTTATATTTGCTGTACTAGGCAGTCTTATTTTAAATACTGTGAAGTGATTTATATTCTAAAAAAAACAGTGCCACAATATTTTCTAGTATGAAATGCCCCGAATAATGTCTTTAAGATGTGGGAATTTTCCCACAGTTCTTTAATTCACTGGAGTGATAGTTCTTTGTCATAAAGACAAGCCCTGTAAAAACTCAACAATAGCTATTCTTACGAAGAGTCACTGTGACTGGCTGGTAGAAATGAAGAAAGTGTGAGGAGAGTAGAAGCAGGAAGAGAAAATACTGACTGGACCATCTAGTATCTGTTGCAGTTAAGGTAAGGATGTCTCCACACTATATGCAACAGCAGCACTAGGAAAAATAATTGGAAAAACCAGAAGCAGTAAAGCCTTACCTTCAATGGACTTTGCAGGTAACCTAAATTCAGTGCAAAATAGATTATTTAAATTTATATTCCCCTGGGACAACCGTGTGCAATCTTTTTGTGTATAAATATCTGATGATTATGATGGCAAATCTATTTTATAGTTATGGGTTATTAGAATTATGACTTTTGCTTCTGTAATTAAAATGGGAAGTTCATCTACTCCTCACATTACTTGGGGGGAGGCAGCCAGTCTAGACAGAATATAATTCCTTTTGGTTTTAATCATTTACATCCCAGTAAAATCCCCATATTGAGTTCTGGTTTTGAAGGCTCAGAAAGATTTATAGGGATTGTAAAGATCCTAAGTGAAGCTACTGTACATGGAATCAAACAGTGAATTGGACTGAGTTGTCTGTGCTCCCAAAATAGCAGCTACTAAGCTTTTGGCGCCTAACAGGAGCTTTGTTTTCAAAAGAGAGGGCCTAGGTGTTCGTCTGTGGTAGATGCCTGGTTCCATGAATCTGCCTCTGTATTGCAACAGCGTTAATGGTGAGAATCATAATTCAGTCACTTCAAATGATCAGGAACGTTCTGCCTTATATGTGTTACCTTTACACTGGTGAAGCAGACTTCTCATCCACTTGTAGTTACAAGGTTTTATGGTTTTTACCTTGTATTTGTATTCTGTTTTGAGCAACCCAAGGAGGAGAAGAGTGAGCAAGGGAGCAATATTTGTAGTACAATCTACTTTTTCTTGTTTGATCTTACCTGTTTAGTCACAGTTTTGATAGTCCTGCTGTTTCATTCAAGTTATGTTTGCTAATAAAAAAAATAACTGTGAAGCTATATTTGTATGTTCTGTTAGGCCTTGATGTTTATGCATGGGCTACAAACTTCTTTCCTTTGTTGATTCATACATATTTGAATTTATTTTTGATGTGGGTTTTTGGGGTTTTGTTGGGGTTTTTTTGTAAAGGAAATTAAAATAATTCAGTACATGCCTTAAGCACTCTTTCTAATAGGTCTGATTCCCAAATCATTTTTGTTCTGTGGTAAATGAAAACGTTTGTATAAGCTAACAACATATAAATAGTAATTATGTTCCTGCAACTCGTTGGTTGAATTGTTACAATTGAAACAATACTTCACATGCTATACCTCACTGCAACCAAGATAAATTTTAGAAACCATTTTGAAACTCCTAAATTCCTTGTCACTACCATATCTGTTTTGAATATTTGAGTGATAAACGTTATAAAAAACAAATTTAAAAATGTATTTTCAGATTATAATGGTTGTCTTGCCTTTTGCCTTTTAGAAATGAAGAACTTAGGAGTCATAATTCTACAAAATTTTTCATTTCTCTAATACTTTACTTTTAATCCTGTTTTAAAAAGAAAATGAAGAAAACTTTTTACGTTATTGAATACAGTAATAATCTTATTTGGAGAATGAAACAGCACCTTCAGATTGTTTTTACATAAAGCTATGTGTATCAAGAAAATAGCAGCATCTATCAAACCACGGTCAGAAGAAATACATGCCAGACCGTTAATATAAAATGCAAAATATTAGGCTGCATGGTCTTCAGAAGATGAGAGAACTAATAATGGGCTTTCATTGGAAATGCAGATGTCAGCTGTGGGTGCCTTGAATTGTCAATAATAATGTTAAACACAGGGTAGAATATCAGCCTGAGCTTATTCTTTATTCTCTCAAAATCATTAAAGCTAAGACAGTTGTGACATATGTTCTGCTATGGCTCAATAAGTGAAGACGTGCGTGGAACGTATATGCGTGTATGTGCTGAATTATTCATGTCTAAGTTACTGCTCTGGGGAAGCAAATGGAGCGTGCTTTCGTGGCAGGTAGACTTTGAACCATATCTCATGGAGGAAGAGAATAAACATTCTCAGTTTATCCTGGTGCAAGCTAGTTATCACCTGTGTATGCAGGCCCAGGCATTATTTCTCTTTTTACTATAGCTATATTGGGAAAAAAGCCAGATAAATAATATAAAATTCTAAGAGAAAGTACTCTTATGGCATTTAGCACCTACATACCCTGTTTTGTTATCTGTACTGCATCCACCTAAGTAAAGGACTTTCCATGTAAGCCTCACCGAATTTACTGAGCTGTAGCCACAAGGTCAGAGGCAGGGGAGGGGAAACTTAAACCTGGAGGGTGATGGTACCTCCTCAGGGGTACCTTTCTCCTTGCATGTTTTGTTGTTGTTGGTTGGTTGGGTTTTTTAGTTCCTTTAAGCAAATAAATTGCCTTCCCCCGCCCCTTCGAGACAATGGATATTAAATGAGCTACAGACCCTGATTTTTTAGTATTTTTAAACGTGTATTTCTTTTGTGGTACACTAGGTTCTTATGTGACTTACTGTTTATGGGTTCTGTCGGGAAGTTAATTTGAAATTTTGTAAGTTTAAATTTAGAAATGTTTAATCCTGGGTGGATTTCAAAGTTCTGTAGAAATCTCGTTTTACATTTTGAGGATGTGTAGAGGATTGTGTTTAAAATCAAAACAATATTTTAAAGTGTCGCATCTATTGAAAAACCACTTCATGCTATGACCTCTTGGTGCAATGCACAAAGTTTCAGCAGGTGAAGGGAATTCAACTGCTCAAGGAAGAGGTGTTGATTCAACAGATGACTCCTCTCTTGAGGCTTGTCTAAACGATATTTTGCTTCAGGATACATTTTAATTACTATGAGGGGGAAGTGTAACTTTCTAACATGGATAGGAAACACATGCTACTTGTTAATTTTGTTTTATCCTTTGCTAAAAACTTAGTTTAGGTTAAAAATGTCTAGAACAGAAATTATCATACAAGTACTCCAGTAACTACATTGTTAGGCAGT
The DNA here is from genome assembly GCA_026212715.1 of Elanus axillaris. Lineage (NCBI taxonomy): Eukaryota > Metazoa > Chordata > Aves > Accipitriformes > Accipitridae > Elanus > Elanus axillaris. The sequence goes on along the minus strand of JANZLQ010000013.1, from coordinate 11,801,422 downwards.
GCTCAGACAAGTAAAAATTTACATGTTGAAATAAAATCTCAAACATCGGACTGCTTAAATTAATAAAACATCTATATTGCCTAAAAACATGCTAATGTTTTTTGCCTGGGTTTAGATTATATATACATCAATGTCTTGTTTTTGGACAACTTTCAAATGTGTGCTTTATATTCTAAATAATCTCTTCCTGTTTTTGTCAAGGTCTGTGAATTATTTATTGCAGCCTACGTTACCCTCCTACTTATTTGCTAAAAGCTAGGATTTTACCACTTGAAGGTTTTGGATCTGTCTGGGATAAATACAATGTATATTAGCAACATTTTTTGTAATTACAGCAAGTATCTAATAACAGAGAAAAAACCCTCCTCCTCCAATATTGCTTTTATTCAGTATGTCCTTGATTAAAATTCAATGTTATGTTAATTTTTCTTATTGCTAATGTCCTGTGCTCTTGGGAGAATGAAATATTCCTTAACTTCTTAGTTTACTTGGCTGATGCAGAAGTTGCTTGGCAGCATTATCTGTGTTTTCTCATCTCATATAATCTTATGTCAGCCTGGCTCTGACCTTTATATGATGGAACCTAGTGGTAATATACTCATGTGCTTGACAAGCGTTGAAATAAAAATATATGATTGGCAGAGCTGCAGGAAATAATTGGTTCCAAGTAGATGCGAGAAGTGAAAGGATTACTTAAAGGAAAAGAAGGTGATTCAGCTGGTTTATGATGCATATGAAGTTGTCTCAGCTTTTAATTTAACTATTAAGGGACTGAAATAAATTTAAGTCACTATGTGAAAGCATTTTTGAATGAATCATTGTGAAGAAGCTCTCTAAATAACTTTACTGCTTATTGGAAGCTCAAATATTTGAAACATTAATTAGTTCATTTGCTCTTTCACACCTACTCATAAAATGTGGCTGAGTGGAAAAGCTACTGTAGGGAAGAGAGCATGTGTACAAGATCTTGCTAAAATTTACCTAGAGAACAGTTTATGGTGTTCTTTGAAATAATAAAATTGTATATACACATTTCCCACTAAATAATTCTTCAATCAGTTCTTCAGTCAGTTGTTACTGAGGTCAAGATGTGTTTTCCATGTTTTAATTAGATATACAAACCAGGACAAGCTCAATCACTATATAGATGAGTTCTCAAGTATGCTGTACATGGGGGAAGAAAGAAAGAACAATTCTCCAGAATTTTATATACTTAAAATTCTGTAGATCGTGCAGCCGTATTCTGCAGTGAATCAATAAAAAGCGAGCCACTCTCTTGCCTTTTAGATTTTCTCATACTCTGAATTTTCCATTCATTTGAATGGCTCTTCTCTAATAACACCTCCATGTATGAAATGAAAGCAATGGTGTAGGCAAATTTACCAGCCAGATAGGCTTCTTCTTCCTTCACAAGCATGAATCAATGACCAGAGATTAGGAGACATGTCACCCGTGTTGTCACTGCCTTTGTGCAGAATGTGCTCCCCCACCAAGAGATGGTGGCTGTGCTGCCAAACTTTGTATAGTTTGAAGCTGAGTCCTGTAAGAAAGTGGTTGTGGATTAATGTGGTATGGGAGCAATACATAGTTCTTAAAGCTGTTGCAATGAAAAATTAAGGACTTCTTGCAGAGACCTAGTAAGGAAAGAAATGTAAGAGAAACTTAATGCCTCTTGGGGAGTATGAGATGCAGAAGATTTTGGTGAAAGCCAGGATGAGTTTGGAAAGGACTTGATTAAACTCATGTTGGTCTAAAATGGGCATTCTGTTTTTCTCCTAATTAAGATGTCTGTTCAGATACTGCTCATTCTCTTACCTTTGTATGCGTCACCAGGATGTCATTTTGCCATTTATTTCCTTTGCATTCTTTCAGATCGACCAGTTCCGATTCTATTTGCTGTGTGTTAAAGCAGGGCTTTTTTCCTTTTAGATTCTCTTTCCGTTTCTCAACTATCTGTGTTTAGTACAGGAAATACCTGGTTGCTGGTTCTCCTGCTCATTGGTACCACTGCCATTGATGATTAGAGTCCTATATCTTCCCAGTTTCCTGTGCTCATTGCTTTCAGCTTTTGAAAAGTTCTGGTTTTGAAGCCAAAGCTCTGCGAGCTTATTTTCTGTGGACTGTGAAAGGCATGGTTTTTGAAAATTATTTTTTTGTGTGCATGGGGTGGCAAAATGAGGGATGATCTTGTGCAAATAACTTCCAATGCTGTATTGTCCTTGTAATGATGCAAATCTATGAGTTTTGTGCCTTATTGCTATGAAAGTGGCATGTCTGATTGAAGCTAACTTTAGAACTTATAAGTTGCCAGTTGCTTATTCCTCTTAGTGATATCCGCAGTGTGTTTTTGTCACTGTCTACTGCTCAAAATATAATAAACTCCATTAGAAGAAATTACTAATCTGACAAATATGCATTTTGAATACTCATACTGATCTGATGCAATGCACTGAATGTATTAAGAGCAATGTAAAGCTGCTGTTTTATTTCAGGTCTTGAATGATTAGAGTACACTACTGAGACTTAGAGAAGGGCTTTTACTACCTTTTGGTGACCGAGCGATCACATGTCTTGCAGGTTTTTGCAGCCACTGTTTAGTGGCACGTTTTCCAATTGCAGCTATATTTTTCTTCTTTCTGTGACAGAAAAGTGAACATTTATGTAATTAATGCTTCTTTCAAGGCATCAATATGGTACATTTAAAACAATGAATTTGCTTAACTATGTAGATCTCATTGTTGTGTTGTATTAAAAGTATTTGAACAAAATGAGCTAAATGATTTCAGAGGACAACTATGTGGAAAAAATGTAGCTGCTATATCCAAACCTATAATTAGGGAATGTTTAAACTATTTTACTTAACTTTAAAGGTATTTAACTCATATGCTTGAATATGTATTGTAAATTTTTATCTTTCTATGAACTTTGATTTGATTAAACCTCTACAGCCTGAGACAAATGCTTCAAAACCAAGTATTTGGCAAAAACATGTAGTGATTTGATAATATTTTTATGTATCTGTATGATTCTAAATATTGCATAAAGAAAACTTAGACTACTGAAATAATTCGGTGTTTGGTTTTAATCTGACTTTTGTAACTTGACAGGGACAGCCTGTTGGAGACTGTGATTTTAATGTTCGACTTGCATGTATAGAGAAAGAGATCATATATCCACGACATGAAAAGATGAAAAATGGTCTTATCGACAAAACGCAGGAACCATTCAGTGTTCGAAACAAACCATTTTTTGACATCTACACTTCAAGAAAGGTAAACTTTATTTCAGTTGTTTATGTTGTGGAGCTGAAGGCAGCAAAGCACTGTTAGGTATAGGTTTCCCTCAACTTTTTTAGCTTCCAGTGAGTTCCTCTGCTAACCGAGTGTTCAGCAGTGCTTGGGGGGTGATTGGCAGTTTGGGGTACTCTGAAAATTGGTTTTAGGCTACCCATTCCTTCTGAATTACTATTTTCCCATATTTAAAAACTGTACTTTGGCAAAACCTAATTCTTTAGTTTTGTTACGTTGAATGATGATACAGAAGTTAATAGCTTTAAGTCTGAAATGTCTTGGCTCAAGGGAATGTCTGAGAGCTATGTTGTACACTGTCCTCCTTCGTAGGTAAGAATATAATGTTCTTTTTACTTCCAGTCCCTATTTGGCCATAGTATAAGAATCATGAGCTGTGCTTGAAGTCCCACTTCATGTTCAGCAGTGATTACCGAGAGACCATTATAGTTAACATCTCCACATTTTACTTACTAAAATACTGCCCTAGGTCTTCTGAAGTAATGCATATGACTTGCAAACATATATATGAGTTCCTGTCTTTTGTTATGCACTCTTCAGTATAGACATATCCTAACATTCTGTAAAACACTTTTATTCTCTTCTGTGAATTAAATGGCTTCTGGATAATACTTTCTTCTAGAGGAACCTGTTTTTCTCAGCACTGCTGTTAGAAGTAGTCCCGTGTCTCATCAGCACACAACAATGAACATCAGATTGTCAGCTTCCATTTGCTTTTGTCATTTCCTTGACCCTGTAGCAGGTGATGAATCTTGCCCTAAGAGGAGCAGTAATTGTATTTTGGCTAACCAAGAGTGCCTGAAAAGTAAATAAGGAGATAAGGCATAAGCTGGACTTCCAAAAAATCCTGGCAGAGAGGAGCAGTCTTTTGAAAGTTTAAATCATGAACAATTCTATGAGAATTTTATGTGGATAAAGCACTATAAATGTTTTGATTGCTTCTCTGTATTTGTGTTGTTGCATTTTTGGGTTTTCTAAGATCAACATTGTAAATTTGAAGTAAATTTTTCATGGGGGGGAAAAGGCTATTTGTCTAGGACACATAACTTTGAGTTTGAAATTAAAAGAAATGAGAAGAAACACAACTTAAAAATGGTTTCTTACATAAACTGGTAGTTTCTTGAAATGTTCTGAAGTTCCAGGTTATTTAACCTCAATTAAAATCACAGGAAGAACATGGTTGGAAGCATTTGTAGAAAAATTTCTAGGTAAAACACATCTATAAACAAATCTCATGCTAGTTAAATCAAATTGCCAGCACATGACTGTTGAAATGATCCTCTGCTTCCCAAAACCTAGGAAATTAAAATTATGCTCAGTGGTTTTCTTTTTCCTCTCCCAAGGAGATTTCTGAATTGTCCATGTGCATTCCAATGTATTAGATTTTAACAGTTCTAACTGTGGCACTTCCTAAAGTCAGCAATGAAATAGATGCTATTTACTGGTCTTTCTCTGCCTATCTCAAAGCTCTGACATAAACTCTCCAAGACATTGACTGTCTTAATACCCAGCAGTAAAGCTTCAAATATGTTGGTGGGGGAAAAAAAAATATACATGGCTAGAATTTGTTTCATAGTAGACTTATAATTGCTTTTGGTGCTAATGCTTGGACAATTTCTTTATTTCATGCTTGTCTTTGCCACCAGATTTAATTAATTGGTGAATTATGGAATGAAGCCATTATCTGGCCAATTTTCTTCATTTCTGTGAAGAATATTCTTGTATGCAGCAGTTGGAGATACACACAGAGAGCAGGAGGGGTAGAGTTACTGGCAGTCCAGAGCAAATAGCCAGTGTTATTCTTCTCTTACTTTAACCATATCAAACATTCATGATTTATCTACTCTGTGCATGTATTAGATCAAATTGGTAGGAAAATAAAGCAAGTGAGAGTAATATCCTGGGTTTTATCAAACTACATGTTTTGAAAGATTATTTCTTTAGCTAGGCCTCTTTTTTGTCAGTTAAATTTCCCCCCAGTTAGAGTGAGTAAAAGTTAATGGCTGGTTTGCCCTACAGTTATATAGCACAGTTTCTTCCTCTGAGAGTTCCTTTTCCTCTGAGAGTTTTGCTGCTTTTTTCTGAGCAACAAATATACCCTTGGAACAGATGCAGTGGTGACTTCTGCAGTTTGAGAGAGCAGGACATCCGAAAGTGTGAAGCATGGCTATCTCCTTGTTTTTTGTTATTTATCTCAAGTTTTTAAAAAACAGTATTTGAAGATATCAGAAGTCTGTAGTACCAGGTAAAACTTGAAGGACATTGCAACTGCATTTGACGTTCCTGTGTTACAAATGCAGTTCAGTCAATAAATTCTCACCCTAATGTGTTATTGCCACCATAAAAACATCTTTGAGACAAGACTATCTATATGCTTTTTTTTTTTATTTTAATTTAATGTATTTGGGTTTGGTGTGGGTTTTTTGGCTTTTTGTTGTTGTTATTGGGTTGGTTTTTTTGTTTGATTTTGGGGTGCTTTTTTAAGTGGTAATCAGGGAAGACTCTAAAGCTTTGTATATTTTGGGTTTGAAATAACCATAGGTTTTAAAATTTTCTTTTTGTACAGTGTACATTACAGGTTTTAAACAATCCTTGTCCTCAGTTAAAGTCACTGTTATCTAGTGAAGCATGTTCATATATATACTACATTATACTACTTTTACAACAGAAAACTTCTAATGAGGCTTTACATCTGATCATTGTTTTCAATAAGCAAGAAGTTTTATGTCAATATTTAAGAATTGTTTGTATGCCCTATGATAACTGTAAGGAGTTTTAGGTAGTACTACCAGCATTGATGTAGAGTTTTATTTAAGGCAGTATTGGTAAACATATAAGGGAAATCATTGTAGATCCAAAATATATTTCAAAACTGAATCTGTTCAAAAGAATAGTATTCATAAAAATATATTCTCAAAAGAGTAATATTTAGACTAAGAATTATTGTTGCTCTTATTTACCACAAAAATGCGTTTTTTGTTTCATGACTTCTGTGAACTTGATGAGTATGATTCCTGTAACAATTCCTTAGGATAATGAAAGCGGGATTACATCTTCATATTCATCAGAACTTCATGAACAGAATTTTTCATTATACGTGGTCAGAATAGATTATTGTTTTAAAGCATTGCCCTATTCTGAAAGATGACTATCTAAAAATAGTATTGCTTTTCCCAAAAGATCTTTTTTCTATGTTTATTCAGTCATCTCTGCAACTATAGCAACAAATGTGCTCATAGCGATGAATACCTCATTAGTATAGCTGAAAGAGCAAGCTGGGTTTCTTTTGCATCAATGACAAATGTCTTGACACGGTTTACCAACTCTGTGTGCAGCATAGCAGGGTCTGCAGGGAGACAAGGAATTCTTTTTAGCTTCTAAGTCTGCTTGTATTCAGATTGACTCAGCATAGCCATCAATCCATCTCCAGAGATGGTGGCAGCTGAATGGATGCTAAAGGACTAACAAATGGGACCTGCTTAGGTAGATCTTTTCCTTATGTTTAATTAGCTGTTTTTCTTGTTCTTCTCCAAGAATAGAGGGATCCTTTCATCTGTAAAGAGCACCTAACATGATCCTTCTGTTCTTGACTAGAGGCTCTTAAAGATTTGCACCCTTGAGTGGTCCCAGAAAAGCTGTGTGTTTTCTTAAGCGTAGGTTTTTTCTCTACCTCCAGTTCTTGTATTTCACTGACAGAAGATGTAGCTTCTCAAGTCATCCCCAAGGCTTGTTACTTTCAAAGAAAAATCAATGGACATAGCAGTCTTTGGCTGCAGGTTAGGTGGATCTCTGATTGCACTAGCATATTCAAGACTGAAGAAGCGGAAAACCCATACCACTGGTCAGAATGTGTTTCATCAAAATTCTTGGAGTATGTCTTGGACTGTTTTTTTTTTTTTTGAACCATAGCTGGGTTTTGCTTAGGGTCAGGAAAAGAATCAGGTGTACTTCTGAATTACTACAGCTGGAACCACACATCACATCTTATTTTTGTTTTGAGAAACTTCAATTTCTGAAATGTTTTCCCAAGACGCAGTTTGAACTTCACAAAAGTAAATATTGTAGACTTCTCCCTTCACAGCCTCCCTCCATCATTCCTTTGTATGACCTAAGACATAGTGTTCCAGATGGAAAGCCATTGTTGGCTATTCTTCATATTAACAATAGCATCTATGGGCAAATGTGTGTTAGCTTGGGTGGATTGTAGGAAGATTACATAAAAAGGCCAGGAGTCTCGGCACTATATTTGATAGCAGAATAAGTGGCAAAACCTTTTAATTATACTGGGAAAAACTAATGTTGTCCATATAGGTTTAGTTACTTTCAGTGAAAATGTGGAAGTAATTACTTGAAAGAGCAGTAAACTTTGTACTGTGTAATATAATATGCCCAACAATGAAATTGTTCTTAGAGTTATGGATTTGGGACTTTAATACCGGAGTTAGAGTACTGGCTGGGTTTTTTTCTAGTCTGAAAATCAATGTACTGTGAAATGAAATGCACTTTTAAAGTACAATTTTAAGGTATGGCGGCATTTATAGTTGTGCCTTGACATTTGTTGTTGGTAGTAGATTTTGGAAAGAAGGGCTATATCTTTACAGTGTTATATCTTTAAAATGTTGCCTTGAAAGTTATTTTAAGATTTTTTAATGGACTTTTGTTTGGGTTTTGTAAGAATGAGTTTTGGTGGTAAGAGGAAGAAAAGAAAGGGACAGTCACCTGGGGATGCCTATATTCTCAGAATCTCTCAAAATGTTACCTTGTTGAACTTTGTTATTGATGGAGAAAGCAGTATCACTTAATTTGTCTGCCTGTATAATCAAAGAATCATTAAACACAGTTTACTCTTTTAGTGTTAGCTGGGAACACGTACTCTGTGAGCGATTTTGCCTTTTGTTGTAACTTCCAAGTTCATTTAGGAAAATATTTTTGAGCAATATTGAATGTTTGCTGTTTGTCATTACACTTGCACGATTGGTCACTTTTGTTGCATAGGTTGCTTCTTTTCATTTATTAGTGTGTGCATCTGAATTCAAGGAGATGACAATGTCAGATCTACCAGCTCTCCCACCCATCATGTAAGGATAGCAGCAGTCTGTGGAAGAAGCTGGTTTAGGCTTCCTTGATGCTAAATTATTAAAGACTAGTGAGGTTAATGCTTTATATGCTGCTTATCCTTAGCCTTGGATCCTTAGCCTTTTATTTATACAAATATTTTAGGGCTTTCAACAAGGACATTATCTTCATTATATTAAACAGGAAATACAGGTACATAGAAATAATTAAACTCTTGGAAAATGGTGCAGGTCTTGCTTTCACTGCCTAAGCCAACCCACAGTTCTTTTGCAAGGCTTTTTTGTGTGGCCAGTCCCAGACCGGATGTCATCACTAAAGCCTATTGTCTAGTGAAAATGCTGTCTAGCAGGAGTAGGAAAAAAGTTCCTTTCTGTGCAGTCCGTGATCCCGTAGAGAATTGTGCCCATCACTCTCAGTGGAACAATAGGGCTGAAGGTTAAACAATGATACAGGTCAAATGAGCAACCTTTTTCAAATGTTAGCACGCTGTATGTCAATGACTTGTCAGTTCTTAGGCTATTATCTGGTTTTAAAATGACAGCTTATCCTAGAGGGATTAGAATGAAGGTGAGTAATCTCTGCTAGAAGATTAAATGGTCTAGGATCTTCTTGAAAGTTTTCAGTCAAATCTGTGAACTGATAGATGACTTATTTTGTTCTCCTGGTTTATTTGACATTTGGAATTTTATTTTTATTTTTTTCAAACTGCTTTTGTTGTAGCTAGGAAAGATGGAATGTTTAAATTTTGTACCAATAAATGTACAGCTACTTTTGAGGTGGTTTGTTTTGGAAAATTAAGTGGCTGTGGACCTCTGATGATGAAGGAGATTGTGTAAGTACGTGACTTACTGATGTTGGTGTGAAGTATTTTGCAGGTAGCTGAGGCAGTTGTAAGCTAGTATTTGCGTGACCTGAAAAAATGAACCCTGATAAAAGGCAGTATATGTGGACATACGGGCATAGCTCATCCATGTCTGCCACGAGAGCTGTTAACCCAAAACTAACTGACCACAAAATCCTGTCCTATGTCACCAAGTAGCCTATAGACAAAAATGTGCAGAAGGTTTGCAGTCATGGAACAGAAGATGAAAGAATTCAATGGCAGCAATGGCAGCAGCAGAAGTATCAAATAATCTCTGTCTAATTATTGGAGATTGTAAATTCTGCATCTTGGTAGAGGGGGAATGTTACCATCTGTAGGGTTTTTAATGCCAGAACACTTGTTTCCTCTGTTTTTAGTTGTCGTTGTTTTTATTTTCTGTGACTTAAGTAGTAGCTTAATCGGCATACCTTTCAATCCTGCATTTCCTGACCTAGAGTTGGCAGTCGCTCTTCAGTGACTGGCCTACACCTTAGTCCTCAATCCATCTGTTTTTTTCCAGGTTTTTGGCCTGTTTATCATTGCATCTCCTTTTAATTATCTTCTAACCCATCTCCCCTCTACCATTTTGTTTCTGTTTATGTTTATTTCTTTACTTTCCATATTTCTTCCTCCCTTTGTCCTATCCCATCTCCCCCAAAGTGGAAAGTCAAACATTGTAAAAGCAGTATTGCATCATTCCATCCTTAGATGCTTTTGTGCTGGTGGTTATCTTCACTCAAATCTAATTTTTGGAGTGCTTTTATTCCTGTAAATGCAAATAACGGTTGATCTGAGGAACCTAGTAAACAAGTAGTGAATAAGAAGCTGGAAGGATGTTACCTTATGCTTATATTAGAACTTGAAATCTTCACTTGGCAGCTGTCTTGTATCCTAGCATGTAGTACTTCAGCCTGATTTTTCAAAATTATTTTACCATGTGAATTTTAAAGGTAAGGACAGCCAACCAGAGCAAGTGGAAGCTTTGTAAATTGTAATATGAAATAGATGACCAAACTCAGGCTCTTGAGCTGAATGTAGGTTACTACCACTTAAAATTCAGTGCTTGAACTGGAGCAATTTCATGCAACCAGCTGCAGCACTGGAATGACAGGGATACTGTTTGGTAAACATAATTTCTGGCAGTGGGAGGATGAGGGTAGCAGGGACATTGTAGGCCAGGGCTGGTGGGGTGTCCGGCTGCCTCTGGGTCTTCTTTTGCTTTCTGTGGGACAGTGAGGCTGCAGTTATTTGGTTAGATTTGGTTTATACCAAAAGATTTTTCCTTTGTACTAGGCAAGAAAAATGACTCAGCTATGCCTAATTTTTCAGCCTCCTTGCTCTGGTGGAGTCATCTGATGAGAGCTGTTCATGAACAAGAATCTGTGGTCATTTCCTAGAGTTAACAAAAGAGGATTAGGCTCCTTGCTTTTGATTATTATTATTTGTGATGTTGAAGGTCAGGTATAGTATTTCAGCACAGTATAATTTTGGTTAGGGAAAAGGGGAAATAGTTTTTTGCTTTTGTTTTATGAAATCATTCACACATTAGTTACATTTCACATTTTTTGTAAAATGATCTACTAAAGTTAAAACAAACAATCTTGAATATTTCCATGTAGGATTATTTTCATAACTAGTGGCCCATGTTAGATATTTCTAGTGTTACAAATGAATTTAATGTAGAATAGTTCAGATGTGGAATATATATAATTACTGACTTGCTTAACTATAGTATGGGGAAGAAAACAATGAAACTAGTGGAAAAATAAAGGCATATGGATGAAACATTATACTTAGTCCACATGGTAAGTTTAAATATCAGAATAGTACATATTCAGTTTAGCTTTTAACATTTTAACTTTAGCTTTGAACATTCTAACATTTTTGTAAATTACTTTTTTCTGCATTTTGTGCAATGGAAGTAATACACCTTTCAAAGTAGGAAAATGTCTTTAACAGTGATTGCCACTTTCAGTTTTGTGGTGAATTACCAAAACAGAGGACATGGAGATTTGTTCGGACTAATTGCCAGTTGGTATCCCAGTATGGGCAATTGAAGTGGTATATTAGATATCTTCTGAATTAGGTAGAGGACTCAGCTGTAGTGACTAAGTGGGTCACTCCACTCATTAATTGAGGGGCAACTGTTTAATATTGTCCATCGTGCCACTTCACAGCCTGTCACTTTCCAAACTGCCTTCTGGCAATACAGCTCCACAGGGAAGCCATCAGCCTTCTCGTGTTGGAATGATGTTCAAGAGACATGTGCTTAATTTGGATAAAATGAATAAAAACACAAAGAAAATTGTGAAGATGGAGGTGAAATTTAAAGCCATTTATTATCATACAAGACTATAGGACATCCCTGCTAGCTCTTTCTTTTCTTGTGATATGCCCAGTTTTGCAAAAAACCCTGTAAAAATTAATCTTTTTCTTTAAAACCAAGAAATAATAAAATCTTAGCATTTTACTGTTATGGCCTTACAATGGCAAGTTTTAATTTCAACTTTGTAGCAAATAAAGCCCTCAAGTGCCATTGCATAGCACAAGAATCAGATGTTTTTGAACATCCAGAATATAATGTTAAATCTTAATTTTTGTGTTAAAATCACTGCATCGGTGCCCAGTGGAATACATTAGCCCAGTATGAATCGGGCATTGTAACAGTAAAATGTATGAAGACTTTATATTCTTGAATATTCATTTTAGGTCTAATTGAATTATTGTATATACAAATTTGTCTTTGTTGATGAGTCTTAGTGGAAATGCTTAATAAAACATGATCCTTAATTATCTGATTTAATTAAAACAGGCTTGTCCATGTTCTTGACAGCTAGAGACCAGATTATGTTGTAGCAGTTTACACAGGGGCTGGATAACAGATAAACTCTATCAAGCTTGTAACATTGGAAGATCATTTAGACAACAAATTAAAATGTACTTCGCCTTGTTGCACTCAACAATGTTATTTTTTCCTTTGACATCAGAAGAACTTTTGAATGTTGTATTTGATCAAACTCTGAGTATTAGGGACCTTCTAAACATTAGTGGAGGAATCTTGTTCAGTTGAAGACGTTGGGTAACAGACTTCACTGAGTATCTGCCATCCATTCAGGAATGTCACAGCTTGTAGATCATTTGTAAATAGGTCAAAGAATTTGCTAGTGGCACCTATTAAACCTCCTCCAGCTCCAGCAGGACTCTAGTCCCAGGCAGGTGTGCCTTGCCAGGTAGGACAGCATGGGGAAAGTGATATGGACAAAATCCCAATCCCTAAAAGGAAAAACTGTATCATAGAATAATAAGGTACCTTGCAGGCTGAAATAGAGAACTGGCAAGAGCACAGTAAATTAAATGGCCATGCTATGAAATATGTCTTCATCAGGCAAAATAAATATGAAATACTCCTGCTATTTGGCAGAGGCATTTCCTCACGGCCTAGAGGAATCCATGTTTCTCCCATTTTGAAGCTATCACAAAAGTCAATTAAAGTTTCTTGAAGCAGCCTATTTCTCTTACTTGGAAGAAGCATTTGAAAACATTGTAGTTAATTGATGTCAATTTCTCAATTGTGTTTTTGAGAAGAGATTGACAGTGAGAAATGCCTAATGCTTATTTTGAATTCAGGAATGCAGATGTGCTGTCAAATTAAGCATTAACACACATAGTGCTCATGTTATTCTTGGGTATTGTTTTGAATATATTAAGTACATGACCTTTGGAGTTGTTCATTCAGAACCAGCAAACTGGTGATAGCTCAGTGGGACTCTTACTGCAGCCGTGCTCTACATTTTTCTAAAATGTCTCTATCCAAATAATTAAGAAACATCACATATAACTAGTGTTACTAGCATCTTTAAAGAGTGCAGTTAATGTATTACCTGCAAAACCAAAACGAGATTAAAAAAACAAAAATAGAACCATCAAACTTTATTCTCCACCACCTCTGCAATATATCTTATTGTTGTTTACTCTAGCATTTTTTCCCTTGTGGCTGGGTAATGAAATCAAGCTAGTGCGGTTCTTCCACCTTCTCAATATTGGACGTAGCATCCCATCACAGGCTACAGTAACTTCCAGCTAATCATATATCTGGAAGTGGCTTTTCTTTAAATCTTTTAGAGGGGTAGTAGAAAAGATTTAAGAAGCAGATTTCAGAAGATGATATATATAATTTCTCTTGCTTTAAGTTCTCTATGAAAAAAGCAGACTGTAACACTCCCTTGTGAAACTGGCAACAGTTCTAGTAGGAGCTGGGAAAGCTCTGAGAGCTCAGTGTGTGGAATAACATGCTTTTTTCAGAGGTGCTTCAATCATGATGTGAAACAGGTTGCAGATAGAAGGAATGACTCTTTTAGGCTTTCTTGCTTGGAGATGTTGCTCGTTCCCCATCACATGAATATAAGCAGGAGTTTCTATTGCCTTCCTGTTCTGGATAGACTCTGGTAAAGACTTTTCTGCAGAATTGTTCTTCTAAAAGACAATCAATGAAAAGTGGTGTCATTAGTTAGAATGCTACTGCCCAGGCACTAGTAGTTTGGGTCCTTGTCAGTCACTGGCTGTGAAATTATATGGTCAAATGGTTGAGGAAGAAACCGTACAGTAGTTACGGTTCTTTGAATTATGATGTTATTTATGGTCTATGGCCTACTAGCATCAAGCCTTCAGAATACTTCGCTTTTACATCAAGACATCAAGGAGTCTAGGAGCTCTGTACATCATGCTCTTAGCCAGAAAACAGAACACTTGGACCTGAAGTACAGACTGCAAGTGATGCTAGTGGCAGCCTGAATCTGCATCCTTTCAGCTTCATCCACTTAGAATGCAAGAGAGCCATCAAATGAGAACGTATTTATAATACGCCTGAGAGGGCTGTTATAGCTGTGGTAGCTATGAAGTAAATAAATATTTCTTTCAATGCTTCTGCTGAGTTTCTAACTACTTTTAGACCTGAGGAGAGTACATAGGTGCCGGAGCAAACCCAGGTAGAATTAGGTCACCTTCCTTCCTCTGTGCATGCACCTGTCTGTTGCCATTTCATGTTATTTCAGCCTTGCTGCTCCCGCTGTTATTAGTGCAGTGCTCATGGAGGTTCAGTGGACGTGCCCAGGTGAGCTCCTGTTATGCTGCAAGAGCTGTGAATGGGCTGTACGTGGGAGAGGTGACCCATGGTAAAGCTGGCCACCTGCAAAGTGCTGTGAAATACTAGGAAGTGAGCCTACTGTGAAAAAAATTTTTCTTGCCATTATCTGTAATTAGAACAAGTGGGAGACTGTCAGCAAACTTTTTTTTGTGGAATATGAATTTCAGGTTCATTGTCTTCTAACAGTGTTTTGCTACATGAGCCTTTAGTTAGGGCCATATGTACATGAATACCATGAGTGATGCTTTAAAGGGTAAAACGGTGTATTCTGTACAGGAATGCTTGCTAAATATGATGGAGTGTAGAGAGGAAGCTACGCATATTTCTCTTGCAAAAGAGTATTTGTTACTAGAGACTTGTCAGTCTGTGAAGCTAAATTCAATATTATTAAACATGCCTTTGGTCAAGCTTTAAAATGAGAAAAGCCTGTCTTCCATGCTCACTTTTTTGGGCTACAAATTTCCTATCTTTAGCAGGTGTTTTTGTGCTGGATTCTGGTCTACTGTGTTTAAAATTACTAGGGTAGCTCCCTCATGGAATTCTTAAAATGTACTTAGTGACCAGTTCTATCCATTGTGCTTTTGTTGTGGCTGTTGGCTATTCCTACACCTAACAGATGGCACTCACTTAAACTGACAAGCTGTGGGATAGCTGAGCATTACTAATAAAACCTATCTCATGTTAAACTTGACCTGACATTAATCAAGTTTTGAATGCTACAAATGATTCATGGATAATAATTAGTCTCTTGATCATATTAGTGAACATCAGTCTCACATTGCTGCCATTATCTGCTTTTATTCTTATAGGGAACAAATCCATTGCAGTAATTAGGTGTTTTTAATGTCTTTCCAGCCAAAATGTTCTGTATGATTAACTTGGCAAAGAGGTTATTCTTAGTCTTTCACTATGATTGGTTTCAGAGCTTCTAGTAAATTAACAAACTGAAAGGCTTTCTGTAAATTAGTATTTTATAAAAAGTATGTATTTTTTCGTTTTATCAACTGAGAAAATTCCCATGTGTCTTTATGCAGTCATTTGGTATAATTTCATCACAGTATGATTCAGCTGTTGCCACAGATGACACAGTTCAAAATAGTGGTGATTTTGTTAAGCAGATGAACCTTTGGACTTTACTTTTACTCTTCTTATTTAGTACTGAGTTATAGGTTAACATCAAGTGCTTTCAAGATATATGTATTCATACAGACAAAATAATGTTTGCAGCTTTTCTCTGTTTATATCTTGAATTAGCATCTTGAGTGGATGGCTGCGGGAAAGCTAGGATTTGAGCTTTAAGCATAAAATTTTTTAAAGGATTTTCATCCAATTTAAATTACACACTGATTTTACAGCCCAAGAGCATCAAATTTCTTTTTACGTAATGAGCAAGTGAGAAGTTTATACTTTGTGTTCTTACACAGTTAGGGCAAAGTAGGTAATTTCACTGGTTTACTGAAAATGTGGCAGTTATTCTTTAGTGTGTGTTGCTTCTTAATTATCATATAAAACTTCTTTAAATAATTACTTCTTAGGGAATGCAGTTTTTAATTTATTTACTTTTCCTTTATGCATAGTTTAGACTGTTAGCATGGGTCAGGAAATATTTTGTAACTTCATGATGTCATTTAGTATATTAGCTTAAGAATACTCAGTATGAACTGTGGTTTTCTGATTGTACGCTCAGTTATCACACTGCATTTCCTCCCTTGCCTTTTTGTTGCTGGTTTCCCAGCAAACAAAAATTCCAAATCTTTAAGATAAATATAACCAAATACAATGAATGTGGAGGATGCATTGTAGAATTGGACTTTACCCTGCTGTAAAGATACACTTCAACTAATACTGGTTTTACCTCATTTATTTGACATTAAGTAGAATATCATATTTTAATTAGGAAATTAGAATAATGCAAAGGAAACTGGGTCATGTTAAATTATTGAAAATCTACTATTCAACATTTTTAGCTGATTTGGAGGAAAGCATGACATCATATGAATGAGAGATGGATTACTTGTGTTTTTGTAAGGGAACTAAATGTTAGTGTTGAAATGCTAGTTACAGCTTTTGGAATCACAGGGTGCAAACAGAAATATTTACTTGTATGGCCATGTGTTAAGTCACTCTCCTGAGACCATGGGTCTTGATTTCAGGACCTTCACACTTACTTGGAAGGAGGCACTTTGAGTCAAGCAGCCAGTTGGAATGAGCCATTGGCTGGTGAAATACTTTGGCAAGTATTCAGAGATCTCCTTGAAAGGAGACTCGCATGGAGGAGAACAGGGAGTGCATTTTTTCTTGCTGCTATGGCCCTTCTGGAATATTCTTTCTAGTCTAGCTGGGATGGTTTCAGTTGATGAAAAAAATTGTGAGTTTAGAGGAGACATTATTGAAACATTTGAAAAGTTACATCTGCTTCCTTGTGAAGTGTTTGAAATGTGAAGCTTGTTTCTTTGCTCAAAAAACCTCTGACAGATGTCTTGGTCAGTGTCTAAATAGAGGAACAAGGAAGAAAAGTTGAAGGAAGAAAAAAATTGCTGAGAAATAGGCATTATTTTTTTAATTGCACACACAATACTTCGTTGGAACAACTTAACAAAGATTGTTGTTTTCTATCACAGCGTGCTGTAACTTGAGACTGAACAGCTTTCAAAAAAATTACTTAGTGCTTGAGCATATCACTTGAAGAGAAACTTAAATATGTGTGAGAGGAGAGGGTTTCATCCTCATAGCTTTCTGAAAGTTAGTCTGAACTGGTGATCCAGGCTATGTCTTGTTTGGGGCAGGGAGGGAAGGAAGCAGTGGAATTGCCAGAGGTAACGTCTTTGATCCTCTCCCATCTCCCCCCAGACTGTTAATTTACACTAGATTTGTTTTGGTCAGCTGTTTTACTTAAATGCTAATGCTAGGAGAGGTGAATGGTATCCTGAGTATAAAAAAGATAAAAGTCTGAGTGGATTCAGTTTGAGGGTTTTGGGTTTTTTTTTTTTTCTTTCTTTTTTCCCCATTTTTTTCAGAAGGTGTGTGCTCCATTTAATTCCCAAACCCATGTGTTCCCCGGAGTCACTAAAAACTGTTTTAAAATTTTTACCATGTATTTGTAGTAATTTCAGTCAATGAACCAAAATCAAAACTCCTTGTAACACTTTATTTTGGGCTCTTTCTCTTGAAATGAAAATCAGCCAACTTTTATTTGTGGAAAGTTAGAGATTTTGAGTTTTATTTTTAAATGATATATGAAACTCTGCCCACCCCACCCCCTGCCCCAGTATATAGTTACTCACATGCTATTTGATGCATTTTTGCTTTGAGACTGAAAGCAGCTGTTTAATTCTTGACACCTTCTCTGCTTTTAGAAACAAAACAAACCAAAAAGGAAATGATGCTGCAGGACAGGGGAAATTGGAAAGATTCCGGGGAGAGTTAGAAGGACCAGTTTCCTTCACCTGACATCAAGCTGCATTTGATAGTATTTTCAAGCATTGCACAGTACCCTGTGTATCATCTTGAAGGAAGCTTATACCCCACAGCATGTTTTACTCTTTTCCAGGAGGCTTGCTTTTCAAAATGTAATATTTGAAAGCTGGGAATTTAGAATGTTAATAGTTTGGCTGATGTCTCCATCACTACCTGTTACTGATTCATTTATTTTAGGAAATGTGATAGTTGGGGTGAATCTGATCCAGACTAATTTTGCATTATTTTAACTTAACTGATCTTAACATGAGAAGTCAATTCTGTAGGATTTCTGATGTCATTCAAAAACAGTATTTTGGAAGATACTATGTAGTAAGTTATTCTCAATCTATTTTTCTCCTACCCATAACAAGGGAGATCCAGATTTCAGTTCTGATTTTTAAGCAAAATAGTTTTGTTAAGCAGGGGTTTGGGTTTATTTGTTTTGGTTTGGTTTTTTTAAACTTAAATCCAGGGAGGCTACCTGATAGAAATAGTGGGTTTATTACACAGGTGTTCAGCTGGATTTGTGATTCTCTCTTTTTTTCAGAGACTTCTGTATGTAAATAGAGATTAATTTTTTTATCTTGTGGGTTAGCAAACATAAGATGAAAATCCTTCTCTTAGTAGCAGACACATTAAATTCAGGTATGTTTTATTGGATGTTAAACCACTGTACTTTTGAAAGCATTTGTACCTCCCACTTTGGATGTAAAACTTTTTCTGGGATGTCTTGAATATATCAGCAACCAGCGTTAAAGTAAATAATTTTTATATTGAACTTGGATAATTAATATCTCATGAAAGTGTGTATGCTAAGACAGGGCTATTGAGGAGGTTGTCATGTAAATATAGAAAAATACAGAAACTGGTAAGCAAATTGAAACAAATTTGTGTAAAAATAAACCAGGACTGATATCCTGGTTTAAAAACAGAACAGTCCATCTCTAAAAGAGAAGTGCAAGGAAAGGAGCCAGAATAATTGTTTGCTTTTAAAATGGGTGGTTACTGGTGCTGGTAACTTCGGAATCTTTTTCTGAAGACTGTATAATTAGTTTAAAGAATCTGCAGTACCTGTACAGAGATTTATAAACTTATGTCTGTAAAACTTGACAGTTGTCAGGATGTGAGAATTTGTAGTCTGATGGTGATGGGTGTCATCATCAGAGGAAGGGATGGTCTTGTAAGTTGGGCTGAAACCTGAACCAGTGAAGGTGCTGGCTCTGTCAAGTTAGAAATGACAGTATGCTCATGTCTGAAGGTGTTTTACATTCTAATTAACTGACAATTTGATTGGTAATTTGTTTGTAACTAATACTTTTGAGTAAATTATGTTTCCTTTCATGGTTTTTGCTGTGGAATGAACAGGTAGAGATGATCAGTAATTTGAAGGTGGCTCTGAAAAAACTGCTCAGGGACTGGTGGAGGCAGAGTTGCTCTAGCTTGACTTAAAACTGAATGAAGCATATAGCAGTTCTGAAATTGAAAAAGCAAGGAAAATGGACATATATTTGTCTTGTATTATAAAATTCAAAGGGATTTTTTTCTGTATCTTCAAGTATTTCAGTAGGCTAACAAGCACTATCAGTTTTGAATCAGAAATCTGGACAGAATGGTCAGGAATATTTGTGTGTTGTGACATAGCAGATTAGTGATAGTTGTGTGCAAGGATCTTAGCCAAATTATTTTGTAGAAAGTCAGTATGACTTTGCAGACTCATTATTATGTTTTGGAATCTACATAACTCTCACAGCACGTTGTGTTACCATGAGAGGTTTTTTTTGTAAGGGAAAGGAAAAGGCACAGTAGTACCTACTGGACTTTTTTAATGAATAAAGTAACATCTGAAAACTTGTCAGAATCATGTAGCTTGCCTCAGAATTACAGAAACGTTAATAAAAACCTACTAGTGTTATGTGCAATCCGTATGCACCGAAATTTTCTTCTCTTCCTGCTGGAGGAGCCAAGTGATTTCTTTATTGATGAGTATAGAGAGATCTCCAAAGTGTGGTTCTTCAATTAACCACTCAAGAACTGCTGACTGGTTCAGCAGGTTTTTTTAGCAAAATCAGCTTCAGCAGGTTATTAGTGCTGCTTTGGTGACATCCTCATCTCAGTGGTTAAAGAGCAAGGAGCAATTCTGTTACTCATCATACAGCTCCATTCGCTCCATATGATTATACCATTCTTTTCATTAGATGAATATTGTTAGGTGTAGCAATAATTTTCAAATTTGTTTTAGTTACAAAGTAAGAGAAGTTTTAAATAATACACTGTAGTATAAGTGTATGGTTTATTGCAATATTCAGGGGGAAGCAGGAAGCTGCAAGAAGTGAATGAAGGGATTTACAGGTGGAAATAAATGCCATGAGGCTACAAGGAATAGCATGCCAGAAGAATTGGCTTGCATGCTTCATTTACCCATCTTTTATAAAATGTCATTGAGATGCATTGCATTTTATCTGATCCCTGGCAGTCATCCCAGCCAAGCAGGTGTGCCATTTATCATGGTGCCGATTAAAAAAGACTGTACTGTTCAAGTTAATTAGAAATTTTAACTGTGTGGAAAGTTGAACATCGTATTTTAAAAGATGTACCATGATATCTGCATTTTAAGTTCATAAACCTAAAAACCTTCTGTCAGCTATTTTTTTAGTGTCAAAAATGTCAAACATTCCTTTTCTGCTCATTCTCATGTCATTCCAAACTTCCTGCAATATTCAATGGTTATATATTCTGCTGTTCACAGACAACCTTGAAATAGTTTTAATTCTCAAGAAAATATGTATGGGAAGAAGCTCAGAGAAAATTTCTGTTCCCTCCTTCCCAATTCCGTCTCTCCCTCCCCCAAATTGCTAATCCTTTCTACTTAAAATTCATTTCTAGAGTGTGATCAAATACTTGTAACTGACCTACCTAATGAGAATGAAAGCAGCATAACTGAGAATGAAAGCAGAATAACGGGGAGTACAAAGAAGTTTCATGATCTGTTGAGGCTTGCTCTGGTTTTAAAAACTTTTTGTCTTTGCTATCTAATCAAAACTTGGGAGCAGATGTCTTAGTGAGGACAGTGTGGACCTCCAAAATGAGAAGGAGTTCAAGTCTGAAACTGGGTGTTCGGTTGATAAGAGGGATTGCCTTGCATTTTATAATTTATAATTTTTCCAGTATACTCATTGCTCTGATGAACCAAAGAGTAACAATGAATTCATGAAAGAATTTGGGATTTTTTTATTTTTTTTTATTTTTTTTATTTTGTGTAGACATCTGGTAAAGGGTGCATTGCACTGTGAGCCTCAGCTGTAAATTTCAAAATGATAACAGGTAAATGCAAGCTACAACATCAAGTTCCAAGTATGGGCTTTCTCTACTGAAAAATTGTGTTTTGCTGGATGATTTCTTACTTAGAAACAAATATTCTCAAAATATTTTACCACTTGAGAGTACTCTCATAGAGTGTGTTTTTTCAGTTAGGCTGAATACGTGAAGAATAGTGAAAGCTGTATTTGTTGATGTACCTATAAGCACAAATATGCTAATGACTCTGTGGATAAGGAAAAAGTAGGATTATTTTTAGCAAAAAGATCAATTATTCTGTGCAAACAGTTACAGATTTAAGTGAAATATCATGTTAGATTATTATTGTTGAAATATTTGGCCATCAGGCTTTTGATCCATGAACCATATAAGTGCACTACTTTGTGTTGTACAGTCCATAATAAGATACAAATACTAATTTTCAACTCCTTTCATATTTTTGCCCTTTTCTGACTTCATTTGAACAATTTAGTCTGTGGGCCATTGAGTTAAGTTGAACTATAGAAGGGAAATGGTACAAAATTAACAGGTTAGGCGAAAATGTTGCTTTCAAAACTGTTTTACTGAGTTCTGTATTTCCTATGTTTATGACCATGTGGTTACTTACATGTCAAAGTTTTTTTCAAACATTATTAAAAGGACCTGCAACTTCAGGAGAGATTCTTCATCTCTGCAGTAAAACATACATTGAAATTAATAAAGAGGTATTTTGGTAATTCTCCTAATTTTTGTTATTAGTGTAAATTGTATTTCTCATTGGTTATTGGCTTATCCTTAAGGCAAGTCATAATTTAACATGTTAGTGTATCATCAGTTCTCATAACTGTTGACTAGCTGGTTTCATTAGTTTGTTTAGTTAGATGGTTTTTCTCTGGTAAATGCATCTTGATGGATATATTCACCTCCATATGGAATTTAAGATCTTTGAAAATGTAAACCAAAATATTCAAGTTCTAAATTAATTCAGACAGTTTTTTTGCAGTAGCATACCTGTGTTACTGGGTTATGCCCTAGTCGAGGGAATCTGCCAAACATGAATTTTGAATGATGCCCTGAAATACTTCTCTGTACATAGTTTCAATCTGAAGTAAGTGCTACTTGTGTGTTAAAGTGGCAAATGTGTTTTTTAACCTGGCCACAAATGACTGTGGTGTCCTGTATCAGAACTGATTTTTCTTCATCTTTTAGTGTATAGAATCACCTTGGTTTCTCTGTATTTCTTTTTGGACAAAGTTCCTTGAATAGAACTGTAAAGATTCGCCTCCCTAAAACTTGTTTCAGCCTTGAGTATTCTTTGTAAAAACTGCTAATTTGTTGAAGCTTTCTATGTTGACATTTCTCAGGCTCTAATGTTTAACCATAAATAAGCAGTTTACTAGCAAATGATTGCAGTAGTAGCATATTAATCTGCTTCGATGTGCAGGCTTCTAAGTGAAATATTTCTTTGTGGGAAAAAAAGATTTCTTTTCCTTTTGTTCTACAGCTCCTGGAAGGAAGCTTTGCCAGAGAAGTTAGCCATGAAGTGGATGGACTGATATTTCAGCCTACAGGAGTAAGTAGTGTAAAAAAGGATTTTTCTCCCTTCACTCTCAAATGAAATTCTCACCCTCCCTCCCCACTCATCATCCCATCTACTACCTAATCTTTGTTTCGGTCAGGATTACTTTGCAGTGTTGGTTCAGATTTTTCCAGTTCCTCAGACTACTGAAATTCAACTGGTTGCAACCTGATTTGTAGTATGTGAGGCTTTGGATTAATCCATGGTTGTAGTTTTCAAGAATCAGCTCATGTTTTTTTCGTGTGTGTGCTGTGAGTTGCTGCTAAGTAAGGAAGGATTTTTTCCTGATTGCATGAGTTCTGTGAATCTTTCAACCATTGATTTGAGCTCTTGCATTACTTTGCTTTCTCAAGGATGTGCACATGTTAAAATTCTAGTAAAATTTGTGACTCGTGTTGCTTTAGTGCAATTAAGGCATGATACATTCTTGAACGATATCTGCCACTATAAAGGTATATAACTGGGCTGGGGAGAAGTCACCAGAATAATTGCAGACAACCAGAAAAACCAATGTAAATGATTCTCAAGCAGGAAAGATGGCTTTAAAGGAAGGCAGTAGCATGGCCTCATCCATCCTACTGCTGCTCCTGTTGACTCTGATACAACATATACACTGCAGTGTGTGTTGTTTATTGGCACAGATAGTGACTGTAACATCATCCATGTGACTTTTTTCTTAGCTTGTATAACAAGGAATGGATTTTGATTATTATTTTAAATTTGATAGATATTTCTACCCTTACAGCTACTCACAGAAAACACTTGTATTTAGTTTTCCAGATAAAACAGTTTTTTTCTGGTCTACTTCCTCTATTGTAGATCTTAGCAAGGGTGATGACACTCCCATCTAGAAATAAGATTAACCTCTCTGTTGAAAGCTCTACATCAGCTAACCACAAACTAACTGAGCAATTAAACCACTTTTTTTTTTTCTCCAATATATAGCTATTTCGAATTCAAAGCGGAACTACTAGGGTCAAGAAAATTCATACTTCGTAAGAAGTACTGATGATATTTTGGAATGCTGTTAAAATATAAAGCAATTGTAAAGGCATCTCAGAACTATTTTTCTGAATATTAGAGGTTAAGCTATGCAGAGTTACTACAGCTAAATTTGAAATTACCTTTTCTAGTTGAAATGAAATTACTGAAGAATATCTCTTTGCTGTTGTTACAGGAAATTAATATCTGATATGTTTTGTGTTTCTAGAACTTGTGTTTTCTGATTTAGCATACTAAGAAATTCATAACCCAACAAAAACCTAATTTTGTTGCATAAATGCTTATAAAGGTCTTTCATCTTTAAAATATGAGATAGATTTGTTTAGTCTAATTTAATGTTCAAATTTCAGGATTTATCGAATGTTTATTGCAGCTGTTATTAAACTGATTTTCCTGGATTAAACAATGTGCAGTTTTCTTAATGGCTTTTGTAGTTGAGAAAATACAAATAATATATTTAGAGCAAAAGAAATTATTGTAGACCTATTAATTGGGAAATAAGAATTAAAGCTAATTAACTGAAAAGAGTGAAGCTGATATAGATAGCTGATACTGCTTTTTTATTTTATGTGGTACAGAGGGCATAAATTAATAGGCAACAATACAAGGGCAACAGAGTATAAGAATGCATAAATGATCCCTTGAGAATACTAACTGAAATAATTTTTGGTTTTGTACTATAGTTGCGGTTATATGTGTGATGTATTACACTTTTTCACAGAAAAAGACACCTATTGTTGATTGGGCTAGAGGCCTGAATTTTGGTCATTGTGAGACTTAGACCTTTATAAAACCAGTTTGTTTCAAGTGAAGAGACCATCTCATATCCAGCAGAAAACAATTCTTAAGAACCAATTTTATTGACATACTTGATCTTGCAGGAAAAGAGACAGACAGAAATGATGCTGAGTTTTAGAAGATCAGGGAAATTTAAGAACATCTTTTGGGAATTCCTGAAGTCTCATGTGTGTTTTGGGGAGAAAAAACCAAAAGTAGACAGGAACTGGGGCAAAATCACAAAGAAGGGTAAAGTGGCAGCAGAGGAGGATAAATGGAATGTCACCATTTACAGACAGGAAAATTTTAAGGGGAAAAATACCCACACTTTCCATACTTTTAGCAGTTAAAGCAGAATGCAGAAGTTAACTATTTAATGTAAAGAATGTTGAGCTTATTAGTTCAGTCTGCTTTGAAAATCTTTTCTGTGATTCCCCCCCCCCATTTACTCAGAGGTGTTCCTCTTGCTCTCTGGTCTTAGACATAGGCACCTAGACCTGAGTATATGGATATACATACAGGCAACACTGGTACTGGGAGTAAACATGGATGAAGAAAGAATATTTTACTGTTTTGAAGTTTGGTTTAATTCTGACTTATAATAAAAATCAAAGCACCCAAAATGATTTGTGAATAGGAATTATGCTTTTAGCCTCTAAGAGCTCTGGGTTTTCTTACTTTTCTCTTGGGTTTGAAGAGATTTGGCATCAAGTGCCTGCAAATTAGTTCAGTTTTGAGAAATCGGCATACTTTAATGAAAAGGGATTTGTGAAAAAGTTTTACTACCGAATCTATGGTTTCAGTTAAATATAACAGGGTTTATTTTCTTCTGCCAGTCTTCCTATCTAAACTCATATTACGAATAGCAAGGTTCTTGTACTGAAGTAGAAATTGTTTTGCACTGTGAACTGGTGATGGTAGAAATAATGTTAAGGAGTAAGGAGATTGTTTTCTGCCTGTGAAGGTTATTTTATTTTTGCAAGGTCATGCTAACTGAGCATTATTACTCCTAACATTCACCAGTTACTTGAGCTACTTGTATACCCTGCGCAATAAAAAAAAATATAAGTGCTTTAATTTTACAGTGACAATTGAAAGCTAATGGGTGAGGCCTCCCTTCTTCTTCCCCCTTGCTCCCTTTCTAGAGACTGAAAGCTTTCACAGATCATGGGAAGAGCATGTTTAGTGGAAATGATGGAGGTTTTCGGTTCGTTTATGGTTTAAGAATGCTTTGTAGGTGATTTGATGTGATGTGTGCTTCATAGTGCCCCCCTCTGCATCCCCTGCCTTAACCTACCATTCTCTAACAACTCCATGGTGAGAGACAAATACAGGACAATGTTTTCTTACTATTGTTTCTCTTCTTCCCTTTGTACTCTTTTCCTTTCCTCTTTTCCTTTTCATGCATCTTCTCTATCCAATAGCCCGTTTCCCACATTTCTTTTGATTTCCCTTTTATGACACTTCTCCCTAACGCTTCTTTTCCCTGCATCATTTTCTATCCATTTAAGATGCTACCGATATAACTCCCATATGGCTAAGTCAGCTCCATTCCATCTGATCAGCTTTCTGATCCCTCTACACGTAACAGGTTGGCAGAGCAGGGACCGAAGCTAAGTGCTAATTAGGAGGAATGAAACAGGCCAGCAGGAAACTTCATGGACAGGTATGTCACCCTGGGATCAAGCCCCAGACAATGAGTGAATTAGTTTGCAGGTAAAAGCCAAACACAGATTCTGAATGCTTGTGTAAAGAATGGAAGCTTTCAATCCTTTTTTTCTAAAGATTACTTCAAAACAGCTAACAACTTCTTACATTTGTTTTAGAACACTTGCAGTTTGCCAACCTGTGTGTTTTTAATGGAAATCTCAAAAACGCCTCTTATCTTCTGATGGCAGAATAGGCTCTCTGACCTATGCCCACTCATCAGTGAAATTACTTTTGTTATCTGCCTTGTAAATCATACCTTTGCTAGATACCTCAGACTGTCTAATTTTTATGCTAGCAATCTCTTAATAACTGACTTTCTTGCTGGCTAGAACTATTATTTTCCCTTGCTTAGGAAGAGGATGTAGGAATTATTTTCTTTCTTTAGCCACCTAAAAGAAGGCTTGCTGGCCATCAGTTGGGAGGGCCTAAGGATAGATTTTGAGCATCTGTGGAAAGCTTGTATCAGAATTTATTCTCTTCTGTTCCATCTTTTTGCCTCCTGAGCTCTGTGATATTTTTGTGTTGGCTCAGGCTGATTTCTGTTTGGTACTTCTCATTGCTCTTAGTTTGGTTGAGGAATAAAGTCCAGTTGTGTGGGTTTGGGATTTTTCTGGGGAAGGAAGAAGGGCAGCTGCTGAGCTCTGTTTTTCTAAGATAAATGTTATTTTAAGGAATGGTTGAATTATTTAACACGTAACTCTCCATACTGAATACTAACAAAAAGCATAGCCTTTAAAATGAAAGGAGAATAATGAACAGGGTTTTATTACTGACTAACATTTCATGAGTTTTTAATATATCTTCTTTCCCCCCCTTGGCAGACTTAGTGGTGATCTGAAATGCTTGGTTGCCTGCTAATTATTTGTGCTTTTCCCATTTGATAATAGGCTGTGTTATTTTCTGTCATTGTAAAAGTTCAGCCGAAAAATCACTGAAGTTAACACTGAATGAAATATCTCCAGAAGATAGCACCAAATGAAATATCTCCAAAAGGCCATGTTTTGTTTCATTAAGTAGTGCCAGTTTCTCCTAAATAATCCTACATAATTGGTAAACCTTTTCTTCCAGACAGTATGTGTTTTATCAAATGGTCTGTGAATTTTTAACTGTAGGCCAAGTTAGTTGCTGGCATATTTCTGAAACTCAGACATGATGTTTACCAGTGATGGCACATTAATTATTGTTAAATATTTCTATTGCAATAGCAAGTAATGGCTTCAGATAGGCCATGATAACATAAATTCTTGCTTCTAACAAACACACAAGTTTCTGGGTTTAGCATTCAAATTTTGTAGTGATTCTTATAAGATTTGGAGGCAATGGAAGAGAATAGACTATTTCAGTTGGAGGGGACCTACAACAATCATCTAGTCCAACTGCCTGAGCAATTCAGGGCTGACCAAAAGTTAAAGCAAATTATTAAGGGAATTGTCCAAATGCCTCTTAAACACTGCGAGGCTTGGGGCATTGACCACCTCTCTAGGAAGCCTCTTCCAGTGTTTGACCACCCTCTTGGTGAAGAAATGCTTCCTAATGTCCAGTCTAAACATCCTCTGGTGCAGCTTTGAACCATTCCCATGTGTCCTATCACTGGATACCAGGGAGAAGAGGTCAGCACCTGGATTCCTTAACACAGATGCTAAGACTGCCTGATTTTTTCTCTCTAGAGTTTGCAGCAGAAGTGAAGAGAATCTGGAGAGAATAATTTTCATCAGTGTTTGTGCTGACCCACACACTAAAACCTTTCACATATCTTTAGTATATCTCTTTGCTAAATGTAATTTCTTCTGTAAGAGGAATGTTCATGACTGAATCTGTTACTAGTCAGGGGCTGCTGTTGTCATGTCAGTGCACAGTTCTTGTGCTGTTGTAGGATTTTCTTTAACAGAGAACTTGCTGTCAATCTCCTGAAATGCCACTGAGCTTTATAACTCTTTTCTGCCTATGAATAGTTGTTATATTCAATTTCCATGGCAATGTTCCTCGCAATTCATCTCTTAAATAGCTAGTTGTATCTCAAATACACCATTCTATCATATGCTTTACGAACATACTTAAATTTATTAGCGATGCAGAGTATTTCTTTGAGAGTTTTTCTATGACTATGCAAGTAAAATTTTCAAGTTTGTCTTTGGTGTCTTGAGGTGATTTGTTTTCTAATTTTTTTTGAAGATCAGAAAACTAGAACATTAAGATGAAATTACAACAGAAATGCTAACTTAAACACCAATAAGTAAGGTCTAATTAAATTAATTAGACTCCTAGATAAAAGTGCCATGATCTTTGAACATAGTAGATTTTTATGGCTTCTACTTACTTTCCAAGAATGTGAGATATCTCACATCTCAAGAAATTTGAACATTTCTTACAGGTAGAAACTCCTAGCATCCACACTTGACAAAAAATGGTCAAAAATGGAGGGGAGGTTATGAGTCATTTTTAGCTCTGAATATAGTAATGGTGTAGCAAAAGTTTTTGTAGTTTAACTTTGTGCTGTTGGTCCTCTAGTACCTTTACAGATGCAAAAGTATATGCTATTTGCCAAAATTGTTTAACCTGACTTGCTTTTTATGTCTGTCTGAATATAGATGTCAGTGCCTTGAGTCTGATTACCGAAGGCAAGTGTTAGTTCTAGTTGGTATGTTATCTCTTTTGTTTGCTTATGACGTATACCATCTGATGTTCTCTGATTTTTCAGGCAATGAATTGCATTTATGGGAGTTATCTAAATAGGTTCTTGAACTTCTGTTGTGTAGTTTAATCATCCTGCCTGCCAATGGCATTAGGCAGAAAAGATCTTACATTTTATGTTATGTGTACTAGTCATCCTGAGGATTGTCAGTTGACATTAGTATGGTGGTGTCTGTGCATGTGTTGTTTAGCAGAAGAAACAAATGCTTTTTCTGGATGCTACCATTCTAAATGTTGGGAAAACAAAGATGTATTTTGTATTAGGGTAGGCAGAATCATCAGTCGTAAAAGCTTTCAAATATGATTTTTGCATAGCTTCTCTGTCTGAAAGCTAGATGCCAAGGAGCTTGTGTGGTGGATCAGCTTTGAAAAACCAATAAAGCCATAGAAGAGGCTGGATAGGTAAGTCTAGGAGAGTTTCTGCTTCAAATCAGTGAGAACTCTTCACTGAATCATCCGAGTAGTTCATTTGGCTCTTGATGCTTAATATAGGCTAATGAAGTGGTCACTTGTCTCCATTGTAGTGTTCCTACTCATCTTGAATTTCACAGCAATCCTTCCAGGACTGAGAAGTTGATAGATCAGGAATGACTTGGAAACTGGAAGATATAATGGAAGTATTTTGTCTACACTCTCTTTTCTTTGGATCCTGGAATAGCTGTCAATAAACAGAATGCCTCATGTATGATTCATCTGTACCCTTTCTGCCAAACTGAAAAGTTTTAGGAAATATCTGGAAGAACTACATTGTGATTGTTTTCTCCCAGTACTATTTCCTATGCATGCCAGGACAAGACAGCCAACAGACCTCTTAAGTTTCCATGAAGATCCTTCATAAAATCTTCATATATTTTATTAGTCAGGAGCATAGCAGTAAAGCAAAATTAGTGGTTTGTACCAGGATAAGGCAGAATATTTAGACAGATCTTTGTCCTGCTGTTTTAGTCTAAGCAGTAGCCCAGCATTTCAGGAAAATGACTTATGTACCTAAGGTTTGTGAAAGCAGGGTGGGTTGCTTTCAGAGGAGTATCAATACTTGCATTATGGTATCTGGATGGTCAAAACCGTTGAAGATGCTTTCTTTAAAAAGCATATATGTTACCCTGTTATTCATAGTTTGAAATATTTACTGATTCACTATTCTTATAAATAGCAAATTTGAAAATGGACAATCAATATCAGAAAAGGTAACTGAATTTTTGTAATTCAAAAAATATATCTGTTGGGTGCTAGCATGTATTATCAGATAAATCACTGAAGGTAACTATGTATGTTTGGTGACAACACATTTAGAGTAATCATATGCACTGTACTGTGCAGAATGGTATGCTCTGCAAGGCTCAGAGGTGCCTGTGGAATAGTATTCTGTTTTGAGAAGGTACAACAGAACACAGTTGTGGTAATTCTCATTTTGGCTGCCAGTAACTTTAGTTTCAGTTGTAATTGTACTCCCTGTTCCATTCTTCAGCTCTCCTAGTCTTTGACATTCCCAAAATGGTAAACCAAGTCCATTAACATATGATTAACAATGGAAGTTTTGAGCTTGATATGAAACCTATAAATTGCTTTCAAGAAAATTCCATTGTCTTCCACTGACATGCTTGCTGAATAATTTAGGTGTGATTGTATCCTACAGGTTATACTGTTCTAAGTACAGAGTTAGAAAGGCAGTGCTGGACTTCATGCCTTAACTGTAGAAGTCAGAGATAAGAAACTCAATGAAAACTACTTACATATTTAGTGTGGATATTCCTAAAGCAAAAACTTATTTTCTTTTAATGCTGCTAGTTGTGTTTCTGAAATGAAATTCTCTTCTCCATGTTACTCTAGAAGCTCTCCACTGAAATGGGATGTACAGCTGCAACATACCTGCTAGTTCATTCCAAAAGGGGAAAATTAGTAGAAATCTTAGCTGGTAATAGCCCAGATTTCCAAAATGCAAATGTTCACTTTGAATTGTTCATTAAAGAAACTATGAGGATACTTGTTAAATCCTGTCTGAAAGTTTTGACAAGTTTGAACTGACAAACTAGGTTGCTTGTTTCCAAACATTGATCACTGGAAACCCCGAGAAGATCTTGTATCTGTATATTCATCCAACCACTGAAACAAAACGTGTTTTATGCAACACAGGATTCTCTTGAGAGAACTTTTAACTTATGAGAGCAGTTAAAATGTGTGTCTTAGGGACTTGTCAGATTGTGAATTGATAGTGCCATTGTTAAGGGAAAACATGGTTTGTTCTGTTGGTAATGAGGAAGAGGAACAGCAGAAGAATAAAAGATAATTCTAAGTAGTTTTGGAAACACTCAACTGCTTAATGAATGTAAGTTGATCGCAGGATCCAGTGCTCATAGGATGAGCTTGGAACAAGTGAAAAAAGTTTGCTATGTGGTTAACAAAACAAGAGTTTCAAGGTTGTTCTTTTGTCTTTATGTATAACATGTAAACTTCCAATTTTCTTTCTAAATCTCTTCTACAAGATGTCTAATGCATACTGTGGTGAGCAAAGGTGATGAAAAAATGAAAGTTCACTTGGATAAAAGAACGGAGGGGTCAGTTTTTACTAGTTTTACTAGTTTACAACAGTCTTGGCGTCAGCTCAAGTCAAGCAAAGCAAATTCAGGTTTGGCTTTTTGGGGGTTGGTTCTCTCCTGCCCCTTCTTTACACAGCTGGCTTAAAGGCCAAATATACACAGTAGACACAAGTGTTATTGCTTTGTGTCTTATTTACAGAATATTCTAAAAAAGTGTCAG
Source organism: Elanus axillaris (assembly GCA_026212715.1). Taxonomy (NCBI): domain Eukaryota; kingdom Metazoa; phylum Chordata; class Aves; order Accipitriformes; family Accipitridae; genus Elanus; species Elanus axillaris. The sequence goes on along the minus strand of JANZLQ010000013.1, from coordinate 11,769,764 downwards.
TTTTAGATAATACGGATTTTTCTGTTAGACAAATAAACATGTATGTAGTGGACAATACCAGGTATATTGTATTTCTGAAACATTCAAGGATGTTTTTCAGAGCACCAACATGCTTTTGGGGAGAATGTGTTTGATTTTTTCAGGAGAATCAACAACACTCCCTAAAATATAGAGCACAGTAGTATTTCCTTGTACTAAGACTGTAGAAAACATACCTCTCCCTTCTATTGATTAGGTACACAAACAGAACTAAAGATTTTCTATGTAATTTTTCAGATGAATGATATTGGTAAAGATTTTTTTTTTCATTTTCAGACAAGTTAATACAGTCATGATGCTTTCATCATCGTTAGAGGATTTGGTTTAAACTTCACATTTCATTAAAATATTTGAACCATTAAAGAACATGAGTGTACTTCTCATAAGTTGCATATGAACCAGAACAATTAGGTAGATTATTTTTGTGAATATTTGTTCATATTTTAAAAGACTTCTGCAGGATAAGCTGTATTTTCTATGCTTGCTGTACTTGTTTATGCAAGACCTGGTATTTCACTTGCGGAAATATTACAGGAATTTTTAAAATATTTTTTTTTACATGTTTGCACTGCTGACCCTTTTCAGTTTCTGGGTTGAAGGGGCATGTAGCACCATGTGCCTTCTATCTAGTAACAGCCAGATAAGTGAAGTTTAGCATTGGTGATCAGATCAGAAAATAGACTAGCAAGCATTGTCATAGAATAAATGGGGATAGTAGTTTTTGTAAGTCATGAGCTGCATACAAGTAGTTCACAAATAGGACCTAATTTGTCAAATAAATTGGTCATTGAAAATCATTCCCATGGCTCTGCTATGCAAGCTGGTCTGTCTGTGGAGAGCAGCTGCAATGCTAGTAAAAGTCCTCAGCTTGTTTTGAGAATTTTGGTTGCTGGGTTGGTTGATACAAGGCAGGTAACAAGGATTGCTTAGCTGCAATTGTGAATGGTGCCTTTTTATTCTATAGTTCCTTCTGTGTGTTTCATGCGAGATGCTATTGCACATCTGGCAGTTGTTGCATGGAGTCAGATAGTGTAAGGGGAACCAGCTGTAATATAGTTATTCTTTATGGTGCCATCAGTCTCTTGGGTTTTTTTCCTGAAAGACAGTGCTACTCAGATTTGTTTTATCACAGTTAATCAGTTTGCCCTTATGTTCAGCTTTGGCTTTGATACTCCATGCTTGTGAACTCTTAATGTTTTTTAATAAATCTTTACAGCTGCTAGATACATGGAATATTATGGAACAAATACCAAATGAAAACTGGAATTAAGCTAATACCTTGTCTTGGAGCATGTTACAAATTAGAGTGGTTAGCTACCATACCAGGGATGGATGATGTTACCATGGAGAGAGCTTCTGTTTCCATGACATTTGCTTGCATATTTTGCTAGGCCCTCAAAAGAAGTAGGGTTTTGTCCTCTATCAAATTTGGTGGGTGTTATTCCATTACTTCTGAAACCCTGCAGTGTCTTACTGCAAACACATACGAATTAATTTCTTAGGAATATTAATGGTGACTGGACTGACCAGGAAAAAAAATGGAGGAATGTGGTGGGTTGACCATGGCTGGATGCCAGGTGCCCACCAAGTCGTTCTATCACTCCCCCCCCTCTTCGCTGGACAGGGGAGAGGA
>JANZLQ010000013.1:11731859-11758066 GCA_026212715.1 Elanus axillaris | reverse complement strand
TCAGGTCAGCTGTCCCAGCTGTGCCCCCTCCCAGGTTCCTGTGAAAATTAACTCTATCCCAGCTGAACCCAGGACAGATAGATAATTAGTTTGACCAGCTCTGATGTATTTTAAGTAACAACCAAATATAGTGGTTTAATACAAGAGTAAACAATAATATTTTTCTCTTACTGTCTGGTAATTTTTGGTCTTAGTAGATAGCATTGTCCTAGCATTTTTTTCCATTGTTTTCCAAGTAGCTTTCCCTGTGCATATGATGGATAATCTCTGAAGCTGATTCACTGATCACCATCAACCTCCATAAATGTCATAGTGTAAAATAGTTTGCCTTCACCTTCAAGGAACTGAGTTAAGGATGAGTCCCCTACTCTCAAAGCAGTCTCCTCAAATAACCTGTTTGCCTTAGACTTCAATAAGAAAACCTGGACTTTCTGCTCCTCAACCGGGGAGTGTTGTGGGCCTGTGATCAGACTAGTATATATCTTTCTTCCAGTTCTCAGTGTCCTGCTCAATATACAGCAAGAACAACCATTAATAACATTTACCCATCAGTGACCAAGACATATCTGGTGCCACATTCCCTTTTGCTTAGCTTTTTACCAGGCAAAGAAAATAGAACACATGGGGAAGAGCAGGGGGTATGGCAGTGAATGGTCTATGAGGAATATGGGGAGGGTGTAAGTTGTATGGGTGCTTTGGGGAACAGAAGGAGTTGGAACTGCAAAGGGAAGCTGGAAGGGACAGAAGGCAGAATACTTTAAGAAGCTAAGAGTTGCAGATTAACTGCTGGTAGGATAACTTATTTCAAGTCAATTTTAGTGTCTTGTGCTTGGGGTTTTTTTTCTTCTTTTTTTTGGTGCCAGATAAAGAAGTATATTACAATGAAAGGTTTTAATCATAGAATTTGTATTTTTTTGTGTGTGTGTTTATGGTCATAGTGTTACTATTTCTAACTTTTTCAGCAGACTTACCTATTTTCCCAAAAGATCAGTCATGTAGGCCAATCTGGATCATTTGATCATCATTATGATTGTGCTTGAATACAGCCAAATGTCAGCTGTATATCTAGGAGCAAGTGTATTAAGTCCCCAATAAAGGTGTGAATCATAGAATCATAGAATGGTTTGGCTTGGAAGGGACCTTAAAGATCATTTAGTTCCACTCCCCCTCAAAGCCACATCCAACCTGGCCTTGAACACTTCCAGAGATGGTACATCTACAACTTCTCAGGGCAACCTGTTCCAGTGCCTCACCACCCTTATAGAGAAGAAATCTGAAATTAATTATTTCAGCCAGTTATCAACAGCTTTCAATGCACTGCAAAATAATACAAAGTACATACACATTTTCTTTTGTATACCACCGTATACACAAGCAATGAAAAGAGTATTGGAGTAGTAGGTTAAGTTCTCTTGCCTACTCTTCTAAAGGCTTTTGTGAAATTACACTATGAAGATGTGTACATTAGCCAACCGGAATATTACCCATGCAGTGAGACTCAGACTTAGTCATTTTATCTTAAAAAAGGGAAGTGATTGCATGGAGAGCTGCACTTCAGTCTAAACCAAGGCATAAACAAGATTCAGTGTAGAAATAAGCATATGTTTTTAAGCACAAGTGTAATAAATGGCTGTGGTAACCTCCCTAGATATATGTTGTGATTTCTTCATCAGTTGGTATCTTTCATAAAGGTGTGCTGCAATTTGAATAGGAATTATAAACTTGATGTAAACATTATTGTTTGAGTTTCTCAGTCCTACATGCAACAGAGCTGACTCAGTGAGCCCAGTAATTGTTTCCAGTCTTAAAAATCTAAGAATATACAATCAAGTCAAGTGGTTGCCTTTCATCTTGTGGTTTCTTGATCCATTGATGTGACTTACATAATCTGTCAACACTGTTAGCAACTTCTCTTTCTTCGGCTTATCTCTCTATATGGTCGCCTGAAATGATTGAGTATAATCGTCCCTTTTGGTTCTCTAAAATGATCTAGGGTGTGTAGTGCAAAAAATAAAACCACATTTTGGGTAATGATTCTGTCTTTATGTTTACACAGCTGAACGCAAACTATTAGATCGCGTAGGGCAGCAGCTGCCCTATGGATATTAAGAGGCCTCAGAATTAAGTACAGCTCTTCAGAGAAAACATTTAACCATTGTTTTGAGAGGGAAGGAGAAACAGATTTGTTGTTGCTATAGGTTTGCAGTAGTTAACTTGTTCCTTTTAAGTGAAAGCTTTAGCATCATGTTGAATGCAAAGTTGCTTGCAAACAATTTAATTAAAACACTGAAGAATACTGGTAATGGAAATGGGTGGATTTTGCAACAGAACAACTATTTCTTACTGTTTGTGAACGTGAAGAATTCTAGAATGTTTTTAAAATGCTTTTAGTGTCTTCATCCTGGTAAGGAAGTCTAACTAAATATCAGGATATCATTTATATAATGACACAAGTTTCTTACTGGTGTTAAAATATATAGCAAGGTGACTCACTTGAAATTTAAAATTATTAGACAACTAAACAAATATATTTAATATTTATATTTCATGTTTAAGGATACTTAATTGCAATTTATTGCATTTTCAGTGGGGTTAAGTGCTAATGTCATTTGCAATGTGGCAAAGACACAAAAAGAACTCCAGTAGATTCCCAGTAGCTGTCTTGGTTAACTCCACCCCCTCCTACCCCATCTGCCCTCACTCCCCAGTGGTACTCAACCTGCCATAGCTCTTGGACAAGCACAGTTATTCAAACAAATCTTCCCTGAGCCTTTTGTGCCCTTTTTTCAGCCTTTATGAATTGGTGTGTGCCTGCGGCTGCCAGCTTAGCAGCCCTCTGGATATCTTGTGGGTCTAGGTCTGATCAGTTTACTGAGGGGAAATTGCAGCTGACAAGTAGCAGCACTGTGCCATTTAGGAGAAAAGAGCGAGCTGGGTTATTTGCTGACTTCTTGTCATTTGGAGGTGGAAGGAGTGAGGGAAGATGTGCAGGAAGGGAAATGTAAGGTGGCCTGTGTTAGCTGCTGCTGCTGAACTTCAGGAGGATGGTATTTAATAAGGGTTAGGGAGGTAGAGCTGGCTGATCAGGCTTTGTAGGATAGTAAGGCACCCTTGTCAAGGAAACCTTCTCTTCCTCCTCTTGATGAGGCACGGACTTCTCTCTTGGTCATCCCACCACTTCTTCCTTTTCAGTTACTAGGAGAAATGAACCATTTGTTTTGTCTAGACTTTCAGCTGAAATTACTCAGTATTCCAGGTGGGTGTCTTCATGGTGAGTCAACAACACCCCACAGCCCAGGCTGCCTACCCAGAACACAGTCCCAGAAACTAACCCCCCTCTTCCTCCTACAAAATACTAAGCAGCAAAGTCTATCCCATGTGAAAGCAGCTCTTTGGAGTGAAATTTCATCTTCATTATGGGCTGCTGACATCCCCATTGCCCAGACTTTCAGCTCTCTGCTGAAGCGCCCATTGAATGCAAATGCTGAGAAGATACATGGCTTTAGGAAAAACCAAAACCTGAGTGGGAGGAATATCTGCAACTAACAAGAAACGTGTCAGCAAAAGTTCAGATAACAGAACTTTGTTCTCTGAGGGCCAGCCTTTCTCCTGACCTGTAGGGAGAGGAAAAAAGAGTTGCCCCCTCTATGGGCAACTATGGAGGAAGGGGGCAACTAGACTTAGTACTTTTGGGACAGGGCAGGGGGTTGGGGTTCAACATGACTGGCAACCCATCAGTTTGCCCTGCAGTGCTAAAATGGCCTATCAGAGTCTAAAAAACAACCCCTACTTGTGGCTTGAGTGGACCCACTTGAGCCTGTGGTGTTGAGTATGAGCTTAGGAATTTATGAGATTCAGCAGCCTGAGAGGGATGCCAGACGATGTGCTTTCTGTTAGGCTGTCTTCAATGATAATTCTGCATCCCAAGGTGTTGGATGTCCACCTGAGTTTTAGGTTCATTATTGTGCTCTTGCCTGAAGTTCAAGATCTCCATAGTAGGGGTACATTTGCCGTGTTACTTCTGACCCATTTGTTTATCCTCTTGAGCTAAGGTGATACTGATTGATAGTGCTCTTGTACAATGCAACACTCCTGAGGTGAGTAACCTCTTGATTCTGCCAGTTATTCTGCTGCTGGAGAAGCTCTTGGTCCACTAGCACAGGCTGACAAGTACTAACTGGCCAAGCTCAATCTTTTAGGAGACTGAGGTGTTTGACACAGCTATTGGGAGAAGCCCTGAATGGAACGAAAGGTTGTGAAAAAGAAATAAATGATGAAAAGAAAGGCGCTGGGGTTCTGCCAGGAGAGAATGGCCACAGAAAGTAGGGCATTTAATTTATAGTAAATGATAATAATACAAAGATAGAAGAGAAGTTGGGTAGATGCTGAGTGAGTAGCAGAGTTGTAAAAATTTGTGGACTGGGGATTTATAGCCAACCTGAAGGCACTGACACCATTATTTCTTTAAAGTAGCATTTCAGGGTGTTGCGGGATATTGTCACAGCTCAGGTTCATCTATGCTAGGTAGGTACTAGGTAGCGTTGCAATGGTACAGCCTTTGCCTTTGACTCTAGTGTCTGTATTGTGGGGTGAAGTGCATTAGGTGTGTCCCTGAAGTGAAATTTCAAGTCTGGTTTTATGTAAATGTAATCCAATTGGCATGCACCAGAGGTGTCCAGCTATCTCAATTAATGTGTACTAACTAGGAACATCTGGGGGATTTGCTTTCAAAGTACATTACTTTTGCAAACTAAAATGCTAGTGTAAGTGCACCCAATATGGCTGCTAAAAGAACAAGCATCCAAAGAGATATTACAGCTTTGTAGAATAATTTAGATTGGAAGGGACTTCAGGAGATCATCTAGTCCAGTCCTTTAAAGCTATTTGAGATAGTTTCTGATTTGCCAATGTACATTTTTGGTGTGGAGTTCTAATTTCTGTGGTTAGACTAGGTTGAAAGGTTTCAGATTGAAGCATGAACTTTGTATTTGAGATGATATGGTACCTGATATGTTTTAGAAGTAGTTGTGTACATGCATATTTGTCGCGGGGTGGTGGTGAGGATATCATTGCTATGAATGCTATATTTAAAATGCTAGGGAGTAGTTTGATCTCAGACAGATTGCTTCACATTTTGTTTTGGAATTAGAATATAGAATAACTTCAGGCAGAACAGGTCTGCAGCATGCAATGATTCATCTAAGGTGAAGTTTTCACATACTTAACAAGCAGAATTCTTGTTTGGCTCCAGCTCATGTTTAAAGAAATTGATTTAGCACTTAGCATTCAAACTTAAGAACTTACTACTGCTGTATCGTGTGTATGGACTCACCCGTTACAAAAATGTATCTCCTCCTCAGGGATTATTAATGTGGCCTTTTGTTGAATTCTCATTTTAAGCTAAATTTCTGTGACTTTCTGTCTTTTGTGGAAACAGAAGTCATCTGGGGGCTGTAAAATTTTTTCTTGATATAGGCTATGAAATCTGATTGCTTATCTAAGCCTTTGTAACTGCTTTGGAAAGACACGGGTAAATTGCCTGTTACCTTTACCCAGGTGCTCAGTGTTAACAAATCTGCTGTGAAGTGAGAATGGTGTTACTTGACAGTGGTCAAAACTAGGTGTAATAGTCAGAAGTGTATTTTTATTGCCATTGCTTTCTATGCAAAATCTCTTTGGCTAACTTCAAGTGTGGTAGAGGTAATTTTTCCTCAATTGTTTTATTAATAGGACAAAAAAGTTCAGCTGAGGCTTGTTTCACACTGTGCTGGTTCTAGAGGTAAAGGCAAGAAAGATAACTCCATCTTAAAGAACAAATCCTCCCCCACTCCCCTTCAAGCAAGCCAGCCAATTAATTTTATAATTAAACTTGAGTCAAAATTGTGGATCCAGCAGTGCAATTACAGGTATGAAGATATATCCTGTCAAAACATTGCTTTTCATTACTGACTTTGGAATAGTTGTTCCTGTCTGTTGTGAAGTTGGTTTCTTACTGACTTTTAGGAGGGTGTAACTTGTCAGTCTTGGAAAAAGAGTTTGAAAAAATCCTATAGTAGATCTTATGAGGAATATATACACTGGTGCCTAAGCATGTGAGGGTAGAAAATACAATGCCAATTAAAACAACTGAGGCTGGGGGTGGATGTCATGGAAGATCAGGGAAGAAGTAAGGCCTGTAAACTTGATGTCTGTACTGGATGAAGGATTAGAAACTATAATAAGGAATACAGTAGTTCATACATGGGTAAACATGATACAGTGGGGGAAAATTACGTGCCTTTTTGAAAGGAAGGTTATGCCTTTCCAACCAAGAGATCAAAAATCATTTGAGTGGAAGCATATGGTATTCTCCACTAAGACTTCCAGAAAGCCTCTGTTAAAGTTTCTAACAAAAACCGCTTGAAACTAAAGCAGATGTGGGGTTTAAAAGGTTCTTGCACAGATAAGTAATTGGTTAAAAAGTAGGAGTTAAGGGATGGGGTACTGTTCAATCCTCACCAGGCAGGGGAGTCACCTGTACTGCGCATAAGCAAGTTGGAAAATGGGATGAACTGTAAAGTGACATTTTCTTTCTGGATCAGCAAGGGCTGTTGCTACATGTGGGGAATTATAGTAACCCCTTACAAGATTGGGTGGCTGAGCACATAAACTTCTATGTAGATAAATTTAGAGTAACTTACATGGAGGAAAAAGCTGTAACTGCACATGTAAAATGATAGCCTCTGAGTTGAGTGTATTTGCATGCATATAGAAGCGTATGAACCCATGAGTAGCATAGAAGCAATGGGGTTTGATTGTTCAGCATCTCTCTTAATAGGAGCCCTAGAGAGTGCAAGTCTTTGAAACCAACAAAAGCTGGTTCAGAATAAACAAAAGGTGGTGGTTTTCCTTGCAGTGTAGTCAGGCTGTGCATGAAACATTGTGCTGCAGGCTTTTACAGCTGGCAGAGGTTTACATGGTCTTAGTGGGGAGCTAGACGAGCTCATGCAGAGGAAACTGAAAATCATTAAATACATAGAAATCACATTTGAATCACATCCACATCAGGAAGTCTCTGAGCTTGAAAATGGGTAGTCTCTCAGAGAGTAGTAGTAGAAAATATATGTGATTGCCCTGTTTTTCACCTTCCCTGAGCACATGCTGTTATCAGAGTCAGGACACTAGAGCTCTAGTGAGGCCATTCTTAGGTTGTTATATAGATCGGATGCAACTCTTCCTCAGGATTTCAGTGCTGTGACTCAGAGGTTGGTTCATTCTTTTCATGTCAATAAGAATTCATTTCCTAAAGGAGCATCTAGTGTTTTCAGGGTTTAAGTTGCAGGCAGAAGTAAATAGAAATGGGAGTGTCTGCAGTCCTCAAAAGACACTTTGGTCCTCCCTTAAAGGCCTTTGAATTTTCTCACATTGCTCGGAAGAAATCTTGGTCTTTAGTTTTCAAGATGGGGTATGTATGTTTCAATTCTATTACCTGTTCCTCCATGTCATGGTTTAACCCCAGCCAGCAACGAGGCACCACAAGAGCCTTTTGCTCACTTCCCCCCCCCCCCCCCAGTGGGACGGGGGAGAGAATCTCCATCACAGCCAAACCCAGGACACTCCAGAAAGTAAGGCTCCTGTTCATGGCTGGGAAGAAATATCACCATAGAATCATAGAATGGGTTGGGTTGGGTTGGGTTGGGAGGGACCTTCAAAGCTTGTCTAGTCCAACTCCCCTGCCATGGGCAGGGACACCTTCCACCAGACCAGGTTTCTCAAATCCTCATCCAACCTGGCCTTGAACACTGCCAGGGATGGGGCATCCACAGCTGCCCTGGGCAACCTGTTCCAGTGTCTCACCACCTCACAGGGAAGAACTTCTTCCTTACAGCTAATCTAAATCTACCCTCTTTCACTTCATAAATATTTACTTATTTATAAATATTTACTCCTTGTGAATGCAGAAGCAGTCCAAATTTACCTTTTGGACACAAAATATGGGGTGTTTTTTGACTGATAAAAAAGACAACATTTCCTCTGTCTTGAAGACTATTAGCCTCTCTTTATCTTCTTTTCAAAGTATTGATAAGGATGGTTTGGAGCAATGTGTGAAACCATCTGAGATTGTTTTCTAAAGTCACTTAGACTGTATCTAGTCTTAGTAGCTCTTAAGGTCTCAAAAATATGACCACTGCTTAAAAAGAAATTGATTACTTGAGTATATATATTAATAAATCCATCATTGTAAATACTCCAGTAATGTTGCTTGGAAGACTATTACAAGTAAAAAAAATTAGAATACATGCCACACAGAGGCTTAATACAAGATTTTAGGATTTATGTATGATTAACAAGTGTCACTTTTATGGAATGGTTGAAGACCTCAGTCATGCTAAAAGACTGAAGAGCAGCCATTAAGATGAATCTTCTGTTCCACACAGCAAAATTCACACCTGTTCCAATAGCTTCAGCTACTCAGCTCTACCCTGTGTTCCTTCATACCTGCTGTAGCAGCTGTTTCATAAATTGAATTTTCACTGTCTGTGGAGAAGTTTTTTCACAAACTGAAGTGTTCCCCGTAGTTCTTCTTTGACCTGAGTAGTAAATACCTAGCAGTAGTAATTGTCTTTGGCCAAATTAGAAACTGCAGATAAGAGACAGATAATATCTTTGTGAACACTGTATTTTGTCCTGTTATTCCTGGGACATATTTTATTAATAAAAGTTATGTAGAATTTAATTCCATAATCTCTCTATATCAGGTATAAGTACAAGCAAATGGCAGGAAAAGTTAACTGAAAAAGAACTTGCAGTGCCAAACTAGCTGTATCGTTGTTCTCACATTCAATGCACACAACCATTGAATATATAATAAAATAATAAATACTTTCTGTAATATCAAATGTTAATAATTCAGAATGCATTTAAATACATAATCTGTATATAGAAAAATTATATATAAGATTATGATCTGAAAAGCTTAAATGCTTTACTGAGTATTGTACTTTGTATATTCTGTTTTATCTATTTGATATTAGTTAGTATGTATGGTATGAGTCCTTAAATGTTTTAACACCGTACCGCATGATAGCAGATTTTTCATTTGGGAAGGCAGAGGAAAGAACTGAGGAGCAAGGTAAATTTCATTACTGTAAGAATTGAAAGTGAGATCCTTGGGATTTTAAGATAGTTCTGGTGAATGGAAAAGAACCAGAGAAATGAGGGAGGGAATAGCAGGATGGTAGCAACTAAAGGAATATTTCTTTACTGCTGAAAGATTTTCTGGGTTTTGTAAATTGCTTAAACAATACTTTTCTAAATCCCATTTTGGAAAGGTGTACAAGCAACCACCTTTCTTCAAATACCTGCTGATGTTACAGCACAGAAACCGTATGAAGGGGAAACAAGGTGGGAAGGAAAAAAATAAAACCCCCATACTTTCATAACTTTACTATCATGCTGTATCTTACCAGTTTTCTGATTTGAGTGAAACAAGGATGTTTGCTTTGATTTGACAAGAATTCCAGATGTGAGGGACCATTGAAGAAAGTTGCTTTTCGAGGGTCAGTTTTGAACTAGAAGATAGCTCGGAAGGAGTAAAATGAAAGATGTGGAAGAGGAGCAGGAATAGGAAAGAGGTGTCAGAAGCAGCTCCTGTATGTTGTCCTAAGGACAAGGATAAATCATTTACATTTTATTCAGATGTTGAGGAGAAGATTGTGGAGAAGATTGTGGAGAAATTCAGTGCAGAGCTGTGCATGATTAGAATAGTAAGCTGGGCAGGTCACTCTAATATTGATGTTTGGAACGGGTTTGTAATGCCCCGAATGGGAACCAGAACAGAATGCCTGAAGCTGCGCTTCTCAAATGCTCTAAGGGCCATGATCAAAAAATAAGAGAAGATGCACTCTAGCCAGCCACTTTCAAATTCCAGAAGAAGCTTTTAGTAGGTTATTTTTGTCACGTGTAGCAGAACTATGGCTAAAAATGTTTGGAGCTAATTTGGGTGTCAGTTATGTGAAGCTTGCCTCTACTTACTATCTAGCAAAAGGCACACACCATCTTTTCATCAAGAAATGATAAGCAAGATATGCTGCATTTATTTTGGAAAGAATAACTTTACATTCTTACATTGGAAACCAGAAAATTCTTCAACTGCTTTTGTCACTTTAGATCTAGAACTGTTAGGTTTATCCTGAGTAAATTTTGCATTTTGCAAATACTTAACACAGCATGGGTGCAATGTGACGCTAGTGATCGCTGTGTTACCAAAAGACACTGATCGTTCTTGAGGCTTTTTTAGGTAAAATTGCATGATTTTTCTCACTGTGGATTAATAAGTATCTAACAAATAAAAATGGTTACTCTGTGCATCTCCAAAGGATTCTTTTACTTTTCCTGTATTCATGTTAATTCTGATTTTCTCCATTGCCATTAAAAATATTCTAGTAACGAAAGGGTTAGCAGGTTGGCTCTCACTATTAGCTGAGGATGAACAAAATGGCAGCTTAGTAAACTAAAGCACATGGTACAAGAGACCATGAGAAACCAAAATTCTAATTTAAGAGAAAATTGCTCCTTGCAACTTTTGGTTCAAGTGTGTACCCTTTCTCTTAAGCAACAGATGTTCCCTTATTTATGTTCCTGTATGTCATGATGTTCTTTAATCTTTACATTACTCATATTCCTTTGGTATGAAAGAACATGTTTGTGATGGACCTTTCTGATAGCTGGCAGTATGGTGACTACTGGCTTTTTCATGTTGTGTCAGCCAACAGCATGGATAACAAAAATATCGTTCATAAAATTGTTCAAAAGTGTTGAGATTATCTTAAATGTATCTTTTTTGTAGTCCTATCAGTGTTTTCATTTGTTAATGTGCTGTCTTATTTTCTTTCATGAAATTTTCCATTAGCCACTAAGAGATAATGAAGTATGCTAATTTTTATTTCCATTCTCAGCTTTTTATTATATGCAGTGTCTTGGCTACAGTGCTAAGCAGTTTTAAAAGGGAGAAGCAAATAAGGTAGTGAAGCACAACTACCTTGGTGGTAATGGAATTCATTGTTTCACTCACTAAGTATTGTAATTCATTAGAGACAGCTAATATAGTCTGAAATGCTGAATTGTTACTTTTAAAACCAGTGAAAACCAATACACATAATTAAATTGCTTTTTAATTTTCTTCAGAAATACAAGCCTGGTCGATGTGATGATATTTTGAAATGGAAGCCGCCCAGCCTGAACTCTGTTGATTTTCGTCTAAAGATAACAAGAATTGGTGGAGAGGGGTATGTATTCTCTTCCCTTTTTAAATGTATAACTCTCATGTGAATGTCCCTTAGCAGTTAATCACTCCTCTGGTATTTCTTGACACTTCCTGGGGCTAGGCCTTTCTATATTCTGTATAATTTGGTCACTGAAAATACAGGCAACTGTTGTAATCAGGGTTGTACTGAAGACAATGGCAGATGTTATAATGTAAATCTACTCATTCTTAAATACAGTTTTGTAAAATTTCTTAAAAAAAAGTAAAAAGTCTGGATTTGGCAGTACCCCTTATTTTCTTTTTAGAAAGTAGGCAGGCTGTATTAGCTTAAGTTCTTAAATAAAATAACTATTTTCCATTGGTTTTATGCAACATAATAACAACCTAAGCTTTCTTCTGTTTTAGAATTCTGCACAATGACAAACGGCACTTGTTTTCTTAGAGAAAAACAAAACTTAACATTTTTACTTGACAGGTATTCTTTGGTATTGTCCTTAAAACCATTAAAATCTTAATCAAAAACAGTGAGTACTAATGGCAGAAGGCATGTAAATCTTTACAGTTCATCAGTTCTACATACTAGTTCAGTCATTGCACATATTAAAGAGGGGCAATTTGCATGTTCAGTTGTGCCAGGGAGGGGAAGGGGAAGATTGGGTCACTAGATTAAAGCTTGCCTTGGAAAAGATTTTATTTAAAATTTAATTTATTTTTAGGTTGCTTAATGTTTTAACATCTGTTACTTATTTCAACCGACAGTTTGAAATATTGACGTTTAGCTTTTCTTTTTCTTGGTGCCACAGGCAACTCAAAATGATTAAATAATTAATTAATATATTGCTTACGTATTCCAGAGAGCTAATAATGATCCATCTAACTTTTAGACATTTGCATGTCATGTTAATGAATATATTTGGTGAATAGAGAATACCTTAAAGATAGTGTGTTTATTCTGCTAAATGTACTCGACTGCTAACTTCTGAGCATTTCATGACGTCAGAATTATCTGTTCAGATGTTTTTGTTTGAAAATGCAATATTAAGTCCTCAGTAACAACATAGCTATTTCAGAGAATATACAGGAATATTTTGACTTAGGATAATCAACTCATTACAAACATTTCAGGTTTGTTCGGCTTTTATTGAAATCACAGAACAGTGTAATATGAAAGATTTCTGTAAAAAATATTACAAATTAACCATTATTTGATAGGAAGGTTATTTTTATTACAGTATTCATATGACTTCTGCTGGAATTTATACAGTAATAGCCTGTGATTCAGAAGCAAAACACAACAGATTTTTCATTTCATATTAAAAAAGGAGTGTTTGCTTGATTAGTTATCAATGATTTCAACTACAAAACTGTCAGTTCTGTTGTGCTAGGTTTAATATACTACATCATAGATTATTTGATCAGAACATGAAAAGGCTATAAAATATGAGCCTGCAAAACACAATTTCTAAAATGTTGGGCAGTGAGTAGCAAGTTATTAAAGAATGTCTGATCCATTGTGGAATTGGAAACACTTTCTAACATTTAGAGGAGTTCTACCATATTCCAGCTATGTGAAAACAAATACATTGCTCATATTGTGGAAACAAGTATCTGAGTTAGTCTGTAAATACTGTAATACTTAAATATGTTAATGTTTATGTTCCTCTCACATGCATAAGAAAAAAATAATCCTAGAAATCTGACGTGATAAATAAAGTACAGTTCTTCCAGATATGTTTTACTTCATCTCACATAAGGGTTGACTGCTATTAGTAACAGAAGTGCATTCATCCAACAAAAAGAAAAATTAATGAAGTGCTGGGTGGAAATAATAATTTGCCATTGTTGGGAGAGAGGTATTTATGTTAAGTAATGACCTATGAAACAGCAGCTTCTGCCCAGTTAAACACAAACAATGAATGAAATACTCCAGGTTTAACTGCTTTAGTACTTAATTTGAGTACCCAATTTATCGCTTGGTAAAATCTGAACTCATTTGAGGAAACATCAGAATTATACCAATTTTGAAGTTGTTGACTAGAATTTTAAAATAAACATCTTTAATTTTAGACTGTAAAAGGGCAGTTCCTGAGTTCTGAGCACTACCATAGTAAAATAGTTGAGTTGTGATATAGTTAAAAATTCTGTTTTGATGAAGTACTGGCAATTCTAACATTACAGCGTTAGGCTTCCTGCCTAACCCTACCCCCCCAGCCCCAAGATTAAAGGCAAGCATTGATTGATATTGGTTTCAACCTTCTAGGTAAAAAAAAATTTCTTCTTCAGTAATCCAAAAAGAAATTACACATGTATTTGATAGCAGAGTAATACAGATGTGGTTAAAGTACTGTTACAGAATTTGTGTGTTGTTTTGACACAGTTAAGCAATAATATTTCCATAAATAGAAGGTATGGCTTTGTGTTGATCTCTTATCTATTTCCATAAATATTATTGACGAATATATTACTGACAAATGAGGAGCCAAAGCTGAAGTTTGATCTCAAATATTTGACTGCTTGAAACAGTGAGAATGGGGGAATTGTCTGTAATTTCCTAAATCCTCTGTTCTGATTTACAGGCTTATCTTTAAATCTTGAAATGCAGATGTATCTAAAGCTGTGCTACAAGTGTGTGTGATCTTGTCACAGTTTACAGCATACCAAGTAGTGATACAGGCTGAACCTGTATCATAAAGCTCCAGCCATGCAGCCCTTGTATTTATAGTTTCCTGTTCACTTAAATAGTGAAAACAAGCTTATAGGAGCATTATTTATTCAGTAGTATGAGACTAGAGCACTGTCAGCTGTTGGACATGTCTTTTTGGATAGCATACGTAATTCAGATCCTGAACAATTGTAAACAATCTTGTGCATTTTTCGTGTGAATAAAGGAGTAACCTCTAGCGAGTTTGCGAGATTTTAGTATGATTATTTTCCATCTACCTAAAATTCCCCTGTGTTTTTAGTTTTGCATTTCCATCCATAGATGAGTCTGCAATAGTAATGTTAACTGCAAAATAGCTGCTGTGTTCCACCCCAGATGTAGTTCAGTTATGGATGAATGACCAGTTGTTTTTATCTGGGGTTCAGTTATTTCACTACTGATATCAGAGGGAGTTTTGCCATTGAATTAAAAAGAAGCATTGGGTTTATGATCTATGAAGTACTTTTTGAATAAGTTTCCATATAAAGATGTAGACTGCATAACAAAGAATAAACATGAAGAAAAAAAATACTATTGCATCCCAAAGAAAGGCAGGGTTTCTGTAACTTCAGTGACCTAATCCTGACACTCCTGTTCAGTGCATATATTTGAAAGAAATTGCATTATTGCACCTTAGTGAGTTACAGTTTATCAGCTGAGCCATGGTAATTGTCCCCTGTGTATTGTCATAGTCCACCCTGTCCAAGCATCAGGATGATGGTTAGATTAACTCTCTTTATGTGGTGTTGGCAAGAATTCCACTCTCAGTCTCTTCTCATCACATCAATATTTTAAAAAAACCAACCCAAACAAAACAACCAACTTATTAAATCAGTTAAAGAAGAGAATACTTTGTTGTTTATCTCTGGTGAACCACAGAAGTTGAACTGCAAAGCCCTCACATGACATGTGCTTTAAAACGGTAGACCCACTTCCCGGAACTTCTCTGTCATTTCAGATTTACTAAGATAATGGTCTCACAACAGCAGTGTGAAGTGGAGCCCTTTGATCATACAACAGTATCTTGTATTTTTTCTAAATTACAGTGATACTTGTAGAAAATAAAATAACAGGGACTTAAGCACATCAGCTGTATTTCCAAATAACCTGAAAGTTAAACAACCTTAGCAGAAGAGAATGTGGAGGACATTTAATAGCTGTGTGCAGTATCTCAGTTATATTAGAGAAGACTGTTTTTAAACAGTAGGGATGCTCTTTCCCAAAATGTCTGACTCTAAGAATATTTCTTAAAAAAATAAAAACCCCAAACCAGCTCTGAGCTTTATTTAAATGTCACAAATACAAACTGAAAATGTCTACATAGTGCCAGATTTGCTGTAGCTTTCAAAACCAGAATTTTGTAAATGTCCATGCTTCCTTTTACAGTTTTTTAATTAGCCTGTGTAAGTCCCTTAATTTTATCTGAATCACACATGCTAAAATCAAATTACGAGCAAGGCTTTGGTTTTATTGGCTCTGAATGAATATCTTACTGGGTCAATTTGATACCATTTAAAATCAGAATAATATAAATTTTGTATAGAACCTTGAAGTGTTGAAAAGAATCAAGAATTTTACTCATCTTCTAAGAGAGAAATAGTAATAAAGGCTTGTTTCTTTAAAAATAAGTTAGTGATCTGAAGTAGACATGAACTCTTTGTTAGTAGCAAGTCTCTTTTGTTTGTTTTTTTTTTAATTATATCCATGATTAAGTAGACCACATGGGGAAAAAACCAAACAAACGGTGCTTAGGCAAAGTTCTGTTTAGCTTGGGCATTGTCAAGTAATAAAAAGTGGAAGATAAAGTACAATACATTCAAGGACAGCGGGTGCTTCAAATCTTGACAGCTGGGGCTTAAAATCTTGGATACACTGGTAATTACAAATCAACAATCAGATAGAGATACCATGACTACAGGCAAGTGACTGTTTTCCTTTTGTTAGATGTGTGTTGTCCTTTTTGTTCTGTAGATTAGAAAGAGCTTCGGAGGGGCAGTCAGGGAGTCGAGGAAAGCTGCAGCTGGTTCAGAATAACGGTGATGTTCTTGATTTGTTCTCATATACCTGTGTTGTCTGTCACAGGGTGGCTTACTCTTTTTGTAAGCTGGTCTTCCTTGCTCTTCTGCTTTGAAAAAAAAATTGGTAACTGGCTGAAAAATCATGAAAGTTAATTGAATCAGCTGAGATCTGCAGAACTGACATGGTAGTTTGTTTGGCCCATGTTTTGTTGCTGCCTCTTTTCATTCCTCCTTTTATGTGATTCAGAAATCGTTGTTTTGGGCTGTGAGCTCTTTGCCTTCTCACCTGTTTGCAGAATGCCCGTTGTCAAAGAGCACAAACTTCTTCTTATGTGTGCCATCCGTCACAGAAGGGAGCTTTACAAATAGTACCCTGGTGATAAAAATAACATTCCCATACTCCTCTAGCCTCTAAAGATCACAGTCAAGATTGAGGCTGTATTTCTGGTGAGTACAGTGGAGTTATGAGGCAGAATGCAGATGATGTTGCACAGCAATTATGGAACAAATACAGACAAGATGTTGCAAATAGATGCAAAGATGCAGTGTTGGGATAGCAGCAGGAGGAGTGCAGGTTTGAATTTATTAACTGCATTTATGGTTGTACTGTTGTTAAAGGAAGCACGTGCTTTGAAGTTGCTTACTTTTTATGGAATCGTGAGAGTTGCAAGTGAAAGTAAAGGAGTAATTTGTTTAGCTATTACCTTCAGGCATTAAATTGTTACCAGAGTAGGTCTTACTAGTTCTGAAGAAATGTGGGGGCTGGGTTGTACAAACTCATCGAGAGAGGATTTTATGTGTAGAAGAAACAGTGTGGTGGCACAGGGAGGGGAAGCACAAATATTACCATGGTAGAAATATGCATGTGCAACTGCTACCATTGGCATTGTGAAGGAAACTAGTAGATAGACATTTTACCTAGGTATTATGCTGTAAGTATTTATGCTATATTGCTTATATGAGGATATTTAAAATCTTTTTGTAATGCTTCAGTTTTTAAAAGCTATTTTCAAAGTAAGGCTTTGAATCAAACCTCTATTTATACTCTGGTACACTGAACATAATGTTGTACCTTCCACAACTAATACTCAGGATGCTCTTGGAATTTCTAATGTTGGATTTCAAAAATGAACTCAGCCTCATCTTTTTATATGTTCAAGTGGCAGCCTTGGGCAATCTCCATCTGTCAGATAATTATTCTACTTTAGATACTCATTTCAGCAGTTTTTTAAAAGCTTTGCCTCATATAATCCTAACATTATCTATATGCTTGCAAAATGGAATGTAAATGTAGCCTTGTATGTTTTATGGACCCTGTTTCTTTTTCCTTGAACTAGCTGCCACCTTAAAGTAGTCTTTCCAGTTGCTTGTGTCAGCTATCATAATGATTATCCACTCTGTTAAAGATCCGTTTCTATCTGTAAGTGAGATCAAGAAAAGCTCCCAAATACCATATGCCTCTCGAATTATCTTATCTCCCATGCACTTCTCTGTCCTACTTTACATTTGGATAGATATTTTATTCCTGTTTAGCCATGTAGCTGAGATTTCTTGCTACTAGTGAATATGGAAATTGAGGGCTGATGCCATCCCCAGCTAAACAGTGGTAAGGTGGTAGAATCTGGGAGAGGATTGACAGAAACAGGGAGTGGAGAAATGATCTTGGGCTTCAGGATGGGTGGCTTTGGCTTTTTTAAGGAACAGGTTCGTAGTTTCCCATGGCAGGTCCCCAAAAGCACAGAGAGACCCAGGAGAGTTGGTTGATCTTCAAGGATGGCTGCTTCAAAATCCACAAGGACCTACTCTTCCTGTGTGCAGGAAGACAAGCATGTGCGGCAGACAGCTGGCTTGCTTGAATGGGAAATTCCAGAGTCAACTCACCCAAACAGTGAAGTGTGTGAAAGGTGTAAACATTGACAAGCCTCTATGGAGAACATAAAACCAGTGTTTGGGTGTAGAGGGAAGGAATTAGGAAAGCCCAAACTCAGCTGGAGGTGAAGATAAGTCAAGGACTTCTATAGGTATCTTGATAATGAAAGGAAGATGAAGAAAAGTAGTGTGCTGCTGATGCAGCACTAGGCGTAGTGACAAAAGATACTGGAAGGGCTGAGGGTACACACTGCTGCCTTTGCTTTGGTCTTGACTGGCATGGTCTGCTCTCAGGCCTCTGTGGTCCCTGAACCTCATAGCAGAGTGCAGGGAAATGAATTACTGCCAGCAGGTGAGGAAGTTCAAGTTAGGGACTACTTATCGGGGTACTGGAGGGCAAAACTTTGATATTGGGGCAACAGTTAGCAAGCAAAGACAGCCAACAGATAACTGGGCTTCAGGTGGAGCAGATGGTTCTTTGCCTCTCCTCAGCATTTGTGAGACTGCATCTGGACTACCATGTCTAGTTTTGGGCTCCCCAGTATGAGAAAGACCTTGATGCACTGGAGCAAGTCCAGTGAAGGTCCACCAGGACAGTAAGGGGATTGGAGGACATGACGTATAAGGAGACACTGAGAGAACTGAGTTTCCTCTGTCCAAAGAAGAGAAGGCTACATAATACTTTATTGCTGTTTGCTACTCCCTAACAGCAGGTTGTAGAGAAGATGGAGCCAGGCTGCTCAGAGATGCATGTTGAAAGAATGAAAAACAAATGACACAAATTGTAAAAGGACAGGAGGAGAAATAGTGTGAGAAAGGTCAAGAGCAGCGTGGCAAGTTGTGGAGTCTCCATCTTGGGAGGTATTCAGAAGTTAACTGGATATGGCTGGGAGCAACCTGATAAAGCTTGGAAGCTGACACTGTCTTGAGCATGAGGCAGATGGCATGCAAAGGCCCTTTCCAATCAGAATTATTTTATCTGCAGATCAGATGTTAAATAGTTTGCAAATAATATGGAACTGTTAGACATTTAACTACTAAATATTTTAAACCATTTGTTTTTCTTTCTTCATGCTTTCTTTACTGTAAATAGAGATTTTTCAGAATACTTACTGTACCTATATTTAATTTACAAATTGTGGTATTGTCCTTTTAGAGAAGATTTTTGAGTTGCAAAGTAAAATAACGTGCATTTTTTATGAAGAGGAATTTGACATTGTTCTTTGTTATATGCTGTACAGGTTTGCCAGATACACAATTTAAAAACTGCCTAATTTAAGTAGGGAAAATGTTCATCTTCCTTTTGCTATAGCTTGAACAATAGATATGCTGCTCTCAGACTTACTGAAACTCAGTTGTGAACATATTTTTCTTTTACACCAATATGAATTAACTTTTTTAATGATAGGAGTTATTAGAGAGTACTCTTGAACAACCTACTACATTTTTGCATGTAGTAACTCTTTGGTCTCCTTCAGACAAGGAGTATTTTCTAGATTTTGTGAGTATGCCATAAAACCAGAATATTTTTTCCTCCATTAATTGCCTACAGTATGAATTATTATGCAGTTGGTTTTTTGTTTTTTTTTTTTTTTTTTTTAATCTGTTGCTTAATGAGATTTTCTTCTCCGATTTCTTGAGTTTACAGACTGGTACATTTAAAACCATGTTTGGAAAAGAGCATTAGTATAGAATTATTAGAGATCTAAAACTGAAGTATTTTTCCATGGTGTTTGGAATTAAAGAAACATGTATGTAATGAAAAAAAAACCCTGAGTTCAGATGACTTCTTTGCATGCTGTGGTGTATTTCAAAGAAGAAGAAAGCAAACTAAAAGGGGAAAAATTATGACCATGGTAGAGTAGAACAAACAGGCTGGACAGTCAGAGATATTGTACGTTTTGTACTCTTCACTGGTCTTACTCTGAACATGTTATTATTTAATTTTCTGATAATACCAGACTCACAAATCATAAAAGAACAGATATAAGTACTAAATAATGAATAAATTAAAGATAAAAAAATTTCATGACAGTCATAACTCCAAGAGTACCATTCAGTTTGCTTTGATACCATCAGAATGTTTTGAAATTGGTTTAGGAGTTAGAAGCCCAGCTTTTTGTGTCTTCCTGAATTCACAAGTACTTCAGAATCAGCAAAACATGTCAACAAAATAAATGACCCTGATGCAGGTTGTTTGCATTTCTGCCATGACAGTGTTATCAATATGATATGCAAGCAACTGTGGGCTTCTAAAACACTGGGAGATTATCAGCAGTTTCACCTTCCCTGTTTGATAGTGAAGAGAAACTCCTGGTACATGCGCTTATCTTACCTCAGAGACATTAGAAAAGAAATGTACGTAATTGTTTTTTAGAATAATTATCCCATATGTCTGGTTTTGTAGGGATTCAAGTTGTGATGATTGATTAAAAAAATACGATGAGTTTTTAAAAATTAGCATTTTAAGGGACATTTGCATTCTGAGGAAATAAATTGGATTTTTAATATCTGTTACTTTAATGACTTGGGATCTGCCACAGGTTTGGTAATTCACACTTGGCATCTTTTTGGCTAACATCCAGCTTGTAGTTTTTTTCTGGGAAAAGATGCTTATCCTATTGTGGAAACACATTAAAATCAGTGAGGCTATAGGTGCATGTATCTGTCTGTGGGAGAACAATTTGCATAACCAAGGCCTGATGAGTCAATGGTAATGAAGAATCTATGCTGTTACTTACCTAAGCAGTAGGGAAAAGAACAGTAACTACTGGGTATGGAGCTGGTGCACATACTGCGCTTTGACAGGGAATATCTACTGCTTTGTAAAAAGCTTTTAATAGTTTTCAGTAGAGATTTGGTTCCATCTGACAGCAGATGTAAGCATGTCATCCTACTAGAGGATCTTAAAAAGGCCCAAATTCCTTCTTTTCACACACTTTTTATGCTTGCTTGCTTTTTACAAAACAGTCTTCTGACAGTGAGTGTGCAGCAGAAACATGGTTTTGTACTGAATTCTATTCTGAAATCAATTTCAAGGCTTTTATCTTAAACACATGGAATATATTTTCATTCACAGGACCTACTTCATTTTTAGCATCATTGTAGATGTGAGAGAGCCTTTGTTTTAACTTTGAAACCCAGGTTTCCAAGGCTATGAGCTGCTTCAGCTTCATATGAAATGAATCAGATTTTTTTTATTTATAAATATACATACCTATATGCATATATGTGTGTGTGTATACACAGCTGCTGCTTTGTTTTGTAAAATGAAAAACACAGACAAAAATGTAAAAGAATTCCCTTGGCTGTTATGAATGAAAACAACTCTCCTCTTTTCCTCCTCATGTTTACACGTGGGAACCCTGTGCTCCTTTTGTCATAGTTCTCAATGTTAAAGATTATCCATTTTATTAAATCAGACTTTGCTATTTCCAATTTTTAGCTCTTTTCAGATAAGTGTATTTCTTAACTGGACATTCTTGACTTCTTATTGTTATTTTTCCTGCTAAAGCAATATGGCTTTCAATGCCTTGGTTTCATGGTTTTAAGCTAGGTAACTAATTGGTTCTGCATCTGTACTCTACCAACCAGTGTTCTATCACTGGCTCATGAATGGTAGAAAAGTTTTATGTATCTAATAGAGAAACAAATGCCAGTGCGTTGCTCTGCTTTGTATGTATAGGCTGAATAACTTTTAATTACCTAACTGCAAATTTTATATATGTGGAGATACAAAAGCATGTAAAGTATTTGGGGGTTTAGGGACAATTCTACTGTTCTTGAAAGACTACAAGCATCATTATTCCTAATCTAGTCATCCTATCTATTGTCAGACCTCCTGATCACTGAGAGATAGGATGGTAGGAAATTTTATGTTACACAGTTTTAATGAGGTCACTATTACATTATTCCCTGAATGCAATGCATATATCTGTATCGATTTTCAAGGTGGGAAGAATGAATTCTGAACTGAAGAGAAAACCCACTCAGG
The DNA here is from genome assembly GCA_026212715.1 of Elanus axillaris. Taxonomy (NCBI): domain Eukaryota; kingdom Metazoa; phylum Chordata; class Aves; order Accipitriformes; family Accipitridae; genus Elanus; species Elanus axillaris. Next base: position 11,736,239 of record JANZLQ010000013.1, on the reverse strand, counting down.
GTAGCATGGTGTGTTAGTAAGAAAAGGACAGTCCTCAGCTATACCCAGCAGATGGCATTTTCCCCCCTTATAACAACTAATTATTTCCAAAGCTATAATCTTTGGCTATTTTCATACTTAAAGCCTTTTTTCACAAAGTATTGAAAGATTGCACTGTGAGGAAATATTTATCAGTGAATTATAAATGAAATATAATGTGTATATCTCTGATTGCAAGATAGAGGAGATTGGAATGAGGAAACAGGATAGTGAACTTTACTTTTTTATTTTTTTCTCCCTCAAGTCTACATATCAAAACCATCACATCTCACAGATGTTTATAAAAGCACTCTTTTGGTGAATGTTAAAGCATCAAATCTCAAGAGCTCAAGTTTTTAATCTTTTTACTCAGGAGTACAAAATTCTGCTTGAAAGTGGATATTCAATGGTAGGAGATCACTGGATTTGGGGAGTAAAGCAGGATAGATGGACTCAAAAGTTAATTGGATATCTCCTAATGAAGGCTCTGAACTATTCTCTCCTGTTCAGAAGGGAAAGTTTGCTATGGACATTGTTAACCCTTCTCAACTAATTCATTAATAATATTTCTGACTTCTTCATTTGTGGTGATAATGATCTCTACACAGTTCTGATTCAGGATTCTCTGCTGTTCGTTCTGCTCTCCTTCAAGAAGAGAAGCAGAAATGACCCTCAAGCCTCACTGAGCAAGATGTTTGCGTTTAGTTTCTGCACAATACAAAATTTCGATAAAAATCTTCACACATTACTTCTGTGTTAAGGAAATTGTGGTTTGAAAGATGAATTGCTTATCATGATAAAATAGAATAATGTTTTGGTTTTAGAATAGACAATGGTATGGCATGCAAATGCTTTCTTCCAACTGAGATAGGTCATAAATGCAGCTTGTTTTGACAGCAGAAGTATTAAGCTTCAGTTATTTGAATTATGTTACTAAAACTAGATAATCAAAACTGGTCATTTTCCTCTTTTACTCAGCCTTATAATAGGATATGACGAATGGTTTCTGCACAAACAGCGATAATCTCTTTGTTGTTTACCTTAGTTTCTCTTTTACATTAAAAATAAGAGGAAGGTATTACACAACTTAAAGTTATTTAAATGTATTGTATGCCAGTTGTTTCTTCATAATATTCAGAGACATGCACTATGGAGGAATTTTCCAAGTGTCTTCTGAAGATGATATCCTGCCTTTTTCAGAGATAAAATTAAGATTCTTTGATGTTATATGACTGGCAAATTTTTGTGGTTCGATAGAGCCTGTATCAGCAAAAAGCACACCTATATCCAGTCTGTGGCAAGAGGAGTGTCCAGTGTTTTACACCTGTAAAACAGTCTCATTTGAGTAAAAATAAATTGTTCACATGCATTTAAAGCATGGCATAGCCTGTACCAATTACTTAAAAGCTGACATTGTTGACAAGTTTACTAGACAAGCCTGGGGAAAAGGGATGAACCCTAACTAGTGCAGAAAAGAACAAATATTGAAATTCTACAGCATTGTCTGTTCTGTTGCTTTCTGTTGTATAGACTGAGGATCATTCATCTCCCAAAGGGTTTTATATAGCATTTGGTCCAAATGTTTGTGTTTGTTGCTGAAAGCTGTGTTATGAAACAGATGATTCTTTTAAAATGAAAGTTGCATACAGAAAGATTTTTTTAAACAATCCAGAAATCCGGAACATAAAGATACTAAAGATGTAGACTTTTCAGAGTCGCTTCTCTGTTGCAGTTTTTTACCAAGTGAATACATAAACAGTGCAATCTAGTTATGTACTCTTGTTTAATTCAGAAGATAATCTCTATTATTACTCAACCTAAATTATTCCTTTGATTCACTAAATTTGAATTCGTATGAATTTCTTGCAAGACATAAAGTGCATAGAAGATTTTTTTCTGACAGTAAAAGAGATGGATATGATGAAAGGGCAAGAATGTAATGAAAATTAAATTGTGGTAATAGCTCCAGGATCACAAATAGTTTTTTTTAACTTAAAATTAACTTAAAGACAAAGAATGGGTTTCTGAAGCTCTAAAACAGCAATTCTGTCACCAGAGAAGTTGGTAGTTTGGTTGTTTTTTTTGACAACACCTTATCCTGAAGTTTAATTACCAAGGGGACCTGCAAAGACAGAAATACAGAAGTTATGGAATGATATTAGCAGTGAGAAAGAATGCGTTGGGGGAAGAAGTGTGGTGGAGGAAACCTTAGTTCTAGAGAGCTGCTTTCTCTGCCCTTCTTTTAGATAATTGGTTATTTATTTACTGGTAGCTATGACAGCTTTCTACTTCAAGCTTGCTGTACTTAAAAAGAAACAACAAAAACACACCCCACCCCAAACTCCGAGGTTCTGTAGATACCAATCAGTCTTCTATCAAAGGTAAGACCACTGATAAGCTTAGACAAAGATGGGTTTTATTAAAAACTGGTGAACGGAGAAAGGATAATGTATAGTGAAGAGAATAACCATTGTTTCACCTGCAGTGAAAACAGACTAGCTTAGATTTACAGAACTGCTTGGGATCTTGAGACAGTTGCAGAAAATCTGTTTGTGCCATGTGTGCAAACTTGAGAAGTTGGGTAAGAAGTAATTTTGCAACTCTCACAAGCTCTCAAGTATGAGGTTGCACCTTCTTTCCTCACTCAGACTTCATTAGCCTGGATGTTTTCATAACAACCTAATGAACAAGAGTTCTCTAGCTTGTCTAAAACCCCTTCTTTCTGCATTCTGGTCCTAAGGAAAACAATTCTCTTTTCCTTTGTTTTAGTTTTCAAATGTCAAATACAATAATTACATTTTATCTTGGCTTTGAGTGATTTATACCTCAATGAATGCCTGTTTGCTGTCTGATAATAAATTTTCTTTGCCATAATAACAAGGTGGTGCTGAAAGTAGCTTCAAAGAAAGGAATGGCCTATTTCATTTTTAAACAGAAAGGATTTCTCTGTAGGAACAGTTAAAAACTTGATTTTGCAGCACTTGTATTAATTGTTGTCTGCTAGATGACTGGTTCAGGAAAGTAAGTGTGAGCATATAAAGTAAACCTAGAGTTAATTCTTTTTCTGTGCATTTTAAATCAGTTGTGGATAAGTCTTCTTCCAGTGTAAGTGCTGGATGTGAAAAATTAAAGCAATATTCTGAATTTGAAATTAAATATATTAGACCAAAAAAAGTAGAATTGTAGGAACTATCAAAATATTCACATTGTCACTAGTCTGTGCATGTAAAATGCAGCAGAGGAATGTTAAGCTTACAGCCTAGCACCCAAAAGAAATTGAATTCCTTCAAAGAGTCGACCTCACGGGGTGTGCGTTGCTTATGCTGAGACAGGTAGATCCAGAGCACAGATCTGTAGTAGCTAAGTAAATGGAATAACTTTGACCACTCCTAAATTGCACTTCTCTTAAGAAACCAGGTTGTAAAAGAAGATACGAAACACTTTGTTGATGGGTTTCCTAGCTGGTGTAAAACTTGACAGCAGGGATGTGTTAAAATGTAGGTTTCCTATCATCTGTTACAGGAATATGTGCTCCACCAGTTTGCCCTTTTCTTTCTGTGTCTTCTCATCTTCTGTGATACTGTTCCGAGATTTTGTGTTCCTGCTAAAGTTTTATTCATTCTCCTTTCCTTCTCTTACCTGTATTTGCATGTGAGTCTTTGGGGCTGGTTCCCCAGTAAAGGTGGTTATTTTATATTTGCTGTCAGTTGCTACTCCAAAGTAATTAAAGTCCTGGTTAAAATGCATAAGATTTCCATAAAGTAGCTGAAATTGCATTCCTGTATGCCAACTGATAAGTTTCTCTCTCTGATGGTCTGAAGGTGTAGGTAAGACTGGGTATATAGGAAAAGGGTGTAGTTTATAATAGCTTATGTTATTTTGTTATGCTTATCATATATATTTTTAAAATAGCCACATTCTGAGACATGAAAGTCTTTCTTCATACTCGAGATTAACTTGCATGCTCCAGTCCTTGTTTTTCCCAGCTATGTCACTTAGTCTAAGAAAACATACTGCCTTTTCCTAGAGACTTTGTCTTACCTTAGATCAGACCTGAATTAAGTTCACAGTGTTTATAATGAACAGTGTGATTTTTTAAATATTTTTTTTTCTGGTAATACCTGTAATTAATTACAGTTAACTGTATTACCTAAAAAGGCTTATTATCCTTGCAGGTAGCTTATAATACTGCTATGAGGATCTTCCACTTGCAAAATCAAAACATACTGAACCACTTTGCACTAATTTTTTTAGCAAGCTTTTTTTGGTGAGGGTAAATTATAGTCCAAAAGGACATGTAAAATTGCTTGCAGTAAGACATTATGTCTTGGAGGCATGTTGCAAAAAGGAAACCGCCCCCCC
>JANZLQ010000013.1:11683696-11731759 GCA_026212715.1 Elanus axillaris | reverse complement strand
GTCACCAAAAATCCCCCCCCCCCCCACTTTACTATACATTTGTTAATTAATAACTTAATAATTTACATTACGTAAATCTTCTCAGAAATACATGAAAGAAGAGACAGAGCAGGTCATCCTAATACCAATTCAATCAGTAGTTACAGCCAGGGACTGAAAGTAACTGATTTTTTTGTCCTATACAGTTAGCATTTGATCATAATTGTGCTTTCACTTGTGCCCTACATAATAAAAATTCATCATTCAGGACAGTAAATGAAAAGATGCTCTCTTTCTATAATAATAATACCAGTATATAGGAAAGATACATTTTTGCAAGTTGCTCATCACCTGGGGCCTCTTCTTAGAGTGTGTCACAAAATAGGTTAATAATTTCAAGCAAAGTCTGAAAAGCTGGTATTGGAAAAGAAGAGACTAGAAATACCGATAGTATATGAAGAGCTTGCAAAATGGTTATATCAGACAAATAATTTTGTAGAAGCAGTTCCCTAAGATGATGATGGTTCAAGGTCCTATTCCTCAGCCCTTGTTCAGGCAAGCAAGTGGGGTCTGGCTGCATGGGATTTCTTGGGGTGTTTGTGAACTCGGATGTGACTGTACCCCAAGTGCCTGGAAATAACGGAGCCTGGCTAGTGCCCCATGTGCTTTTAGTAGCTGCATTGGGTTTGTATTGCCGTGGAGATCATGGCTGCTCTGGAGAAACTGCAACAGTAGTTCTCAACCTGGGAGCTGTTGCTTGTGAAGCAAATGCTGTATGTGGAGCAGAGGCATCTCGGAAGGGTTTTTTTGTTCCTAATCTGCTTTGCTGGTTGCCCCTCTGTTTCTTAGCACCGTCCAAGCTGCCATCGGCCAAGTGCATTCCCACTCCCCTCCTGGCCCCTCCAAGAAAAGATTGCTTCCCATCTCTGCATTTGGGAATCAGGATGAATAGTGTTAAAGTTTGGAGAAAGAAGAAGGGGGAAGAGGGACAATGTGTTGGAGGGAGATAGTCATCTTAAAAAGCCTGTACAAAACAAAAGCCAGGGGCAGCTGAGTGTTAAAGTCAGAAGTAAAGGAAAGAAAGAGGAATGGAGAAAGGGATTACTGGAGGAGATGTGGCACTTCTGAAGTGAGGCAGAGCACCCTGATAGCAGAGCAGTGATTTCCCTTACAGAGAAAGAAGCCTTATGGGTAAGGATACTGATTATTTTTTTTTGAGCAGACTAATACACCAGAAAGACAGGGCAGCTTTACTGCAAATGCCTTCTAGATTACAGGTGCAATAATCGGTATTACAGTGTTGGTGGTTGGTATTAGAAGGTAATAGTCCTTTCTTTTGTCACACTCAGGAAAGTACTTCAGCTGCATTTCTTAATACTTCAGAATGCAGAATACTTCATTCTGTGTTTATTAACTACCTGAATAATTTCTGTAAAAGAAATTTCATTTAAAAGTTCATATAATCAATGTGCTGAAGTACTTAATTTTATAACGAACTGAGGAGCTAAATCTTGCACCACCCGTGCAGGTTTCAGAAATAAGAGTGAATCATTCAGTAGAATTCATGAAGTCTCTGTGACAGCCTTCCTGCCTTATTTTGGGTGGTAGGTTTGTTCGTAGGAGATGAGTGTTCATGCGTTCTGCTGGTGGCACTTGTGTCTGGGTAGATAGCAGCTGGGTGGGTATTGCTTCTAATTCCAGACAACTAATTCGTTGTTTGTCACAGGCTTCGCTTCAGGATTGCAATCTGCATAGTTCCCCAGGAACCCATACTGAAATGGTTTGTAGACTGTAATTCAATAATTTCTGTGGTTGTGCATGATTAATTAAGAAACTATTTATTTTTAAAAAATTGTTAAAGTGGTGTGGGGAAATGGGAAGAAAAAGAAATCTGTTGGAGTGGCCCACCACGCATATGGCTAAGAGTGCTCTTTCATGATGCCTTCCCATGGAGGATCTTGTATAATAAGGTGGGAATTTTCATACTGATTATATCTCTGATCTATGTAGACAAGTGATTTTTATATTCTTTACTATTGTTAGTCTTCTAAATATTTTTATTATGCACCTGCATGTTCAGCTCCCGTTTCTCTTGCACACCAGGGCAGCGTCAATGAGCTCCAATCTAATTATGTGTTTCGTGGTGAAGTATTTGTCAGATTTAAATTCTCCCTCAATCAGCATAATTCAATCACCCCTTGTTCTTTTGTTATGAGAAATGAAATATGGAACACCTGATCAATCTGTGGTTTGCCCTGCATTGTCAAAAGGATACTGGTACTGACTGATTTACTCAGGATACCTTATGCTATGCTTCAGAGTGCTTTACGGTATTTTCTCTGAAAAGCTTTTGCATCCATAATTAATCAGATATTTGATATATGGTAGAGTCACCTCCATGGGATGCAGAAGTGCCTTTTTTGTAATGTAGAGGAATTCTCTCTAAATTTGGCCAACCTGCCAAGTGGCCTGTTTTCTTTTACTTGGAAGTGTTAGCTGCCAAAGTCTGGGACTGCCACGAGGTCTTGCCACCTCATGGTATACTGGTGTGGCATGCAGGGCACTGGGAAAAGCAGTAAACTGTTGGAGCAGCTGTGCTGACAAATGAAGGGCAGAATGGGGGAGATTATAGCCAGATGAGACCACCCCATCACAGCTTTCCTGCCAATTTTTTGTCATGGTTTTTCAGCAGTCACAACCTGTGTTAAAATTGCTGAATATTTCAATTTCCAACTCTGCTCTGATGATTTGGAATAGTTGTGTGGGACAGAAGTTTGGTTTCATTTTTTATTTATTTTTAAAATAGACCAAAGACAAAGGAATGACAAAACCGCATGTGGACAGAAAGTTCAGTCAGCTTCATAGCCAAGCCTTTGAATGTTAGGAAATAGCAGAGTTCTAGTTGCCAGGTTCTTATACATTATGATACATTCCTTAATTAAATGGATAAGTACCTATCCCTAATTCATACACACAGGAGCACATACCTTTTCCTGCACAGGACAGTAATGCTACAGTTGTAAGGGTGATTGTAAGTATGGCATCAGCTTCCTTTCAAAGTGATGAACTTTGTAATATAGCTAAAGTTGCCAGCCTTTGCTTCATACTTGCTTCATCAGCAGACTTTCTCTGTTCATGACTTTTTCAGATTACTAATAAATATATTAAACAGCCTGTTACATAAATTTGGCCTTTGCCAAGATGAAAACTGACCGTTTATTCTGCCTGTCCAGTCTCTTAATCACGTTTGATCCATAACAGTAAGTTGCCTTTTCCATATAAAAGTACTTACTGCCTAGTTTTATTTTTTAAAAAATAAATTACTGTGGAAGACTGGAACAGAAGCCTTTTGGCAGTCTGAATCGATTATGTCAGTGTGATGCCTCTCCTGTCCCCCACCCCTTTTTAAGCACTCTTTCATTAAAATGATCAAAAGAGAGGCAGATGCAGCCACAGTGTGAATGCAGGGGACGTGCAACCTCCTAAGTAGCACTGCCATGTGTGGCCAAGGTGGGCATGCTGAACGGTGCTGTGCTAAAGGGTAGGACTCCGAGAAGTTTGCAGGAAATTGCCCTATTTGGGTGTTAAAGATTGACATGGGTTTTTTTAATAGCAATTCAGACCCTCCGTATTGAGAAATGTCAGAAATCTTGTATAAGTTGCATCAGGGTTTGGCGATTTACTTCACCTTAATTATGAATATATCCCCAGAACTTTACTTTTAGTAACTCTATTTCTGCAGGCATTTCATTTTGGTAACTGAAAATAAGTGTTGCTGACTAGGTGCCTTTATTTTTTCAGTAGGTACAAACAAATCCATTAGCTTTTCAGCAGTCTCCCTGTCTTCCTTAGTTGCTCCTTGTATTTCCATATAATCAAGTGAATCTACTGATTTTTTTTTTACCAGTTTTGTACTTGAATATACTTGAGGTTTTTTGCCATTATCTCATTTATTTCTTCTATATCTTATTTGCTGTTAGAAGTCTGTTTTTCCTAAGTAGCTCCCAAGACACTTATAATGTCTTTGTTTTGACTTTAAAATATCTGTAATTAGACTTATTTTATTGAAGTCTCCTGGTATAAAGCTTCACATTGTGGTGTCAATTCTTCACTTAATTCTGGGTGTTGAATTTGCTGCTCTTGTAGTCTCTGTTACATTTTAAAAGATGGCCAGAGTGAAAGGACCCTAGACTAGAACGTGGATTTACAGTGAGCCCACTGGAGGGCTGTGTGAATGCTCTTGCTTTACCATAATGGGCAGAGTTGCAGCACAGCCTGTGTCAGGCAGTTCTTTAAGCAAACTGGTACTTGTTCCTAACTCCTGGCCTATATTTTAGTGATATGAAAGGGATGATATTCAGAAAGAAAAATTGACGTTTACTATCAGAAATAGATTCTAATAGTGAAATCTCTCAGACTACGTAATAGTCTCCCAAAGGAAAAGGCAAGCAGCCCCATTTTTCAGGTAATTTATGGCCAGCCTGGCCAAATTGCTTATTACACTACAGGGAATAATATTCCATTGGTGGAGGAATGGGCATGATTATTTAATGGGTACTTTTTGTTTCTGCTTACATTTCCTCTCTACTTTTTATGGATAAGTTATATGTAAATGTAGTCAAAATGCTTCTTTATGTGATTTGCCTGTAAGGCAAAGCCTGGACAAACATGAAAATATTATCAGTGCTAGATATAGATGCAGCAAACAAAAGGAAGTGCTTTTGGGAACATCTGATGTTGTGGTTTTATTTATAAAGTGCAAGAATATTTCTTGAAAAATCTCCCTGTCTCTAGGAAAGCATTCGTGTACAACCCCCCCCAAACAAACAAACAAACAACCCAGCAGCTAAACACTTGTTCAAAAATAATGAAAATTAAACCCTCGTAACTAAAAGTAAAGCTTGACATTGGTCAGTTCATTCTTTTTGACCATGATCTAGAATCACTTGCAGACCATTACCTCAAATATGAGGTCACTTCATTTTGCAGTTTTGAGCTCTCTAAATGTAATTTTTATTGTGTTTGGAATATAACAGTGGTGACATTATTCAGTGGAAGCATGTCTTTCAGGGATCAGTTACTTCCTAGATTCCCATTATGAATAGCCAATGACAGACAGTGCTTTACTGTAGGGAGTGAGGTAGTTCAGTGAAAACTTTCAAGTATTGAACATAGGAGCTTTTCCTATGAAGGGCAATTAGCACATAACATTGATATTTTTGCCTGAGTTGCATGTGTTTCAGAAAGCAGCATGCTTATTAATACCACTAATAACATACACTGTGGGAGTACTATTGTGGGAAGGCTGAGGGTGTTAAATTCAAGTCTGTAGTTTGTGCTGTCCACTGCATTTTTCCCCATGAATATTACTTAGAATACAGTTTTATGTTAATTGCTGTCACCATTAACTTGGCTTGGGATATTCTGCAAATTCAGAATTCAGTGAATGAAAAGGTCGTGCTTAGATTTCTGTGGGGTTTTTTATTGCAGAGATGAATTTAGCATTGTAAAATTTAGTCTCTTTTTTAACACTTGATTGTATCCCTTCCCCACCTTTTTCCCCCCTTCTTGAGCTCAAAGCCAGGGTTTTTTGCATCTTTACTATGTAACCAGCCATGCATAGTATCTCTTCCAGTTCCCTCATAGCTTTTTTCAGTTTGTGCTCTAATTTGAGTAAGAATGTCCTGAGTCAGATACACAGTCTATCTGCCTGCTGTTTACCATCGTGATTATACTAGAGTAGCTTATATTTGTCCATGAAAAAAGTTTTCATGACTGATGAGTAAAAATTTTGTTATAATATTTTCATAGCCTGAAAATTGGTTTGATAAATGTGCTGTAGAAAGCAGGAGAGAGCTCTTCTGTCTTGACTGTGAAGCTCCTGCTTTACCATTGTCAGTATTCTGTGTGCAAGGTTCACTACTGCTTCTATGAACTCTCAGGTTCTTTGGCTCTTTATACTTTTAGAATGAAATGAAATGCATGTTGTTTGCAGACCATGTATGCATGTCAGTTTAAGTTCACAAGATATCTGTGCACTGGTATTAACCTTTTCCAGAACTTGTGTTGGATCCTTTAATATACTTTTCTATTTTATAATACCTAGTGTAATATTTTCACTATGTACTCTTACATTAGTCTGTGAAATAAATTAATGAAATAATTAATGGTCTTGGAAAAAAAATTCAATGTAGGAAGTTCATTCTTTTGACCCTAACATAAATTTCATAATTCTCTATTTATGCTTTTCTGATTTTCTTCTTGCTTTTTCTTTCAATTTAATATTCCTAGAAAATACATAATTAGAGTTGAAAAGCAACAGGGAATGATTATCATAACCAAGAAGCAAAATATAATTGTAGTGTCACTATAGTAGAATCCAAGTTATGGTTCAAGAGACTACTTAAGAAACTGCTTCTTGTCCCATGGTTAAGATATTGCAGCACAGTGTACAGTGTTCCCTCACAGTTTAAGTGAACACAGGATAAATACAGAATATTTATTATATTCTTCAGAGAACATCAACAGCATCATGTGAATATGGGGTCATTTCTGTTGTGCCATGATGCTTTGTGCTCATGTCATCATGTGCAATAATGACATATTGGGATAATTTCTTTGCATAATGGAATATAAACTTTGTAAAATTATGTATAAAAGTTACCTTTATCTTCAAAGGCATATGTGAAACTGTTCAAATAATGTTTGCAAATACAGTTATTGAACTTACAAAGATGTTGCTTCTGTGCTCGGGGCTGTTGCTCTTCTATGTCTGTAGCTGATAACAGTCATTTCTGCCTAAAATGTGCAAATGCATTCAGAGTGATTTTTAGAGACAGTAAAAAGCACATATAGAGCATAACAGTGGACTTCTTTGTATATGCTTATCACACAAAAGGTGTATTTTAAAATGAAATGTAAAAACATTCAGGCCATAACTAATATTAATCCCTGTTATATAGTTATTTTAAATATGGGAGTTTGGAGTGTGAGTGTGGTCACAGCAATTTTCCGAGAATTTTATCTGACTGTCCAATTTGTATTTTAAGCAGGTTGTTTTCCATTTTTGGCCTTAATAGTCCACTAATGCACATGCTGAGATGTTCTTAGCAATAAAGATACAGATATGCAGAAGGGTCAGTAGCCCCACTGAGTGTCAGGATTGTTTTTTTCTTTCAGTTTTGTTTCACATCTATTCTACTCTTGATACGTGTCTTCTCAGGATTGAAATCTTTTCACCAGCAACCTCTGTGAAGACTGCAAACGTCTTTCCGAAGCATATGAAGAATGAAGTTGTTAGATCAGATCCCAGCCTCATTGTAGCTATTTGTTACTGCTTCTGACTGTAAAATGGAAGTAGTCCATGCATCTTAATCCCGTTGTCTCATCAGTGGAATTGGTATTCCTGTTTAATCATATCTGCTAAGGTGAAATCCCTTCCATGCAGACACCAAGGGCATTTCAGGTATTGGTCCACCATTCAGATCAACCAGAAAAAAACCCTGTCTGATCTGGAGAGAATTCTTTCAGGTAGGAGAACAGACCCCACAGCAGGAGCTGCCCCTTGTCCTTTACTGAAAGCAGTCAATTCCATCTACACCATCATTAGTAGTTCAGACAGATACACACAGCTGTTCAGGCTGAGTTTTGGAAGTTTCTGCAGTCACGCTGTCACGGTCCATTTGATGGACATGTGACGGAAAGGTTCGTTTGCTGTGATCTCAAAGTGCAAAAATCAAAGGCAGATCTGCCACAGGGGTTATACTTCAATCAAACAGTGAAACTTTATTGTTTTGCCCGTAAAGTGGCGTGTGATAGGAAGAAAGAATAATAGGGAAAGAGAGAAAGGAGGTAAAGTGAGGAAAGAGGGTTATAGCTACCACCGCGGGTCCAAAGGAATCCCTCCGGTCCCAGGTCCAGGCAACGTCCCGCCTGTCCTTCTGATCGTCATGATCCTTGGTGGGGAAAGATTCCGAGAGTTCCTTTGCTAGGAAGACGTCTTTTATGCCGGGCAACACACCTTGCCCCTCCTCTGGTCCATCTTACCCCTCCTCTGTCCCGTGGCCCTCTGCCAGCTTGAGTGAGGCCTTCACGCATGCCCAGGGACAAGTGTCCAAGACGTGGTCTGACTTGGAGTAGGGTAGCTTTTGACCAGGAGGGATGTTTTCACATTATAATGACATTATAATGAGCAAAGTTCACTTGAGGTTTAAGTTTTCTTCATCAAAGTTAGAAGCAGCAGCTGGAATCAATCTTCTTGAAGGCAGCTATACAGTCTTTATTGTTTCAGTTCAGTAAAGCTTAACGGAGAGTGGTAGTGCTATTATCAGAGAGTGGTACAGAACTGTTCATACCATGCAGTACTCTCCTTTCAGCTTTTATCAGGCAGGTCATTGTGGTCTCTTGTCAAGATATTAGTCTTGTATTGTCCAAGTCCCTGATGTCGATGTTGAGACAATTACCATTCTTAGGACCAACCCTTACACATGCATGCACTCAAATACTTTTCTGGTTATGCAATGTAACAACAAAGTCTTGTTACGTCTAACAAAGTTTTGGTGGCAGGCTGTAGCACTTAGCCAGCTCTTTAAACACAAAGTCATCTAGAGTCAAGCTTTTTGGTGCTTGCAAGAGCTAGTGAAAGAAACAGGCGCTAGTCAAGAATAAAACCAGAAATACAGAATCTAGTGATTTGACGTATGTGGAGTGATGAACTATTCTTCAACCACGACCTATGTCAAGATAAATTTTAGGATTGCCTAATATAGATATTGCAAGATCCTATTTGATAAATTGTCATCAGTTCTGGGATTTTGGTGAGTGTTCTTGTGGAAATTTAAGGAAGAAGTTACAAGTTCTGTTTCAGAGGGGTAGTGAATAACTGAAGCATTGCTGTAGGCAGCTCTGCATGCCTCCCACTGCCTATAAAAAAACCAGACAACTCAAGCCCATATGCTTGTTCATTGGTCATTGTTTTCCTTCGACACATTCCACCTTTCCAATGCCATTTTCTTTACCTATCTTCAGCCTATCTACTGCACACATTGCATTTTTTTTCACTCTGTACTCCCTGCTTTCCAAGCCTGTCTGACCTCTGTGCTGTTGCCTAGAGCTGCAAGTTTCAGTCTGTGTTCCTGCACGATATGCCACCGGCCTTGCAACAGAGTAAGCACAGGAGCTGCTGCCTCGCACAGGAGCAAGTTACCGCGTTCACCTAATCTGCAGTAACTTGCTCCTGTGAGAGGTAGCGGCTCCTGGCTCCACCCTGCTCCTTTATTTCTCTGCATGCTCCTTTCTGGAAACTTCCTTCCGTAGTCTGCACAGCAGCACTAGGATCTGTATAGTCAGCTGGTTTGTGTATGAACTGGTCAGAAGTTGCATTTTCAGCTCCCTCCACAGTTTGCATGGCCCTGTTTGATAGCCTGAGCAGACTTGCAAGGCAGCCCTTGGAGTCTGAAGGGGTCGGCGTTTGGGGTTCAGGTCAAGCTGAAGTGGTGTCCTCAAGGTGTACCTCCCAACAAGATACAGAAGTATTTGACGCCTGCTTTCTGCCTACACAAAGTACTATGTAACGGCTGGAGCATTGGTGTGTCGGTGAGCTGTGCCTGAATCTTTGCTGAGAATATCTTGAAGTACTCACCTTCATCTTAACAGACAGCACTTAGTGAGTTACTGGGAACAGACCACGTGTGGAGAAGAGGAAATGATCAGGCTTCTTCGAAATGTGCTGCCCTTGTAAAGTCCATAGCCAAGGGTCGCTCCATTTCCACGGCCAAAGGTGGTAGGAAGGGGGCAATGGTACTGGGACTGTCCCAGCCCCACAGCAAGGTCAGCTGTGCTTGGGGAGGGTGAGCTCTGCGGTAAGTCAATCTCTGCTGCTCCCGTAGCCCTAATCCACCGGTCTTCTCTAGCCCAGAGCTCTGCCCCAGTGCTTTCCAACCCAGAGGGCTGCTTTGTCACTCCTTTATACCTCTCATCCCTCTTGTGTTCCACATTCCTGCTGTCTCACGCTGTCTTATTCCAAATTTCCTTTCACCCAAGCTCTTAATCCTGTCCTGTGTTTATTTGCATTTACCTCCCTCACACCACATTTTTTGGATCGCCGTGCCTGACTCTGCCCACTCCTACAGTCAGCTTCCCCCACAAGCGGCAGTGCCTGGCTCCTGCAGCTTGGATTTTGAAAACATTGGGTACGTTTTGTATCCCAGATAAGGCCAAATCTAGGATTCTGAAGGCAGAAAATAGGGGATTTGGTAGTAACTGTATGGCAGCATTTTATTGGTACTGGAAAGGTCTTTAAGATGACATTATATTGGCAAAAGTCAGGAATGGTTTGTGCTGACACTTTTTGGTTTTTTATGCTGTTTGCATGGAACACAAAAATACAGCCTGAATAGACACGTCAGGCTAGTATTCTGCTCGCTTGGGTGTATAGTACAGGAGGGTGCGGAGTTTAATGTTACGTATGGACAGCACATCTTAAAGAACCACTGCTTCTTGGAGTGATGTTTCTTTCCTTCTACTTACAGAAAAAAATGGGAGTTGTGTTGATAATGTATTAAGTGGAAGAGACTACAAATAAAATACACAGCAATCTGTAAGCTAATATGATTAGTTGAGGCAAGTTTGTATATTGCTACATATTTTCAGGTAAATGTAAATATATGTATTGAAGTGCCAGTAGGTATTTGCATTTTTGACGATTGTTTCTCTTAATTTTAAGGTAATTATTTTAATGTGAAATTAAAAGATGATAATTGCTCTGTGAAACTGTCACCAGTGTTTCACAGGCTGGTATTGATTTTGGCCAATTACAGGTGATGTCCAGCTGTTAGCAGGGTTAGGTGTTGAGTACTGCTGATGGTGTTTTGAGAACAGAACTGTGCAAATATGAAATTAGCTAAGAAATAGAAGACTGATATTTTAAAAGAGCGTATTGGCATAGGGAAACATAGAAGTGCTTATAACCAAACCTGCTTACCATTGGAAAGTCTTCAAAGGCAAAGGGTGGTTAGTTGAGAGCATTAGGAGAGAATATTTTTATCAATTTGGACATGTTGAAGTTTATGGTATAAAGTTAATTTTAAGTACTTAAAAATGCAGGCTTGTGTTGTGGTAAAGAGGAACTACAAGAATGGCTGTGCATAATTTGAAATTTCTAATTGGTGAGGAGTACCTCTTAATGGTAATTTAGAGGTCAGTCGTGCTGAGTTCCTGTGGGTGAGATGGAGATTGGCACATACTCTTCTATCTCAGCCCTCTCCTCGATGGCACATGGCTTTTTGATAGGGCCACTGGTGGCTGCTGCAGGAGCAGTAACACTCTTGCAATAGCTTGGCCTATCCAGAGCCTCAGCAGTGACTCTCGCCGCAATCTGCTTACCTCTCCAGACTCTTCTGCATGAGCTCAGTCTCTGAAATATGGAGATAATGCTGATAAGAAAGACCCTGAAGTAGAAGAGTTTATATTAGTCATAAGATTCAGAGGGTTTTAATTGCTCAGACCATGTAGGGGCAGAAAAACAGTGTTTCGGGGCATTAAATTATGATCATATTGGGATGCTTATTTCAACCTCATTGAGTGCTTATATGGAAAACTGACTGGGTTTGTATGTTGGGATATAATTTGAACTTCAGAACTTGAGAGGAATGTGAAAACTAGAGAAACAAAGAATGCAACCTTTTCTTTAGGCAAGGGAAAGTTACAAATAACTTTCTATTCCCTAAACATTTAGCTACTACTGCATTGAATTACCATTGCCTTTTTGAAGTGCCATGTGAATACATATCAAAAATTATAAGTAAAATACTTTTCAGCCAAGGCAGTGAAAATTGAATAAATAGTAATAAGCATGTACTGTGTCAATATCAATCTTACTAAGGAGGCCGATTCTTGCAGTTTGTTGGCACATTTTGTCACGTCCGTGACAGCAAGTTAAATGGTGTAGGCAGCTGTGTGGTCTTCTGGAAAGACCAGTCTTAAGGTTCCCTAGGTGCTTGCTATTTCTAACTAAAGCCATCCTAAAGACTCAGACTTTTAATGGTCCTCCTACATTTCTATGTGGTAAAGAAAACAATGTGAAGAATAACCATGTAGGAATAATCACACTGTATGTCTTCTCTCTTTTTAGGTCCCTTACTAGAAATACAGCTTGTGGAGTAATTTTTTTTCTTTTCTGCCTTGCAAAAATTATGTGCAGTTCTTTTTAAGAATACTTCTTTTGCTTTAAGGTGCCCTCTCTCAAATATGGTGACATAGCCTGAATCCTTTTTACAGATTCTCTTTTAACTTTTTTCAGTAATTACTTCCCATATGTTTCTTTTCATTTAGAAAACCCTTAAATATTTTCCAAGTTTGCTTTATAGTCCTGGGAGAAGGTTTGATGAATATGCTGGCTTCTCCAACTCCAGACGCCTGAGTTGTGAATAAATTTGACTCATTGTGACTGAAAATGAGTTTGATATGCTTATCCTGACTTCCATATACTGCAGAACCAGTGTGAAGCAGTACAGTCTTCCCAACGGAGTCCAGGATACGGATGGGCAAAGGGACTAAGCTACTAGCCTGTCCATACTGTGACTGATTTGCTCTGATCCTTACTGGTCTTTCCTTCCATCGGGTATTTCTGTCACTGCTCAGGAAATTTCTCTATACCATATCTAATTACAGAAGGATTTTTTGAAGATGATACACAGTTCGACACCACTTCTTACTTAACTGTTTTATATATGTGAATGTTTCGACTTCGTCATTCTGCTGAGTTCGACCAATTGCTGCTGTTGGTGAACCAGTTTAAGGTCATATATATTATATTGTTGTCAGAATTGGGAAGAATCAAAATCATACTAAGATGTCTACATTCTGTGAGGTCAAAATGATTTACCGCCATCCAAGTTCCTGCTTTCTTCTGTTTATGAAAACAGCCCTGGCAATGGCAAAAATTAGTTGAAAATCACAGCTGGTTTATATGTAGAAAAAAATATGTAACTTGGCATGAATTAAAAGTGCATATATATGCTTAAGAACATAAGAAAGAGATACCTTAGTGTCAGACTTAAGCAGAATAATGCCTACATTCATACTTAATTCTGGTTATTTGATTTAATTCATATGTGAGGCCTTATTACTAAAGGGAATGAGATGTAAAATTGAAGGAAAATATGAAATAGCAAATGCTTAATGAAAACTTGAAGCTACTGAAGAGTGTGATGGGTTTTGAATGTCCGCTTTAATCAAAACAGAAGCTCTTTAAAGAGTTTGTCATTATAAAGTTGTTCTTATTATGGGGTGCCTGTATTTCAGCGTAACACTTTTGGATGCTGTAAAGTGGAGGGAGTGACTGCTCTGCCACTGCTTAGGAAGAGGAACATTGTGATCGTCCAGTTTGAACAGTGCAGTGCTCCTACCCATTTTGCTGGCCAGTGATGTTCTTGTCTGCCTGTTCATAGCAGCAGCAGCCTAATGCTCCTCTAGAATTTGGAGTTTGTGTAGTATTAACATTGAGTTGCACAGTATCTGCAGAAATCAAACTTAACTTGTTTCTAGAAGTACCAGCAATCATTTGAGTCAACTTATCCCACTGTCCTTCTGGATCTTGGTGCTGTATGCAATGACTTTATAAAGAGTTGAAGAGAACAGCAGGCACAAACTGCATCTTGGGCTCTTTTTTGTGTAGGAAGTCATTAGACAATACCGCAGAGATTCTCTGTTATTTCTCTACTTGTATGATGTCATTTTTGTATTACTTGTGCATACTTTTGTTTGCCGTAATCTGTTTTTAACTCTCAGGCCTGCTGCTCTGAATGTGTGTTTACTAGTCTTTTCTCTTACTGTCCCTTTGTCTCTAATGGTCTCTTAATAAAGAGAAAAGGCACATGCCTGCCATTCTTCCATGTTACTGAGTGACATCCATCACAAAGAAGCCTGTGAAATGATTTTGCTGAAGAGCTGCTTGCACCATAAACAGAAATTACCAATGTGCATCCATCTTTAATGCACGTCTATCCTTTTTTGTAGTAGTTCAAATAGAATTGTGTAATCAGATTTGCAAAGGTAACTCTTGCTATTGTAATCAAGCTTGTTACCCTGCTAGGGTTCAGTAACAACTACTGGACATGCAAAAAAACTTAAGAATGTAAAGTGATATCTCAAAAGATTTTTTTCATTTTTTTTTAGGCTACTCACCCAGAATGTTGGTCTTCTTTATGTTGGAAACTTTGACAGACCTTTTGCACAAATTAAGGTACGATCAATAAGCTGGGGGGGACATGGCTATTTAGATTATTTCATTTCTGTGTGATTTAAGTCTTGATTTAGAGAACTTCAGATTATCACTACAGCTTCAGGAAAAAGAATGGGAAATAGTGCTACTTTGGTGATACCATATTCTGCGTTTGCTCCTAGTTACATCTGTGTAGTTAACTTGTCAAAGAAGTTTAGTATTTTCTATCATCCTTTGATTAATTTGGACTCCAGTTTAATTATCAGAAGGAAAATTTTCTTTTTAGGTTACATTGTCAGTGGCGTTTCAAAATAAAGCAACTTTTGGAACTCTAATTCTTTAAGTGATCCTTGACAGGGAAGACACTGCAGTAAAAAGCACAGATTGTTTTTCCAGTATTATTAGATTTATTATGAAAAACTCATACAATTGGTGGAAAATTATTTGTCTTTTATAACTTATTGTTTCTTTTCTTTCAGTTGAACTGTAATAGTTTCACATTTCTAATTGCCACTTGCTAGTTAGTTACTGTCATGTCACTTGCAAACAAAAATGTTTTGCAAGAATATATGGACTGATTTTGATGAGTTTCATTGGGTCTTTTCTTTTAGGACAAAGAGGGGGAGGCATTAGCATGTCAGTCATTACACTGGGATGTGGAAATGTGGTATCTGTTTTAGAATGCTGAAATGTTCCCGTGTCCCAGATGATACCTGTAATTACTATATATTCTACACTCTTGGCAGCATTGTTCCCTCCATCGTGTGCACACGCTTGTGCCTCTCAGAATTTTAAAAGCCTTGGTTTTGTTTTACATCAAAATGAAACTTAATTTCTAAAACTCAGATGTGTTCCTTTGCCATCCCTAATTACTTTAAAATAATAGATGCATGCTTTTCCTCTTCCCTTTTCCTTTTCTCTCCTCTTTCTAGTTCTTACATGTATATTATTTAGTTTGGCTAATAATCAAATAATTTAAATGTGTCTTACATGAAATGTTGTGCCAGAAGTTTCATCACAAATAAGCTTGGGTGGTTTTGGTGATAACTCTTAAGAAGAGTGCTTGTTTAAGTGCTTTATAAATAAAAGTTCTCACATACTGTTCTCCCCTTCCAACTGAGGCCCCATTCCTGCCCTCACCTGCCCCATCCACTTCTAATAATAAGCAGCAAAATGGGGAGTTTTTCCGCATGGCTGGGAAGTGTTTGTAAGTTCACTGAGAGAGAAGAGGCGTATGCTGCACTTGTTTCCAGCTGCTTGCCATCAGCAGTGGTACTTCTCCCATCACTTGTAGCCAGGGAGAGCTCCTGCTCACAGGACAGCTGCAAAGCAGACGCTGTACAGGATCAAACTGCAGGACTGAGTATCATATCACCAGCAAATGCTTAGGGAAAGAGTGCAAAAACAGGGTAAATACAAAGTATGCAGCCAGTTTCCTGCCGTTTGCATGCAGGGCATTCTCTGCTAGAAGTTTTATCTGCATCCTGGTGCTTAATAGACTCAGTCAGACCTTCCTTCCTGAATGTGCCTAAGGGATTTTCCACTAAATCTTCAATATACAAGGCCATACTATCACTGTGAGTTAAGGCAGCATTTTATTTCTTTTAAACCTGTTGCTTGATAATTCATTTTGGTTCAACCTAGGCCTTATGTCAGGAGAAATGGTGAGCAGTCATTCTCTGTTCCTGACTTTTATCTTCTCTTCCATATTAACCCAATCTTGCATCTTCTAGGCTACAAAAACTATCTGTTTAATTGCTCCCTGCATCCAACCATTCAGTATCTCCAATAAACACTGTTTCTATTCTTTGTATCCTTCTGTATTTCTACTACTGCCTTTTTTAAGGTAGGAAATAGCACAATATTCAAGATATGTGCACAATAACATTTTCTGTTCTGTTAGCTGTTCTTACCTTATATATAATACAATGCTTGATAAATATCTGACATGTTTAATTTGAGTAGGTTGTTGTTAGACTTACTGGTAATATATCGCTGGTGTAGTCTCATCCTAAATGTTGTGATTGCCACAGAACAGTTAATGTGGATATTCAAAATAACTTTCAGTTACTACCTAGGAAGAACAAATCTTATTATCCACTAAATTACTGTAGATTACATAGACATGTTTGAATAATCCTGAAATGATAAGCTAATTTGTCTCGGGATCATCTCTTCTGTGGCTTGTATTATTAGCCACAATTGGGAAATGGCGTACAATTAACAAAACCACTTTTTTAATTGAGGCTCCTATCTGATTGCTTGGAGGTTCTAGAAAGATGTTGACTGCGTGACAGCAGGAGGAATTGCTGTAGAGTGATGAGGTTACACCCTCTTCAAGATCTTCAGCTGAAAAATGGGAGTAATAATTCACATTAAGAGTTGGTGCTGCAAAAAGAAATGTGTGTACTCTGGACATATACAGTGGTCTTTTGTAACTGTTGATAGACGTTTGTTTCATTCTTCCCCCAGCAGTTCTTCGGGTCTTTTATACGCAGTTGCTAATGATTCCACCAGTTAAAAGACCTGTGACCCACACTTGGTCCTGGAATAAGGCAGAGTCTTTGTAACCTTTTAGTTCAGATAGGCTTTTGCTCATCGTGTGATGAATTGGTCTCTCTCGTTATATAAATTACCCACTCACGTTCATTTGCAAACATCCCAAGTATTATGTATTCTATTAAGATACGGCATTTCTTGCCAAACACGTGCATTAAGGTATGCCCCAAACCACCATGCTCCTCTGTCGGTGTGGATTTATTATTCAAAGTGAACCATTATACAGCAGTACTTCCAATGCATTTTAGTGCACTTTCAGTTGGACAAATAGGAAGTTACCAGTCCTTTGAAATATTCATAGTAAACATATAAACTGCCATGTAGTACTCATAAATTCATGTTTCAATTTGTGTGCATTTACAAAACTGCAAAGAGAGAAACTCCTTGTCAAAGTATCCCTTCCCAAAAGCAAACAAGCTTGATTTTCCAGAACTGTGCGGGAGATAATTGCACCAGTGTCTTTGATGATGAAGACTGTAGATGGCAAGTCTAGGAAGAGATTTTGAAATACTATCATCTCTTCTAGGATGATTTTTCTATGTCTGTCTTTCTCATATGCAATAATTCATTAATATTTATATATATTAATATTTATAATGTTTCTGAGACATAGATGGACTGGTAAGATTAACCAAAATTACCTGATTTTTTTCTTCCTCCTGACTTGCTTTCAGTGCTATCAGTGGTAGTGCTTGATAGATGTTTGATCTCTGTACTTCATTATACAAAAGAAATATGAAGCATTCACTCCTCAAGCTTTTGAATCTTGTATCTGGTAGCAGATAGATTAGAAGAAATGGAAAAAAGTATTTTCCTGGCTAGAGGGATCTGCCTGGAATTTTTGTTTTCTGATAATGTGCCAGTTCATAGATATTGCAAGATTTTGTATGTTGCTACTTTGAACAGAGTTTGATACAGAACTTTTAAGCTATTGCATAGTGGTTTTGTATTTGTTTTTGATTGCTTTGTACTAGGGTAATGTTCAGTGAGTTTCAATAACTTTGATGACTTATAAAAATGATGGCTATTTCAGTTAGATGATAAGAGTACTAAATTAATGATTTGAAAGTTAAATTCGCTGTGGCAATGAATTCTCATTTTATTTCAGGGGACTGTTCTTTAAGGGTATATTGAAGAAATCGATTTCATAGAGGGTAGTTCCTCTTAATAATTTTTCTTTGTTTCTAAATGAAATTATTCTAAATTATTGTTTAATTATAGTGTCTGTTCAAAGGTGTTGTGGAAGAGTTTCACCATTAATGCTTACTTTTTGTATCTTTTCCCACTTAAATAGCTATGTTAGTAGTAGTAGCTACTGTCACGTACTTCTGTGTTCATTCAAAGAACTTTGGAGCCATTCAGTAATTTGCAGCTGTCTTTGGATCTTAAGTGGTTATCTTTATTAATATATCTTGGAAACTGGATGAAACAAAAAAAGTTTCTGTAAGTGACAGTCTTGATCAGCAAGGTAAAGTATTGACATCAGCTGGAATTAACTAGCAAACTTTCTTAAATCTATTTACATTAAATATTGTTAGAATTCTTTTACTAACAATGAAGCTATTAAAGCAAAGTATTTATCACAGAAAGTTTGTGTTTATTAAAAGTAACTAAATCCATTGTCCCAACATACTTAATAGTCATCTGATGGAAGGGCATGTTACAGGGATTTTAACCTGTTTACAGAACAGAAGTCTTCATAACATATATGACACGTTGTTTTTAAAATAGAGATTTGATCGATATAGATTAGAATGAAAGCTTAGCTACACTATACCCAGTAATTATAACTATAAATAAAATGATACCACTTAATCAATCTATTAGGACTGAAAGTTTTTGCAGTTCAGTTCCTAGTTGCTTCTGGGATTAGGGGAAGCTGTTCAGTACACTGTGTTCTCCATTATTAATCAGTAATGAAGCTTCTGGCAGTCTTTACTATTCAGCTAATGACTAGTTTCATTTTGGGCTCTTAACACATTAAATTACCATTTAAATAAAGATTAATTACTGCTATTTTATTTTTAGTATTTTAAGAGTAGTTATTAAAAAGTTTCATAATAAATACTACTTTGTTCAAAATAGAATTGTTTGATTTAATAGACTGTGAGGACAGTTACGGTGAAAAGAGTGTTTTGGAAATAGTGGTGTGTTCTTAGTATTTTGTTGCTATGGTAGGAGGCCAGCGGAAAGATTCCAAAAGTTTTAAGTTTGCTTCTGGAGGATTTGCACTGTAGTTACAGCAGTCTTGCTGTCAAGGACTACCAAGGAATCAAGCTCTCTGCTCTGACCTGCAGCTCAGTAGCAGTTATCTGTGATTTTAGTAAACTTGAGAACAGCGATGCTGATTCTGGGACAGCTAAACGGTACTGCCTGTGCTCCAGGAATGCAGTTTGCTTCTAAGCTATTATTTGCCCAACTGCCTCATTTTCCCTCAGCAAATACACTTTTAACTTAAAACGCGATAAAGCGTGGCGGACTTCTGCCAGAGAGAGGCCTTGCAGCGGGCAATCACCACAGAATACTTTCTCTCATCATATCACATCAAAACCAGTAGACCCTCCAGATACAAATCCATCCACCTTTGCTTGTAGATCCTCAGGCAACTTATCAGCACCTCAGAGAATTTACTGTCATGTTCCCAAGAGCTGAAACATCTTCAACACAGCTGCTTTACCTTTGTCCAGACACAGAGGCTGAACTGATGTCTGAGAACCAGGCTAGACCTTGTTCATGACTCCTTCAGCAATATCAAACATCTGTAGGTGATTACTGAAGAGACTGGCCACAACTTACCAAACAATCTTTTCCTGAAAGAAGAAGGAAAAGGAATGAATTGGTGAACTTCCTGCTTTCAAGAGTTTATTTCTTAAGCTAGGATAAGCTGCTGCTTTCTCGACTGAAGCCGGCATGTTTTTCTTCCCTGAGAGACAATGACTTCTACTACCAATTAGTGATCCCAAAGGTCGGTGGACTGCCACTGCCTAATGACAGAGGACAGATATGGAGCAGCTTGTTAGGGTACAGCTCTTCAGACTACTCTGAAGTTAGGAGGAGAATTAGTCCAACTTTCCCCATATACTCAGGTGCTGTCCTGACAGAGCTCCACAACAACAACCACATGTTCTGTACAGTGTCTTGGCAAAACACGTGGGAAAGTTTTCCCTCTGTGCCTGTTGACAGCCACTAAAAGAATGTTGGTGCCCTCGTTACTTGATGCTTTGCTTACTGGACTTTCATACATGTTGACAGAGTTTTTTGTGTTCACTGCCACAGCAGGAAAGGATTTCTTGTTTATCATGGTGAAGTCATAATCTGAGTTTTGTTTCTGTTCCCTATCTCCCCTTCTTACTGTTTTGTGCTGTTAGTGTTTTTTATGTGATGCCAAATGCCATAGAATAAAACATAAGGATATCATGCCTTCAGCTTGAAGAAGACAACAAACACAGCCCTAGAATCTCTGGAGCGAGACATTCCTGAGAAAAAGAAAATACAGATTTTTCTGTAGGTGGTTGATTCTGGTTGTTCACATTGAAGACAAATGATTTCAAACTGAAAGAGACGCCACTGGGTTGAGCAGAAGCCTGGCAAATTAAACAAAAATAGTGGTAACTTCCTTGGTTAGCTTAGCAAGATAGCGTCGGAGAAGGATTATTTCATCTTCATATTAGCAGAGTTAACAAAGGCAGTGAGGGGAAGAAGGGGAGAAGATTATTTTAAAATAGGAAAGTAATGATAGGAGAACAAATGGGTTATGCTGGACAGAAATAATTTTATTCTGAAAGCTGAAGAATACTTCTGAGAGCTGGAGACCTGGATGCAACTTCCACTAGGAACAAACACCTTTACAGTGTTGAGAAGGAATGTGATAATTATATAATTTAATGACTGTGAAAGAAGATAAACTCAGATAATCTGAATCCATACATTTCATTAAACACAGTCACTCTGAATTAAAACACATAAACTGAGGATAAAGCTGTATAGTATTCTACCTCTTCTGAAGTTCAAACTGTATCTTTAGGATAAAGTAATTGACATTAATAATCTGTGTTGATTTTTGTTAACAGTCTTTAAACAGAACTGGTGGGTGACTTAACATTTTGTAGAGTTTTGCGGAATGTTACATTAAGATTTTTACATCCTTTTGCTAGGTGTGGAAGCTGCACTGGGCATTGCTGGAATTGCTAGTATTGGGCTGTCGAGAAGCTGCATAAAGGAATCCTTATCTTCCTTTTTCTTATTCTGTTTGTCTTTTATTGAAACCACCTATATTTGTGTGTCATGCAGAAGTCAACATGCAGACACCATGTTAGCGCCAACACTTAAAAAGTGGGGCTGATTGCCAGGTATTCTTTCAAAATTAATTACTCATTGGAGTGGGAATTTAAGCTTTGTTCCTAATGTTTATTGTTACAAGATGATGAGTTACAGTCTTCTCATGGGAAGTCATGCAATGCTGAGATGATGTCTTCTCGTGCCTGAACCTGTCCTCCTTTTCCACTCATTCCTTTCTTCTGCACTGATTTCACATAGAGGACTGAGTCAAATTCAACATCTTAGTTTTTATCTTCAGGGTGCTCACATGGTCTGAGATATATGACAAGTAACCTGTCATAGGGTTATGGGCTGTGTTTGCCTTCTTCAGGAATGCAAGAAGGTTTTATATTAAAAATAAAGTTAATTCTCAGCAGCAAGAGGGTTTTCAGGAGGGCAGCCTAGGACTTGAAGTGAACCTGATGGAACCTGGAGTAGTTACACATCTCACAGTCTTCCGTCCCAAGTTCAAGGTGCTTTTCTTTGACTTTGTGTCCTAAACAATAATCTGAACATACTCAAAAACAAAATTCTGAATTTGTGACAGCAATAACAGAAACTCTGAGAGGTAAAAAACTGCCCTACCCCCACAGTTTATATCTTCTGAAGAAGATGAGGGAGGTGCTAGAGAGAATTTACTGAACAAACTGCATGTTAGAAAATGTTTTAAGATGCTAGCAAGAAATGACCCAGTGCTCATTCCTAAGTTACATCTTTGTTAAAGGTAGCAAATTTAGTTCATTTTGAAAATAGGATACTTTTGAACCATTATTTCAAGAATCAATAAGGAAAGAAAAAAACCATACAGCTTAATTATTTATCCATTGCCTTCCTTTCATTTCTGCACATCTTGACATTCTTTGTTGCAGCTTTTCTCAAAAGCGATTGTAACTCTTAAGGGCAAGGGGTCCTGACTGCCTGTGTGTTTGTATAGTCCCCGGAATATTAGAGTCCTGCTTGGGAATGTTAGACACGAATAGTATAAATGAATAGTAATATATTTTATGTGTGCGTTTATATTACACTAAATGCCAGCATACAGTGGGCATATTTACTCTCTATAGACACATTGAGGGGAAAAAATACTAAAAAAAATGTAAAATCTAGCCTTGGAACTGGTGATATAAACAGAAAAAGAATAACAACTAGAAAATCTGCACGAGCACTGCAAGAACTGAAGCAGTGATTTTGTATGCTGTCACAGTTGCTGCCCCTAAGAACAAAATGTTAATGAGCTATAATTTTTAAATTCGCTCTGTTCTGATGGATCAGATAGTCCCCATTTTGCTTTTTATCATGATTCTGCCTATGAATGCAGTTAAAAAATTGTTCTTTGTAAAGCATGTGGTGTTCCATAGAAGTCCACAGAATGAGGAAGATTACCTCTGCAGTTTTCTGTTATTGCTGCCAATAAGATAGAATAATTGGTGCTTGGTTTTGGACTACAATTTTTAAGGGGGGGGCAGCTTTTGTTATTTCAGCTCCTAGTAGTTTTTGTTTTTTTTAAATCAATCCAAGTTTATTCTTACTAAGCATAGGGTAAATTAGGCCTTCTGGAAAGGTTAAAATAATAGCTAATTGATTGTAGATCTTAATTTATTAGGTTTTTGGTTTTTTTAGTTTTCTATTTACTTCTGTATTAACTGTTAAAGAAAAAAATCTTCAAATGCTTTTAATGAGTATTGTAAAAATGAACAGATTGCAGTTTTTTAAGCCTTCCATTTCCTGGGCCTTGGATTACAAATACATCCTAGCAATAGAAAACCAGTTTGATAATACCTCATCTCTCAAAAAGCTTAGAAAAACAAGTGCTGACAAAGGAACCTCGTGAAGTCCAAGAGAAGCAAATGCAGGATTGTGCACCAGGGACAGAGGAAGCTGGAGCCTTAACTGGCTGTGCAGGAGCTCTGCAGAAAAGCGCCTGAGGGTCCCAGTGGCAACAAGCTGAACGTGAGCCAGCCACGTGCCCTTGCACTGGTAAAGGCCAACCGTACCCTGGGTTGTTAGCTAGAGCATGGCCAGCAGCTCAAGGAAAGCCGCTGTTCTCTGCTCTGGCATTTGTGAGACACAGCTGCACTGTTCTGGACTCCCCAGCGCAAGAGAGGTCACCTCGCTGGAGCGATTCCTGTGGGGGTCGTTGACAAAGGGTAGCGCATATGAGCTGTAAGAAAAGGTTAAAGAAATTGGGTTTGTTTAGAAGAGAAGGGAAGAGGGAGGACTAATCGCAGTCTTCCATCACCTGAAGTGAGATTGCAGAAAAAAGAGAGCCTGATGCTTCTCAGAGATGCTCAGGGAGGGAGAAGAGGGAAGATTCCAGTTGGATGTGAGGAAAAAATTTTCATGGTGAGGTTGGTTGGGCACAGCAGCTGGTTGCCTGGAGAGGCTGTAAAATCTCTGTCTGTGGGGATTTTCAAAGTTTAACTGGAAGGCCCTGAGCAACCTGACTTACTCTTGAAGTTAACCCAGCCTAGAGCAGGAGGTTGCATTGGGTGATGGCTGGATGTTCCTTCTAACCTGAATTTTTCAGGTTCTCTGACATTCTAGAGTATAAGCAGTCATTACTGTGAAATATAACTAGTTCTTAAGGATATATAAAACTGCATCATTTATTGTGTTTATTGGGAAATTGTACAGTTGGATGTTTCTGAGCCTCTGCTGTTACTGATTGAATAGAGTTTAATTTGAGTCCATAATATTAACATTCAGTGTATCAGTCAGCTTTTCCTCCTTATCTTTTCCTATGGCTGCGACCATAACTTACATTATACAAGGCTCTCAGTACTTTTCATTCTTAGTATCTTGGGTTTTTCTTGTTAAATTTTTACCTTTGTAAGTGGCTGGTTTTCTCATAATGACAAAAATATGGACAGATCTATCTTTTTTTCCATTAAGAGGTAGAATTTCATTCTCTTCCAGAGATCCTATGGTCCTCTTTCAAAGAACATGCTGTGTTTTCTTCACTAAAATGTTTGTTTGGTAGAAGAAAGTTTGTTGGTTTTTTTTCCTTTGAAGTCATTCTGCAGCTATTTTCATGTAATGAGACAGTATGGATTTTTTAATGGAGTGTGTGGTTATGTTGAGAATAAAGCGTCTGTGGCTTAAACTAAAAATCTGTGAGCATAACTGGAACTGAGAAGCTGGTGTTCTCAAGAATGTCTCTAAAACTTAAGAGGTTTATAGACTATTCAGAGCCATATAACTAATTTAAAAAGAATGATAGCAAAGAAGAAAAGAAATTGGAAGTGGCAGCACTTTCTAGATTAGTAGCAAAACTCAAGAGTAACAGGCTGGAGATAGAGCAGCCAGTGGGTAGCAGTTGAATGTAAACATGCCGAGGAAACTTTGTAATGCATGAAATGGGGTATAACTGTCGTGCATAATGGATATTAGTAAGGGAAGACAAATGTGTAAGAGTGTACAACATGGGGCACCCAAGCACTGCAGAAACAAAACTTGTGTATGTGCTGGGAAGATGTGGTCAGGCTATCTAACATCGATACCTTCCCTTCTCCTCCAGTCTTGTCTGTGGCCCCTGTTCCAGCAGCAACACTGACCTGCAGTGACTCCTAGGAAAAGCCTCCAAAATTAATCCCCAGTATCATTTGTATTTTGTCCTTCAGTTCCTTTGGTTGGAGTAATTTTGTCCTAATACCTATGAGATTAAGCCAACCAGCAATTTGTTATCGCATTAGGGATGGTTGATTTGGAGTTTCCTGTTTTGTTGCCTTTGATAAATAATGAGATTTGAAACCAGCAGTAGCTAATATATGTGCCATCAGACTTTAGTTTTCATTATTTTCTTTTTTTGTCTCGGTATTCCTTCTTCGTGAATTCATTTGCTTTTTTACCTTCCTGGTAATTTTCCAAATATTTACTGTTGACCCCATACAGATACTATTCTGAGAAATACAGTCATACAGAAAACTGGATTCTCAAAGTAATAAGCAGATTGTGCTTACAGTAGCTTTCCTATGCCCAGTGGTATCAAAACATACTATGATAAATGTGAGCATTAGGACATGTAGATTATGTCTCATTAAATAACACATTAATAGACCGATAGTTTATTTTCCATGTTGAAGAGACAGCAAAACAGAAGGGTTAAGCTGTGTCTCTGAACCGTAAAGTTATTGCTCACTACCAACTAAAAATTGCTGAGAAAGATACTGGGAACAAGAGGTTTGTTTTAGCAATAAATGAGCATAGATATTGCAGATATTTCTCATCTGCATTGCATTGAGCCCTCATACTTGTCATGATGGAATAACTGATGAGGTCCTTGTAAAACAGCCAGATTTCTCATGCTATAGTGCAAGTTGTATTTTGCTATTGTCCTCATCCTCTTTGTCACATTGTTCTTTCCCAGGCTTCAGTGTTGAGAGTGTTCTGGCTGCCGTACGTGGGTGATTTGGGGCTGGCACCATCTTTTGTTTTGCTTTCTTATGTTTTACAAAAATCCTCTTGCAGAAGAGGATGATTTGTCCATGATGATTTTAAGCTCTTGAACATGGTAATTTGTTGCTGCTGCAGCTGTTCCCATGCTATAACTGCATTGTCAAACCTGGTTTGGGTGTGCCTCTGCACATAGAGAGCATAATTTGTTCTGAGTAATTGAGGATACCTTGATAACAACAGCTGTTTATGGAGCCAGCTCCTGTGCTTGACGGAGTTGCAGCAGGGACTGTTTTTTCCTTTGATGTAGACATCCCCACGCTTAGTTTCCATAAATGCAATTGCATTTGCATTTTCTTTTGAGTATAATACAATACTCAAACAGTATAGCAGTGTGCTCAAGCTTCTCGGAGTTTTAGGCAATTTAGGAAACTTGTTGTAGATAATTGTCTTCTCAGAGAAAGTAGTGTCTAAAGTTGTGCGTCTTTATTGTTTCTTTCAGAAACTGTTCTTTTCATGTCATATTTGTTATCATAATTGTTCTTTATTAACCTCTTCTGATTTTTTAAGCGATTTCTTCATCTTTTCTTTCTGCATTAGACCTTTCTGCATTAGAGGCTTTTGTTGGTACAGTAGGCAACTGAAATAAAGGCAGTAGAATAAGTAACAGTCAAAGAGAAAGAACAGAGTAAAAAATAGTTTCTAAATAAAATGATAAAAATTGGTCCTTATTAGAAATTTATTCTAACCAGATGGGACAACAAAAGGTATTTGGGCAAAGTCTTTTAGGTATTTTTTTTATCTATTTCTTAATTTTTAATTGTTTTAAAGTTTCTCAAGAATATCAGCCAAGATCAGGCTTGAGGGGGGAAGAGAAAGCAAATTGTTGTTGTAAACAGTTTATAGGCAGAATATATCTAAATTTCTTAAGCTTTTTAGAGGTATTTTGAGTCTAAACTGAACAAATGAGGTTGAACTTGATAAATGAGCTTGAACTTGTACTACCTGTGTGAAATGCAGATGATAATGTCTTTAAAATAAATTACTCATGAATAAATCAAGATGTTGAAGTTGCAAAGGGTGAGAGATGGTATAATAGAGAAATTCTTTGACTAGGAAATTGTTTCTGAGACCTTTCTCTACAGTATATATAAAATGCATAGTGAACATCATGAATGAGAAATATTTTAAATGTCAGATACTGATAAGATTGGAGAAAAACAGTTGACGGCAAAAATTATCGTATTGAGAGGTACTGTGCTGGTTTAGGGCTAGTAAAAGGCAAATGCAGATTAAATTTAGATAAATGAAAAAGAATAGGCCCGCAAACAATAACACAGAAGGTAGAAGAAATATCAAACGAGATAAATATGCAGGATATCAGCTTACAGAGGAAACGGGGTTGTGGATAATATCCTGTCTAAATATAATACATATAAAGGAGGATAGTCACACAAGCTGATTTCAGCCACTGTATACTCCACAAGCTGCCTGTATAGACAGTGGAAAACAGTTGAATCCAAGCATGAATCTGGGAACCTCTAAGACAAGTGCCTGACAGTTGCCTGACTGGGTCTTTTAAATTGCTTTCTATAGGTGCCAGTCTCTCTCAGTGGATTAGATACCGAAACTAGCCCTACATTTTAAGTACCTAAAGTAATGATGCAAATTCTTGTTTTGCCTGTCTGGACTTTTCCAATTATGAGATTAAAGGCTGGAGTAAAACCAGATTCCTATTGTACAGCTGTTTTAACAGCAAGTGAGCATTTCCAGTATAGTATTCCCCAGAGAAGCGTTGTGGCTTCAGTGTCACTTCAGCTTCTGATAATGGATCTCCAGAGATCCATTTTTTCCCACCATTTCTATCCACAAATATAATCTGTAAAACCAGGTAAATCCTGCAAGTTTAGGCTCTGCTAGACCTCTGATGAGAAAGTTGGTGGCTCTTACAGAGGGTTAGCAAAAAAAGAGGAAGTTGGAATTAAACTAGATTGTGCCCATGAAAGGATGGCCTGCAAGTAGAAAGATGAGATTTCATACTACTAAAGTAGAAGGATGCTTATCTCTTACACCAGGAAATGATAAATAGCACCTGTACAATTCGAAGAATGCCTTTGATACCTAGAAAGCTGTAATCCTAGGGGAAAATGAAGCTGTACAAAGACAGTAAATCTGGTAAGATTATTTCTTTTTGCATTCCTAATTCATTCCTCTATTTGTATGATTTACAGTGAAATAATGAAATTATTTTTTTCACCAAATTAGCTTTCACAGTTTTCATTGCAAGGGTCATGTATACCTCTGCTTGGCAGTATTCCAGCATGATTACAGTATTTGTAAAATTTCACATCTGAGAAATAGAAATATATCCTCAAAGTCAGTTGAATAATAGTGATGCAGTATGTTGTTATGTAATAGTCAACAAAACCATTATTTATTTACTTTTTGTCTGATAATAGTAAAACTGCTGCAGTTCTATCTTTCTAGCATAAAGTGAGAATAAAAGTGAAGAACAACAGAGCTCAGTGGTACTATTATATTTCAGCAAATTGAAGTTTTCAAAATGCTGCTT
This sequence comes from Elanus axillaris, assembly GCA_026212715.1. Lineage (NCBI taxonomy): Eukaryota > Metazoa > Chordata > Aves > Accipitriformes > Accipitridae > Elanus > Elanus axillaris. The sequence continues at coordinate 11,703,719 of JANZLQ010000013.1, read as the reverse complement.
CTTCTTTCCGAAGGAAAAAAAGGTTGATTGTAGAGAAAATAGCATGTTATATCTCTGGGGAAAATAGTCTACAAAGATTTGAAAAGGAAAGATCAGAGATGTAGCACCATTGTTAGATCCACTGTGCAGACATTTTATTTGTATTACTAAGAACTGTAGAAGTTTTCATTTACTTGGGAGAAAACTGTAAATATGCAATATTGCTTTTTATGTTACTAACTCCATTGAGTTACTGTTTAATTGGTACATAGAAAAATTTCTGCCAGTGACATTACAACCGAATGCTATAATAAAATGTCACTTCTTTTCAGAAAAATGTTACTTTCCCTTGATTAGCTGAAGTATTAAATCTGTTTCGGAAATTAATCTATTGATTTTAGCTTAATATGCTATAATAAAAAATATCTTAGTATGTTCTCAGTTGGAAGATTCATGAGATGCTGTGCTGGATTCTGGACAGGCATTGATGTGAGATTTTTTTATCTATTTTTCATGCATGAAGCAGAGGAGACAGCATTGGTACAGAAGGGAAGTAAAGACCTGGGTTCTGCTGGAGGACAGTTCTCGCACTTAAGCTCTGCAGAAGTCATCCCCGGGCTTTGTTTCACGGGGTCAGCCAAGACCCTGACAGTGCTCTAAGTGGGAGGGAAGGAGGCTAGAGCAAAATAGTGCTGTAAAGCCTTTTGATCCAGCTGCTCAGTCTGCTAGGACTCAGGCAGTCTTCCAGAGGTTCTTAATATCAACCATGGTCCTCACTGCCTTGGGGAGCTGCCCATTGCCTACGTCTTAATGCCGCACCACACAAGAAATAAAATGCCCAATTAGTGTCATATGTTAACCTACCCAGTTGTAATTTAGTAGTAATACAGACAAATGCAACCCAGCTTCTGCTTCATTTCATTAGTGGGTCATGGTTAGCCACGCTTGGTTGCTGACCATTGCAGGAGCAGATTAACTAAGTGTTATGGCATTTCTTCTATACAAACACAACCTCTGAAGAAACCTGTGGGATGTAGGGAAGAGGCTGGTCTATAGTAGAAGCAATGTAAAGGAATACGCAAAAGGAGAATTAGAGACAAGAATGTTTTTATTCTTTTACACAATAATGCAAGATACAGTTACTGGTTTTTCCTGCATTGTTACATTCTCCTTCCACCTGTTACACTTTAGATGCCGTTAATGCATAGAAAGAGGTTTCAGAGTAACTTAACTTCAATAAAAGGAAAATGAAGGACATCTCTGAATAATTTAGAAGGATGTTTGTAGATCACTGAGTCAGAGGTTTTGGACTTAAAATACTGAAGCTAACACTAAAGCAAACAGACCCTGAATTACTTAATTACTAGCTCGTTAATATTTCATTCAAAACTTTAAGGAAAAAATCTGTAATTAGTAATTAGTGCTAGTAGTTATAGCAGAAAACTACAAAGCAAGGCTTTCCGTTTCAGTTCATGGATTTCCCCACTGTGTTCACTCTTGCCTGACAAATTGGCTCCCTTTTACCTTGGGCTTTTCAACTGTAGAATTATGTACATGAAACTCTTCTATCTAAAGCAAACTAATGAAGTTGGTTTAATGTATAAAGACACACTTTGAGATTATTGGGCAACAGGTTACAGAGTTGCCATTGCCGTTACCTGTTTTTTTTTTTTTTCTTTTATCTCTTTCCAGCACTGTCTCTTCTTCTAGAGAAGAAAATTTATTTTTTTCCTGGCTAGAATTGTTAGTGATCTTGGCTGGCTCTAGAATAGGTTTACAATGTTATTTGTTATGATATTACACCATGTGAAAAGCAGAACAAATGTTTCCAGCTGGATTTGTTAGAGACCTAATTGTTAGAGACCTGTTTCAGTCCTGGGCCTCAGGTGGGAGATGATCGCTGCTCAAACACAACTGTAGCACTTGAGCAGAGCACTCAAATTAGGCTCTGAATTCTGGAGAATTTAAGAATCGTCCCATGCAGAGGTCTTTGCAGGCACAGCTTTGTGACAATTGTTTTTTTGGAGAGGTCATCTGGTTAAAAAACTCAAGAGACTTTTCTTGGCTTTGCTTGCCTTAGCTCTTGCAGGCTAACTGGATGAATTTATTTTGTGAAATAAGAATGAAGACTAAATATCGTCACTCGCTTATTTTGTTATTCATCTACCTTACAATGACAAAGTGTATGAGCAAAGCCGTGAAAAGTGTGCTCTTGTACAGCAGGCTTTCCCAGATTTCCTGTCTTTCAGGGCCTTTGGCAGGACCAGCTATCAAACTGTTAATAATCCCTGTTTGTCAGCACTCACCATAGTAAAACAGAAACTCAGATAAAATCCTTATTGATTTGTCTAGAATCACTGCTCTCCAAGCAGACCAAGAAGTTGTTTCTCAGACCACATCTGGCAAAACCCATAAAATCTTCTGAAGCCGGTTGTGACTCTTCGAAGTCCATGAATATTGTCCGTTCCTCTGCCTCGTGATTGCTGCAGTCTTATCACCCCACCCCAAACCCATTACCATGGTGTCCTGGGAATCTGGCTTCCTAACTCTGCAGATTCATTAATAAGAAGGAAGGGAAAGGAAGGAGCAGCTTGCAATGAAAGGTAAAGCAGTAAGAACCCCTCTGTAGCCTCATTTATGGACAAATTTGTGCCATTGATAGATTAGCCCTTGCTTACCTTGTTTTTAGGACTGACCTCATCTGCTGGCAGGCACCATAAAACCATTTGCTTTGTCTGAACCACAATTAACTTCCCTATTTAGCCCTCTCCATTCTGTAACCCCACAATGATCAAGAAGACCTGCATGCTTAGATTTTAGATTATAGGTCAGCTTATACTGAACGCCTTTAATTGCTTTTGAAGAAGGAGGAAAAAAGCTTTCCGTGATTTAAGCCTCAAAGCCAGTTAGGCTTTGAAGTTTAAGGCAAACTATTCAAGAAGGGGAGGGAGTTCAAGCCAGCTCAATGCTATAAAGGCAGTTGAGAAGTGAGTTAGGGCAGTTGACTTTCACTGCAGCAGTTGCTTTGATCAAAGCTAATTTTTGAAACTCTGCGCTAAGTGTTAAGTCAGCAGCCATTAATCTTTTTGTTGTGATATATTATCAGTAATGGAAAAAAAACGATTATTTTCCTTCTAATTGAAATCTTAGAAGGATGAAAAATACAATGAAAATTCCCTAATATGACTTTCACAGCTTTTTTCCCAACACATCTTTGCTTTGTTATTTGGATTTTATAACACTGCTGAGTAGATTTTTTTGGTTGTTGATGTTGTTTGGCTCTTCTTGGCTTTGTGTTTTATGTTATTGCAGTATTTAATCAAGGCATTTATCATCTCCTTCAAGTGGTTCTGGCAGTCACCTGAAACTCATCCTGTGTCATTAGCTACAAAAATGAAGGTTGAGTCAGCAGGGTTGTGAACTCCAATCTCGGTGATCAGGTGTAAGAATACCCCCTCAAAATGGTGAGGTTTAAAAATCATTGTAGTTTGAATTTTCAGTGACAGGATGACAAAAAAAGTCAAACTTCTTGCTTTCTTATATAATACAAATACAAAACCTGAAAATTTTCTTTAAAAAATAAGATATTATTCTGCTGCAAGAGACTTGTGTGATTTCAAGATCTGGCAATCTTTTAAAAACAGTATTACACAGACCATATAAAAGCTATGATGAGCAAGACTGAGCTCCCCTCTCTTGCTTGATCCTTTGGCTCATAGGAGACTTGGTTGGTGACAAACCATTCAGTCTAGTGAAGTGGATGGGGATTGTCTGAATTTTTATTTCCTACAAGCCCTGTAACCTCTGTATGTTCCAGTATCAGATTTGTGAGTATCAAGGAATTGCCTCCGAAATGTATGAAGAAAACAAATTTTACTACTTTTTGTAAATATATCCTAGGCAAAACCTGAAACGCATGTTAAATATAGGAGATTAAAAGCAAGTTTGCTCAGTTCTGGTCTTAGTTTATGCACACATTCTCTCTGTAGAATCTCAACGTTTTCAAGTATTAATAGGATTTCTAGATGTTGAAAACATTTATAAATTTATAATCTCGCTCCCTGCCCCCACCTTTCTAATAATGCTTGCATAGCATGTTTAATAATTTACATATCATTTAGATACTACTATTTGATAAAGTCCATATGCCAAATTCAGCTTCCAATGTTATATGTTTCTTTGTTTGCCTACTCTAGTGAAGAATATGAAGTAAAATTTTGATTATATCTTTCTTAATGTTGTTATTCAGTAGTGTTCTGAGGCAAAGAAATTTGAACCATGGGGAAAGCAGAGCTGCTAACAAACCAGTTTGGGCTTTGTTAGGCAGTGGAGTAGACGTATGAATATATTACATATGATTATCATAAAATTATGGCCTGGAAATTGAAGAGTCATTGCTGCTGCATTTTAGACAATACATTTATAATAAGCTGTAATAAAGTAAGCATTTTGAATGGATATAAGAAGAGGCATTAGTTGTGATCACAAATGTACGTTCAATTCATGCTTTTGAAGCTCTGTTTAACAAAGCAATCAAATTTCCTTCCAGCGTTAACACAGTTGTTCTCAGTGGTGAATTTTGATTTATGGGGGAAAAAAACTTTGAGCATATAAAACTGGCTGTTTGGGATCTAAATGGAAGAAAAGAATATGATTCATAATGGCTGTAATTTGAAAACTGCGTGTTGTTACAAGTAAAAGTGGGTTTAAAAGACTCACTTGCAATTACTTGCTACTTTGGATTCTAGTTTAAATTTCTTTTGGTTTACTCTGGTATCATTTGGTGTTTTTCTGAAAGAGCATAAACCCATGTTTTCTAAGAACATTTCAGAAGCCAGATAAGCAATGACTAGAATTAGGCTTAGGGCCCAATCCTGATAACACGAGTGTGGACTAATTGATCTTATGAAGCTGCTCAAAGGTATATAACTTAGAAGTATAAGAGTTCATAGAGCTGGGGCCCACATGAATAGCGATCAGATACTATCTGACTTGTAAAAGTAGTTTTTCCTCAGACGACACAGAAAGGCTGCTGGGAAGGTCCTGATAGCCCAGCCCCAGGGAGTCTCCCTGTAACCCATCCCCAGCAGTGTGACAGCAAGCGACAAAACCCCTTGTAGGGTGTAAGAAGTACAGATAAAACAAGATTAATTTAGTCTCCTACAGTAGCAATAGCTTGAGTACAAAGAAAAGATTAAAAACAGCCATATGAGAAAGTACACTGTAAAATCTATGTGTGATAAACACAAACGTTTGTCAAAAGAGCCATCACGGTAGAGGTGAAGTCCAACATGTGAAAGGCAGAAAATGGCAGAAAAACTCTTCATCCTATTCTAACAGCCATCTAGGTTATCTTTCATTTATTTTGAGGTATAGAAATAGCATTGCCAAAGGTTGTAAAAGAGTGATAGCATTGCTTTGTCTTTGGAAGATATGTTTGGGTTTCTACTGATAAATTATTAAAGAGATCTCAGCTGCCCTGTGTCACAGGATTTCTTGGTAGCATAACCGTAAGTACCTGAGGGGTAGTTAAGATCGGGTTTAGAGAACCTAATGAGAGATAAATGCTTTCCCTGTTGTGTGACCACAAACCATCTCTCTCCGTTTCCCCATTTGCAAATGGAGAATAATAAACCTTATGAAATTCATAATTTATAAAGGAGCTAAATGGTGTTTTCAAAGTATATTCTTTACTATTGGTGTATAACTTGTCTCCTGGATCTTTGTGTCTTAGCATGCAGTGCTCTCAGTTTGGGGCTGGCTCCCTTTTGCAAAAGCAGTGTGAGTGAATAAAACACAAATGAGGGTTAAGACTGGCTATCACAAGCTAGCTCATATCAAGTAGAAATACAGTTCTCAAAATATATCAGGCTGTAGAAGAAATGTTTCCTCCCAGAATCATTTCTACATTATGATTACAAGTTTTTCTTGCCAACTTGCACTGTATATCCTTGCTCTATCTTCCCCTCCTGTACAGTTCTTACATTCCTGGTGAGGGATGGGTTTTTTCAGAAACCTCCAGTAGATTCCCTGTCCTACACTGAAAGGATTTTTTTGCTTATTTGTTTTTGCATAACCTGCTGAACTGTTCTGCAGTTTGCTGTGGCGTTTTACTACTTTGCTTGCATCTGCCTGTTTTTCTTTGGTACTTTGACAAACACCCTCAGTTCCAGTACTGACCCCAAAGATTATTAGTGGCACAGTTATTCTTGGTGTGCCAGATCCAAGGTGGCTGTCTCTGGCCTCTGCAAAGTTACCCAGGTGCTTGCAGTGAAGCATTGTTCTTAACCTCTTCGTACAAATTAATGAGCTGTAGAGGAGGTGAAGCTCTGCACCAAATACACATCCTCTCTGCAGTAAGTTCACATTGACACTCGCTTTGAGAGCTCTGTTACTGCTCTCTTACTGCCTGGGTGTTCACTGCAGTTCCCCCACCCCCTAGAGTTTCTTCCTCTTTCATCAGCACATACTGAGGGTCAGAATTACATGAGTTGCTTTTTTAATACGACTTTATTTAAGAACTCATTGCAGTGGAGGTATGCCAGGTTCATGAGTCCTTAGTACAGAATTCTTCCATTTCTCAGTTTTTACAGAAGATATATAGAGAGATCTATTTTCTTTAATCCATAGAGCTGGGATAATTAGAATGCCTGGCAAGGGATACTGATGTAGGAGGACAACTGTTTATTACTTTCATTTAACTGTTCAAGATGTGTATGGACCCTTGGATCTCTGTTTTCTATTCTTGACGATGATTAAAAGAAAACAGGTTTCTGAAAGACTTTGAAGTTCCCTCAGGAGTTAGGTGGAGATGGCAAAGTCTAACAGGAAGGTCAACTGCTCTTTGAGTACTGTAGATGACTGAGTTATAATGCCCAAATGTGTGCAGAGTTTGTTGGTTTGCTGGGACTGACCAGGTTTCCCATTGAGTGGAACGGGAAGTATAGAAAAGAGCATGGCATCATTGAGCAAAGCATTTGTGCAAACACAGATACATTTCCACATCATGGTCTTAGCAGTTACTAGTTATCTGCTTTGTCGTAGATACCAGTGTTCCTCGGAGAGTCCCAGAAAAGCTCAGAAAAACATTGGTTTCTTACAGATAGTTCAGATGGTGTTACAAGGTCAGGTGTGCAGGAGACCTTCCAGGATACATTAAGAAATCTATTTCCAGCTGGCACCGAAAGTCATTAAACTTATAAAATCACTGATAAGAGGAAGGCTTTTTATTTCTGATATTTCTATCAGTCAGTTGTCAGGAAAACCCCAGGACTCCAACCCATTCTGTGTATCAGAAAACAGTATCCATATTTGAAATTTGAAATACATGTAAGAATGAGAGATTCTGTGAGAGAATACTAAATGTTAAAAAGAAAGAAGAAATCATGAACTGGAAGTAAAAAACAAACAAAAAAAAACCAAAACACCCTTCTACAATTTAATAAAGCCCTACTCTTGTGATTTTGAAACATGATTTTTCTTTTGGGCTCTTTTCCATGATTTTTCAGTGTTTGGTGGTTTAATTTGGCGTGAACAAAAATGTTAGAATTTTTATATTTCTTAATGTTCCTTTCCAGGAATGAGATATCAACATTGAAGCATTTCCATTTCCTATGTACACAAGAAGTGGCGTAGTTACACTTAGAAGGCTTCTTTAATGTTAAATAAACACATCAACTGCATTGTGCTTACCCAAGCTGATAACCATTTGTTGGGTGATATATTACTTGAAAGATACATGATCAGTATGTTTGGTTTAGCAACAGAATTGGTTACCAGTGCTCTTATTTTACTTTTGACAAATCTCTGTTTTTGATAAAATAATCTCTTGAATCATGTTAAGAAATGAATATTATAAGCTACATTGCAAAATCTTTTTTGGCTTGAACAAAAATGGGAAGCAGATTATTTAACTGATTAACTTCTGCCACTTGACAGTATTAATATTTGTGGTCCTGTGTACACTAATGGTAAGAACAGGCATTTAATAACCATCTCTTCAATTTTTATAGTTCTTTGAGAAGCTTTACTGGGGAAAGCATGAGATACTTTATGTGAGTGGGGAAAAAAGTTCTTTAAAAGCATCTGAACGAGGTGTCTGAGAATTAGGAAGAAACACTGAGGGAACAACTTGGGATCTCTATAAGGTGCTGTGTTGTGCCCTGTAAGTGTTGGGGGCTCTAATAACTACATGGCTACTGACTCTCTAGGATGTTCTTAGTCAAATTGTCAGAATTCCTTATATTCATGTCCTTGTCTGTAATCACATGTAAGAGTGCTTTCCCAGGATAGTCCTTGCCTGTATGCCCATTCCTCTGGAAAGCTGGGCATGCACTAAAAACATGCAGTTTGAAGCTTTGCTTTAGGTGTATTCTCAAGATAAAGGGGACCCCTGTTTCTCACGCCTCATTTCCTTTCTGTTGCCTTGGTTTGACATGAAGGTCATTGGAGTTTGCTTGTCCTCTTTAAGTCTTCAGTCTTCAAAAAGATCTCATTCTGAGTTTGGCTTATCTTTATATCTTCAGAAGCTGTTTATTTTGTTTATCTTCAGAACGGCTGCTTCTTTATTCTTTCTGTCTCCATCCTATTTCTTCAGGAAGTCTTGGCCCTCAAATTCCCATGTAATTGTTCTTTTTGTTCCCTGACTGTTGTCATTGCTTCTCCCCGCTCTTCAGATGATGCCCTTAGTGCTATGGAGTCATAGTACCTGTGGGCAGGTTAATTCTCTCTGTCATCTAGGTCATTCCACATTGCTTGAGAAGTTCAGAAATAAAGTCTAATAGTACTTCACAGTTGTGGGCAGTCACAGCATTTGAGAGTCATGCAGAAATGGGGATTTGAGATGTGCTATGTTGCTAGAGAGGTTTTATTTCCTAAACTGTCATTTGTGGCTGAATGTATCCCATACCCTCAGGACAAGGAGTCATATTTTTTTGGACAGTTCTTAGAAAAATGCGATTTAATTTTTGCAGGATGGCTGACTAGAGAAGGTGTGGGCTCCATTTCTCCTGCAGTAGGAGACTGGGAAGCAACCAAAAGGTTTCTCCCTCATGAACACAGAGCTGATCATTTTTTTGGGGATGCGCTGCTTTCATTTGTTTGTTTGCTTTGGCTGTGAGAATGGATCCTAATGGAGAAAAGTTAGTTATGATACCAGAGAGAGGAAGAATTACTTTCCAAGCCTCATGTGGCAGCTCTAAACTTTTCTCCCCTTCAGGCATTGGGACTTGTGTTTAAAAAAGAAAACAGTTTGCGTACTTTAGTGTATCAAAAATGAATGCCTTCATTGCACAAATGTAAAAAGAAAAGGCAGATTCTTCTTAGAAAATAGAAAGCCATTACATTTAGAATCTATCTTGCCTGTGTGTTTTGGTTCCTTTTTTAAATTCTGTATTTAGAAATAAAGCTCTTTTTAATTTCATAAGATTTCAACCACTGCTTTTGCTCATTTCTTCTCTCATGAAAGTTAACATTTTCTGCTTCTACTATTACGATCATTTCTTCTGGGATCTTAGAAATAGGCGATTACTAGGGATGTGGGATAAGACATAGAAACAGGTGAACTGAAGAATGTTTTTCTTTCTATAAATGTTTGGTAGTAGAGGGGAAAGTGCAACAAAAAGGCATTTAAAGAGAGAAAGGAGTTTAAATAGAATGTGTTAAGATTTTGCTTACAAACATCACTTTCTTTAAAGGGGATTATTTACTGAGCTAAAATAATTTCAATTGCTTTGAAAAAAATGTGTATGGAAACATAGGGCTTCTTTCAGTCAAGTCTCCATTTATTTAAAAGCTTACCTCCTTTTTTCTTTCTAAAGAACTTGAATATGGGGGAGATAGATGCATTTGTAAAGTTTAAGCTTGTCCATTGTAGACATGCTTTCTGAAATATTAACTTAATTACCTTAAAAACTAAATTCACATTGTTAATACCTCTTATGTAAAGTAGCAGCTTGCCCAGGAATTTCATTCTTTGAGATTAAGGGTGATGAGACTAATGTTTGAGTGAAGTCTTCACAGAAAATATGCATGCTTCAAGTAACTGAAAGAATGACTCAACAGGTGGAATGCTGGACCAGCCTGATGATCAAATGCCCTGTAGAGATACACAGAAAAGCCTTGGCCACTGGTAGTCAGCAGAAATAGTACAGGCATTATTCATGGGACTAGAGCTAACTACATTCAGTGTAAATGGCTTCTCTTTTTCAGCTGGATATATAGGTTTTTTTCACATTTTGCTCTAAATTAGCATAAAATGTGGCTGCATATAAACACACTGTTGTGATTCATCTCAAAATGGCTCCATTATTCTGCCAGGCAAGATAATCTGAGATTGGTTAGATATTTTACTTTTTTTTTAAATGTATTTTGAATTTCTTTCAGAACATAGGGGATGGAAGGAGACTGGAAAATGGGAGATTTCCTAAACCTTAACTATCATCATTCTTAGCAAAAGGAATAAGCCTACTCCAAAGTTTTTCCTAGTGAATAGCCCAGATGATGATGGCAGTGGGAAGCCTTTCTCAGCAGGGAGAGGAAGATAGCTGTCATCTTCATGTAATCTGACATTCTTAGGCAATGGTCTTCTATTACATCCAGTCTGATTTGATAATGAACTGTTGCTGAAATGGGGATGCAGCTCTTGCCCACCTTTTTCCAATCACATCTTGCAGTCTAGCAGTAATATTGTGAATCAGCTTTCAAGAGGAAGCTCATCTGTATTTTTTGGAATTTATTTCTGTTGTGCAAGTAGGCTGGTTCCTGATAACTAGATCGAATGCAGTTAGGAACAGTGAGTTTTCCTGCTGAAGAACAATTTCTTTCCTCTTGAAAGGAAAGTAGTGTACAGGTTGGTGTTGGTCCTTGCTCAGGACACACCTGTGGCCCAGACCAGAGATACTATTTGAATGCACATCACCTCTGACAGCCCCATGTCCAAGGCATGATCCTCTAGGCTTCTAATGCTGACTAGCAGTCTGGAAATAAGCTAGGGAGTAAATATTTAATCAAGTGAGGCTCCATGAGGTCCTTAGTGTGGTGGAGTTTCCGTCTCCCTTGGCATTTTATCAACAGTATGGCAGAAGCATTGGCACAGTACCAAAAGCTTGCTGCTGCTGAGGATAAGCATTTTGGTTGAGAACTGCCATCATGCCTAAGACACTTCTCGCATTTCCATGAAGCACTACCTAGAAAGAGTACTTCTCAGGAAGAGAAATGATGTTGCATTATTCAGATACTCCTATGGACTATAATGCTTAAGGGGGAGAAAGAGGGATGAACCCCATACTGCAAAGGGACAATCAAGAAGACACTGCTCTGAGCAGCTCAGAATGAATTCCCAAAGGGAAAGAAATTCAAGACAGTTAAATTCGACAGTTTCCCTGTACCACTTCAAAACTGAAATACCAGAAAGTAGCATGCAAGTGATAGGTAGAGGTTAAGTTTGAATTATGTATACAAGGATCACTATGGGCTTGTTCAGTCCTGTGCATAAACAATACCCATTTAGAAGTCTACTGAGATGCAGTAGTAGAAAGCTAATGTTGAAAAGTATGTTTCGCTCAGAGTACTTGTCTTGTTCAAATGGCCAGCAGTTCCTAAAATGTTCATTAATATTACAGTAAGTACATTTACAAGACTGAGGTCACTTAAAGTATAGGGAAGAGTAGGTGTTGTATTTCTTCCTTTGTAAAATAACTAATACAACTTGCAGTTGTCAAAGCCTATGTTCACCAGTTTTCTAACGGGAAAATTCATTTAAGTCAGTGCTTTGGCAGGTGTTCCTATTTTGTGGAAAGATCTATCTTCCAGATTGCTGATGAATGGCCAAGCAAGTATCTAGATAGTTAATAATACTGCTTAATTGCCACAGTCAGATAAAGCTGCCATCTAATTTATTGCTATTCTGAGCATCTGAACACTAGAAGAACGATAAACCATGAGAAAGCGTTATGAGATGGTTGGTTAGTTGAAGTAATTGCCTGCAGTTTTATAAATTTCTCTCTCTTGCAGGTGATCCTTCTAACATTTCCCTGCTTTGGCAGAAAATCAGACACATGGTCATACCCCCTGCTGACCCCACTTCCACTAGGCAGCTGTTCTCAAAGTAATACACCTGCCCAAGGCACTGAGCAGCCAAGATTTTCTTCCTGGGTTTATGTATCCATAGTGCGCTAGAAAAGGACGTTGTGTTTTCCTGCACACACCTAATGGAATATAAATACGTCCACAAATGCATGTCAGTCAAACATCTGGACCGTATATAGCTTTTCAACACAGATGGAAAGATGCGACATGCTGTGCAGAGCATGCTGCAAAGGAAAGGATTGCTGATCTGGGCAATCAGGTGATATCATCCAAGTGATCATCAGCAGATGCAAACTTCACTTAAGGATTAAATGGTTTTAGGAGAAAAGCTCTTTGCAGGTGATGGAATGGATGGAGGAATAACGTGTGACACAAACCTGACTCTGCCTCTGTCAGTCCTGCAGCAGGAAAGGCCTTGGTTGTAAGCAGGTTTAACAAAATTGTCTTATAGAGACATATTCACTTGACAAGTAAAATCCCAGGGCTCCCTATCCAGGAACGAACACGAGTATTCAGGGTAAATACCAAGAAAAATGTTAGGATTCTGCTTATCAAATTAAGGATAAATCATGTACCATGCAGTATAGGAGTACTCAGTCCATGCTTAGGTCCTTTTCATGGATTAATTACCTTTATCTGGGAATTAATGGAAAAGAGGTTCATGGGCTTTTCCACTGTATGTGCTATTAAGCTGTCTGGAGACAGTTATGGGCTTTTTCAAATCTGCATCCCTCTGACAGTAGTGAATTCCCATGTCACTGCTCAGGAGCAAGTAGACAACAGAGGTGAAAAATTATGCTAATGAATTGCAATAACCAGTCCCTTTTTATGAGAGCGCTTACGCATAAGACCCTGAATCCAAGGTGTTATATCACCTTGTACAGCTTTTCATTGGTAACTATAGCAAATTAAACACAGCTAGCAGTTAAATACAGTCATATACTTTTGAAGAGGCCCTTTGGAACAAAGTGAAGTATATGGGTAAAATTGTTAAAGCGTTAGATAATGTTCTCAGGTTACCATGGTTACTTGAAAATTTTGCATTGTATCATAGATTAGGATGCATAGGATGAAGTAGCCAGAACAACTAGGAAGTCCAATGCATATAAACTACATTTCCAAACAACAGAGCGTTGCCAAATAGAAAGACAAATAGCTCAGGGTATTGGCTGCTGACAAATCTGTGAATCAATAAAGAGAGGCCTAAACAAGATTTAGAACATATGTGATTTGAAATCCTGCATTATTTTGGAGTTACAATCTTAATTTTTAAAGATAAATTAATTTAAAAAAGAAGAAAAATCCTCAGTAACGTAAAGAGTGGAATGATTTTCCATAAGCTCTTTCTGGTATTGAAATCTGACATTTGGCTTTAAGACCTTCAACAAAGAAGGTTGATGAAACATGGATAATACATTTTGTGCACTTAGGCTGGCAGTAGCACTCACACTGGAAGCAGTTTATTCCCATGGAAACCTATTTGCATTTGGGCCAGTAGTGACTTTTTTCCCCCTCTGCTAGAGCTGCTGATGTTTTAGCATAATATAATTGCTGTATATTGACAGCAGATTTGAAAATTATGTTGAAGATGTTGGGTAGCCGAGCATATGTATAATAGAGATGTAGTCTGTGCAGTTTTTCTCTGTAGGATGGAGACATGTTGCTGAAAAATGCAGGGCAGCTTTTGATCTTCTATTATTTATCCCTAAAAGAAAGAAAAAAATGTGAGTTAAAATATGCTTATCCCAAACAATTATTTTTTTTAAACAGGTGACAAAGGAACTGAAACAGTACGACAATAAAATTATAGAGTGCAAGTTTGAGAACAACAGCTGGGTCTTCATGAGACAGAGAATAGACAAAAGCTTTCCAAATGCCTACAGCACTGCCATGGGTGAGTAGAATAATTTGCTTTAGAAGTTTTTCAGGCTCATATTTTAATTTTTTAACTCTGTTCTAGTTTAAGGAAGAAAGGCACTCTGTGTTCTCATTTCTAGTTTGAGTCCTGGCTTCTCTAACTTACTGTAGTAATACCTCATCTTGCAAATGATGTCATGTCATCTTATGTCATGTTTAGCTTTTAATAGAGCATGAATCCTTTGGCTTCAGGGTTATCTGATGAAGTCAGTTAAACAAATACTCTGATGCAATATTTAACAGATAATGCAGAAGCAAGTGCCTAAGTCGTTGTAGAACTACAAAAACTTGCTCAAAGAGAATTTAAATGGCAGGGCATGCCTTTTAAGTGAGACCCACGAAATTTTTTCTTTACAATAGCAACAGCAGTTGACTAACTAACGTCAGTTCCTAGCATTGTGTTGGCTTTTTGGGATGTAATGCAAACTGGCACACTATGAGTTGAATTTGTTGAACAAAAAATCCATTGTAATTTCACCGCTATTCAAAATACCAAAACCTTTATTTGGCAGATGGGCTAGAAAATTAGTAGGAGAAAATGTCATCTTAAGTTTCTCCAGTAGTCATACAAACAATGAAGAGGGAAACAAATAAAAGGTGAGGGTATATTCCTCCAGGATTGTGAGACTTTTATGTTCGTCTACCAAAAAACATTTTGCTAAGTATTTCAAATTAAATGATGTTATTTACTTTCAGGTTAAGTATAAGAGTTTGAATAGAAGTGTATAAGGCCAAATAACAAGAGTCATGCTGATTTCTGACTTGTTAAGTGCCAAAATGAAGTTTAATCATATTTAAGACCATGCTTTTTATTAGGGCATGTGTAGATGATGTAGGATTTTCTGTGAACCATTCTACTTGTATTTCTGCCCGAGCAGTGAGTAGATTTTCTTGAATAAACAAAATGTGGTCATTTTGCTAGGAGATAATAAATCTATTGGCACCTTAGGGAACCAGCACAGAATGTAGCTGAAGTACCTGCTGAGCAGTTCTGCTGGGAAAGAGGAATGGGCCACAATAGTCATACAAGTACAATGACATCTCTTTGTCACCATGACCTGAATTTTTCTTCTGTTGCACCTTAATGTTTCAATAGTTAGTTTTCCTTGGAGTTTTCTCTTCTTTGAGGAGCAGCATATTTTTCTTTCCTTTGTTCTTAAGAGCATATGTAGCTGGCCTTTTTTGCTTCTCATTTTCTGCATTTGTAGAGCAATTGTTATTCCTGACTTTTTTTTTCCACCAAAACACAATGAATTTCCTAAAAATAAAAAAAACCTAAATGCTACAGGAAGAACTGTTTTGTAAGAAATATTTCAAATTTTTCCATGGGAATTTTCAGAACAGAAAGTTTTCTTTTGGCTTTAGATTTTCACTTTTGGCCATTTTCAAAATCTCCAAAAGTTATGTTTTGTCATTTGAGACTTCTGTTGTCCCCTTCTCTAGATCCTTTCTCCTCTATTTGCTTTCTCTTGATGAAAAATCCTATGTATTGTTCCCCATGGTTGAAATAGCAACAAAGTAAGTACCTGTCTCCCTCTTGCTTTTGGACTTTGATACCCTTCAAATTGAAAAGAGAAGGGCTTTTTGAGTGACTAAGATAGGACAGCCCTTAAAAGTTGATATAGAGTGCTTGATACACCAGCTGCCTTGTGGCACAAATTCTATTCCTAAACTACTGATAATCGTAATGCTTTCTAACTGCTAGTCACATACAGTACAATTTTAAAGCACCCTTTCACCAAAATAAATGAGATGATAAAAAAGCTAGGAAGGTGTTTTATTAATTGTAAAGTAATGCTTTGAATGGTTCTAGAATTCTGCAGGAAAGAAAGGAGTGTTTTTAAGAGTCATTGTTATTTGTAACAATGCTATATTGCAATTATGTTTTAAGGAGTCTTTATATTGTTTAGTACTCTAGGGGGTCAATGGATTGTTTTGCATGGAAATTGCATCCGTACTGTGGTTGATCCTTAAATGCTATAAATTTTCCTCTAATCATTTCATACTTTCCTCTAACATAGTTATAGGATTCCTACTTAATTTCTTGCTCTTTATTTTTTTTCCTCCTGCCTAAGTCTCTTGGGAAGATTAATTAGAGGAGTATAAAGTTACATAGCAAAAGTATTAAAAATACTTCATTTGTTTTAAGAGAAGTAAGCCTTTTTATTTGCTCCATAAAATCCTGTGGGCCATTACTTACAAACGATGACCTGGGGAGTCATGTTAAGTAATCCAAGTGTGCTTGTACATGCATGCCTTGGCTACCAAGCAGCGCTACAGCCTTTCCTCCATCGTGTGGTCTTCTGCCACATGAAGGTATATAGGTTAAAAAAAAAGTACTGTGCATTATGGGTTTATGGTATTTCTAGTACTTAGTGGTGGGAAAAAAAAAAGGTTACCTTAAATGAGGTTTTCAATTTTAGGCCAGTCTTGTTTCTAGCTATTTGGATTTGATGAGTGGTTTAAAGCCATGTCTCACAAGGCCTTCGTTGCTGTTGCTTGCCTCAAGAGGATGTCAGTTCTTGGCATTTTTATAGTTGCCCCATGAAGCCTACATACGCATGCCTTTTGTTTGTTTTGAAAAGAGATTCCCATGAGGTAGGGGCCCACTACACTGCTTTGCTTTCTGGGGGGCAAAGCAGATACTTGACTCCTGACACAGCCATCTTGTGAAGGTCTGTGTTTAAAGCTGAATATGTGAGACAAATTGTATTACTTATTTTGCAAAGAGGGGATGAAATTATTTGAAGTGCCAACTACAACAAATCGAGTAACTTGAGAGTGTGTTCTTTGTTCCCAGCTGTATGCAACAGCATCCAGAATCCAGTCACGAAGGAGATGCTGTTTGAGTTCATTGACAGATGTACAGCAGCTTCTCAAGGACAGACACGGAAACACCACCTTGATCCTGACACTGAACTCATGCCGCCCCCACCGCCCAAAAGGCCGCGTACCATAACATAAGGCCTTGGTATCAACGGATAGCGTGTTTACAGTTCTGCAGAAGGTGAAATGCAAGTGTAAAGGCTGGAAAAAAAGAAATCTGAATTGCTGTAAATACTTGGGAGTGTTTTTTTTTAGTTTGTTTGGGTTTTGTGGTTTTTTTTTTTCAAACTCCACATACGAATGAACATTGTTTTGTAACTGATAAAATCCACCTTACCTTATGGTATTTGAAGATGAAATTTCCAAAGCTTAGACAAGAACAGTACCATGAAGTCAATGGAAAGCTGCCTTGTTTATATATGGATCTCTTTTCACCTTTAATTTATAATGTCAGCAATCTGGAACTGAGAAAGCACTAGGATGCTGTACATTTTAGAGGCTGTGTTTAAAAAAAAAAAAGCAGAAGTGGTTTTTTTATTATTGTTATTCAACTGGTTGCAATTTTTCACCCATAGCATAACTGATCATAGTTTCCCTGTGTTTCTGAGACTTGTGTTTAACAGCAAACAGCGATGTTGTTTGTGCTCTGTGTTGGTTAAAATCTAAGCCACCTTAGATTTCACTAATTTCAAAATTAGCTGGGTTTTTGTTGTTGAAATATTAAAAAGGCAAATCCTTCTTGTAAATAGCATCCCTTTGAAAGCAAGCGTGCTGAGTGTTTGGATTTTCCCTTTGTTTGAACCTAACACACCAAATGTATAGTGGGCTGATTTTAGATTTGCCTTTTTAAGTTTATCTGTAGATAAGGAATACACCAAATCCTTAGTATTAAGGTCTCTGTTAAGAGACTGTTTCTAGTACAGGGCTTAGTTCTCCACAGTGATACCATTGTAAATATTACTAAAAAGTACACATCACTGTGATACACAAGAGTAATAAGCAGCGCTAATCATGATGTCTTAGGTCCAGGCACAAAACGGCAAAAGAATTGCCAGACAACTCCTGTGTAAAAGAGAAGGTAGTTTCAGTGGAAGAGAGCCCCATCAGACAGAAAGTGTCCTGGTTTAGGTAATTGCAGGGCAAAACGAAGCCATTATAGCAGGGTGGATGAGTGTCTCAGGGAACAGAACGCTCATTTTCAAGGGTGGGATCAGCTGTCCTGTGGCACCGTGCTCATCCTCTGGTTGACTTTCTATCACACCAAGTGGAGAAGTGCATGAATACCCTGATGGCTCTTGTTGCAGCACACTGGCAGGTGTTCATAATATTAGTTTTGAGAAGCTGCATTCTGGTTGTCTAAGGAAGGACTTGTTCTGAGCCGGGCTTAATTGGAAACCAAATGCACATTTTAAAGTTTACTGTGTGTTTATCAAGCAGAGATTGAATTGGCTCTTTCTATAGTTTACTTAATGTGTGAGTCATTCTTTCATTCAGCAATCTGATTAGTGAAGCTTATTGATTTGTTATAACTAAAATGCATTTCTGTTTAAATGAGTTTTAATGTTTGTAAGCAAAATTAACTCCTGCATTATTTTTTTCTATATGGAAGCTTTAGGACTATGCTTTGTGGTGGCTTCTCTAGTTGTTTCAACCTGTTGTATAAACTGCACATGCCATCATTTAGATGGCGTTCCTAGTGTCTCTTTCTGGGATACTCCGTATGTGTTTTAGAGGGCTGAAGGAGTTATATAAGTTACTTTTTATACTATGGCAAAACTTGAGGGGAAAAAAATGTGTTCATCAAAGTTCTTTTTTTCAACTGTACATAGTTTCTGCATATTATCTATAGAAAAGATATAATATCACCTATGCAAGGTTGCAAAATTATGTCCTAAAAAAGAGCCTTATGAATTGGATGTGGAAACCTATGCAGCCTCTGTGCATCTTGCATTGAAACACACAGTTAATTATTTCTTCACTCAGTATAAATAATTTCCCCCAGATTATACTTGTCATTGAGATTGTCATAACATACACTTCGTCATTGATCTCATGGTTCTATGGCAATTGCAATGTGTACGATGATTACAGCCTTCTCCATGAGGTTAGGACATTTCATTCTTGTAAGGATGTGTCCAGGTTATTTCCGTCTTTCTCCTTTCCAGCCCTTGCATCTTGTATTTCAACAAGACCTAGCTTCTGGTTTATCTTTTACTTCAGAGCTACAGCACTGCAGGCTGTCTTCCATGTGCATTCCACCAAGTCCATGAATATGTTGTGGCCCTTGTATTTTGACAATGTCTTTTTTCTACTCTCAGCTTGAAATGCCTATTTTGAAATAGTAATGACTGAGAAGGTTTAGAGCTCCACGTTCACATTTGACTGTCAAACTCTTCTTGCACTATGGCTTGTAGCTTTTTAGAGAGGCCAATTGCCTTTGACTTTCTGGAAGAGGAAGCTACTGGGGAAGGGTTGAATGAAGAACCTGATGAAAACAAATGGAATTTCACTTGGACCAGATGGGTTTAATGCTGTGAGAAATGCAAACCTCCTTTCTCTGCTACTAGATTTTGAAGAGATTGAAGCTAAGAAGCAGAGTCTGTGCCAGGAAAATAATGATGATAAAAAACCCCTAACTTGTCTATTCTTTTGTGTACAGCATGAATTCATCCACTGTTTTGTCATTTGTTAAATATATAATTAAAATTTGGTTTCAGTGGAGTTTCCAGAAAATGTAAGTACATTCCTCTACAAACTGTGTATTAAGTATTTTAATAAAGTCAATGGTTTAAAATATGTTTCCTAAGGATATGTTTACTTTTGATGCCTGTGCTTTCCTAGTACCAGTGCAAGCACAAGGATACTGTGGTGTTAGTGCTGTTCAGTCCTCCAAGAAAATTATCCCCATTTTTCAGAGGTCAGTGGCTTTTCTCTTGTGTAGGAACCCCAGCCTAGTGGTGGCCATGATCCATTATGCCATTTTTAAGTACAATTTGCTCTTCCTGTGACTAGAACCAGAAGAAAACTGAATGGTGCCTGAAGTACATATTTTATGACAGGCTAACGTTATGTAGCTTATCCATTCAGTGTTAAGTGCAGTTGTGTATTTGGTTTCTGTGGCAAGGTTTTGGTAGTGGGGGGGGGTTACAGGGGCGGCTTCTGTGAGAAGCTGCTGGAAGCTTCCCCCATGTCCAACAGAGCCAATACCAGCCGG
>JANZLQ010000013.1:11662939-11676755 GCA_026212715.1 Elanus axillaris | reverse complement strand
TGTCTTTCCGGTAGTGAGGGGCCCAAAACGGAACCCAGCACTCGAGGTGCGGCCTCACCAGGGCCCAGTACAGGGGAGCAATCACCTCCCTGCTCCTGCTGGCCACAGAATGTCTGATGCCTTGTTTGTGCATTTCCCAGTCTGCAGAGTAGACTTGGGCAGATTTGGGTAATGGACCATCATAGTGAAAGGCTTGCCTGACTTCTGCTAAGCTTAGATTTTCACCGTTGTTTTGAGCATAGCTGCTTTCTGGAGAGGTTAGAAGTCACGTGGGCATTGCCTGCCTTTACAGAAAATAATTGGTTACAGGTCATTCCATAACCCCAAGAAGGTGAATGTTTTCAGCCCATTTATAGCAACGGACATGTTCATGGCCAGTCTATCAAATCCGAAAGTACTAGCCAATATGCAAATGCAGAATGTTTGTTGTGCCTGCCATCTGGTTGCAGGAGGACATTGCAAGAGAAACATGGCCAGTATGTGCTATGGAACTCCTGGTGGGGACACGTGATGGCAGAGGGCAAAGCTCACAATGAAGCAAGTGCTGTGGCAATGGGTGGGTAGAGCCATGCATCTAAATAACTCCTTCCAGCTTCCTTGATTTGAAAAGAACTAGTAACTTTCAAAATTGCCTAACATGTGGTCATGGAATGGTTTTCCTTGCAAAACCCAGGTCCTTTGTGCTGCAGAAAGCATGTGACAACTGTTTGCTAACTAAATGCTGGCCAGGTAATCTGTGGTGTAAATGATGGTTGGTGATGACAATGCAATGTCAGGCTTACCACAAACACCATCTACTCTTCAGTGGCAACAGTCAGCTACCTCATAGCAGGTAGAATCCAGAAAACCTTTCCTGTACTTTTCATAAGTTTTATTTTTTCAGCTTTGGTAGATGTGCCTTGAAAATGGCTTGCGATACTCTGTGTAAATTACTTCAGTGCAGATACTAGAAGTGTTAAGACTCTCGTTTTCAAGTTCCTGGACAGATTCTAAGTGACAATGGAACTCAATTCACATCTAAAGAGTGCCTGTTGTTTGTTAAGAGAAATGGTATCAGACATGTCACATCACCTCCCTGCTAACCAGCTGCAAGGAGATTAGTGGAAAGATTCATTCTGACATTCAGGCAAAGTGATCGGTGCTACAAGCCCAGCTAGAGGTGGTTTACAACACAAGATTGCACGTATTCTATTAGGCTATGGGATGCTGGCCAAGCTGTTTTGAATCAGACACCAGCAATTTTGTTTAACAGATATAATGGAAGGTTTTGTTCAGGCTTGTTATTCAGAAGAAAATGAACTCCATGAAATGCAGTTGATCATGTTGACATGAAGTTACAGCACAGCAAAAGTTTAGTAAGAAACAACCAAGATAACTTTCAACAAACTGAAGTGTGCGTGTCACAGCCTGGTCTTCTCTTACCTAACAGAAGTGATCTTCATGAAACAGGGAAGAGGGGGATATCCTTCTTTTTTTTGAGCAGGATATCATGCATCAGCCATGCCAACTGAAACACCAAACCTAGACGTATGGATGTGAACCACAACTTGTACCACCACCACTGCTGTGGCAAGTGACACTTGCCCAAGGACTGAAGAAGGCAGGCAGCAGCGGGTGCATACTCTTCCCCAGTGCTGCTCAGGCAGCAGAGATGCACATACCGAGGCCCTAGCCTTGGGCCCTTTTTTGATGGCAATGTGGAATTTTCTTTCAGTCCTTTACAGAGAAGCACATTCAGTGTGCTGGTGCTGAGTAAGGCTCAGAAAGACTGGGGACCAGCTGAAATGTAGCCAGATAATAATGGCTTTTGATACCTGCTTTTCAGGAGAAATTTTAACAAGTTACATGGAACAAACGTCTGTCTGAAGTAGCACCCAGTGAGCTCTGACATTCACATTTTGTAATGAAGTGAAGGCATTTCTGCTGCAGTGTGAGAAAAAAGCAACTCACTACAGTCTGTTTGTGTTACTGGCTGTGTTGGTCACTCAGATAGCTGAGTGCACAGGTGATAATAAGCCCCCTAATGCTGTTTAAAGACTCCAGGATATTTTCGCAGAGTCACAGAATAGCTGAGTGTGGAAGAGACCTCCAGAGACTGTCTTGTCCAACCCCTTTTGAGGGTTGCACTTGTCATTTTTAATTGCATTATTAAAAATGAAAAAATGGCAGAAGAGGAATGTAAAAGAGTTCTGTTCCTCATTAAAACAGGACAGCTAATGTATATACAGTATGTTCAGTGACAACCATTAACCAGTCAACAAATCATCATCCAGAATACTGCAATTACCTTCTAACATAAATGAACAGCTATTCGTGCAGTGTCAGGGACAGCAGCACATGCCACGTGCACATACAGCACATACAGATAAATCTGAAAGATAGCATCTGTACAAGCTCATTGTGAATGTCCATCACAGCTCAAAGTACTCCAAGCCAATGATCTTTTAGAGATTTTTCATTGGTGTCGCAAATGCATTCACTGGCAATAACACCTAAAATAAAATTCTGTGCTTCTGGAGTACCCCCATCCTGGGGTCACAAAGGTACTCACAGCCCCTGGCATTGGATTATGCTCCCACAAGATGGTTCTTGTCCCATTTTGCAAATGGGGATAAAGGCCAGAGGAGCTACTATATGTAATGCCATTCCCATGGCATAATGTATAGCCCCTCTCTGCTGAACTGTGCTCCTGTGACATAGTACAAGATTACCCTCCATGACAACCCAAAATCTTCTCCTGCATTTTCCCAAGGACACAAGGACCTGCATAGAGCCTGGAGTAATTAGAAGATGATTTTACTACAAATATCTTCATTCTCAGCCTTATATTTAAAATGCTATAATTTCCCAAATAGGAATCCAGCCTTATTCCTTCATACCTGTGATCATTGCCATGCCTGACTTTCCCTAAACAGGAACTCAGAGCTTCTGGTGGCTCACAAAGACTGCCTGGTTCTCTTTTGCTCAGTATTGAGGAAAATTCAGTTGCTCCAGATACAAGGACCTATCCAAAATCAAAACAGTGAAGTAAAGGCAAGACCTTCTATCGCCATATTTTGGACTAGGGCTTTGATGACCTGAAGTAAGGAAGGCTGTCACAAACAAGGTGGCTGTGAAGGGTCCTGTTGAAAGGAAGATAATTCAACTAAGTTCTAGGTGTGATATATTCCAAACAAGATCAGAGGGACCTCACAAACATCTAGCTGAGTTGGTCTAGCTTTGTTTGGTTCCTCCTCTACTCCTCTGGATAAACAGGAATTCAGCTTCATGACATCCATGTGATTTGATATGAGGGCTAGTGTTTTGTATTGCTGTAGCTTTCTCAGCACATAGATCTTTATTCCAAAATGCTGGTGGCTAGATAGAATGATGTGTAAACTGAGATCCAGGGAATAAGTCTTCATGCTATAACTAGGAGGACCACAGACCAACTTACCTGAATAAATGTTTGCCAATACCATTGTTAATTCCTCAAACTTGCTGAAAATGAAAGAGAATATCAGCCCTGGCAAAATGTGATTGAAGTTGACTGCTTTGATGTTTCTTAAACAAATCTTTGGATAATTTCTCAACCACATCCGTGCATATTGCATAATTCAATATTTTTGACAACTTCACTGAGTTGCAGATTTCTGTGATACTTGGGTTATAAATTTCACTGGCATGGTTTTGTCGCTCTTTAAAAAGAGTATAATTAAGCTCCCTTTCGACATATTCCATGTGTCTGGTTCTACCTCAGTTTTGCAAGTGAATCCTATTTATATTCTGTTCTCTGATGTACTTGGGCAGCTAATCATTCAAATAGCATTCTTATCTCCTTCAAAAAATTAATAATAGAAAAAAAGATTCCTGCTGTTAAGTGATTTAGTTTGAGTTGGTAACTTTGGTTATTGCAGATTAAGACAGGAAGCTGATCTCTGGGTAAGAAAATTTGTTTGCTTGGCATTCTGTGCTGTAAACAGAACTGGTAATAAGTCACACCTATGAAGTGGATCAAATTTTGTTATATCAGAAGAAGCTGTCAGAAGCTGATAGGAGTAAGTCCTAAACTGACTGAAGGTCTGAATGGACTGTTTCCTCCCTCCTGTTCTCCTGCACAAGTACGGCATGTGAGAAGAGGCTGTTTTGAAGTTCCTGAACCCTCTTGCAAAGCCTTTGATTTGTGGAATTTCTCACTGTTCTTCCTTTTCATTTGATAACCGTGTAAGAGGTTAAACTAGGACATTTGGTTGCCTCTGTGTTGCATTCTGCATTTCAAAGGTAGATGGAAATAGATATTAGAAAGTTTTACTGTACCTGAGCTGTATCATAATCATCTTAATAGCTGATTTTTCTTTCCACGTGATCACTAACAAGAGGAGATTTCATTGTTCTAGACATGAGTGTTCATTAGAGGCGAGGGGATAATGGTAGGACCCACAGTTCCCTGTGGAAGCTGCTCTGCAAAACTCTAGTAAGACACCTAATACCTCCTCTGCTGTAATACAACCGTCACTGGATAGGGAGGATTTGAATAGCAACTTGCTGAGAGGCCAGCCATTGTGCCGCAGAGAGTGAGCTGGATGGATTTTTCACAAATGAGGAATAGAAGGACTTAATAAAGAGTTTGATATATTCTTTTTTCCCCCCTAAGCTGTGTAATATCCTACTCTGTAGCTTCCTGTGATAAGAGGAGGTTTGGATGGAATCAAAATCCTTTTCTGACTCTCTGTGGTCTCTAATTAAATTATTCACTTAGACTCTTCAGCCCCAACTGACTTGGCTTTTCCAGAAAATATGTCATCTCCCTTCAGCTCCCCTCTGTAGGATTTCAGCCATCCAGAACTTTTAGAAAACTTGGTTTGATCAGTGTTTGTATGGCCATAAAGATTTTACAACTTTTTCACATTCACCAAGGATAGCGCTGTGTTGTTAAAACCACCTTTCCTTGCTGTCTTGCCACAGGATTCACTTTCTGGAAATGACATTGTTGGCAACGGGACAGTGGGACTTTGGAAAAGTCATTAGCACAGCCTGCCCTTCCTGAACAAGTATCCCCTTGCAAGCCATCTGCTCAGCTTGGAAAAGCTTTGTTCATCTCATAGGTCATCTGAGGATTTGGGAGGAAAGAACAAGATCAAAATCACCCAGGCACAGCACTTTGTGCAAAGCTGACAACCAGCCTAGACCTGCCATCAAAGATGCAGGAGCAGGGACCTTTCAGAATTGGAATCAAACTGAGAGCTAATGTGGGATGGAAATAATGTCTGCCACACACGCAAACTTTGTAGGGAGGATCAATTGTCTGGTCAGTTCACAGGGAAGCACCAGCCGCTCGGAAAAGAGGAGCCAAACCCTTCAACTGGCAGATACATTAGACATTTTAAAAAGCAGAGAAAAATATTTTCTGTTTTTTAAGATATGAAATTTGGACTTGAGCTGCGATTAAAAAGAGTTGTTGCAGCTGTGCTTTTGGAAATAAAGTATCGTTTCTCCACAGATCTTCACTGGTGCAGCTCAGAGAGCTGATGTTGAGTGTGCAGGAAGCTGAGAGCCCAGGTAGTGTTGCTGTTCATGAACACTGAGGATTCAGCCCTCGATGAAGCTGATTTGTCCTCTTGCACAGAATGGCGGGATTCCTCATTAGCTGGGTCATTTCTGCTTGGCCTTGTCCTATCCCTCCCCAACTCCTGAAACATTTATTGTCTTACTTCTC
The DNA here is from genome assembly GCA_026212715.1 of Elanus axillaris. NCBI lineage: Eukaryota > Metazoa > Chordata > Aves > Accipitriformes > Accipitridae > Elanus > Elanus axillaris. The sequence continues at coordinate 11,671,060 of JANZLQ010000013.1, read as the reverse complement.
ATCCTAAATATATACCGGACTGGAATATAGACCTTGTTTGGACTCTTCTGAGAGTAATGCAAAGTATTCGAACACCTTAATCAGTCTGATTTTTGATGAGCAATGAACTTTTTCCCACCTTGTCTGATATTTGAGCTTAGCTTATGCTGCTGGTTAGTAATTCCAGACATTGCAGGAAGACATGCTCAGCCATAGACGTATGCCTCAGTCTGAAATTAAAGCTCAATTTAGTTTAATTGTCCTTGATTTTATCAAGCATACCAAATGACTGATTCCGTATGCAGAAAATAAATACATAGACAGCAGCTCAGAAATGTCTTCTTCCTTATGGTAGTGATTTTATATGGTTTTCTGGTCTGCTAAATGATTTTTCATTTGTTCTGAGCCTGGTTAAATCTCATTAATAAAGGCTATTTTCATAGTGTAAGAATCCAGCATAATTAGTGCAAAGGCATGGAATAGTTTCCCAGGACTGGATGAACATGGCTTGGGGTGATGATAGTTTTTGTTTAATTTAGTTTGATATTATTTCAATGTTCCCAGAAAAGGCAGGAGATTTGGAGACCTGTGCAGCTTAGACAGGGTTAATAGATCCAGCCCAGCAATTAGTCTTGGCCTTGAAGTGAAGGTGACATCCTCCCACTTTCTCTAAAATCATGTGGCCACTTCAGGCTGTTCCGGGAAGATTTTCCAGAGCTAACCTGAACTTCACAGTACAATTCTGTTCACTCTTCAGTTCTGCTGCTGTTATTAACGCTACAGAACCCAAGAGTGAGTGGGATAAGAAAGCAAGAAGCTGGAGGAGGCAATTGCAAGAACTGTTGGGTTTTTTTGTTATTTTATCCATTTCTGATCTTGCATCTAGGAGTCCCCACCATGACCCAGGACCCATGGACAGAAGCCACGCTGTGAAGGGCTCTCAATCTGCTCTGGAAAAGGAAGGGGGCTAGGTAAAAACCACTGGTGCCATTGAAACAACATTACCTGCTTCTTTGGCAGTTGTTCTCATCTTCCATCACACTGTGTGAAGAGAAATGAATGGATTCACCCTGATTTGCTGCAATGGAGAGAGAGATTGGAGGTCCAGGGAGTGCCAGAAGTCTACTATTGCTTGGATGGATGTGGCTCCCTGCTGGAGCCTTCAGCCTCCTGTGGGAACTCTGAAGCTGTCTGTAATATCAGTGGGAGGTATGTGTCCTACAGAATCCCAATTTACACACTCTAAATCCTCTCTGGACCAGACATTGTCCTTTTGGTGCATTAGTGTTTAAGGTCATTTATCTGAATATGGCTCCAAGGCTACTGGAAGCTTTTCAGCTTGCTTAAAGATTTTTAGGTCTTTTTTCCTCCTTGTGTCCTAGCCCAGTCTCACACTCAATTGTGTGGTGTCTGACTGTCCTGACCAGGCAGGCCCCAAGCATCTTTTCAGTGTCAGGGAAGAGCAGGGAACATCTCCTGCCCCACTGTGTGATACACATTGAGCCCATGCAGAGAGTATGTGCATGCAGAGTGTGTTGTACTTCCCAGAACTGCCTGGCTCACTGTACTTTTGCAGAGCAAAGTCTGGTGTCCAGCCCATGCTCTGGCAGGATCTGAGGACCCTGTGTAAAATGGAGGGAGGAAGCAGGCTCCTGGCACCTGAGGACTTCACGCAGCCTGGTTCTGGACCCCATCCTTCCCCCAAGCTCCCCTGACCGAAGGAGGGAGCAGTGCAATAAGCATCCGTGGTGGAAGCAGACTGCCATCTGGGAGCTCTCCTTCTCCAGGGCCTCCCAGTCAGTTGACCAGATCTGGGCCATTTACGTAATAGCAGAGGTGGCCAACGGGACAGATGGAGGCTGCTGCCGGCCGAACAACTCATCCGACCCGCACGCTGCTCTGCTGGGGCTTGGGAAAAGGGCCAGGGACCGCCGTGCTTCTCCTGCCAGGCAGTAAACGGCAGCGGCCTTCCACTCAGGATCAACTCATCTCCTTTATGGAGCCCTGGAAGTATTTTATTAGCTGTCTCCGGAGAAGCTTCCTCTCCCAAATAGTTTCAGACAGGATGCTTTTTCACTTACTAAAGATCTGAGGATCATCTCCTCCATTGTTGGAAACTGTCCTAGTTCCTTTGAATCCTGAGCAGCTGTAACAGACTACACCAGAAAAGGATGTGTGTGTCTCCTTAGTTTATTCTTAATGGTAGGAAAGAGATGAAATTATCTTGCTAGGAAATGATACTTCTTTTGTGTCTTTTGTGTAAAGAGAAGGAAATAATTTAATGCAAGATTTAAAAAGAAGTTTAGAGTACAAGAACTACCTCTTTTACCTTCCTTGTTTTTTATAGCTTTGACATAAGACATATGATTCAGTTTGGATTAAAACAGAAATAAGCTTGTTTTGCTCCTACACATTTCTTTAAAAGCCTGCACATTCTGCTTTTGATATTTTCCTACCAGATGATTCCTGAAGGGAATATGGCTGCCTTTGACTTGTAAAAATTGTATCTGCTGTTGTCAAAAGCTTCAGAACAAATCTAATCAATTTTATGTGTGTATACATGTGTGCATGCACACAAGTGTGTATTTGTATATAAAAAGCTAATTGGATTGTCAATATACCATTATATCTGTAACAATTCAGTTACTCCCAATTTCCTCTTTCCATTTACATTTTGTGCACTATTTTCAGTCTCTTCTATTTGAAACTTCTGGAAAACACTACAAACAAGAAGTATGTTGAGGTTTCTTCCAGTCAGGGGGTTGATAAGTATGTGAGGCAATGATCACCATTCTTACAGAGCAGCTTTCCTTACAGATGCAATTATTTGGGTTTGTGCATACACCAGAAATACCCCCTGGTACACTTTGTTGTATGTGTCACACTTTGGTTATCTCTAATTTACTTTGAAAAAGAAAGCCAAACTGATTCCCCAACTGATGCAAAGAGCAGCCATGTGATTCAGTGATAGCCCAGCCTAAAGAAATTCACCTTGCAGCATACCCTTCAGCTGTTACACGCCTTCACACTCTCCTTTGCCTCTACAGTCACTCCACATCCCAGATGAAAGAACAGCCAGCCCCGTATCTTGGTTTGTGAACAGTGAGCAAACACCCCAGCAGCTCCATGTGTCATCAGAGATTAAAAGCAAGAAAAATTGGGCAGCACAAATGGTCTTTTGAGGCACAGTGGGCTGCCCATGTACCTCTGTGGTGCCTTCCAGCCATGGGCAGAGGCATGGGAGGGTAGGGAGGGTACCCTGGGGCTGCCTGGCCCTGCACTGGCTCCAAGATCATGGAGGCCCATCAGCAGCCACTTCAGCACCGGTCTGTCACTCTCATATCTTCCCCCATCCCCCCAGATGTTAATCTTTTACGGCAACATCTTGCTTACTGTTCTTGTTTCTGCAGTTTTGACGGGCTGCTTGCATTACCCCAATGGCCTGAAAAGTGATTATTTCCATTGATCAGACCCCGAGGCCTTCTGGCAAAGGGGATGCTACTGTTGCTCGCATACACAGCAAATTCAATTCCCTGCAGCGCACATGCAAAGAAGCTTGTGCAGCGCAGGCTGTAATCGAACATGAGCCTCCTTCAGGCATGCCACCAGGCATGGGTGCAAAGTGAGGTTGGCTACGGCGCTAAGTCTGAAGCAAGACTGCGCCCATAGCAAACTCTGGAGGTGCCCATGAGCAGCCACGGGTCTTTTCTCCAAAGCCACGTAGGCGTGATTGAGCAGCTCCCTGAAAGTAAGTCAGCATTGCTCATGGCAGAGCAGAGCGACATGCAGGCACAGCCAGGAAACCTCCATGTTTCCCTCAGCATGACTCTTAATCTGCCAGGAGATCGAAGGCATCCAGTTTGCCTGAGAGTGCCTCAAGGTAAAATCTAGCCCTTGCTGCCAGGCTGAAAACTGCCCAGTGAAGCAGGAGGGATGCATGGCCCCCTCGGTGCCAGTGGTGGTCACCCTCGGCCCACCATGAGGTGACCTTCCGGAGGCTTCCACCCACACCCACCATACCCTGGGGGCTCTAGGGAAGTTGGCCTTTCGCAGAAGGTTGTGTGGGCTTTCTCAGGCAAGGAAACAGAAACGTTAGACAGCCTCCTTCCCCCTCGCTGCCATGGCGGGGACACTCCCTCTACGGCCACGGCCTTTTCTGACATGGCGGCTTGCTCTACCAGGGAGCAGTGGAACCAAGCTGGCAGCAGCAAGGGGGCACAGTGGAGCTGAACACATTTGCGGCCAAGGTGGCTTTCATCGTGTTCAAATGGCTTGGAAAAGGTGCCATTAGGGAGAAACAACTTCGCTGTTGCCTCTCCCCACTAGTCCCCCTTGCATTTGACACAGAGTTTCACACGGTCGCTGCACACTTAACCCAAGTCCCCAGGCTGCCGCTCAGAAACATCTTCCCCGAGCTGCTGCTGATGTGGGCGCAGACCCGTGTGTGCTAATGCAATGCAGAAGAGCAATGAAGCTCTCATCTGTCAGCCATAGGTACGAATTTAAATTAAACCTCATTTGGCTGGGCACTCCGTTTGATTTATTGGCAGATGCTTCTCACCGTTTGAGCCTTGTTAAATTTCTAGCAAACACTTCACTGACCAGCTGTTCCTATTAAGTCAAAAGAGTGCCGCAGAGTGGGGTCATTGCTGCTTCACTTTTGGCGGCTCTCCTATGCAGTCCCCACAGAGCTCTCCCAGGGAGGAATTATACCCGTCATGCCACGAAACGCCTGGCTTATGCCAGTGAAGCATTTTAGGTTTTTGCCTCTGTGTCCCCCAGTTCTCACATTTTGTGTGCTATGAATCAACAAAACACCTCATAAGCTTCCTGTCAACTGATGGGGTAGGATTATTTTCCAATTCAGGCTTTTCTTCTCATTATTAAATGCTGTTTACTATGAACTGGTCAGTCATTTTCAGGTGGGTGCAGACTGAACTCCTCAGGCCTGCAGTGCAGTCACATGCATTAGTCATTTAGTAGTTAGACTTTGTTTCTGTACTTCCAGATCTCAGTGAAAAAACTACAAGGTACTCGTGTTTTACATGCAAAACAGGATAGCTTTTAGCATCCAAACACATCTCTTTTAAATACAGTAAAGATGCCAGAGCTTTGAATTCTCCTTATTTATCACAGTAATGCTATTTTACCTTTAGATCATGTCTCTCTACTGAAGGGTAACAGGGTAGCTCACAAACAACATACGCACTTTAATAATACATCATGGAAACACAGCTTCCTTTGGGGTGGTGAGCAAAACCAAGGAAAGCTCAGTGCATAGCATGGTGGGGGCACGGAAAGAAACTTCGCTCAAAGCAGCAAGAGAAATCATGATACTTATACAACACGGTTAGTACTGTACTGCTGTGGAAAGCAAAAAAGACGCCTGGTTTTTAAAGTTTTCATCAGAAAACCAATACATGGTGAACTCTGTGGAACTCAATTTATTGAGCTCTCAGGATCACGAGTTAGGTCAGCCTTGCCAGGAATTGATGCAGTTTGAAAGTAATCCAAACTTGAGGTGTCAGAGCACTGTTATATTTCTGTGATCTATTTCCTTGCTTTATTGTTTATTCATACAGCACTATATAGCTGTGCCTGGGGCAGGAAAGACACTGCTTCTACCCCCAGAAGTAGCTATTTGATCTAACACTGGGAAGTCTTAAGGGTCTCTGAGGACTCTCCTTCACACTCCATGTGCGGAGTTAGCAACTCAACCTACATGTTTGTTTAAAAGTGAGTGTTGTGTTGGTGTTAGAAAGGAGCTTTGCCCTTCCCTCCCTGCTGAATTGAGTGTGTCATGCAGGTAACACTCCAGTGTCAGCTCTGGGCCAGGATTTCTAGGAAGCCAAGCCGAAGACTGCCATCCAGTGCTGTGAACAATGGAAAAGCTGTTCCTGAGTCACACTTGGAAAGGGTCCTTTCACCAAGGGAGGTGACACTGTTCTGCTCTTCATTCAGGAAACTCCTCTTACCAATTTGTCTTGAGTGAGATGTTGGAAGATTTTGTTGAGTCCACCTCAAACCCAGGGCTTTTCCCAGAACACGCTTTCTGCTGTTATAAATGCTATATGCACTGAAAGAGTAGCTGGGAACACTTTGTCTTTCCTTTTACCTGTTGTTTGAAAAATGAACCAGAATGGATTTTTGCAACTCTGTCACAGGAATCTGTATGCAAACATTAAAATGGCAGACAGTGATACATTATTTAAAATTTAGACTCAAAAGATAAGGGTGTGACAGAAAATCCTATGTGTGTTAGAGAAGATGTCATCCTCCCCTGCCCTGTCAGCCATAGTTAAGAGTTTGCTAGCTCCCATTAAACTCTTTGCAGATCTGGACTTGTCATCTTCTTTTTAATTCTAGGCAATTAGCAAATTGGCTTAAAAATGTAGCAGCTGTCCTGATGTGTATGAACACTTGCTCCTGCCTTCAGCTTTCAAGCATCTGAAGGCATCCATTAGATTAGTTATCGTGTTAATAAGTAGATTTAAGAAATGCAGCGTGTTATCAGTTTTCACTTGAACAAAAAAACTTAAGCGATTAGAGTCTTCTGTCTAGAGGTATCAGGGAACTGACCTCCACTCCTGAAAGCATAACTTTGAGCTCATTTTATCTGGCACAGAGATAGAGGGGAATCTTAGTGCCCTACTAGTGAGCAGATTGAAAGGTACTTGAAAGATTAGAGATGGCTCTGTCTGATACTGAATTCCCATGCCTGATGAAGAAAGGTGAGGGTCTTTATCAGAGAAGCTACATTCGGGGTGTGTGTGGGGGGTGGGGGTGGCAGGGAACAGCCTTTCTGTATCATTCTCAAGGTAGCACAGGATTCCTGTCACTGTTATTTCACACCTCCAGCCCATGTTATGAGCAAAGCTGGCCATGCACCCACCATGTGTAACCAAGGACAACTGACTGTCAGTCACATATGAGGGGGCTCTTTGTGATGGTAAGGGGATCCCTAGTTAAAAAAAAAAACATCAGACTGAAGGAATGAATGGTGATTTCCCTGCTTCAGTGTGGAGTCAGCCCCTCTTTGCATCCTGTTAAATCTCCTCTGCCAGAGATGACTCATCCCTGAGTTTCATAAAAATACTTCTGAAGAGCTTAATTTTTTTTCCTTTTTCCTTTCTTTTTTTTCTTTTTTACCTTTGAAGTGGACTCATAACACTGAATACATATTTAGAAAATAATTCCCTAATGATATTCAAGAATCCTGCTCTTTAATTCCATCATATTTTTAGCACAAATATATGTATCCCTGTGACACAGGGCCCACCATGTCGGGAATGTGGGGAAGGAACACACTTGCCAAACCTGGAAACATGTTCCTTATTTTTGGATAAAGGAGAGGAATGTCATTTTTCTGCTGTGATACCTCGATAGACATTGGCTTATCTAGGATGCTTGCTTATTGCCAAAGAGAGATCTGAAAGAAAGATCTGAGGACTGATCAGTTAACCACTATCTCATGTGCACATTTTTATATTATACCATGTGAAAAGGTCTGCAGTGTCACCCAATGTTTTAGTTCTGGGATCCTTACTGGCTTAAGCAAGGAGAAGATGATTTATCTAAAAGCAATACCAGAAATCAAAGCTTTGGTAAATACCAGTATTTTTCCTCATATGTAGAAATAAACTTGAAGGCTATTTAAAAAAAAATTATTAATACCAAGGGGTATCTGAGACATCAAAGAGACAGAAGGTACAATATATAACATCCTGGGAAAAAGTGCTGCATATTTTGTAGTGCCTGACTTTAACAATCACTTTACAGTGTATTAGCAGGATGCTGGAGACTTTTAGACCTTTTTGGGAGGATATGAAAGAAATCAGAGTAGAGACATTGACAGGTACTGATGCCATTTCCCAGACCCTGTGACACAACCAGACTGCTGGGCTGCCCTCATGTTCTGCAAGAATGAGGATAAGGTTGCCGCATGGCTGATTTCCTATGCAAGGCTGTGCTGTTCAGGAGATGTACTGGGGCATCAGCTTCCTGCCAGGCCATGGCAATAGAGAAGGCAGGCTCTTCCTTGTTCAGGTTTCCCCTGTGAACCTATTCTTCAGCTGGAATTGAGAAAAATTTTTTTTTATCTCTGTGGGAAAGGGAAGGGAAGGGAAGGGAAGGGAAGGGAAG
>JANZLQ010000013.1:11609953-11662839 GCA_026212715.1 Elanus axillaris | reverse complement strand
GGAAGGGAAGGGAAGGGAAGGGAAGGGAAGGGAAGGGAAGGGAAGGGAAGGGAAGGGAAGGGAAGGGAAGGGAAAACTGGAGGGGAACGGAAGGGAGGAGGAGGGAAAGTTTGTCTAGCTTGACTTTTTTTTTTCCCCAAAAAGAAACCAAACAGAATTTTATATAATGCTGTCACTTCAGTGGAAAAAGGAAAGGCAAAGAGATAAAAGGAACAGAGGGAAGACAGTCTGCCATTTTGTGGTGCAATATAATGCATGCAGCTATCAGTGCCCTGCAGAGGAAGTCGTACCCCACTGACAGATGAAGGTAGTTAGACATACCTCCCAGGTGCCACCTTCTTGGGTATCTGTAGCAGTTCAAAGCACTGTAGCAGCTCAAAGCTCTGTAGCCTGTCACATGGGCAGGCAGGGCAGAAGACAGGAGAGTGGCCACTGCTGAGGTGTGGGGTCCTAAGATATGATGGCTAGGTGAGGAGCATCTTCCCTTTGAGTATGGGGTCTTACTAGGGGGACTATCTCCTGGCTGCAGCCCAGCATGGTGAGCACTTCCCCTGTACACTGGGATAGTCTGTTAGTGCTGCAAGGTGTTGTACGACATGTGTACACCAGGGAGTGGAGAGATTTGCTCCCCAAGCATTTTCTGTATTGCATTATCGAGCGGGGCTGTGGTATGGGAGCTGACTGTGAGTTTTGTGTGCAGGATGTCACAGCAGACTCAACCTGCTGTAGATGGGGGTACTCAAGCAGCCCTGGACCCTAAAAGGCTCTCCCTGACAGCACAGGTGATGACCTTAACTGTTTTCTTCCTTGTAGAAGTGAACAGCAACAGTCAAGTGGCATCTTAGGAACAAGTCATCTCTGTACCATTATTTTGGGAATTAACCAATGGAGCAAGTATCTGTGTATTTTAAATGGCATAACAATAAAATCTCTACCAAAGAGTTTCTTACACACCATTATAACCAGACCGCACAGAACTTGGCAGAGGTCAGGCAAACTGGGAAGTTTCTATTTGCAGATGCCTTATTGATGTTATTCCAGTGCTACTACCATTGTATCTTGCACGCTCTCTATTCTTCCTAGCCACACATTTAGAAAGTAAATAAGCTCATCAGACACATGTTCCATTTTATGAGAGCAGAGATGCGCACAAGAGCGTGAATGAATATGAATAGCCCTTTTTTGGCATTACCCAAGCTTTGGAGATGATTTGTATGAGTCAGAAATAAGTACTGTGCTAAAAGGGCTCCCATAAAAATACGGATGGTGAAAGAAATGGGGAAAGGAGGAAACTTTCCTCTCAGAAAATGGCTGCTCCCTGAGACAGCTCCTCAAGACATGTGGCAAGTTTTCATATGGGGCCTGGTTTGCATGGCAGCTCTTTGGGTTTGCTGACAGCTCTCCACCCAGGGAGCCATGCTGCTACTTCACATTGAACAAATGTCTTCAAAATGCAGCAAAAAATAGACTAGTCTTTGAAAGGGAAAGAAGATGAAAGAGAGTCTAAAAAACCTTCAACAAGTGAAAAATAAAAGCACCATACAGAGCTTCAATTTTCTTTCTGTTTTGTTTTTGTTTTGTTTTGGTTTTATTAGTACTTTCTCCATTTCAAACTCTCAGTCTTAAATAAGTAGGTGGCATTGAATACTGCTTTTTTACACTTGACAATGAAAATTATTAAACTAGTTATCATTATACATGAGCTAGAAATGACCGTAAGCCTAACAAGGCTAGGAATGGCCCTAATATTTGGGATTTTACCTGTGTCTGGTTTTCTTCAGAGTGACTTAAAAAGGGACCACTTCTCCTACCACGTAGGCCATAAGCTTGCCTGTTTGCTACCCAGCCATGGGAAACCACCCATGCATCATGGCACCCAGAAAGCTGTCCATCGTGCTGGCATCTCATTCCAAACACATATGGGAAAAGGGCATTTTTCACTGCAGGATTTTGGTGCCCTGTGGTCTTTGGTAGAAGGGCTGTTAACACTGTGCAGAAGCCCATAGGTGTATCTCTAGCCCAGATCCCCACTGCCTGTCCCAAAATCTAGTCAACTGTGGAGATCAGCCTGTTTTTGCTAATGCTTGGAGCTCACTGAAGGGTAAATAAATAGTCCATTTATTTGATGAGATATTTCTCTGCTGGACAGTGAATGCCATTTTGATAGCAATGCTTGGTTTGCAAGGCTGCCTCTGTCTACATGTTGAGAGTCTAGATGGTGTCAGTTTATTCTGTCCATTGTATACTCAAACTAAGGTGTGGGATGACCCAAAGAGATCTCAGAGTGAGTACACTATCACAGTCCACTGCCTCTGAATGTGCGCTAGTGGTCTTTCCAACACTGTAGGAGAGTAGATCCAAGTGTGCCAAGCTAAGAAAGCCTGGAGCTCCTTGCTTTGCAAGGCAGATGTAGAACAAGTTTCTTTTAAAACTTTTAGTAAATCACAGTGAAGCATTTCTGAAGTGGCATGGAGAGAAGAGAAGGCTTGAGCACTGCCTGGACTGACCTTGTCCAAGCGGGAAGAGGAGAAAAGATTTGGATCAGCTCTTTTCCCACCACTGGTTGACAACACTTTCTACTGTTAAGATTAATGTGACAAGTAGTGACAATGTGACAAATTTAGTAAGCCTTTACTCCTTACTTTATCTGGTATGTTTTTCCTGCAAGATTAAACTAGAAAGCAGCGTTCCTACAGGGAGTAAATATATCCTAGGAACCAGAGACTAGAAAGGCTTCAGACCTGTGCTGTGGTCAGCCTTTGGGGTCCTGCTGCACAAACAGAATGAACCTTTGAGAGAAACAGTGTGGATTTGGTGTCCAGCTGCCAGATGGGGGGGAGGAACTGAGAAGTGGGCCTGGGCCCGACTGTGAACCTGTCACACCAAAGTCCTGGGTGGGTTAGTAGACACCTCATGCTCAGTGCAGATCTGTTCCTGTTAGTGTGGGATGCCTGATCTCAGGGAGTGTGCTGGCCTCCAAAAAGCATGAACAGGGCAGAAAGGGAGAATCTGTTCTCAGGTCCTGGACTGTCAAAAATGGATTTTCAGGGCCTGACTGCTAAGCTACTGCTTGATATTAAGTGGAATCAACCAGAGGCTCATGAGGGTTTAGACAGCCCTTGCTGCATGGAAGAAAATACTCACAGTATGGGACTACAAATTCCCGTTCTGACACTGTGGCCAGAAGGGTGAGTAAAAGACACAGAGAGAATCCCTGTAGCAAACAATGGGGATTTGGTGTACTTGTTACAAGCCTCTGGTCCTCCTTTTAACACGGGGTTTATTTATGAAGTAATTTGTCTTTTGCACAGCGGTATCTATAGTTGCTGAGGGGGAAGGCTTTATGTATTTGCAGATATCTGTGTGCACACGGTAAAATACCAAAACGTTCCCTTCCTCCTGAAGGGAAAAGAGCCTTTGTTTGAGAAAAGCCCCAGCCACCAGACTGCCCCAGACTATGTCATGGCCCTGTGAGCCCTGCCAGCCCTGCCTGTCCCTGCCCACCCTCAGGGCTCCCCCCACCACCCTAGGCCCTGGACCCCATGTCAGCCCTGGGGCCTTTGGCCCCTGCCCCAGGGATGCTGCAGCAGGGCCCATCTCCAGCCCCCTGTGGCCCTGCCCTGCCCAGCCATGGATGCCCTGAGCCAGGCCCACTCGCGGATCCACATCGCAGCCTGTGAGAATGGGCTTTTGGTACATAGTGAACACATTACAACGGGCAGTGCAGCAGGCAGCCCAGGCACAGGGTCCCCCCGCCACTTTCTGTCAGCAAAGTTCTCCTGGTGGGATGAGGTCTCCATAGTCAGGGGAAGAAATACCTGGAAGAAATAACAGAGGGAATGCTATCATCTGTTAAACTTTCAGCAGAAGACTTTTCTCTGAGAGTTGGTTGCTAATTTGAGGCAAGCTGTTAATGAGATGCAGGCATATACCCTCATCCAGCTATCTTGGACCATTTTGCTCCCTTGAATTAGCTATGGCATTCACTTGTGGTGAAACTTTTGTGGTTTAAACATACTGGGCTTGAACTATCGAGGCAGCAGCATTGCCACATCCGTTTCATCTGGAGTTGTAATACTGAATCACTTTTGTTTTCCCCCTACAGCCTCATCCACTGGAAATAAGGGGGTGTAAAGAACGTCATTCCTTGTCATTGTGGTTACAGAAAACACTGGAAGTGAGACTGTGAGTATATCTTCTAGCTTCAGAAGTCAGGAACCAAAACAAACAAAAACCTGCAACATTTATTATTAAATTTCAATTAGGCCTCCCTGGTTTCAAGCCCAGTTACACATTTTCTCAGGGGGAAAGCAGGAGGAAAGTGGATTTATGACTGTTGAATATTTGACCCTGTCAGGATTGTATTGGGCACTACAAAAAATGGATGGCTAGAAATAAATTTGGGTGTGAATAAGCTGTTTCCTCCACAGGTCTGGTCTACACTGGCAGGGTGCACTTAACGGTTGGCTGGAGAAAAAATTGTGACAGACAGGATGGTTTCTTACATGGTCCTCAGGGAATATAAACAGGAGCTGTGTTCTTCCTCCCTTTAACTCACCCTCTGCTCACTGGCAAAGTAATTTAGATTCAAGCTTCCAGTTTAGAGGAATTGCTGGTAGGAGGGGAAGGGTTAATTTGTTTACTTGGGGTGTTTTTCTGTTTGTTTTGTTTTACTTTTTTAAGCCCTGATGTGAATTATCCATTTTGGCAAGTGAATGGGAACAGTTGCATGTACTTGGTATTTTCTGTCACATACGCTATTATTAGTAAGAAACACATTTCCTTTTGGGGTGAACGCTAAGGACAAAAATAAGGCTGTTCAGATTACCTCCCCCTTTATTAACTCTGCTAAAGCAATTGTGCTGGCATTTAAGAGAACTGGCAAATGCATTTGTTCAGCAGCAAATGTGATGCATTCAACGTTCTTTTCACACGAAGAAGAAAACAGGGGCTTTTAAGCACAGTGAATGTAATAGCCAAGTTTGGTAATGATTTCTAATATTTTCAAGAAAGAAGAGAGGAAAAAGATCCTGCTCACTTGTTTTAGTATGAAGGAAGGGCAGTAGTTCTAATATCCAATATATTCTCCAGAGCTTTCAGTGCTACTTGGTGCACATTTTCTCTCCATGTGCAGATGGATTTGCCTTCAGTGACAAATCATTGGCTTTGATTTTGCATCCAATATGCATGGTATGCCTTAATTCCTGGAAGAAATTACCTCATCATCTAAATACAAAGACAGGACATGTCACAGTAGCACAAAGTTTCTTCACTTGTAGGGCAGAATACCTTTTCTAAAAGTGAGTGGTGTTATGGTGCTCAGATGCTGTTGGGCTCTCTTCTTTTGTTAACAGTGCTATCGCCAGTCATAAAGGGTCATCACGTTGAGCACCCAGATCATGGTGTACAGAAAGTAATTTGTTTCTTTTCAAGGTGTTGTTCTCGCTGGTACCAGCTTTGCATTTAGCCTCAGTTAAGTTGGTTTGAAACTGCTGAGGTATTTTCCCACTGTAGCTCACATCCTTTTCCACTGATTCTGATTAAACAGATATTTTATTCCCCAGAAAAGACTTTTGTGCTCATTGCTCACTGCTTATCACTTGTCTACTTGTCCCCATTTTTTGTAGAGAAAATGGGTGGCTCTAAATCCAAGTGGGGGCTTAATGTCACCTCTCAATATTGAGAGCAATGAAAGGCAGTGGTGGAAAGTGCTATGGTATCTGATGTACAGGACACTTTTTTGCCTTTTTTTTTTTAAACAAGCAATTGGTAGTAATAGAAAGCAAAATGCCTTTTCATGGCTGATGGGAAAAAAATCATACAGATAAGGAAACTGATAGGGAAGTTTGCTCTTAGCTATGAGGTATTTTTTTCTGTGTCTGCTTCAAGGACTTTGGTCTTCATCCATCAGTCTTTATATATATACTAAATAGCGTTTAACAAGTGGCTTTTAAAATAGGGTGAACTTTTGAAAAGAGAGTATTTATAGAAGTAGCTATTTACTTTGCTAGTAATTTTCAGTATTCATTTTGCTATTGCTGAATATACAGAACAGGATTATTCACCCACATTACCCAGCTGCTTCTGTTTGATAACGCAACAAAGATGGTGAGGTAAATGTCTTTCCATGGAAATGACTGTGATGTCATGATTCATGGCTATGAAAAAGTGGGTATGTGAGGAGGAGTTGTTTTTGAGACAGAAAATCTCAAAATATAGATGTCTTGCATTATTGGTTAAATGCTCAATTAACATGCAATCCAATTAAGGAATATAACAAGAAATTCGTTTTCCATGACATACTTGAAAAATACTTCATGATAGTGGAGTTCACTAAAAACACAAGAGTAACTTATTAGAAGAAGCTGTGGTACTTTTCCAGTTATACTTTTCCTATAGAGGACGCTTGGCAAGCCCAGAAATTTACAGGAGGATGTGATATGTTACAGCACTTAGTAAAGAATATGTGGGGATTTGGGTTTTTTTTTCATTTACCTTGCTGGCAGTTGCCAGCTGAACTGGATATATAATTGCATTTGGAAGTTCTCTGACCTCTTCAACAGCTGGGACTTGGAGAATTGTAAACCTGTCACACACTTGCATAAGATCTTTCTGCTGCTGCATCTCCCTGGAACAGTGATGAACTATGTAAGTGAATATTCAGAAATTTAGGTTATAAGCCAGGTATACAACCATTCTCACTAGATGCTTCGGTAAGTGTTTTCTGTAGTTCTGTTACAATTGACTGAGTTGATCTAATCCAAAATGCTTTTGGTTCTTCTCTTCAGAAGTCTATTGAGCTAATGTACCACTTCTCTATCTCAGTAATGTGGCAAATCTTTTGAGCTGGACATGAACATCACACAGCTGGCTCTCAATTCTGTGCTGGATGGTAGGCAAACCCGCTTCCCATTAATTTGCAGCTCAATTTTCACTGCTCTGTGACGTATTCATCAGGTCAGCCTCCTTGGCCATTCATTGACCAGCCTCAGCTGCCGTTTGGGATTCAGAAGAGGACAGAGCCTGTGGCAGGACCTTGCTGGTGGGGAGCTTAACAGCTAGCAGAGCCCTCTGTTCAGAGGCACACTTCCAGGACATAGCCTTCACCATATGATGCAGCACAGCCACTGCCTATTTCAAGACCCAACATTTTGATGTTTTGAGCAGGGGAAAAGCTGGTAGTTGAAAGCCTGATTCTTAAGAAGGCTGCTGTAATGCTCCAAATCTGTTTGGGTCTCCCCAGTCTACTGATGTTATCCTAGTCCTGTCTCTGCTGGTGATAGACTATGCAGCACTGTGAAATGTGTGTGTACTGCTAACTGGTAATGAGCTAAATGGTCTCAAATTTCTCCACTGACAGTAAGATCTACTTATGGCTTTTTCTATTTGGTTCAGCAGTGCCTCAGCTGCTATACTGAGAGAGTATCACTTCATACTAAGGGAAATATGCTAGGGAAAAATCCATTTGAGGTTTACATTTGGTACATCCACAGATGTCTGCTCAGGTTTTCCATTTCATAAACTCTTGTAGCCAGGCTGAAAATGTGACTGAAGCTGGGGTCAATTGACAAACACATAGATATTCTATCCCTTGGATCAAAGAGTATGGACAGGGCAAAATAATATAATGAAATCTCAAACAGCAAAACTCAGATGCAGGAAGACAGGCAGCAGCTTTGGAATGACATAGACAACAGTCCCACAGGGACTAAGGATCTTCTCCAGGAAGATCTCCATTATCACGGTCTCCTCCAGTACCATGGCTCAGCCAGCTTGCTCCACCAGAGAAAGCTGGCTTCCCTTACTCTGACATAATTGTAAATGCTAATACCTGAGAGCTGTCCTGGAGGCTGATACCAGAAAAGCATGTCTGGAGGTGGCAGCACATGATCAGTCTGACCAGCAAATGATCACAAAGGCAAGAAAAAATGATAGCTTTGAGGGAGTCTGCCAAGAACCAGCTGGAACAAGCTGTGGTGTGTTTCAGAGGCTCAGGCTAACCCCAGGCTGACTGGCTAGAGCTTGAGCCTGAGATGCCAGAGGGAGCCTGCCTCTGGGACACTCCGTGGCTCTGAGCACTGGTCAGACAGCACACAACACCATGGGTAAGCTGTGTGAGGCCAGCACTTCTGGAGTTGCAAGGCAGAGGGGAGCCCTGCTGATAGCATATTTCCATACATTCTGTATGGTATGTCTAAATATTTTGATGGTTTTAAGATTTTGTACCAGCCGTGGAAACTGGTTTGCTGCTAGATGACTGTAAAAGTGAGATTTGGTAAATAATTATTAGAAATCTTATACTAACACTATAATTGAAGCAATAGAAAAAAGTATAGCCGAGCAATTAACTACTAGAGAGAGTTACTCATAAGTTTTGCAGTTCTTTACTCTTACAACTAGATGTTCCTGTATGCTAGATGAGAACAATATTGAAACTGACCACGTGATTGAAACTGTGTTAAGCTTCAAGATCAAAGAATAAGGACAAGAAGAAAGACTTCAAGGACAGCCAATAAGAATTTCAAATGGGTTGGTGGTCATAAAAGCAGCCCTTTGACTCAAATGGACCCTTCATTGTGCATGATTGGATGTAGGCAGTACTATGATAATCAGTTATAATCATTTTTATGTATACTAATCTGATTCATATGTAATTAGTTATTCCATGTAATGTGTTTGTGCTGAAGCTGTGGCATGCATGCTAGGTGGAATTATCCCCTGAGCATCCAGCGCTGCAATAAAGCATGCCTGCTTTCTAAAACTCCAAAATGTCTTAGAGAGTTTCTCCAACCGGCTTTTCGATATCACTGCCAGTGTCGAGTTTTCCAGGAAAATGGTAGTTAACTGAGGAAAGTACAAAGACAGCTTTAGGTCATCTCTGCAAAGGAAAAAGAAGACAGTAGGCAGCTTTATTTTTGACAATAGGTGGTCTTGAGGAACTTGATGTTTTTAATCATTTTCTATCCACTCAGACGGAGCTAGTTATCTATGAAACTGTTACATATATTTGAAAAGTGTTGCACTGCCCTTGAAATAAGCAGTATGTTTTTAAACTGATAGTTTAAAGAGAAGGTGAAGACCTAACATAGTTTGTGATTGATTTAAGGTTTCTGAGTCAATCTTGCAATTTCAGAGGTGGTAAAACAGCAGACTGTGATCTGTAACCAAAAATAACCCCTTAAATTTCCAAGACAGTGAGAGTGGGAGACAAAGAAGGACAACAGTAAAGCTAATTAACCCTTGACAACAAAATAAAAATTTCTTGCACAAAGGGCAGCTGCCTAGCTCATGTTGAAGCTTAGGGCTCCTGTAATGTTGACTTATAGAGAATGTGGAATACCTTAGGGAGAAAGTCTGGAGGCAGAAAAGAAAAAAGCAAGTCACAGACCCAGAGACCATAAAAACAGACCATGGATCTGCCTGAAGTATGGAAAAAGCACCAGGTATCTAATAGCCAGTGACTGAAAAGAAATATCCAGGAGCTGCAATGATTTTCCTGTATTGCCAGAACATGCAGGCATCAGCAGTCATGACAACAGAAAGAGAATTTTGATGCCTTCAGTGGTGTCCCTTTTTGCTCTACCCTTTCCTTTCTCCTTCACATATATGAAGAAGAAGTTTCTGGTGAATCTGTTTTCTTTTGCCCTGGTGCCAGAAGTAAAACTCAGTATCCTGCATGGTGAAATGCAACAGGATGGAGACATATACATTGCTAGAGGGACTGATGGACATTTCTTGGCCTGGTTTCATCATCAAGTCCCAACAGCTCTAGGAGTTGCCTGGGTTGATGCTGCTCTGCAGTGGTGCCAGACATTGTTCTGGATGTGACAGTGATTGCCTAACACTGTCACTGCCCAAGAGTGAATGTAAATAATGTCACCAGAGAATGATGTCAGGTCCATTTGCTCAGAGGTGTTCTTCTTAAGAAAGATGGAGGAGATGCTGAATGGGCTGTCCTGAAACCAAGCACTGTGTTAGGAATGTCCTAGCCAGCCTGCTGGGAGCAGGAACACAGAGGTGGTGCTATAGGCACAAACAGGAATTCTTAAAAGCAGCCTCAGGAAGAGGATAAATTTTATCCTCACTGAGGATTTATTTGAGATGGGTGTAAGGGTAAGTTATAAACTGTAAGAGATATGCTGATCATAGTCATTGGAGGTAAAATGTATCAAGTGTCCCTTTCAAGAGACAGCATTCCTGGAGTAGCTGGGGATCAAAACTAGTGAGAAGAGTTTGAGGACATCTTCCAGGACATAAAGTGATATTTATCCAACTGCTCACTATTAGATAAAATAGTGAGAATCCCCTGGAATTCCACTCCAGCAAAAGTTACTTTCCCCTTAGATAAAAAAAGGAGGTGGAAGGAATGTGCATTGGTTTGGGAAACACCAATAGGGTAAGATCAGGAGAAGTAAGCCTTTCAGAAGAAAACAAACAAACAAAAACTGAAAAAACATCCAAGGAAAATTTGACAACAAGATCGAGAGATGCTGAGATCTATGTGTGTTATCAACCTCCAGAAACAAAGAAGGATAGTCAGGTCCATAGGAGCTGTTGACTGAATAGGGACATTTACCCCAAATACGCTGCCTAAAACCGTAACCTGAGAGTGTTTCAAGTCCCTGTTTCTCCAGTCCAATGGTTTAGGGGGAATGAAGTAATTAACTGCTGACTGAAGTATACTGGAGAATAGCACTGTTAAAATCAGAGGTTTTAATCTGTGAATGTTTGATTGGCATGCAAAGCCAAACACACATCATGATTTATAGCTCCCTTCTTATCCAAGACTGTCCTGAGCAGGCGACATCCACACTCAGGACCAGAACTAGAGTACTAGTTGCTGTATTCCTGTGTATATATTGGACTATTGTCAGAAAGAAATTAAGCAGAAACTACAGAGGACATTTTTATCTCTCCCTTCCTAGGTCAATATCTCAACAACTAGACTGACCAAAGTATCTTCTGCCTGCCCTTCTTTCTCACTCTGTTGTGGCTGTATTCCTGGCTGTGCAATGGCTCAGTGCCACGAGAAGGTGTGGGGAGCTTTCCTGCCCAGACTGTGCAAGGGTTTGGTGATGGGATCCCTGTCCAAGGATGCCAAAGAAGGTGGTTTCAGAACCCACAAGTCCTAAGGCACCTCTCCAGCCCAACAATCAATACCTGTCCTCGAGGGAAGCCTAGGGCCAGAGGTACTTACCAGTTCTAGGGGAGCAATTAAGTTTGGCACCTAAATTAAGTGAACCAGACTTATTAGCAGTCTGAACACAGATTCTGTGAAAGAAACTTTTGTCTGAGGCTTAGAGTGGGGGGTTTTCTTGGTGTTTTGATTCATTGAGGCATCTCTCTGACGGAAGATGAACTCTGCCATACACGCAGCATGACTGCTGGCCAAAAGAAGAGTGTAGAAAGTGAAGTGTGAGCATTTTCATGTGCAGTGGGGGGGTGGGGGTGCAACCATTAGTTATTTCCAGGATTTACTGAAATACCTGGAAAAGAAACTATTTCTAGTACAAGGCAGGAATGGAGCTGAAACTGTTCAGAAAAAGAACAAAATCCTGTTTGTTGCTGTTCTTTCTAAGAAAAGTCTGTTGTTTAAGGACAGTGACTCTAAACATATGACAGAAAAACAGCATTCAGAAAGCAGTTGTGTGCACAAAATATCATTACTTAAAAATGTAATGATTTCATATACCGTTTTGTTTTGGATCACTTGAGAGAGGCATAAAGTTAGTTTTTCTGGGTCCTTAAATTACTCTTATCAACATTTTATTTTCATGTACAATTAAGCACCCAAATGTATTTTATGAATACACTGTTTTGAATTTGGGCCAAGATCTGAAATGCAAGACAGATTTGGAATAACATACATTGACTTCATAAAACATGTAGGCCACTGGATTAATCACAAAGGGAGATATGTCCATATTGAAAGACTTTGATCTTTTTAATCTTAGCCATGTTCATTGTAACATTTTGACATGCATGAGTCCAAGAATGCAAAAGGAATGTGGGACATGAAATGAACCTCATCCAGCATCTTTATCAATGCAGTACATTCCTCCCAGCAGGCCAGAGTGTGCCTAATAAGACAATGAAAGGCTGAGAGACCCACCAGGAGACTACAAACCCATTAATTTAGTATAACTTGTGTGAAAATGCTGGAAGCTATTGCAGGATTTGTAAAGCAAAAAACTTGTCAAAGTCAATTGATTTGGGAGATTTCAGAGAAAGCTGTTCTTGCTGAGCTGCCAAGGTAGAAAAGGTTATTATGTCCAGGAAGTTTTTAAGTGTCCTGTTGGCACCATGTAAAACAGAATGGGTGCTGCCATGTAAGAAAAGCTGAAGAACTAAATGAGGTTTTCTGGTTTTAGGAGACTACAAGTATTTGATCTTTCACCAGGAATTCAGTCCATCGTCTCCTTTCTCTACATTAAATCTCCACAATGCCCAGTACATACAAGGGACTGACAAATGAAACTGTTGTAATAAATACTCATTAAAAAATATTGGAGTAAAGCATCTCTGCCAGGAGCAAAACCTTTACAAAGGTAGAACTGTCTCTAGATAGGAGAGAGGCTCAGACAGGAAGCACATAACTCTGTTTAGCCATTTAATTCATCCCTGATCCCTGCACCAGCTGAAAGCTAAAACCAGGAGAGAGCCAATGCTTTCTGCAGCCCTCCAAATTAAAAGCTATCCTCAAACACTCTAGGATTTCAGAAGGAATGATGATACATCTCTGAATAAGGCAGAATTTTGTCCAAATCTGTTAAAAACTGAATGGGGAGAAGATTTTACAGTAAAAGTTTCCACACAGTCAGCAATCAGATGTAAGAAAAATCTGTTATAGATAGCCTCTATTCCACTGATAATGAGGTCATGAGACCCAGGTTACGTGTCTGGAGAGAAAGAGCTGCTGCGCGGCATCTTCCCAGTTTAGGAGCTTTTCAGAGAAAGTGTGGAGACACAGGGACTAACTAAAGCCTAACCGCTGTGCTCCATGAGGCTCTCAGGCAGCTAAGGAAAGAAAGACTGTGTGGTAAAAATGAGACATAGTGAGGTGCTTTTGAGTGTTCCTGACCAGTGTAAGCTATATTTATGCTCAAGCTCAGGGCAGAACTGTGCTTCAGCGATGGTCACCCTTTTCCCATGCGAGGAGAGCAGAGGGTGAACCCAACAGGGTGGGGTCAGGTAAGGGTTAGCAGCCTTGCAAAATACTGTCTGGGGAGAAATTGCCACCGAGCAATGACCAGAACCTGAGCCAGCAGTGATACCCTATGCGTATCACTATGAGAGAGACCGCTGGCCAAGGGGTGCAACCATCTGGGTTCAGAGACAAAAGGAGCAATGTACAGAGGATCCACATCTGAGTACAGAGCCGTTGCCATGTCAGCTTGCGTGCTGGGGATGCAGTCGACGTACGGTGTCAGGGCAGGCGTACACACAGGAGACCAGAGCGTTGCACAGTGCTCATGCAAGACTGCCAGGCTGCCCAGCTGAGCGCACAGGGCTGAGGAGCAGATGAGCAGCTCATGGGATATCAGTGCTCTCCAGCGAAGCGTGGGGCAGCAGCCGCAAAACAGCAGGAGCAGCCACTTAGAAAAGCTGTTGCGAGGAATCCAAACCCATTGGGCTTTTTTTCTGTACCATGAACTGGCCAACACCCAAAGACCTGAAAGGACAATGTCAGCTTTAAGTTGCCGTGCTCCTGATTGTAAAAGACCATTTAGGAAAATGAACTTTTCCTCTCTATTGTGTGATTCTCCCCCCCATTCCAATTTAAAAGGGAAACAAAGTGAGGGCTTTTTATTTTTTTATGCTATTTTAAAAAATGCTTACATAAAAAGGCAGATTCCAAAGGAAAAAAGCAGAAGGTTTCTGACATGCTTGCTCTTTGTCATAAGAATATGAAAAAAGTTTAATGTGTTGGTTTGCTTCTTCAGGATTCTTTGTATTTTGCTTTGTACAAACAGAACAAAAGGGCAATGACTGGGCTACTGAAAAACAAGTTTTGCATCTCCCCATGGCAGAGAAGAAAGAAACTGAACTAAGTTTGAGCTGCCTTTGGTGAAAAAGGACAATGTATCTAATATTCTGATCTGTGGGATTTGTGGTTTTGACAAAGGCTAGCCCAGTATTATAAAAACTCCTAAAATAAGCCAAATAATTAGCATTCTCCCTCAGGGGCATGTATGAAACCCTCACATATATCTCAGTGGGAATAAAACTTGGACATTTCAATACTGGCTAAGGTGGCACAACTACTGCTGCTGTTGGTGGACTTC
The DNA here is from genome assembly GCA_026212715.1 of Elanus axillaris. Taxonomy (NCBI): domain Eukaryota; kingdom Metazoa; phylum Chordata; class Aves; order Accipitriformes; family Accipitridae; genus Elanus; species Elanus axillaris. Next base: position 11,648,554 of record JANZLQ010000013.1, on the reverse strand, counting down.
TGGCAAGCTGTAAGGACTGGTGATGCTGCATGTGGGAGATGAAAGAGAGGAGAGGAGGTGCCTTCATGCTGAAGGTGGTCTGTCTAGTGTGAGGGGAGGTGAAGTTCCCTGGTGGCTGCTAGATGCCAGCCTGGATGCAGGTAGGGGGACAGGGCACATAACCTCAAGGAAGGTAGCCCCTGAAAGAGTCCTGATTGCTTGTCCCTCCTTGGCCCATCTGAAGGGGAGGATTGGTCAAGGCTGGCCACTGTCACAGCCTGAAGAAATGTCTCTGGAGCCACCTCTCCCTGTTGCTGAGGAGTGTGCCCTGACCTTTTCCCCTCCCAGGCATGGTTATTTATCTTTCAGCCAGTTTAATGAGCTGAATCAGTTCACCAAAGGCAGACAGAGAGTCAGAGCTGGCTTGAGGGATGCAGCCAGATACACATCCAAATGCAAGCAGGGGAGGGAGGAGGAGAGGAGTGGGGAGAATAACTACCCTTTAGCCATGCCAGCGAGCAGGTAGGGTCAGCTCATCCCGCCTTGTAAACCTCACCCAAAGCAGTGGGTAACCAGTGCTTCAGCCCAGCTTGCTGCTGTGGCTGCCCCAGACTAGACTGGGGGACCCCCACCTTCTCCCACTTGTTGAATTGCCTTCCCTGGAGCATATTCTGCTGCCTGTGTGCCAGGCCAGGTTGGCAGAGAAACAAACCATGAAATCCCATGTCCCAGGAAGCTAGACCAGTTTAGTCCACGTATCTACAGTCATGGGCTGCCGCAAGCCCACCTTGACCAAAAATACCCCAAATGCTGTCTGTGCATTAGCATCTAGCATTGAGTGTGACTTAATGCTCTGAGGAAATCCACTTAGGTTTCCTCAAGAAACAGAACCATCACAACCCCATTCTAATTTCTGGGAACAGAGGTTTTTGCATATACTAAAAAAGACATAGCCATCATGACTGACTTACAGGGTTGGGAGGAACGCTTGGCAGTGGTAAAATCTCTAAAAAACTTCTTCTGGAAGCAGGCCCTTCTCTCCATGATGCCTGCCATCTTGGCACTGTCCAGATCACGACTCTTGGCTGTATCCCAAGTTTCTGTTGGCTGAGTGGTGTGTATGTTTAGTATGAAGTATGTTTATGTGATTGTACTAAATTAATATATAACTGAAAGACACAGGTGGAATAAGATTTGTAAATTTTAAGGTGGAGTATCCAGTCCCTCTTATAAGGAGAATGTATTCCCTGGGAACCTGTAAGGACCTAGCACAATCAGTAAAGTACCTTCGAAGTAGGTAAATGGAATGGTATCTGTATCTTGGAAAAGAGAATCTATTTGAGACTGGATGGTATTACGTTCTCTCCGCACATCAATGCTTCATGGTTCCTGAAAAGAAACTCATCAATTTGTGGTGACAATTATATGGGAAACCTCACTGGAAGCAGATTTTAAGAGAAGGGTATATGGATTAGTAATTTGAAAGGCAACAGAGCATAGGGGAAGCAGCTAAACTGGATCCTCGAAGAGTGTGAATTATTTACATATCAGTTAACTGGATCACAGAGCACAAATCCAGGATGATATTGCTTAGCAAAGGCTACCTGAATATATCCCACCAGTGCATGTTTGACACTGGGCAAGGGAAAGCTGTGAATGAAGCTGGCTCAATGCAGAGCCTTTGTGGAGAAGACAGACATATAGCCAAGCAATGCTGCTAGATAAAGACAGCTTGTCAAAGCACATTGCATTTTCACCTTCATAAGACCATTATTTTCAGTTGTTCCTGTCAAAAAAAAAAAAAACCCAAACCAAACAAAAAACAAAAAAACCCCACCAATAAATTCCAGATCCATGTAATCTATTCTTAAAATGCAATGGGACCTTGTAAGTAATGTCTAGTAATTTGCTATCAGCTTGGTCAAGGACAGTCAAATTACTTAATTACACATAACAGTTATTCTGTAAAGACTTGGGAAAACACAGATAAACGTAACTAATCCCTCTTTATTTATCCCTGCAAACAAAAGCCTGAGGGTTTCTGGAGGAAAAAAAAAGCTGTCCAATTAACATAATTAGAGATGGATGTCACTCAAATCTTCACGACAGCCCACAGACATCCTGGGTATTTTGATTATGTAGTTAAGTCACGACCAGATACAAGTTTTTCAAGGATGGTGGTGTCAAAGGCCGATTTCATTGCCTGCCCTTGCAATGTTACCTTCCTGCCACTTGATGGCATCTTCTGCAGGCACCTGAAGTGGTGGTAGGGCCTTCAGGAGCTTGTTGCATTTCTAAGTGGGTCAGATACCAGGAGCTGCGCACCTCTATGAGCGACACTTTCCCACGTTTTCATGGGCAAGGGTGGCTTATTTGTGACACAGAAATATTAATGGGAATTTAGAAGGAAGGAGCAAAATGACGACTCTGACAACCTCATGCTCTTACTTGTAGAAGATGCAAAGAAGACCCCTGATGTCCTCCCATTGCTGCTGGCCTCCTCAGCTGGCTGACTGGCTGGCTGGATAGATGGAAGGAGGGAGTCAACCAGTTAGTTCCCGTAGCTCCGTCCAGCTCTAGGTGTGCCTGCTGAAACTATCTCCAGTGAGGGAGCATCTGTGTACTGGGGCTACCTTGAAAACAGTCTTGGAGTCCCATATCCACAATAGACAGATGCTGAACAGCCACTGCTTCCTAGGCCCACTGCCACAGCAGCTTCTCCTTACTTGAGAATAAAATATGATTGCAATCAGGAGAGACAAGGCTTCAGATGACTTGGCACTTTTCTTCCTTTGGTGATTACATTGCTCCAGGTGATGGCTTTCCTTTTAAAGAAAGTCATCACAACAGCAATTTGTGGGAGATAGGATCTGTGCACTTCACATCAAAACAAGAAGAGTTTTCATCGAACTACTACCTGATTAGCATTAAAAGACTATAGCTCTGTAACATAACACAAAACTGCCTGCACTTCATCCCGCAGCCTTCTCTGGTCTGCATTTGGATCTTGGCAGCCTCACCTTTCACCTGGGACAGAATCTGTGAACCCTGAAGTTGCAACTGGTGACCCATGCTTCATATCATGCTTTCTCCATGGAAGAAGGTCTTATGAGTGGTGGGTGGTGATCTTTGATGCCATTTACCATCCAAATGCTGAAAGGCTCTTCAGGGTAAAGGGTTGTTTGTGGAATGCTGAAGAAAGAAAGCCTTATCTGTGCAGCGCGTGAGGGAGGGCTCCCAGCTCTCATTCCTCTTCCTGTTGAGGTGTGGAGGGGTGATGATGAACACAGTAACTCCTCCTTCAAGGATACACTCTTAAGCACCCTTTAAAGACTGCAGAAACCAGAAAAGACACAGAACAATGAGCGTTCTGGGTGCTAAATGTTAGAAAAGCATTAAGACAATAATGGCAAAAAAGCAAGGAAACTCAAAGCACCTCGTCCGGAGAAAAAAGAATCAAAAGAGAGACTATAATAATTTCTGACCAAAAGATAAAAAAAAAAAATCCCTCCCTAACATACATGCACACAAAGATGAAGAAAAAGACAGCCTGATTCTATTAACCAAGTATTAACACCCCTGGCTAAGGAAACCCTGCAAAAAGGAGGGATTAACATTTTCAATAAAGGGGACCAGATATTGCAGTGCTAATCACCAGCACTCTCCACTGACAGGAGAATGGAAAAAAATGTACTTAATAGTGTGAAACAGAGCAGGAGGTTCACAGGCAACGAATCAGGGGTTGCTGCTGGCAAGTGACAAATAACCTGGTTAGAGAAAGGCATCACAAATTAGGGGAAGTCTCTGCAAGAAATAGTAACTATGCAAATTGTCCCAGCAGCCATATGTCTGGCTGAGCTGCAGCTCTACCAGAGGGTGTCGTGACAAGGGCTTTAGCACTAAGCATTAAGGCCACATTTTGCATCACGATTTTCTAGTCACCATTCTTGGAAAAATAGATCCCTAAATGTCCTATGCATTGCATAATCTTAAGGAGTCTGAGAAAAACATACTCATTTACCAAGTAGCTCTGTAGCATAATGCCTTGTCTTCTTGTGCTGTCTGTCATTATAGTAGGAGCCTGCCCGTTACGTTAAGGTGCAATTGGAAAGACGGGAAAATGTGTTGTATGATTTAGTGTTACAAGTCACCGTCTCTTTACAACTGAGTCTGCTTGAATTAGCATCGATCTCCAGAAGCCAAGCAAGACTGGGCCATGCCCATCCTTAGAGAGCAGCTTGCCAGGTGTTAAAGGTAATGAAATACTGGGCAGGGATCTCTACTAGGGACGAGGGCTGAGGGAGGTGGGAAGAGAGACTGAAGGTTTTAGACTTCCTTCTCCTGCTGCCTTTGTTAGCATTGCATTTGTCTGTGATATCCAGTGGCACAGGGCAGTTGCTTTGGATATCCAGAGCTATGTGTGTGTGCACACTCTGTGTTGCTTGGATGCTATAGAGGTGATGTGGCTATATGTATGCATTAAGTTCATTGTCATACCTAGTGTGATCAAACCTGTTCCCCCTTCCAAAAGCCTCTGCAGAGAACTGTAGTTCTTACACATCCGATGATGAGAAAGCTTGGATTCAGATAAAAAGCATCATTTCTAGCTGTCACAGAACTGGAGCTATAGGTTATTTTTTAACCTGCTTCATTAGATTATAAGATACTAGGGTCATGGATATGCTCTTTCCCTGTTTTCATGCAACACTCCAGTGCAACGAAAGCCACTTCTTACTGGGGCCTTTGGGTGCTACTATTGTATTACATGATTGAATATAAGCAAGAATCCTCTTGCTCCCTGCCCTAAAGCGCCTGCAGAACCAATTAACATTCATGTTGTACACAGATACCATTTTGACCATTCCTGAAAGACAGTTTTTTGGAGAAAATGCAGATACACACAGTATTAGCTTCCCCCACACTTACAGGCTTGAGGAGAAAAACTATCCCCTCTTGAGACTTCCAGGGCATTTAAGCAGGGAGAATTTAATTACTGACAGCATATTAGTATGTTCTCTGAGCTTCTTGGAACAAGAATGAAGCAGTAGCGGGACCAGGAGCGCAGACAACCCACATGTTTACTCAGAGGGCTCCTTCCCAAGCTTGCTGAATCATGAACAACTCTGACGCAGGGAATTCTCTCCTTGCTGCTTGTTTCACTCTGTGCTGTGTTAGGGTACAGTGCTCTGGTTTACAGTGTGTTTTGATTTGTCTGAGGGTGAAAGGTACTCAGGTTTAATTTTTTTTTTCCCCCGTTAACCTATACAGTTGCACAGAGTCCACTCTATCCACAAAATCTCATCCCTGGATCCAATGAAAGACACTAGTCTGAGGTTTTGCTGAAGCTTCCTCAGGGGCCCTTCAGTTCACGAGAACACTGTTACCAAGAGATTAAATGAATTAAAAATTGATGACTGTTCTGTACTGAATGTCTTGCAGTCAAGGATATTTAAACAGATAGCAGGGAGGGTGGAGGGAGGATTGTTTGCCAGAGTATTTTTTCCTGTTTTTAAATAATAGTTTTATGGGGGCAGGGAGGAGGATAGATAAGGGTGGAGTGGGGGAGTATCTACTGGTTCTGGGTAAGGAAATTTCCTTATAAACGCAATATTGGGAAAGAATAGAATGCTCTGAGAGAGGCACTTTGCCTAAACAACATGGAAGGTTCCCAGAGAGCAATCAGAGGATTTTGCAGATTAATGTCATTTGAACCCAAAGCCTGTCCTGGCAGGGCTGGGCACTGGTGGGTGCTACAAAGGGAGCTCCCCTGTGTCAGTTCCCTGCAGCTTCTGGGGGTGGAGGGCAACACAGCCCAGTGCCATGATGGTGGCTTGCTGCAGCTGTGTCCCAGAGGGGTAGAGTGAATGGCAGAGTGAGCAGAAAGGCAAAAAAAAACCCCAGCCATTTGTCCAAATTTACCCAGCTTTAGTCAGCCAAGATTCAGTGCCACTTTAGTCCCTGTTGGCCCAGGGCTCTTGCCTGCCTTGTCTAATATTTTGTTATACCATCTAGTGTGCTGGTTCCTGGGATGGGAGCATGTACGTATGGTGGCAGATGTTTTGTGCCTCTACTTTCAGCAGTGCTGCTGCTGAAAGTGGGTGGAGAAATGACTGTCCCTGCATCTCTGGCTGTTTGCTAGGCATATTGCAGGTCTAGGTCTGCTTTAATTTTATGAGGCCGTTATGGTTCACACGATACCGTGTTCTCAGTTGAGCTCTTTAAACCAAGGCCAAATGGTAGTAACTACGGTTCCTTTGTCTTTTGCTCCCCAGTTGGAGACAATTTTAAAAGAGCTGGTTTTTACAGTGTCTGCTCTGAACTTGCTGGGCACCTTTAAAGGTACCATGAGCTGAGTACTCCAAAGCACCTCTCTTTTCTAAGACTGATGCTTGAACTCCATCTGCATCCCTAACCACCTCAGAAGATGCTGTACTGTACAGAAGGTAAAATGTGCAATGTTCACAGGTGAGAACAATTTAATCCTGCTGGATTAGGTCTGATAGCAAACAGGGGTGTAAACTGGTTTATGTGTGTAGTGTTTGTGCCTTTATTTGGCATGAAATGCCAGTATTTTTTGGCATCATTCTGGCCTGGAGTGGTGGCTGACTTGGCTTTCTCCCCTGTTGTTACCTGTGTAAATATAAAGGCCCTGTGTCAGTGTCAGTAGTAACATAGGACCAGTGAAGCAGAAGAGGATGTTTTGTCTGCTGTGGATTTCCATGCTTTAGATTGCATCAGTTATGAATATGAGCCTGGAGTTCAAGTTCAGAAATACAGATCCACTGAGCAAAAACCATAGACCCACTGAGCAAACTACTACAGGTTCTTCATATATGTTTGTGGGGGAGGGAGGGGACAATAAAATGAGGTGAGCCCTGAAGAGCAGATTGTTTACTGTATTTTGAATTTAAGTTCAAACAAACAACAAAACTTGTGACCTCCAGTCTTGATTGAGAGGTGAATATATACCTCAGTAGTTCCTCAGGATAAAACAGCATTAGATCCTTCCTTGTATGATTCAATATATTAGCTAACTTACTAAAATTAATGGTCTCAGTGACCACCCAAGTTGGATTTTCCTTGTTTCTTTAGAAACTATTAATTTCCTCAGAATTTAAAAAAACATTTCACTCTGAAAAGTAGCTATTATACCTGCATGTAAGCTAATATTAAATATGCACCATCTTAGTTGTATTAAAAACACTGTCATTCAAATATCAAAACATAATTGACCCAGTTAAAGAACAGCAGCTGCGAATTTATTTTTCATTTTAGTTTTCCTCCATGAAATGAGCCTGTTTTCTTTGGAGAAGAATGAGGAAGGAAAGCCTCAAATACATGGATGTAATTGCCTTCATTAAAGGCTGACTGAACAGACTTTATCCTGTGGGGTCTACTCTCTGTCTCTCCGAGGTAAGTTCCCATGTATTTTTAATGGGAAACTTATTACCAATCAAACCTGTATTCTTGCACTGGTACATGAAGGTGGATGTTCTGTACTTTTTCATCATGCTGGGTCTCCTGGGAAGAGCAGCTCATTACGGTGTCAACTGTCCCTGCTCTTTGCAAAAAGCCCCACCAAGGTCATATCAAGAGGTGATGGATAAAGGCGAGCTTTAACCCTTGACCTTGACTTTCCTGGTGCTGAGTGTTAATAAATCTACATTTAGGGGTAGAGGTTTTCTCCCAGCTGCTCTTTGTTTGGGAAAGGGGGTGACATGCTGACACACAACAGGTTGCATTTCCTAGGGCAGTGCTTGGGAAAGGAGACCTTTCCGCTGCCCCCACCACAGAGCCCTGCACCCACTGCAGGAGGATAGCTATGAATAGGACTTAGGCATCTAGTGGGGCTCAAGTCACACGATGAGCTGAGATGTTCTGGGTATACAGGCTCTCCTGTTTTCACAAGGGAGCACTTCCTTGGTACCACACAAAACAGGGTTTGCTGTTCTTTCTGCTGGAGCCCATCAGTAAGCCTGAAACAATGTTTACCTGTGTCGTTGTCTTCAGAGTGGTGTTTGAGGTGATCTTCAAGAGGCTAAAATTTTTTAAAAAGAGGTCCCATCCCTGTCACACCCATGGGGAACCAGCATTGTTGAGTACCAGGAGGAAACAAGTCTTTGAAAGGTTTCAGAAACCACAGGGGTATACTTCAGGAGCAGCCTTCAGCTCCTCCCTTGCTCAGCAGCCTCATGCCAGGTGATCAGAAAGCCCCTCTCAAAGTTGTTCAGTGCCATTGCTATATGTGTCCAGGAAGGAGCAACCCCAGCGAAGGAGACGTCTCTCTTCTTGACTGCCTTTCTTCCTCTGTTCTTGTGCTTAGTTTTCTCCAAATGCTCAGTTTTTCCTTTTTTACCATTCTCATCCCATTTTCCTTGGCTATCTTTAGATAATGGCAGTGGGCTTACTCCATCCTCTGCATCATTTTTCTTAGGAGCTGTAATGCCGCTGGCTCTTAGGTTCCCCAGTGGTGAAAAGGGCCATTTGGGGCACAGCTCGACATAGATTAGAGAATGAACAGATTAATGTCCTGGGCTGGTGCAGTGTGCTTCTGAACACTTTGTTTCTTTTCTCATGAAAAGTATTGCCCTAAAACTTCCAGTGCATGAAGGCTGCCTGTGGTAAGCGAGGTGGAAAAATTAGCTCTTGCATAGAGCTACTCTCAATGGCTCTGGGCATTTCAGTGCTGTCATCTACTAGGGAAGTTAAATTGCTTTGTTCCCTGTGTCCAATTAGCTCTATAATCAACTTAGCAGAATGTGGAGCAGGAGTGTGCTGAGATCAGGTATAGTCATTTTGTCAGAGGATGTGTTCAGATTGATCTCAAATTGGGACAAGGACCCATAAGGGGATCTCAGAACAGAGGGCAGAGATTATACTGAGCTGATCAAACTTGGAGCCTTTATGGAACTGGGGAGGGGCTTTCTGCACACTGGAGGAGAAATACCAAAAATACCAGAAATATGAAGCCCAGAAATTAACAGTACAAACATTTGTTTCTTATCAATTTTATGTAAACATTCAAGCTTGCTGTCAAAAAAAGCAGCCAGCAGTAGCACTGACAGGTGAGCTTTAGAAGTGCCAGGGTTAGTAGGTAAGTGCAATTGGCTCTAGCATTGTCCCCTCTTGGGCTTTCTGTGCAGCAAGGCTTTGTCCTGTGACTCTGCAATTTGTTTGAACTGATTTATTGCCAGAAACACATTTAGCTCCTTCTTTCTGGGTTTCTGATTCTGCATAGGATAAATAGCTGGAATGAAACACTCACCCCTTCTAAATCTCACAGTTTGTGCAAATATATTAGAGTTCACAGCCCTGCAGCTAATCGGCCAGCACTTTGGAAAAGTGAGACCTTTCCTCACAGCTCCTTTGCAGTGGGCACCAGTCCAACATTTGCTTGCATGATCAGCCAAGGTGACAACCGATGGCAGAGTAGTTCACCGTGGCACAACCCTTTTGCATCTAGGGCAGGCTCTCTCAGACATCACTGGCTTCATCCTGCTCTGTCTTTGCATAGATATTTCTGACAAATGCCCGTTTGTTCCTTGGGTGAATTCTGTCAAGCCCTGGCATATAGTGCAGAGATCAAAGCAAAGGCCACATGAGTAGGTCAGCAATCCATAAACTGGAGAAGCAAGAAAGGCCAAGAAAGAAATGGAAATATAATGACCTTCCAATGAGGCAACAGAAACTTCAGTTTGCTTTTCTCAACTTTCAGAGTAATCTGTAGAGCAAGGAGGCATAAAACAAGATGGAGTGGGAATAAATAGAACAAAAGTGTCCTTCTAATGGCAAATAAAATAGAACTGTACCATCGGGTCTTGAGGCACGGTCAGCCCAGCTGGGCACTGTGATGCTTCTGTAGTATTGTCAACAAAGGCTTATCCAACTCAAGTATGAAGTCTTATGCTTTTGGCCAAGCAGTAATCTTTTATCTTGTGTTCTGCTTCTTCGAGTTCTCTTCCCTTGAGTTCTGGTTGGTTTGCAAGGAAGACAAGTTTTCTTTGTGCCCCTTCACATCTTTCCTCATTTCCATCAAAGTTTCCCTTTTTCCTCATTTATGACTGTGTTGTGTGTGCTCAGATTTTGGTGCATTGGGTCCTATGGCAGTGCTGGCCTGCTACTGTGTAGTATGTCAGGCTTCTCTGGGGCCAAAAGGTTCATATCACAGCACATCCCCAGTCTCTCTTCTGCTGTGATGGGACATAGAAATGAAAAGCTTGTAAGCTTGTGGCTCTGCAACTGCATGTATAAGTGATGTCAGCTTAGGAGCAGGAGGTGGTTCAGAGTTTCATGTCCAAAGCATGAGACTTGATGGATTTGTCTACATTCAGGAACTTCCTGTCATCTCCAGGTTTATCCTGTGTGATACAGGTCTCCTGGTGAGTGACAAGTGGTGTGAGCAACAGAAGGCGAGTGGAATAGTTATTTTTAATGCCCAAGGGGTACCCATTGTCCAGATTATTCCTTTGCCCTCACCCCATATCACTGCCCTTTAAGGTTCAAAACTTGGCGTGTGTCCTCAGCGTGGCTGCAGCAGGGGAAAAATAAACAAGTTTGCTTCTCTTTCCCAGCTGTGCTGAAGCCAAACAAACTTTGCACCTTTTGCAGACAGAATTTAATATTTTCCTTCTTGTAGTCTGCCGAGCAGAAACCTTTACAGAAAAAGGCATGGTGATAAGCCAGAGCATGACCTGCCTCTGTCTCCCAGGTCAGAGAAAGGTCAATGCACATTAAATGAATATTGCCAGTGCTTCTGTTACAACAAGGCCTAAGCAGTTCAAAGCCAGGCTGCATCATCTGTGGCTGAAAATAATTTGCAGTGCTGCTTCCTGAGCAGCAGATTGGCTTCCCATTACACAGGCTAATGAGAAAGTGTCACAAGTGGTCTCAGTAATAATGTTGCAGAAGAACCCCCCCATTCTCAGCACACTTGCAGGGATTTTGATTTAAAAGAAAGAAAGAAACAAAGAAAGAAATATATTCTCACAATCTGTTCTTCTCTATCCATAGCCTCAAAGTACTGAACCTGGAAATCAAACAATGGGATCAAGAGAACTGGAAGCAAGAGGTGCGTGTGCTTACATCACTACCTGACTGCTATTCTACTAAAGCCCTCAGCAGAGCAGAGCTGTCAGCTCCCAAGGGCAGGGTATTGCGTGTCCCTGGCACCATCAGATTATACAGTGGCATTTTAGGATTTCCCAGGTAAAGGTATCAATTTTTGAGACTTGCCTTTTTTTGCAGCACCTCCACCCCACCTCTCCCTGGACAGTCTTGCACCTAGCTGCCAACAATAGAGCAAAGTGGCCTCTGATCCCTCCAATCTCATGCTCTCATGCCAGTTTAGAGCAAAGACTCAGGATCTGCGTCAGCACAGAAATGAAAAGATGCTGACCACAAATCGGAGTTCACTGCAGAGCCTCCTGGTTAAGTTAGAGTGAGGGAAGATATCTGACCTTCTGAATGCAACAGCATGGGGACTTTCACTGGGCTGATGTGTCAGCAACAGTGCTAAGCTGTTACTTTACAAACTCTTCTTGGCCATGCAGTGTATCTCTTTTTGCACTGGGATATCTCAGAGGGCAATACAGTGTCCTCTGCCCCTTAACCCACTCTTGTTTCCACTGCAGCTCCAGGGAGGAATGGCAGCAGCCTTTGTTATGCACTACCATGATGCTGACAGGTCAAAAAGCCTCATGATCATAAACCACTTCTTTCCAGGCTAAGGCCGAGGTTTGCAATGATTGATTTTCCTGCCTTGCATGCTTCCAGGAGCCTTCACTAATTGCACTCCATTTCTCATGAACCATTGCATTAACTCTGGCTTTCTAAAGATCCCCACTAGAAACAATGCAGACATAAAAACAGCAGAGTATACCACAACCTTGGAACATAATGTATTCCTTGTCTAATTTATTTGTTGCCCACTACTGTGTATTGTGCCTTATGTTACAGAGGTTATGAGAGTGCGAAGTTCCTCACTGCTGCCCTCTGGGTCAAGCCAAAACCTCAGGAGAGGAGTTGAAGGCAGGACAATTGCTTTTTCCGTAAGAAGAGGTGGGCATAGTACAGCCTTCCCAAATGAAGGGTGGGGTTGGCAGTGGGCAAAAGGAGCAGCAAGTGGGGGGCAGGCCGAGATGCACTCAAGAGAAGAAGGAGGCCTGTCTGTGACAGGGGAGCAGGCTTAATACCAAACCTTAGTGGGATTTGTTTGGCTCAGGAAGCCACTGAAATTTGAACAAAAACTGGAGGAATGGACCTACCTCTCTAGGACCCAGTGGATAAAGAGAAGGTTGTTTACCAGCCTTTCTAGTTAATCTGTATCACCCACTCAACCTGAATTTTCCCCATTGAAATAATTTACTTATCCTTGAGTTACTATCTGTATGTTTCATTAAGACCTGATTCAAGAGTCTGGGATACTCTGGTGTCTTGTGTGTGATGGATTCAGCTGGAAGAGAGAGGAGATCAGAAGGTCCGCCTCAATGCTCTGGTCTATTTTGGGCACACACAACCTGGAAGGTCAGGTGTGTTCTCTAGAGGAGGTGGTTGCTATTACCAGCATCACTTGAATGAAGAGAATATCCACAGGCACTTTGTCCTACATATGCTCCCAGGGCTCTAGGGCTGCTTGTAGACTTAGGTTCCCAGTCCCCTGAATATCCTTCTAGACCACCACTGCAGTGCCATCTAAAAGTCTCACCTGGGCATCTTTTCTGTGGTGTCACAGTTCAGTGACTCACTGGTTCCCTGCCAGATCTCACCCTGGTGAGGAACCAGAAGCTTTCCAGCTGAGACTGAAGGAAGCTCTGGGCCCATGCACCAAATTTAATGCAACCATGAAATGACTCAGAGATTCTGAGCCCAGGTAGCTAAACTAGAGCATTCTTTATGTTTAATCCTCACCAGAAGTCACGGTACATCCAGTACATCCTATGATAAATTACAGACTTCAGATGGAAGAATGAAAGTGTCAATGACCAAAAAGGTGCATTCTTATCACTGTGCACCTGGCCTTTTCAGCATATGCCCAATTTTGACTCCCAATCTCATATTTTTTTCCAAAAAGCAGCTTTTACCCTAAAGTATCACATGGGTCAGGCTCTGTTCTCCAGAGGAAGTGATTACTATTGTAAAATTGGAGGGTTATTAAAGAAGGAAGTATAGAGAATTTCTGTGAAAATTTTCTTGGGCATTGGTAAAAAGTTTGCTTTAATTGGCTGTGAGTGCTGTTTAAGAAACAGGACAGTCTAACAGCGTAAGACTAGCTACAGTCACCTCTCCTTTCTGCAACAGATATTGTACTGCAGCATTATGAGAACTGAAAAAGGGGGGGAAAGGGACAGTCAGGAAACAAGTCAGATATTCAAAGAGACACCAGAGTAAAGTAAGTGGCATTGGTGACCCACCTGGTCATCTGAGATTAGGGTGATTTGGGATTTAGAAGACATTAATACATAGGAATTCTACACATTGATACACATTCTGCATTGAATTCTAATTAGAGGGATGTTTTCCTCTTTCTATTAGACTGCAAGAACACATAGTAAGACTGTGAGTGCTGTGCCTGACTTCTCACAGGATTTTGTAAATATGGGTTAACCAGGAGACCCATAAAATTGGAGCCTAGCATTTGGGAGACAGCCCCTCAACTAATCTGGGCTACGATGTTGCTTAACCTCAAATCTACAGAAGGCATTGCAAGCCCCAGGACTAACAGTCAGAACAAGTCACAGAGAGGAACACCACTGTGGTTTAAGCTCTCAAAATACTAATTGTAAATAATAAAAAGGGATGGTTGAAGGGACAAAAGCTAGTAACTTTCAGGGCATAACAACACTTATGTGTTAATCCATCTCTGCGGGATAATGCATCTTTGTGGTCTTGTTGGCATTTAAAGTTCCCCTGCTTTTCCCATAGCATAAGAACGGGGAAGCACAACTGCTCAGGAACAGAAAATACTTCAGCCCCTGGGTTTTGCCTGGTTTGTGTCATTGCTGTTAAATAGAAACTGCCCTTAACAGGCATCTTCAAGAGAAAACTATTGAGTGGGAGAGAAGGAGCTGAGACCTCAGTGGCTTGCCTTCTGGCGCTTCCTATCTTTCAACAGTGCAGATGTTACTTTCCAGTCGGGTTTAAGAGAGAATCCCTACTGTTTGAGGATGTTGAGAAGATTAAGGGATTAAACAGAAAGGGCTCCACTGCAAAAATTTCTCTTCCAGCTGGTGCTCAGTTGGGGTAGAAAGTTTTCTGACACAGAAGCAGATATGTTGTGCATACAGATACATTTGGCTCCTCTGATTGATTTAATGTTAATACAGTGTCATATTTTTCCTTTGGAGAAAATTAAAGTAAGGTAACACCACAGCCTGTCAGTCTTAAAAGGAAATCAGTCAGGACAGTTGAAGTCCTGAAATTATTTTTTTTAGGCTTTTAGTTCAGACTCATGACCCTCCTCCCTTCCCCATGTAATTTTAACTTTCTTCTTTTAGTTCTATCACAAGTGGCACAACTGCAAATCTATGGCTGGATAGAGTAGGTGGACTGTGAATTTTCTGTCCCTTTTGCTGGGTTAAGCCCTGCCTTTCAAGTTCTTTTACACATAAAGACGTTTAGCTGCCTCTGATCTTCACGCGGTTTCTCTTGGTTTCTTTAGAATACAAAAGTGAATGGCTCAAGCAATCTGAAGCCCATTGAAGTCAATGGTCCGTAGAGATCAGAATGCCTCATTCTTACCATGTATTTTTTGGGGCAGACAAGACTGGGTATATTGGGGAGGAAGAACTGTAGCTGGCCTTTCCTCTTTGTCATGTGTTAAAGGATTGCTAATGCACTTTAAAGGTGGTTTGAACTTTAAATACCCACCTAAAATAAAGAAAATCTTATTTTTTATACATTGAATGGGTACCCTCTGTGGTTAAGAAGGGTAGAAGAACAAACCACGAGCGGGACTGACCGATCCCTGTTGCATGGGAAATTGTACAGCTCATTGTCTGCTTTTTGGTACAGCATTTTCTTGTCCTCCATTCTGTTGCTGTATTTCTTTCTGTTTCTACCTTGCTCTGCACTATTTCCACCATGTTCCTTCTTTGGATTTATCTTTTTCCCTTCCCTCCACTTTCTTTCTACAGGGAGCGATCAGGACATTGCCCTGTCCCCTGGCCTCAGTTTAAACATGGTTAACACTGTGGACACACCATTAACCTAATCAGCCTTCACTCCCTTCTTCATCAGACTCACATTCCTGCTATGGTTGTTTTATCTCATAAATCTGATTTTCTGGGATAGGAACCTTCAGAATTGCAAAGTTTGTCTACAAATGAGACAAAATGAGTTCTCATCCCTTCTAAGTGCCTTGAAGAGGGATTGTAAGGGCTGGTGCAGTCTCTGCTCAATTACTTACATGATTACAGGGGCAGTAGTCAGGAAAAGGAGGAAAAATATCACCTATTCTCTGTACAAGTCACTCATCTTTTATAGTCATTAACCCTTTATTTCATAATCGGAAAAAAAATCACCAGCACAGTCATTCCTTTCTCTTTTCCTGGTAACCACAACAAAGCCCTTACAGATCCAAGATACATGTGTTCATGTAACTTGAACTGGGCATGACTTAAACCAAGAAAAGTAAGGAAATTCACAGTTCTCCCCCTGCAGCTTTTTCAGCTAAGTTTTTTGGGTTTTGGTTTTGTTTAAAGAAATTGCCAGAGCTGCAGTGCCGTTAATATTTTTATGTTTGTTGATATGATCCAGGCTGTTTTGGACAGCAGCAGTGCAAGTTCTTCATGGGCCTATAGACACATTCTTCTCCAACCCCACCCATTACAGCTGTCAAGTAATAAATTAACTGGTTCCTCATGTTAGTTTAGCATTGGCTTGTGACCTATATTTCCAAGGATGCTTTATCAGCCTCCTTACCAGCACTCTGACTCCCCCAGTCCTGCTCCTGTGCCTCCCTGTGCACAGCCCCTGGGGCTGCAGCAGCCCCCCGGCCAGCTGGAGGGTCCCAGCTGGTGTGCTGCCTTGCTGCAGTCCCTCAGAGCATCGCAGCCGCTGCTGGGCTGGTGCGCTGCTCCGCCTGTCCCAGAGCACAAGGCTTGTCACTCAGGGAGGATTGACACGAGCTATTAGTTGTGATGGACGCACACTTGACTAGCTCTGATAGTAGTGGTTTTTTCCAGGCTGTGACATTATTTGAACAGATCACCTTTGTTTAGCACTCATGATACTCTCATTTGTCAAATAGTTCTCGCAAAATAATATGACTGTACTAAGTTCCCAAATAGGCCTATGTTTGAAGCAAGTTCTCTGCTTTTTAGTCCTTCAGGTGCCACTATTAAGAGCCCAAACACCTTTTTGAAAATAAACTTTGGAAAAAGTTACTTCCCTGCTCGAGTGCGGGTATTCAATAGGATTTCCCTTGTTGCTTTTAACTGCTTGTGGCATGTGCAGGAATTGAAGCTCAGTCAAAGTGCAGACTGTTCCCTACATTTAATGCCAGCTCCTTTGGCTAAATGAAGTTCCTGGAGGGGACGTATCAACCTGGGAGAGAGGGGATTATTTATGCAGGCCCCTGCATAGTCTCTGTAAACTCAGTCACGTTTTCCTCATTCCGCAACCGTGATGGGATTAGCATAGCCCAAGTTCAGAGCCATGTGGCATCAACTGCTAGGGCAAGGAAGTTGGAGGCATGTAGAAGTGCAGTCTTGTGTACATCGCACTCAGTACTCATCAGTGCATGCATATTCAGTGCTGAAATACAGATATAAGCCGATAGTGCTACTGTAAGCTGGAAGCAGTGGAAGATCAGATCACTGCCTGCCAGTGACTACACTATCTATTTTGTGGTGCCACAGTTCAGGAAAGAAACAACTAACAATGCTTTTAGGAGCAGAAGAACAAGTTAACATATTGTTGCTGTACACCGTGTATATCGGCAATCATGAACTCACAGGAGTTATGTGGATATATAGAATGGAATCCAGCTAAAGGTATCATAATACTTTTTCATGCCCAGACAGGCAATTATACTCTCACTTTTTAGAGAAATAATGCTTTTGAACATGTCAGAGAGCTGGAAATGAAATATGTTTTCAAGATTAAAGGGGACAGATTCCTGGGTGAGTCAGAAATATTTGTGTAATTTTTTTAATCTTAAACTCTTTCCCCACCCCCCTCCCCAAATACCTCCAGTTCATCTCAAGTCCAGAAGGATTTCTTTTTCATGTTGGCTGCTGGAGGACTGCTAGGACCGAGAGCAACTCAAAGCAGGACTGTCACCAGCAATAGATTAGATCAGCTATGGCTTTGTTTAGGTGAGTTTAGAGATGATTTGTGGCTTTGCTGTTAACTACCAGATGTCTCTGTGCCGTGCTGGGGATGGGTTCCCACAGAGGTGGGCTCGCTTCTTACAAATATGGAAAATAGCATGTTGTTCTGGGTGTTACTATGCCTGCTCAGCATGGCCCAGTATAAAGTTAACGGTCTATGTGTACACAACAGCAAAGAAACTGTCAATTAAGATATCTCACCATAGTATAAAGCTATTGGACAATAAGAATATTTGTATTTGTAGTTCCATACAGTGCCTGAGAGCAGTACTCTATGAAATTATCAAAGGAGGCGATTAGTGTAATGAATTTTGATCCTGTCCAGAAGCTGTAACAAATCAATTTGCTGAGCAAGTATCACCTGATGAGTATGCATTAAGGCCCATTGTAACTCTTGGCACAATTAGAGAAGAAGGCAAATTGTCATTGCAGGAAAATAAATTTGTGTGCTGAAATGTACACTGCATGTGCATGGAGAAACTGAGCTTTGTTATTGTGATTAACAGGATCACGTAGTGATAAAGTGGAATCACTCTGGCATTTCAGAAGCGCTGCATGTGTCATAGTATGGTCCTCAAAATGTCAGAGTCTCAAGGAAGGGATGGACTGGTTTCTTTGCAGGTGCAAATCCCCGGAGCTGCCCTGGGTGCACTGATTTGTACCATGCGGAGATTCTGGCATAAATTTTGACCAAAAAGAAAATAATTTTTAGTGGAACTAAGCTTATTAAATTTTAAATAAAAGCTCTGTTTTGGTAAAACTTACATATTTGCTTATCTTTATTTTTAAAAGGGGGCATTTGTGTAGAGAAAGGTTGGACTTTGCTAACTCCCTTTGCACAAAGCAGCACAAGCCCCTACATGGCTGTGTGTGATTATTACATTAACACATCTCTATGGTTACACCACAGAAACCTTTAAGTGTGAATGCATTTTTTTCCCTTAAGTACCAAGATGTTCCTGATGGAAAAAAAATGACCTCTTCTTGGCTCCTGAGATAGAGTCAGGGATGTGATTAATGCTGACTGTATTCCACTGTTTTTCCCTGAAGACTGGCTATTAATATTTTCCAGTGATGTATGTCCTTTCACTTAACCACAAATGGGTGGTCAGCAAGGTATCTAAGCCCACATTTTGTCTTAAGAAATCACTTCCACTGTACCACCCCACATAGGGTCTTTGACTTAATACCCAGGGACTGTCTCTTCCAAGAATGCATGAATGGACACTTCATCCCATCATACCTTTTCCCAGTTATCTGCCATTTAAAGCAGATCCAACAAGCCTGTGAAATTGAGGGTATTTCTAGATATAGTAGATTACCTGGTTAACTCACAGTGGCAAGCTACTGAAAAGCCTTACACATCAGTTGCTACATGCTTTTTGATGTACAACCTTGCAAAGTCTGTTTGATTTGTCTTTAGTTTTGGTTCCGTCACTTGTATTATTACTCTGGCCTAACAAATTAGGTGACACTTTCAGAAGGATCCACCTCTCATTTTCTTTTAAGTGAGCATGTTAAAAGAGAAGAAAGGTATGTGAGGTCCAAAATGTGCACAACTAAATAAAAAAAAAACTTGCAACAAATCAAACCACAAGAACAAAAGTGCAGCAGAACAAACCAGGATACTGGTGGGTGAGAGATTAAATAAAAGGCTTGAAAGCAAAGCTGGTTGCTTACTCTTCGCCCATGTCCAGCAACTTTCAGTTGCTTCTCAAGATCTAGGAATTCCTTATGGTCCTCTGTAGATTCTTAGGAAAGTCTCCTTTCTTCTATAACCCCAAACCCCTGATTTAGACTTTGCTTCCTGCTACAGGCACACCTCATTATCACCCTGGGCATTTCTGGATGCTGTCCACTCTGCCCAGGCTCTCTGCCGTGCTGCATGCCTGCTGGGAAGGAGCAAGGTCTTCCTCTTGTTGCTTCTCCAGAGGTTTCACCTTACGTGACAGCCAGGACAAGCTCCCTCTGTGCTGCTGCCCACTGCCACAGCCTCCTTAGCAGAATATCCTGTTCTCACCCGGGGCACTGTCCTGCTCAGTGCTGTAGAAACATGCAACAGAAAGAAAATTTGGGCATGAAGAGCTTTATTTGGCACTAAAAGCATTGGTTTTATTACAACATAAATTTTCTCTCTCCCTGCTATTGTTCATTATAACAACCTTGATTTCTTTTTAAATTCGATTGCAAGCTGCAAGGAGTGGGGAAACCTGCAGCTGAACAACACCCTGCACAGACAAGGAGCTGCTCTTTGCCAGACATCCTGGGGATGTCCTCACAAGAGATCAGGGCAATAGGGGAGGGTGGAGGCAGCTGTGAGGTAGGTTTTGTATGCAAATGGTCCTAAAGGAATGGGACCTGTGGTGTTGGCACAAGCAGGCTTGTGGCTTCACAAGTTAATGTCTGCCAGGCGGTTTTCTTTCTCAGCTTTCACTCTTTATATTTAAGCATTTATGACTCCAGAACTGGATTACAAGTTCTCCAGATGCAGTGTCACACAATTTTGTGTTGTTACTCAACTTCTCTGTTTCCTTTCTGAGCATTAACTCCTCATTCTATGTCCTGGTGCCAGCAACTGAGGTGTCCAGTTAGTGTCAGTTTTGCAATGTATATTCTTAAAAGAATGTTTAATTCACATAGACATGTGAATGCATATTTCAGCACTGCAATGATTGCAAACCCTTGTCACTAACAGATATGAATCAAGAACACATTTGTGTGTGAATTACTGTCCAGTCCTTTAATAATGCCCCAAACACCCCAGTTCAGTTCTTTAAAATCATGGCAACACTAAGTTTGCTGTTTTCCTCCATGTAAACAAGGGATAGTATGTAAAAACCAGTGAGCGTGCCCCTGGTGTCTGGGGTCCTGGCTGCATTAGGGCTTGAAGCAAATCTCATAATCAAAACTGCGAAGTATCAGTGGCACAGTCATATATGCTTTTCCCCTTCAACAGATTTTTTTTGCTCTGAAAAATCAGGACACAACTGATGTATGTGTCTGTTCTAAAACTGGCTCTTCACCTCTCTGTGAGTGACCATTTTGACTGAAAGACAGTATTTCTGCTTTTGAATAATTTTCATAAAAGAAAGGGTAAATAGTGTCCTCCTTTCTAAAAAGCTAACAGCAAGTGGTGTATCTCACTCAGAAAATCTTCAAAACGGCCATCCCCAAAGATATATAATGTTCCTGTTGCCAGGAGGCAATTGATATCTTCATGAGGAGGGCTTAATAAATTGAAGCACAGCGGTCAGCTTCCCAGAAAAATGTCAAAGAAGGGTAGGTGTCAGGGAGAAACTATAGTAACATGGGAGGCACATACAGAGAACTAGCAATGTATGAGTCCAGACAAATCAGTTCCTGCCACAATTTACCATCCTAAAATTGCATGAAAATGAGGGTGAGCTGAAAATCTGAAAAGCTTTTAGAAGAAATAAATGAGTTAGATTTTTGGAAGACCTATATAATTTAAGGGATATGGTCTCAGTAGGGGAGGCCCAAAATTTCATTTAGTTGTGGGTTGGTTTTGTGTGTTGCAAGTCTTGGGACTCATGAAAATGATCTAATTAATTTCTATTTATTTTTTTCCTGTGATTGTTTCTTTGCGGTGTTTGCAAACTCCAATTGCATGGTAGTCTACATGAGCCAGGAAAATGAAGGTAGTTATTGTGAGCAAGTTCTCCTAGACACTGTGGTGATACAAATGGTCATATAAATCAGCCAGCTCACTCACTGATGTGAAATGGTGAAAAATAAATAAGATTTATTTTTAACTTAGTTCACTTTATATGGTATAAACTGAATGAGTTGAGGATATTTTTCCTAAATATTGGCCAGATCATGAGACTGATTGCAAAGCATGACTCTCTACTAAAATCAGTAATTCTGCCTAACAAACGACTGGTGGCTTGATATACCAGCACTGTGTACCTGGAATGCCTTTAATCTGGGAACAGGCTCCAAATCAGAGACAGCCTCAAGGAACAACAGTGATATGTGGATTTACATGTTCAAAGAAGCCTAGATTGAGGGTTTCCATCCATCTTACTATATTTTAGGAGTATTTGCAAACTACAGCTTCAGATAGCTAAAGTTGCAGTGGTTGGATTTAGGCTCTTTAAGTCTGCTAATTTTGAACTGGTGTGTTAAGAGCTTTTTGGTCTCTTCTACCTGCAACAACCCAGCAGAGCTGATTTAATCTCTAATGGCAAAAGCAAGGCAGAGAGGTATGCTCCTTCTGTTGCTTTCAGAATCAATAATGTCAGCCACTGCATCAGGAGAAACACAGATCCTTAAATTTAGATGTCTAGGGTACAGTTTAGCTGTTCCTGCCTGTCTGACTCTGGTTGTTTGAAATACTTCGCAATGTGAGCACCCAGGACTGATGCCTGCTTCCTAATGTGTCTGATGTTATAGACCCTGTACTCTCTATGTTAGCAATCCTTCATTAGATTTTTGGGATAGTACTTGATGCCCTTTAAACAAGCAAGGCTGTATGTAAGACCCCAGAAAGTAGATTTGAGCAAGGTTTGTATAAAAAATGCACATCTTTTGGGGTTGTTGAGTAACATTTTATGTCTCAGAATGAAAAAGACAAGCTATGTTTACACTTTAGGAAAAACAGATGGTTATTGTAGGGTGTGGGGAGAACAAACACAGAGGAATAGGTTGTTTACAATGGGGATTTTAGCATACATGGAAATCAGAAATATGTGGGGATGAAGCTGAAAAAATAAGTGCTTAGGAAGCAATATGGTCACACATGTCATATTATTATCCAGACAAATTCTCAGTTTGGAGCCATGTTCATTCAGATTTTCTTCTAAACACACAACCTGGACTTCCAAACTGAGATGCATGGAGAGGTCGCAATGTCATGTCTTCAGATGCAGAATTCATATTGGAATGCATATTCCAGGAAGCTTGAACTATCTTAAGTCCCATCTTCAGAATAAACTTTCCTGGGAAAGGAGTTGCAGTGATAGCTATAGGGCTATTCTGTGGTGATAGTGAGAGATGAGTGACTTGTTTGGGAAAAGCAGAAGGATGAGACACCAGAAAGTATCTTGTATCATTCACTAGAGGAAACATGGGAAGCTTGGGAATCCCTCTTCAGAGGCTTAGGCCTACCATGTAATCATTAGGAAAATGCCATTAACACAATCAAGTTTTCTATTAATAGCTTCATTCTTAACTCATGGAGATGTCAGTGTTTTCAGATCTCAAGCCACTATCTCCATCAGAAGCAGGGCTTCCTTGTTCTTGCTTATAGCAGAGGTGATGTCAGGTTGGGTCACTACTGCGGAAAGAAAGCTTGCAGGGAGTCCAAACCTGGTGCAGGCACAATGACTACAAGGTGTGTTGCAGGATGCAGGAAATAGGGCCCATTTCTTCTGCTCAGTCAAGCGTTAATTCTGTTCAATGAGAAATTAAAAGACTAAGACCTATGTGAACAAGGGAACACAAGTTGAAATGGGGTTGACCCACTTTCTTTCTTTTCTTATGCGGCACATCCTAAATCATGCCAGGGAAGATGGATTATACTTTCAGTCATGAGATAAACCTGTAAACTAGTTCTTGTCTGCAGCACTTGTGTATTATAGATCTTGTGTCTCCTGAAAGATGAATAATTACAGTCCCTGGGGAGATACTCTTTCGAAAATGCAGTCATCATGGATTCTGCAGTGTGGGATAGCTGTATGGACAACGATGATAAAACGAAGAGCCTTCTTGTCCCCAACAGGCATGAAAGTGAAACAGGAAGAAAGAACAGCTCTCATTAGATTAATGAGTGGGGCTTCCAATTTCTGGGCAAGTTTCTATTTCCTTTGCTTTGATGAAATAAATACCATTTGATGAGGACTGCTAAGTACCATCAAATCAAACTCTGGCATAAACCAACTGCATATGCCTTGATTTAAAGTAGGCTTGCCCCAACACAATGTCATATGGAAAGAATGGGTCCTTTGGAATAAATTGATTTGATTTCTTTGCCTCTTTTCCTGTTTGGCAATCTGTCTTCACTGAAACCTTGGTGAATCAGATAACAAAACCTAATGAGCTGTGCATCATAAATCTGTAACGTATCTCATGGGTGAATTCTTCCCTGTGTATGTGACATTTACACTATATTTAGAATTTCAGGCATACTCATTATCCAAGTGCTACATGAAGAAGAGTTTATAAGAATTCTCTGCAAGCATATGCTCCAAATATAACACACAGAGATGCTACATAGGCTCTCTTTTCCAGGAGCCTCTTTAGAGTAAATATTTGAAGTGTGTATTGTAAAGAAAGTAGTACATAAGCCACAGCCATGGTTATGAATCAAAAGAGCTTTCCAGGTCAAGGCATCTTTTGGGGTAGATAGAGAGTTCCTTGTTCCCATATACTTGTCTGCAGTAGCTTGCATGCAAAGATGACTAAGTGATACTTCTCTGTCTGCCTCTGTTCGGTGCCACCAAACCGGGCAATTATCATAATTGGTACAGTTGTGCTCTTACTCCCACTTTGCATGAATAGTCACGGGCATAATGGTCATGGAGACCCAGCTACCCTCTCACCAAGAGATGTCATGCACTCAAAACGGAGCAGAATATAGTCAAGCCTATATCACCTTTGCCTGCCAACAATATTCACCATCATACTCCGTTTTACAAAGAAGTGTTTCTCAGCAGACATCGCTCCTTCAGTGCATTGGCCTAGGATTGATCTGGGTAGAACAAAGGAGACAGAATTTAATAACTATGCAAGTCAAAATGACCCTTCCAGAAAGGTGACAACAGCTGTAAGTGCACGGAGACACAGAGCTTGAAATCTTCACACACATGCAAGGAAAACTCACCATTTTGCCTCTGGCGTTTGGGCTCAAAGTGGGAAAAGGACCAGAGATGTCTTCAGCTACCTCATTAAGTGAATGCACAGCTACTCTCCCAGGAGCAGAGTAGGGTGTTTGTCACTCTCCAGCTTAAATGATATATTTCAAAGCCACTGTTGTTAGCTTCCAACAATGCCTCAACCTTGAAAGGAGTTTCTGTGAAGAAAAACTTGAAAGAGCAAAGCATCTTCTAGCTCTAGGAAGACAAAGAATGATCAGCATTTACAAAGATTAGAGCACAGACACAATAGGATGCTATTCAGGACAAGTATTTAGATTTTTATTACTGCTTGCACTATTGCTACCACCAGTACTTTTGTTATTGTTATTATTATTATGAAGGCAAACACAAAAGGCCTGTGAATATGTTCCTTGATATACAATACCTAATCTCTCCAGAATGACAGTGATTATACAGAAATGGAAGGGAAAACAGCAGTATGAAGTAAAGTCCCAGTATTTAAGCTTCATCAGTCCTTAGGCAGTGACTCTGTGACCAATCCAAAAAACCAGGATATATCGATTAGATGAGAACATAAAAACCACATACCTGCCAGAGCTTCACACACGGGAACCAAGTACGGTCTTGTCCAATTTTTGTCATGTTATACAATACAAAATTGCCTGGACTAGTATTAATAGACTATATTTGATCTGATCACTGCACCCTTTCCATCTACACGCAGCATTTAAAATTAATATCAATATCGCATTAGGTCAGAATCAATAACAAAACTCAAAGCTCTTTCAGCTTGTCCTAGTATAAAGACTAGACATAAAAAATCTAAACCTTTTCATTATATCTCAGGACTCAGAATCCTGTTTTAAGACACTTAGACCCCTAAGTCCCCATGTTATATCTAGTGCCAGCATTGACTGGAGATGGTGATAGTGTTTCTCCCAGTGTCTGTGGCCATGGTCCACTTTCTGGTGGTGAGCTGTCCCATATTGTTTTAGAAAATAGCATTTAACGATTCAATATTTTGTTTGTTGGCATTGTGTCATGAAGCAGTGTTCTGTCAAACAGTTTGAAAAGGGCAGGAGCTTGCAGAGTGGAGAAAAAAAAAACCCACAAACAAACAATAAAAAGAAGATTAATCCCAGGGCAAAAAAGAAGGGAGATTTGCACTATCCCTGAAATTCTGGAGCTTTTGGCTTGTTTTTCACAGTGAGTCATAAAAGAAGTCCAAGAAGGGACAGATCCTGACAGCTTCACAACCTGACAGGATGCTGCACACTCATTCTGGAAAACAACCTGCCCAGAGGTGTGCAGTCTGCTGGAGTCCAAGTCACGAGTGAAGACAACCCCCATCCCACTCTGCTTCCCGCAGCCCCTCCTTGGTCCCAGGGTAGGGATCCCACAAGAGGAGTGACCCTCAGCTGGTGCCAGGTCCCAGGGAAGGGAGGAGAAATATTGAGAGAACTGGTGGTCTAGCCTGCAGTCTTGTTGTTTTGCTTATGTTTGAGGGACATTTCTGCTAAAATGGGAATGATAATATTAAGTGGATAAAAACTGGCAGGTGGAATAGCATACAGAAATCTAGTCCAGCTAACTCTACCTAAATGTGCCTGGGTTCATTGAATCAACAGCAATAGTTCCCAGCATTGGGGGTGCGAAGGCTAGAGCCTAGGAAAAAAGAGGAGAAGATTTTATGTAAGTTTCCTGTGAGGTGTGTGAGACAGAAGAAATGGCTTTAAAAAGTGAGCTGAGAGACTGTGTTCAGTTCTCACCATTATGGGTACCCTTCTGAGAGCTGAAATAATAAAAGCTGTTAGCAGAGCTGTGGGAGTTAGCCAGACTGGCCATCAGAGAGGTGAGCAGCAGGAGGAGCGAAGGAGCAGGTAATAGAAATAGGTCACTCCATCAAATCAGATCAGTCTAAATCAGGCCTTGCAACTTGTCAAAAATTAATAATCTCAGACTGAAAGGGAAGGTTATAGCATGATGGGAGAAGCAACCCACTAGCCTCCTCCAGAAGACTGAAATTGTTCAAGCTGTAGTTATATTTTAACAATTAGCTATTCGTACTCTACCTTGTCAGAGTGGTTTTTTTTCTCCCCTTAGTAAGAATATTGCTTATCAGCAATGTGATCCCTGTTTGCAAAAGATTCAGCTCTTCAAACATGAGAAAGTGCACTACAGTTTTCCTAGATTTCCTGGGAAGAAGTTCCCTAAAATTTGGACCTTGTGTCTGCAGCTGCCAACCAAGTCTTGGTAGGAGGGATACACATGCCTAGTTTTATAGGCTACCAGCTTTGCATGCATTTATGTTATTAGTGGAAAAATTTGCCCTGGGGTTTATAAAACTTGAGAAGAATTGTAACCATTCACAAGTCAAGAAATACTATTGCTCTTTGTGTACCATGGGTTTACACAGTCACCAGGGAATAGGCCGTTGGAGGCGGTCTCACCAGGGCCATTCCTCCATTGACCATGTCCAAAGGAAGGGGCTCAATTTGGTCCAGGAATGCCCTCCTCTTTCAGCAAATTCTCAAGATCACAGCGCAGTATTCCCAGCATAAACAATGTTCTGTCCTAAGTATTTAATCTCTAGATTTCACTTATGGCTGACTACCTGCTTAGTAGGATGCAGTGGTGGGGTGGTGATTGGACCTTGCAAGGGAGATTTTGAGAGGTCATTCTTGTGGAAGGATGGCTGTCAGCCACAGGACTTCTATGCCAGCCATGGTCTTCCTGCAGTCTCAGCACACCACTTCCATTTTCAAGATTTTTTGGAGAGCTTGTATTTAAGGAAACAAGAAGGTGTGGAGTGCGAATGTGATCTTTCTTGCTTTATCAATATATAAAATATCATCATGCCAGGTGTAACATGCCCTGCATTATAGGTAATTAGTTGTTACATAGAGGTATGGAGAGAGACAAAAAGAGGGGGAGAAAATTACTTTTGGTAGACTGATGGATTCAGGAATTTTTGGGGTGAAGACAAGAGTCCTGGACTCACAAAAACCGAATGTTTCCAGGAAGGGATGCTCTCACATTTCTATATCCTGCTGTTCAGAGAAGGATGTTTTGTTTTGCTTTGGTTTGTTTTGTTCTTAACAAAATATTGGTTTCTGTTCTTGATGTATCTGCTGTTAAACTCCATCCTACCCTGCAGGCACTACCTTCATCTCTGAAACAAACACGCCTGAGTCCACCTGGGTTTGGGAGAACGCTCATCTCCTAACATATTTTACCAAAATCAGGTACTGACCTGTAGAAATGAAACAGGAACCCACAGATTACCTTTTTACACATGGCCTTTGCCTCGTCATGCTGCACGTCCATACCGCCCCCACGCCTCCATTCTGGGATGCAAGGTAGGGAGGTGCTTGTATATAATATTCAAAAAGATGTCAGAGGTATTATAGAGCAATAAAAGAATTTTAGGTACTGGCTGATCCATATGTGCACGTGTGTGTGCGCGTGTGCGCACCCATCACCCTTGCTTACCAGATGAAATATACATGAGGGCTGCTCAAGTGTTTATTAATTCTTTCCACTGGCTGAGCCTGCAAAAATGCTCTTGTAGATTACTGGGTAGAAATGTGTTCTTTGGAGGTAAAGGGCATAAATGCTTTGACTGCATTCTGCATGCATATAGTTATCCTGAGTATAGTTACACCAATTATTTTACCATCTGAAATCACTCAGCTGAAGAGTTCTCCTGTTTGTCTGAGCATCTAGTATAGGGAACAAATTTTCTTTGACTTTAGTTTGATACAGTCCACTAAAGGAAGAGGTTAAGGTGGCAAACATGGCATGAACCACGTATGGGCTCAGGTCTGCAGAAAGATGTGTAAGGAAACGAGTGAATAACACCACCCCAGGGAGCTGCAGGGAGCATTAATTCATGTGCTTTTCTACTGCCTGCTGCCTATTGTATCCCCAGTGGAAATACTCCAGGTCACTGAAGAGGTGAGCCCTTATCACTTCCCCAGAGCACAGCAGTCACTTTGCATCTCCCTGCTCCAGCTGGGGCAAGTCAGGAAAGTCTTGGTAAGGATGTAACTGTCAGGAGCACCAACCTGGTGGCAGTTGAGTTATTACAGGAAAATAGAGTACAAGTCTTGCTACGAGCCCAGTAAAAGCCAAAGGGGAGCATCATTAAAAGGTGCATTGTTATGGACACTTTACAGCTAACAAGAGCGATGCTCCCTTGGGGGAAGCAGAGCCCTGACCAAAGTGCTGTCTTTCTTGCCTAAGATGGATCATAAAGGAGATATGCTCTAGA
Source organism: Elanus axillaris (assembly GCA_026212715.1). Lineage (NCBI taxonomy): Eukaryota > Metazoa > Chordata > Aves > Accipitriformes > Accipitridae > Elanus > Elanus axillaris. The sequence continues at coordinate 11,620,133 of JANZLQ010000013.1, read as the reverse complement.
AAAAGGTAGAGCCAAGATTGATAGGAAAAATACAGTTAGCAACTTCACAGGGAGCATCCACAAGATAATTTATGACAGCGAAGGAAGGAAGGAAGGGTATGTACTATGTTAAGTGTTTGTATAAAAGAAGGGCAGTTCTGAAAAACGGCTTATTAATATGAAAAATGAAAAATGAGGTGATTTTTACATTTCCATAGTTGAGGAGACTTGAAGGCACAACTTACTCTTTATTTTTTGCAGTAACATCTTTCTGTATTAACTCTTCACAAGGATTTGGTTGCCCCTACAAGAAGATCTCTTCTGATTTTTTTCTTGGCTTCTTCCCTAGGAAGAAAGTCACTCACACCTCAGTGCCATTAGGTTGACGTTTGACACATGTAAACAATCGGGAACCAAAAGTAGCCCTATGCCACTTTGCTTTTTTTCTTGGGCTGGTTGAGAGACCAGCTGACATCAAGTCAGGGTACAAAATAATTCCCAGATCAGCGTGTTTAGAGCCAGAAGGTTTATAGATTGGCAAAATTACTGATCACTTCTTCACTTTTCAGTGCCTGCTTTTCCTTTGATGGCAGCAAGCTAACCTGGAACAGGCTGATAAATAAGAGACACTAGGTGGTTTTGGATTCGGCCTTCTAGGTTTGCTTGAAACAAGCCTAGTGGCTTTCTCTCAGTGGCTCAGGAGTACTTAGCCCAACTTCCCTGTGGACCAGAACAGCCTCAGGTGAGCGTCTCCTGGTCATCCTCATTCAGCCCTGCAGCTTTGAGTGGGGAAGAGCAAAACAATTTCCCTTGCCTGCTTGCTAATCCCTGTCCTGTACACAGGAGGAGCAGAGGATATGTAGTTCCCCCACCCACAGCTTTTCATGGCTGTGTCTGCCACTTCCTAAGCCTTTCAGGTCTAACCTTCAAGCCTTGACAGTCTGTGTCTTAGACAACAGAGGTGGCTGGCCCTGAGCCCCACAGCCTGCTAATGCAGGTGACTAGCCAGCTGCGAGCTGTACGAAATTCTGCCCTCCCCCCACTGAGGGCTGTAGGAGATGGGGATCAACTGATGTCACCTGCAGATAACCACACACAAATTCAGCTATACATATAAACTCTGCTTTGTAAAAAGTTTGTGCCTGACCGTGGCTACTCATCTGGCCTCCCTCCACATCCATGAAGAGACAAATGCAATTTGTCTCATTCTGAGATATAGGCTTAAGTCATCCATTGCAGCTATCTTTCCCCCATGACTATAGGAGGCATAATTCATTGAAGGGACCTCAGGTTTAGATGGCCAACGTTAGATGAGGTGAATCCCACCTCAGGAACGCAGGGTCACACAGGGAGGTGGTGATGGAGCTGAAAATAAGAACCATGTCTTGTGGCCTTCCAGTGTGAGTCACCACCACTGAACCACCTTGTGGAGGATGCAGGGCTGCTTTGTACATCTCTAAGAATAAGGTATGTAATGGCCTGGCAGTGGAGATTACTCTGTGTAAACGTTAGTTTGGTTTAATAACAGGACTATTAGGGAACTAGCTGGAAGGCTGCACAGTGCATCCAGATTAGCAATTAGCATGGCAGGGGTCATGACAAGACAGCCGGAGCTGGGAGGATGCTATTTCCAGAGTCCAGGTGCAGATTTCTTTTGCCAAGGCCAGGAGTCAAAAGATCCCAAGGATGCTGGACATAAAAAAGCGAGTTCCTTGAAAGAGAGGTTCACTACGCTGTCAGGGAGCTGTTTGCAGGGAAGGGACAGGCAGATAGACAGACTCCCACCAGGGGCCTGAAGAAGCAGACCCTGCCTCTCTCCTAGAAAGAGGTCAGAGCAGCAGCTAACCCTGGAACTGTGACAAATCCTATGTCTCAATCTCTTTTACACACTGGCTTTCCCATCCCTCTAATCCCCTTTGTCACCTGTCCCCAGGCCCCTGCTATTTTTGCCGTATCTCTTTTTGCATCTGAAATGACCAGAGTGGAACAAAGGACTTCAATTTATGTAATGGCACAAAAATAATACTAAAAAATCTCCCCCCTAGAGCCTGAGACAATGGCCAGCATAAAATAGCAGAGTTTTTCAGTGAGCTGCCTGGGCCTTTTTTCTAAATGCTTATAGTTAATTCAGAACCCAGCAATGCATACAAGTAGTTTAAATGGTTTCTCTCAGCGTGCACTACCTTGCATTTGTTATCTGTTTTCTCAATGCCAACTCTCCTCATTGTTTTCCAGAGGAGGTACCAGTGCAGCAGCTGATGTTTATCAACAGGGTATAAAGAAATGGCTATTTTGAGAGTAATGAGGGAGAGACCCAAAGAAATGGCCATATCAGACTCTTAGGAAAGCACTTGGTGCAGATTATGTAGGAAATTTTAAACATATTTACATTTCACAGTGTTGACATTTTTGCTGTGTTCACCACCATCTCCTATCCCCACTCCTGGCAGGCTCACTGTGACAGAGGCACAACAGTGTGCATAAGGAGTGGCAGTGCCACTGCCAAGGCTTCTTGCTTTATCTTATTTGGACGAGTGGCATCTACTGCAATTCCTTGGTTCCCAGTCCCGGAAGCTCTCAATTCCTCAGTTCCCAGTCCTGGAAGCTCTCTAAGGCATTGAGAGTGGCAGCTGCCAGAAAGTGCCTTCATGCCGAGCCTGGGATGGCTGTGGGAACACCAGGGCAATGCAGCCACAACAACTCACATGCTGCTCTTGGAGCCAGCAGGGCAATGGGACACATCTCCTCTCTGCAGCTGCCTTGCGGAAGTGTCTGCTGGTTTTCCGTCCTTCTGGGCCTGATCCTGTCTCCATTGGGAACAGGAAGGCTCTAATTTTCCCTTTTTTGTCTCCTCTCACCTCCTTTCTTCCATTGATTCTGAAAAAGTGTTGCATGGTGCTGCAAGGCACACTTCTGCCAGTGATGCCTGCTGTTTGAGGCTGGTGTGCCTGTGCCCCTGGTGCAGGGAGAGCTGGCTCCTCTCTAATAGCAGGGCTCTTGCCAAAAACGACAACAATGGAGAGGTCCAGCATGAGTGCAGGCAGTACAGAAGTTTGCCTGCCAGGGGGTCTGAAGAAGCATCTGGCTCCTGAATGTCTCCCTCTTGAACCTGACATTGGATAACGATAGTAACGAGGGACCTGTTTTTCTCCCGTCTGCCTCCCTTGTCCCACACTCAGACCCCTTCTCTGCTTCTAGCTCCTTTTTCAGGCTCACACTTCTTCCTATGCCCTTTCTCCCAGTGATGTCAGAAAAAAGGAAAAATGTGTAATATGCAGAAAAATCAAAACTATTGACATCACTGCTGATTTCAGCAGTGACTCATCTGCAGCCTCACACCATGAGAGCTAACTTTTATTGCTCATTATAAAACAATATCTCGTAATAGGGGAGGTGCAGTGCTCTGTGCTGCCAAGAAGAGGACATTTAGCCTGGAAATTTGTGAGTGTAATTTATAGGCAAGCATGCCCACATGCACACACACACAGGTAATGATGGTGTTAGCCGTCTGACAAATTGCGGGGCCTTGCACGTTTGACCTCCTCCCCTGCCCTGTGTGCAGTATCGGATCTCCCAGGGGGTTCATCCTGACATCCCACCTCGGAGCAGCTTCCAGCTGCTGCCATTTTGGATATCCTGCCTATTTATTTCTTTCCAAAGATCCTCCCTGCTCTCACCCCTGGGGTTACTCTGTCTTGACTGCCACCACATGCAGGGCTTAGTTTTGTGCCAAGCCTTGCTTGAGGATCAAACACCTTACATTTTTTCTGACTAGAAATGTGAACTTTATATCAGTGGTGGAAAGGGGAGCTTCAAAGCCTTCTGCCAAGATATTCAGCTTTTGCCTTTAGACCTGAATATTCTCCATATAGTGGACTTCAAAGCTGATACCTTTTCCTATGTACAGTAAAGTTATTCTGGACATCTTCTGAATCACTTTGGATTAAGTTTAATCTTTCTTTCCTTCTGAGCTGTGTACAATTCACTTTACAGTAACTAGGGCTTGAGAGGTAGAGAGATCTCAAAACAGTCCCAATAACATTTTTAAAGTGTTTTCAAGCATTGCCAAAATAGTTTTGCTGTAAAGTATGCAGTGTATAGTCTCTGATTCAGCACATCTTTATCTACTCCTGGATTTTAGTACAAGTACTTAACTGCTGAATAGCAATAGATTAAAGCACATATTTAAACACTTTACTGAATACAGTCCATACAAAACACATGATGTTGTGCTACGAGGTATTTTCTTCACCTATTCAGGGATGAAAGGACATATTCACTGGTCGCTTTGGCACTTGTGACTAAAGAAGGCATCTCACATTCAGCTGGGTAAACAAATTCATATCATATGATCCAATGTCCTCATGGTCTCTTTCCAGTCTGTTTGTTTATTTGGACCTCTTTACTATAGCATTCAGACAAAATACTTAATCAGATATGTTTGTATCATAGCATGGTAGTAAATGACCTCAAATTACAGTGCTATGTTTTCAAAATTTCTGATGTAAAGATAACGCATTGCTAGAGCGCGTTAACAGGAGTCAATCTTTGACATATATTCTAATTGGTATATTGTGATTTTAATTGCTAAACTTTGATAAATGTCAGTGTTGGCCCTGCTTCTCTCCCTCCTGATTGTTTGGTTTTGATTTCTGATGATTTGCAAGCTTTCTTTTACTCCCTCCAGCTTCCTTCATTTCTGTTTGGTTCAAGAAGAGTCGTTTCCCATTTTCCTCCACCCGCAAAGCAAAGGCTTCCCTTTGCTCTTCTGAACCTGTACATTGCAATTATAATCAGTAATGAAAAGTCAACAAATGGCAATTTAAACAGTTGCTTTTCAGTAGAAATAAATGCTGGATCCTCTTGAGCAGGCATGGCAGGCGATGAGCCTGTCAGTCAGGAGCTCTCATGCTTGGCAGGGCGATTTACCTGTCTGATGTTCCTGCTCGTTCTCTATCATAAAATAAAAACACTTCACTTGTCAAACATCCTCCTTTTTGGGGATGCATCTCGCACGCACACTGCTCCTCCATTTGAAACTCAGCTGCGCCTCTAGCAGTCAATCTGACAGCTCTGCCAGACAGACTCTATCCTAAAGAGATTTCCCAGTAGCCCGCTGAAGCATCTCAAAAGCTTGGGGCCTGCACAACAGAAAGATTTTTTTACTGCATTATTTTTCTTAACAGAGAATTAACTCTTTGCAGAAACAGAACAGGACTTTTGAGTTCTTTAAAACAGGAAAAAAAAAACCCAAACCCAAACAAATCCTCTAGACATTGTAACGTCCAGGCTAATGCTTAAGCTCTTGCTCCTACAACAGCCTGTGTGGAGTAAACAGAGCCAGAGCTGTGCTAATAGCAGATCTGGCCACCCAGGCTCAATGGGGTGGGTTGCTCCTTAGTGAATGTAACTTTGTGATGACGCTTCAGACTATACCACCTTGCTGGCTTTTGACCACAGCCATCACTATTTTTTCTTAGCTTGGCTCTGAACCTGATAGCCAAGCCTGGCTCTATGGCCAGGATGGTCAGCCCCGGCTGCTGCCCCCAACAAAGGTGACTCCGTGGTTCTTCTCTCATCTGTGCTGTAGAGCAGCAAGGAAAGAAGTGAAGACAGAGAGGCTCAGCTTATTCCTGTCCTTTCTAATTTAATGGTAGATGATTTTGCACGCCATAGGACACAAAATCCTCACCCACCCTGCTCAGTTATCTCAGTAAGGCAGGTATCTAATGCTTCAAGGAGAGCTCCCAGTCCGGGGACAAACTGTTTATTAAGAGAGTTTCTTTCCAACCTTGAGTTGCCAATGATTGGCTTCTGCTCTGAAGCCTCAAAGTTTTTACAAGCACTATTTTGATTTTGGGGAAACACAGGCCATGAGGCCAGCTCTGTGAGACTAGAGGTTGGCCAGTTTGGTACATCTGGAGCTGCAAGGACAAGACCACAGCCAAGAAGCTTGGGGAATGTTAATTATGAATCTGACTGCAAACTTTTATATCTCATCTCTGCTGGCATAAAGAGTGACCAGACTGCAATATAGTCATAGTTTCTAGCCTGCACCATCCTTTTCCCTAGCAGATTGGACTTCTGTCGTCCCTGACACTATGCAGATCCTCCCACTGTTCCCTCCTTGCAGCTGCCCCAGCTGCAGCCTTCAGTTGGAAGCCTGCTATGCTCAGGGACCTGGAACTATTTTAAGGCCTGAGGTTCCTGCCATGCAAATAAAGGTAGTGTTACACATCTTGTTCTGAAAAGTCACCACCATTCAATTAATCAGCCAGTTATTCATCTCACATTGTAATTGTAGCCTGTATGCCACTCATCATCTCTAGGTATGTTGAATGAACTGATCTCATATTTAAGAATTTGCCAACAGTATAACTGGATGCAATTATTTTGACAAAGATCTTCCAGCATGGGATTTTAAAACACACATTTTTTCATATGTCCCGAAGTGAGGGGACAACCTTAGTAATTTAAACATCAGTGTTTCTCCTCCTGTAGTTTATACCTGGAAAACAGAAGCACAAGGTAGATTAAGTGATTGTCCTATGTTCACCTGGGAAGACAGTTACCAAACTAAACTAAAATCCAGAGTTCAGTCCACCAGCTCACACCCCAGGCAATATTGCCTACAATGGAGAGTCTTGATGTACATAAACTGGAATGCAAAAGGGAGCACAAAACTCATTTCAGGAGATGCCAAAATGCTCCTCAAGCTCAAGGCTGACAGAAGCAGAGTAACAGGGTAAGCTAGCTGAAAAGCAAAGTCTTGAGACATCAGAAGGGTGAAATAGGCCACTGACAATATGAAGCCACCTCTTTCCTTGGCAGAATGATGCACCAATTAGTAGTTGATTAATATTTAATATAACATATGTTTTAGCATTAGAGTAATGTGCCAGGACAAAGGGCATCGCTATTTTGATATGATTGAACTCCAGCAGCAGAGAGGAAAGGGAAAGGGAGATTTTTATTTTCAAAGTAAATAAAGGGATTGGCACACGCTCTGACCTAAAAATTTAATTTCCTATCTTTTCCAATTATATTAAAGGCAAACCAAATGACTCTTATGTTGGCTGAAGATCTTAGGTTATGAATACTCAATTGAAAGCTTTTGCATTATAGCAGCTTAACAAATTACCACCCATCTGGTAAGCCATCATATCTAGCCCCATGTGTGCTCTTAGCCATCCTTATATTGTGAGTTAATGCACATCAGCATTGGTGGGTTGGCCTGTCCCTCAGAGGTGTTGATGCCATTTGTTTGGAAGGGCAACAGCACCCTTTGGCCAGGTGGTAGGAGCACACAGCCATCTGCTGAGCTTCTGAAACATGTGGCAATAAGGATTGGGAGCTATTGTCAAATCTCCACCTTCTGCAAGACAGATCCTATGGGGTAAGGAAATGACAGGAGCTGCAGATGCAAAGCTTTCCAGGATCTGACCCAGCGATACCTCTGGCAGACATCTACAATGTCTCCCACATGTCCGAGGCTGATGAATGACACCAAAGGCAAATAATAATGGCCAGCTGTTTGGTTCATTGGACAACGAGCACTATTCTTACCAATTCGAATGACTTAATTGTTTTGAGAAGGCCTTTAATTTGCAGATTGTACCTTGAGTTAGCCTGCACGGATGGTGCCTGATGACATCGATTACCTGCACTAATAAGAAGGGGCAGTGCCTTGGTGTTGTTGTAGCAGGTACTTTCAGACTAAATAGCACCCATCAGAGTATGGCAGGAAAAGAGGAGACAGTGGCACTGAAGACATTGATCTGAGCTGCATGTCTCTCCCAGAACTGTGCATTTTTTGCTGTAGACACAATCAAATACGTCAAATGGCTGCTAAAATGTAAATGTTAGCAGTCAAGGTCACCTTCCAAGGGATACCAAACAGTGTGCCCCAGGCAGGCCCCATTAGTGGCGGCACTGACAGCGTTCCTATCACCTTCTCCTCCCCCAGCTCTTTGCTCCGTGCTGAGAAATATTCCAGAGGCAAAAGTCTTTTCCATCTGATGCTAAAAAGCTGTTCCCTCCTCCCAGCCGGCCAAGGCTCAAGTTTAATAAAAATCCTCATTAGTTGTCATCTAAATATGCAGGAGGTCCATGCCAAGTATTGCAGCTGAGTTAGGGAAAGCCAAAGCAGGTTCTAATTAAAGATGGGGCTGGACCAAAACCTTGGGTTACAAGCCTATACCTTGTGGAAATTTGGATCCAAGCTCTAAATGCCATTGATCAGGACGATCTCTTCACTCAAAGTCCTGGGTACTACCTGGTAGTGCAGTTGTAAATCCCTGAGAGAGACCTTTTGATTCAGTCACCCTGCACAACATGGTGGAAATTCTCTGGCTGCTTCACTTTAATTAAGGGATGGGAAGCTTTAATTAATACAACATGACAGTGAAAATATAATCAGTAGAGTGGCCCCTGTTGTTTGTTCGCATGTTAATTTTGCATTTTGCATGCTTTTTTTTTAACACGCTTGTTTTTTAATTTTGTGCAGTTATGCTTGAAAGCCAGCAGCGGCAGAGACAAAGTGTTCCACAAGGAGCCCGGGGGAACAGGGTGTTAATAAGTGCTGGGTTTGGCACCTGAGAAACCATGGAAGAGCTTGGGGATTATATAAAACAAACAAGGTAGCTGTTTTTTTCTGTTAACATGATCATTAGGGAAGGACTGAAAATCAATGATATCTTGTATTTCTATCTTTATGATTCAGGGTCAACAATGGACTGAGACTTGTGGGATCAACAAGACACAGATTTCTCATATTATTTTCCCATGTTTTAGCTCTAGTAAAAGTGAGGGGGTTTTTAAAAATCTCAGTTCTGCAGCAAAGATAGACTGTCATATGGCTGTGAGGTCTAGAGCACAAAAGAGAAATCCTGAATCTGAAACTGTGTGGCCAACTACTCTCACCTTCCCTTGTAACTTAAAATGCAGAGTTGCACCCTGTTTAAATGTCTTACTTGCTGGTCTCCTAACGTTAGGAAGTAGCTGAGTTCCCCTCCAGATGAGTGGAAATGCTGTTTTCATCCTATAGCATCTACTGTGCGTTTGTAATAGGGTGTTCCCCCTGCAACTTCATTTCTGTCCAGGGGGGCTCTTGGATTGCAAAACCCTGTGACTTTGAGCAGTGGAGATGCTGGTGGCAAAAACTGAAGCTGGAGCTTGAACACATTAGCACATTTCCACCAAGTCCCCAAAACACAGGCTCATGGTAGCACTTTGCTATTGACAGAGAAGCCTCAGCTGGAAGGCAGGTATACATATGGGCTTTACTGTCATTGGGAACACTGGCGTTCTCCTGGTAGTCCAGGACTGGAAGAACACAGCTGTTCTAACCAAATGTAAATATCTACATCTGAACTACACACGTCCAGTCCATTTCCTTTAGGGCTAATGGTCTGGAATAGACATTTTATCTTACCCTAAAGGCTTCAGAGATAAATCAGATCCTTAAAGTGCCTGTGTCTCTCCTGAACACAAGGAGTTTCTCGGATGACTTGCTTGTACACAGATTTTGCATGGTGAGCAGCGAACGTTAAATGAGATGAGTTCCACTTGTCACATAAATGACCCACTAACCCTGAGGCCAGAATCCTGCCTTAACATTTTCAAGGACTTCTAGTGAATGATATTTAGACTAACAGTTTATGGATATAGAATTTAAAAAAAAGAGACATTTTTGTTCTGCTTATTGACTTCATGCTAGAGCTTACAAAATACCTTCTCACCAAAACATTTTTCTGTTGAGCCTAGCTTTGGACATGGTGAAAGTAATTGCATTAAACTTTGTTGTGGTTTAACCCCAGCCAGCAACTAAGCAGCACGCAGCCACTCACTCACTCCCCGCACACAGTGGGGTGGGGGAGAAAATCAGGAAAAGAAGTAAAACTTGAGGGTTGAGATAAGAACAGTTTAATAGAATATAAAAAGAAGAAACTAATAATGATAATACTAATAAAGTGACAGCAGTAATGATAAAAGGATTGGAATATACAGGTGATGCACAGTGCAATTGCCCACCACCCGCTGATCGATGCCCAGTTAGTCCCCGAGCGGCGATCCCCCAGCCCCACTCTGCCCAGTTTATCTCCTAGATGTGACGTCCCATGGTCTGGAATACCCCGTTGGCCAGTTTGGGTCAGCTGCCCCGGCTGTGTCCTGTGCCAACTTCTTGTGCCCCTCCAGCTTT